>JAKSZU010000028.1:1200000-1800000 GCA_026018925.1 Tupaia tana
ACGCCGCAATCCCTTCTCCTCCATCCTCCTCTTAGGATTTTAGGCATGTACACACATGTGCCCAGCATGAGTTTTAAGCTACCGGGTCTGGGACTTGAACTACAGTCAGCTATGCGGGAGTCCAACGCCACCTGTTGGTACCTATTCCAGTTCTTATACCACTCCTTCTTTCAAAAAATGACTATAATATACTATTAACTAAAAAAAAAAAAAAAAAAAGGGTAAGTGGAGTCTCTCTCCCGGACCTCTTACGTCTTTCTGAATGCTCCTAGATTCCTTACCAGTTTACAATCTGGCTGAAAGGATTTGGTCACGCTAAAAAACCATGTTGGTATTTGGGTGAGGGTTGTGCAGAATTTGTAAGTGAATTTAGGGAAAATAGATTGTGTCACCGCATGTTCCTCTCCAAGAGGGAGGTCTGTCTCTATTTAAGTCTTCTGTGTCTTGGGAGAGTCACAGCACGGTTTCAGCCCGGGTGCAGCCTTTTCTCTCAGTTTTGTTTCTTTTTGTTCGTTTCTGTCAAGTTTGGGGAGGGTAGTTTTGTAAACCTGCATTTAAGCCACCACGATTCCCAGAAGTCTTTAGATTTGTGCTGAATTGAGGGTGAAGGCGGGGATGATGAGCTGACGCTGTGGGTGTGGGTGAGACTCGGAAGGAGATTAAATGCTAAATGAGAGGCACAGCAGCCCGGGCAGACCAGCACGTACAGGCAGAGTGAACGGGGAATGCAGACCAGGGGACGCACGGGATGCGAGGTGCGAACCCAGGCGAGTGGTGGCAGTGACGGGGCAGGAGAAAGGTCCGGAGTGGCGTAGTCATGGAGTCCGGCATCACAGGGAGGTTGCACAGAATGACTGCCGTGGAGCCTCACGTCATTTGATGTTTAAACTGGGACGCTCAGAGAAAATTCTGGGACTACGCGACGAACCAGGATTCTTCCCGCACAATTGGGATACGTGGTGACCCCAGTTAGTGAAGGCTCTGAGACACTGAGCTCAGTGGAGGGTGGCCTAGGTGCCCTGGGTGGGTGAGCACAGGAGTTAAGACAATGACAGTGAACTTGCTTTTTTTTTAAGTTTTTGTTATAGGGTGCATGCACTTGCCAGAGAAAGACAACAGAGAGAAAGAGAGGGCAACTAAGAAATTACCCCTGCAGGGGGAATGGTCGCACCACAGTCGCCTCCCCTCCAGTCTCCTCTCTGGATTTCGGGCACACACACACTAACGCCCGGGCTAATTTTCAAGCTGCTGGTCCAGGCTCCACCATGCAGGCAGCCATGTGGGGTCCAGCACCATAACCCCCAACCTACCTGCTGGCCTCGAACTGTTCTTTTTAGAAGTTCAGCCAGAGAGTAAAGAGAGAGCCGGGTCAGAAAGGGGCAGGGTGTGAAGGCCGGAGTGAGATGTATTTGCTCGTCTGCTTTCTGAACCTAAGGGTTTTTTCTGGGGAAGGAAGGCACTTAGTAAAGAGGGAGAGATGGGAGATGCAGACATAGTGATGAGTGGAGAGGAGACCCTGGCAGGCAGGGGCCTTAGCCACAGCCTGTAGGTGACTGGTGTGGGCCTGGAAGAGAAAGGACAGCTCCTAGAGGGAGAGCAGATCACAGGATGCACGCCAAAGCGTGGAAACTGAGGAGCAGAGGGGGTGATGTGAGGGGAAGCTGCACTTCTCAACAATGGCTGCCAAGGAGGTGAGCAATCTGTGTGGGCAAAGACCTCCAACCGGAAAGGAGTGGCAGCCTGGGGTCCCTGTCTCCTGGGTCAGACCTTCTCAGGTGGATTGAAAGGTTCCGAATGAGCTCCACAGCTGATGAATGAAGGCAGGCTGTAAGCTCCGTGTTCAGCTTGGAAGCTGGCAGGGTCTGGCTGTATGCCCGGGACAAGAAGACTCTCCCATGCGAGGCATGTTGGCACATGGGTGGGGTCTTCTACCAGCGATGATGACAGTGTCTGCAGAAACTTGGACCAATAAGGACATTATGGCACTGGGAGGCGGGGAAGCCCTGCCTGCCGGACCAGGTTCTACAGTGACACCTTGGGGTGGCTGTGGAAGCCACAGTGATCAAACGCATCTGTGGTCCTGTCGCCTCGGAACAGACTGGCCCTTTGGATTTAGGAAATCCTTGGTGTTCTTGGACAATTATGGGTGGAGGAAGTCTCTGAGAGAGACTGGATTTTTTTGTTACTGCGGATGGGCTCCAGAAGTTGATTATTTACGAAATACCAATCTAATTTATAAGCCAGTCTGACAAAGCAGGTTTGTACAATAGAACGGTATCCAGTCATTCAAAATGATATTGGGAAATAATGTTCAATGATGTAAAGAAACATGTAGGACATATTAGCTGAAAACTGATATAGGGCCGGATGGCAGCACAGCAGTGAAAGGTGACACTCATGAGGAGGTTCTGGGTTTGTGTCCAGAGACCTCCCTGTGCCGGCCAGGCATACAGCACCCAAGGTCTAGCGCCGGCTGAAGACGGGGGTGACTGTGGTGTCCAGACCTTGTGGAGGGGGCTCTCTTTGTCTCTTTCACTGTGCAATAAATAAATAAATAAACTTTGCTAAAAAAAGAAAATTAACATAAACCCAATAATCTGATTTTTTAAAAATGTTTCAAGAATGAGAGGGGGAGACAGAGGAGGAGAGCGGGACAGGCGCTCTCAGGGTCCTCATGCGGAACCCTCCCCCCAGTCCTGTGGGCGGCAGGATCATGGGCACCCCTGTTCCAGGTAGACGTGGGCTGTGCGCCCGGAGCCTTCCCACATGGCTGTAATGTCGCGCAGCAGTGCCCCCACTGCCCGTCCACTGGGGCTGGCCATGATAATCTAAGTTTTGAAAAGATAAAGGAGTCTATTTATTGGACAAATATGAGACTAGAAGACTATATATATATACACACACCAGAAACACTGGTTGTTTCTGGGTGCTAAAATTATGGGTGATTTTCCTTTTTTTCTGTTTTTCTTTTTTATGATGGTGTATATACAGGCACCAGAGACACAGAGAGAGGTGCCCTTGGTAGGGTCTGGTCACAGGGTGATCCCCTCTCCACACTCCTCCAGCGTCTCAGGATCCAGAGTGCCCACACACCCACTCCGCATGCTTTCAGGCCAACCTGGGAACCCGAACCCCTAGCTGGCCATGCAGCTTCTGGCCTAGTGGGCATTGCAGACATTTCTACGAGGTGCTCCTATCACTTTTTCAGTAAGTGGAATAACAAAGTTATTTTTTAAAGGTTTGCCCAGCAGTAACAGGACCCCAGCTGAGCCTGGAGGCGGAACATGCGAGGAGCCATTGCCTGGGGAGGGCATCTGAATCCTCCTGCCAGCTGTACTCACCAGGTAGGCTCAGGGCTGCGCCAACTGGAGGGGGACAGCCTGGCCAGGTTTAGCCATGCACCCAGCTCTGTGGTGTGAGAGGCTGCCGTGGGACACATCCAGGGGACTGCCCCTCATTCCCTACCTGGGGCTCTGCAGGCCACCCCTGAGCTGGCGTGGTCAATCCAGAAGATGACGAGGATGCTTCTCTGAACACCGCACACAGCTGTCCTGAGACCGAGTGGGAGAGACGAGCCCTGAGGACGGCTGGTATCACCAAGCAGGTCTTGGAAGGGAGGGGTTGCCGTTGCTATGGCTGTGCTGCTGGTCGCGCGAGTACCGAGTTTCCCGCGCCACACGGAGCCGTGGCTGCACCTGTGGCAAAGGAGTGAGGACGTTGCCAGGAGCAGGCACAGGGGACAGGCACGGTGCTGGACAGGAAGCCAGCACACAGAAATGGAGGCCCTTTGGGTGTGAGCCAGAGTTCTGGGTGAGTTGTGGACGGCTCCCACCCTCCTGCCGGGTGGTCAGCCCAGCCAGGCCTGGCTTCCGTTCTCCTCGGCTCAGTGAGTCCGGTCAGGAAAAGCCCCGGGGGCAGCTGCCAGGCTCAGCAGCCTGGTTCAGGTCAGCCCCTTGGAGAGGAGTCTAGTGAGGCTTCCCACCTGCATCTGCTTGGTGCGTGTCAAAGGGAAGATGATGGATGCGAGGTCTCCCTCAGTTCCCGGGACAGGCCTGGGGGTGACCCCATCTCTGCTTCTCCTAGATCTCTGCCCCATGAGAAGCCATCAGCGGATCCTGGCAGGGCAGTCTCTCCCAGGAGCAGTGTCTTTGCTGAATGGAAGAAGGGGTGAAGTGGGGCGGGGGGGGGAGCCTCCTTGGCCCGCACCCATGGCCACGTGTAGAGTTCACACCACCCCTGTATCTACGGGTGCTCTCTACACTCCTCACAAAGGTGGTGAAGGAATGCCATTTCTCATTAAGCCACAATAGGTGGTCCATAGTCGTCAAATGAACAAATGAGTGAGTGCGTGAATGCGAGGAGCAACTGTGGCAGGGCCATCCCCCTGAGAGGTGCTTTCTCACTTTCCCTCTCTCTGTCTGTTTTTTTCTAAAAGACTGTTGGCACTAGAACCAGAGATGATCAAGTGCAACCAAGTCCGACGTGCAGAAAACTGCGGTCCAGGAAGAGGAGTATCCAAAGCCACAGCTTTGGCACCAGCCCGGTGGGGCCCTTCCATCCTCAGGGCCACAGTCACAGTGTAGCTGGGGACCTGCTCCTGGGAAGGGGACGAGGGAGTGGTTTCCCTTATAAATAAATGCCAGCTGGGCACTTACTCCAGGAGGTACAGTTACCGTGTGCCACGCAGGTTACCAGGCAGGGGCCAGGGATGGTGCCTGGGGGGGAGTCAGGGGACCCCCTGCCTCCTCGCCTGCCCCACTTCACCTGGGATGCCATGATGGGAGATGATGGGAGAGAATGACCTGACAAGAAAAAGGAGAGGCAATTTCCTTAAGGCAACTGTACTGAGCTTTGGGGGCCCAGCGGGGTGAAGGGCAGGTGGGAGGAGCTGGAGGTGGGGAGCAGGCTGCCGCACGCACGTTGCTCTTACACCTCTTCAGGGCTCCCGTTCCCTGAACATTCCAGAGGATCTGTCACCTACTTGCCTGTGAGTGCCTGGCTCCAGGCCCTGGGCACTCCAGACAAATCACACCTCCGAGGGCAAGGTGACGGATAAGCTGATGGAAGGGGGCCTTAGGCAAGGGTGAGGCTCCAGAGGGAGGCCCCGGGAGGGGAAGGGCCTGTTGGAGAGGGTGCTGGGGAAACTGAAGAAGAGGCCTGAGCTCCAGGCCCGCTCAGCAGGCCCGCCCTCCCCCTCCCCCAGGCAGCACCCTGGGTTTTGCTCTTGCATCAGAGTCTGATCTCGTTTGAGGCCCCAGCTTCTCTGGGAATCTCCTGTCCTGCTCTCCTTTTCCACCTCCTTACCCCCTCCACTGACTCCATGCTTCACAGGCAGCTCACCCCCCTCGCCTCAGCAGCCCACCTGGGTCATTCCTTCCAGTGTCTTTGTTGGCTAGCCCGAGACTCCTCCAGAGAAGTGTGGAAGCAGAGGCAGAGATGGAGTGAGGACTAACCAAGATCCTCCCTGCTCCCCTCCCTCCCCCGGTCCCAGCAGTTGGGCCAACATAGACAAGGGGCTGTGTGTCTGTCAGGGAGGCCGCAGGATGGGGGTAGGAGAGCTGTGGGTCAGCAAGAGGCCAGGGCAGGGTCCTCGGGAAAAGGGACAAAGAAACATCAACGTCTGCACACTCTGGTTAAAGCAGTCAGGAGGGGCCAGCAGATGGTGTCGTGGTTACAGTGCTGGACTCCCACATGGTTGACCGCAGTTCGAGTCCTGGACCTGGCGACTTGAAAATCACGCTGGGTGTATGTGACTGCATGCCCAAAATCCCAGGAGGAAAACGACTCAGGTATGGCCATCTCCCCTGGGGGATAATTTCTCACTTTCCCTCTCACTGTTTCTCTCTGTTTCTCTAGAGTAAGCGCATGCGCCCTATGGCAAAAATTTTAAGAAACAAAAAGAATCAGGAGAGGCAGGTCTGGTTTTTCTGAGGTTTTCTTGCTAGTGCTACATGGCCTGGGCAGGCTCCTGGGCATTTCTCGTGCTTCTTGACCAGGAGTTTTTAACGAGGCTGCTGGGGCTCCAGGGGGTCTGTGAAGCCCCTGAAATGGTATGTGGAACATCGTGTAATTTTGCACATCAGTTTCTAGAAGGTACACACATCCCGTCAGCTTCCCAGTGGCATCTGTGATACAAAAAGGTGCAGAGCCCCTGGTCCAGGTCGGGCTCACTGCCCCCTCCCACGAGGCCCTTACCCTCCTCTGGGTTTCTTCCACTCCTGTGCTTCTGCAGACAGCCTGTCCCCAGGGTCAGCTGGGACCATGTGCCGCTCTCCTCACCTGGGCCTGGCGCTATGCCTCTATCGACTGCCCTATTTAGGAGCTGCGGAGCTGGCTGCAGACACCAGGTTCACAATTGCCCCTCCAGTGGTTTCCAGGCTTACGGGCAAAGGACCTTCGAGTCTCTGGGCATAAGGAGTATGTGTTATGGAGCCAAAAAGATTTGCACTTCGCCCTGGATGTGTGCCACCTTGGCAAGCTTGTGAACCTCCCTGAGACTCTGTCTCCTCATCTATGAAATGGAGAAATTCCTCCCTACAGGGATGTCACAAGGATGACTGAGGTTATGGTTGCCAAATGCCAGACACCCGACCAATGGCAGCTGTTATGTGGTGCAATTGCATCTAGAGGTTTTCTCTACGTGTCCCCTGGCAGAAGGTTATCCAGCTCTTCCTGGGGAGCTGCTACCTCCTGAGGCGGCCCAGCCCCTACTTGGACAGCTCTGACTGAGTAGGTTCTGACATCAGTCAACCACTCTGTGTTGAAGTGACAGAAATTCAACTCACTTGGCTTACCAAAAAGGGACTCTATTGGCCCCAGAAGTTAGGAAGGGTAGGGGGGAAGCTGACTTTAAGGCCTCTAGAGCTCCAAACAACGCTATTGCTTGGGACTTGCCTTCTCTATCCCTGCAACTCTCTGCTCCACCTCTGTGGGACTGAGGCAAAGCAGCCAAGGGTGATCAGAGAGAGCTGCTTTCTCCAGGACCACATGCAAAGTCTCAGGTACTATGGTTTCACTGTGTCCTCCAAAACTTCCTGTGCTGGAACTCGGGTGCAGTAATAGGAAACCTAATCAGGCTATGGGATTAAGAGGTGGAGCCTCTGGGTCAGCAGAATGCCTCCCCTTGATGGCGTCCTGGTAGGCTGATAAGCAGAGGGACTGAGGCTGGCGACACACTCTCTGTTCTGCTCAAGCTCCTGCCATGTAATACCCTCCACCACCTTGGGACCCCACTAACAAGAAGCCCCTCACTTGGGCCAACCTTTGGCATGATGGTGAAGGCAGCTGATCTCACATGGCCAGCTGTGACCCAGCATGCCTGACCCATGAGTGAGTGTGCAGGTTCAAAATCCCAAAAGAAGGGAGAGATGGAGGAGAAGGGACTGTAGCCTGACTTACCCCTGTAGGGACGCTTTCTCACTCTCCTGCTGTCTCTGCCCAGCAGTTGAAAAACGCCCTTTGGGGGACCAGCAGTTAGCATAACGGCTATGTCGCTGGACTCCCATGTAGTCGACCACGGTTCGAGTCCTGGGCCTGGTGGCTTAAATTCACACCGGGTGCGTGTGCATGCGTGCCTAAGATCCTGAGAGGAGAATGGAGGAGAAAGGACTGCGGCGTGGCCATCCCCCCGGGGGGTGATTTCTCACTTTCTATCTCTCTGTCTCTCTCTGTCTGGCGAGCGCATGCGCCCTATAGCGAAAACCTCTCAAAAAAAAAAAAAAAAAAAAAAAAAAAAAAAAAAAAAAAAGAAAGAAAAACGCCCTTTTGCAAATTATAAAAATAAAATAAAAAAAGGACCCTCTTCTACACAGGCCCTTGACCTTCAAAACCATGAGCCAAGTAGTAAACTGCCAGTCTTTTTAATTACCCAGAGCGTGGCATTCCCACCACCAGCAACGCAGCCGACTAGAAGCCAGGGGAGCCTTGTGATTGGCCAGGCTCCAGTCACATGTCCCGCCAGAGGCAATCCCTGTGGATGCAGTTATGGACAATTATGATTGGCTAGGTCTTGTCACGTGACCTGAGGGTAGGCGGCCGCATGGGCTGAGTGGTAGCCATATTGGAACCGTATGAAGCGAGGGCAGGTAGGTTCCGGGAAGGGACGGGAGCTGTTTCTGGAGCCCTTGGCCGCTCAGCTAGAGAGTGTCACCCTTCCTCCTGACTTTAAGGCCTCTTGCTGGGGCCTGCTCTGACCTCCCACGGTCCCAGCCCGTCAGTCCGCCCTGCCCGGGTCGGCTCACCGCACCCGGCGGAGTCGCCCTCGGAACTCGGCGTTGTGACCGGCCGACCTTCCTCTCAGGGCTGAGTTCCTCCCGCCCTCGTCGCTGAGTACATGGGTGCCAGCCCCCCTCCGCTCCTGGGCAGAAGGCAGCAATCTGGCTGGAATGGGGCCCAGACTTGGGCATTATCAACTGGATGTGCATGAAAATAGGGGCTTCAGCATCCCTGGGTGCCAGCCATGATCTGGTGTTCCCTTTAGCTCCAAGGGGCATTGACGGAGAGGAAAGGAGAGAAAAGGAAAGAAGAGGGCGAGGGGAGGAAGATGGAGGGAACAGCAAGGGGCTTAGGCCAGGAAGTACAATCGAGTACTGCTAAAAGCCCCAGCGCAGATGCCGAGGCTAAGTGGAGGAGGAGTGCCCGGCTGGATGGGCAGGGCAGGGCTCTCAGTCGGTTTGGGCTGTTACAACGAATTCCCACAGACTCAGGGGCTTTTAAACGGCAGGTATTTATTTTGCACAGTTCTGGAGGCTGTAAGTCCGAGAGCAGGATGCCAGCTTGGCCCAATTCTGGTGAGGACCATCTGCTGGGTCGCTCATTGCCATCTTCCGGCTGTGCCTTCATGTGGTCCAAAGGGCAAGCTCCCTAGGGCCTTTTTATTTTTCCTTCTAGTTTTGCTGTTGGGCACTTGTGTTCATGAGAGACAGAAAGTGAGAAATCACCCCAGGGGAATGGCCGCGCAGCAATCCCTTCTCCCCTCTCAGGGTATGGGGCACACATTCACATGCACCCAGCATGTTTTGTTTCTTTTCTTTTACTTAGTGTTTTTTTTTTTTTTTTTTTTTTTGCTATAGGTGCGGGCGCTTTGGAGACAGAAAGCGAGAAATTCCCTGGGGGGACGGCCATGCGACAATCCCTTTTTATCCCTTCTTCTCTCCGGATTTTGGGCACGCATGCATGTGTGCCCAGTGTGAGTTTTAAGCTGCAGGGTCTGGGATTTGAACTGCAGTCAACTATGTGGGAGTCCAGCGACATAACAGTTACGTCATCTGCTGGTCCCCTGGCATGTTTTTTAAGTCACTGGGTCAAGGACATGAACTGTAAACTGTGCAGTTAGCTATGTGGGAGCCAGCTGTCTTAGCCACCATACCAGCTGCTGACCCCAGGGCCGTTTTTTTTTAAGGACACCAATCCCCATCATGATTCACCTACCAGAGTTCCACCTTAGCACCATTAAGTTTCTTTTTTTTTTCTTTCTTTTTTTGGAGAGGTTTTTGCTATAGGGCGCGTGCACTCGCCAGACAGACAGAGAGAGACAGAGAGATAGAAAGCGAGAAATCACCCCCCAGGGGGGATGGCCATGCCGCAATCCCTTCTCCTCCATTCTCCTCTCGGGATCTTGGGCACGCACACACACGCGCCCGAGCACCATTAAGTTTCAACATCCAAGTTTTGAGGGGACAGATATTCAGACTCTAGTTGCAGGCTTTCTGGAAGAAGGGACCTTGAGGGAAGAAGAGGACTGCAAAGCCAGGGCTTGGCTCACTGGGAGAAGAGAGAGCTATCTCTGATTGCCCAATTGGGGAGCAGAGGAAGGGGCTTCTGCTTCCCTCCCCCCCATTCTTCCTTTCCCAGTTGGGCTGCTCTGCACAGGTCACCCCCAGGCTAATGAGGAATTTTCTAGAAGTTGAAAACCAATTAAGCTACAAATGACTTCTGATTAGTGTTTCTCTAGATGTGAATTTTAATGAATAGCCTCTTTTCCCTCCCTACCTCCCAAGCACCCACCAGTTACCCAGTTTTGGGGCTCTCTGGAAGAGCCCTCAGCAGTGTTTAGGAAGACTGAGGGCAGAAGGAGAGAGGGGCTGGAGTGGGGTCTAGCAGCATCCATGATGTGCAAACCCTGCCAGTCAGCCTACACTTCCCCCAGCCTTTCAGAGTGCAGGGGAGGGTATCCAAGAGGAAGGAAGGGTGAGGCGTGGGGGCGACAGACAGTGGAAGAGAGACGTGACACAGCCCTGGACCTCTGCCAGCTCACCATAGCCAAAGAGGCTGCGAGTAAGGTCAAACATCAGCCCTGGACAAAAGCTAGACACGCTCGGTGGGTGACGTGTGGTTAGGTGACTGTGCCAGCTGCGGAGGCACAGAGGTGGGGACAGAGCCGCAGGGGAGGGCTACATGCTGCAGCAGGCAGAGCGCAGTTGTGCGAGGCTGTGCCGAGCGGTTCTGGATGGCCCCTCCGCTGGTTCTTAACCTCCTGGGAAGGTGGAGTTGGCAGTGCTAGCTTGGTCTTCCCCACTGACCTGGGGCCTCCGGTGAGATGGTGCAGGGAGAATTGGCTGTGAGCCAGGAGGACCCTGGGGGCAGGGCAGCAGGTGTGAGGGAGCTGGCAGAGCACAGTCCTTACTCAGCGCCTGACAGGAACCCCTAATGCACCAACTTTGGGCCCTGCCATAGTTCGAACACATCCACCAAGTGCAGGTGTGGTGCCGTTGCAGCGGGATTACGAGGTGACATGGATCTAGTAATGGTGTCAAAAAAGATTAGCTTGTGGGAAGAGGTTGGGATTAAGGGCTTTTTTTTTTAATGAGAGATTTTTGCTATAGGGCATGTGTGCTTGCTGGAGAGACAGTGAGAAATCACTCCATGGGGGTTTGGCCACGGTGCAATCCCCTCTCCTCCATCCTTCTCCTGGAGTCTTGGGCATGCACACACACGTGCCTGGTGTGAGTTGTGAAGCCACCGGGTCCGAGACGAACTGCAGTCATGTGGGAGTCCAGTGACATAACTGCTACACATCTGCTGGCCCAAGACTAAGGGCTGATTGATGGTTGACTCCCGGTGGGTTTATAGGTGATGGAAGGAGAGAGCCACCAGGAATGGACCACAGTCACCTGCTGTCGTGTTGTGATGTAGCCAGAAGACACCACCCCACACACAGGACACCCCTGGACCTGGAACATCCAAACTGTGAGCTGAATGAACCTCTGTTTTGTAAATTATCCAGTTTTGGTATTTCCTGTTATTAGCAACAGAATGGGCTAGAACAGGCCCTGCTCAGTTATGCCTGGTCCTTGTTTCACAGGCAGCACACTAAGCCAGGTCCTCTGCTGTTTCTAGTAGGGACAGGAGGGCCAGCTGCAGGGTCTCAGGGTCTCATTGTCTCCATCCTAAGTAGGCATCCTCTAGGGTCCTCGCCCAGGATGGAGAAGCCCCTGGGGAGAAGCTGGGACCCTGCTCAGGAGTCTTGCAGAGCTCAACCCTGCACTCCTGACCCTCCTTCTGGCTAAGCAGAAAGCCTTCTCGTTTTGAGTTTACCTATTTATTCTATGAGAGAGAGACGACGACACAACCTCTGACAGGATTTTGACACCATGATCTACCCTCAGCCAGCCCAGACCAGTCAGACATGCCCAGTGTGCTCAGGGAGGTCTCCAGACTTGAACCGGAAACCTTCTCATGTGGGCCTGCCTCACAGAGTCCGTTTTACTGCTACACCACTACACAGTCCCCAGACAGAAAGCTTTCTTGAAAGGAGAATGAAGTCCCTGGTGTTTGCTGGAGGCAGCACTTGGGAACTGCTGACAAGAGAAATAAAGATGGATTCTTCTGCAGGAGCTGTTCATGGTCTCCCTCCTCTGTCAGCCCTCTCCTCCTCTATCCCTCCCCCCACTCCCTTTCCTTACCCGAGTTAGCTCTGAGGGACGTCTGGCTGAGGGGTTCCAGAGGGACCTGAGCAGGCTGTGGACGCCGCACTGAAAAATCCCAGGAGTGATTTCCATGTGATTCCCTGAAAGCCAGCCTGGCTGCCCAGGGCAGAGGAAAGGCATCAGCCTGGCTCAGGCGTCGGAATGATGACAAATTTAGAGCAACCTCCTCTAAACCCAACCGCTTTGGCTTCTGTTTTGGGTGCCAGGAGCCAGCCTGGCCCAGGAGATTGGCTTCTGCCCAGGGCTCTGCAGCCCAGAGCTGTGCCAGCTGTTCCAGGCCTGACCTCCCTTTCACTTGGTCCCATGTCACTGGCAGGCACCTGCGCCCTTCCGATTGATTTTATCACCCCCAACTTTCTGGAACAAGCTGACATGAAGTAGTGATGGATATGAGGATGGAATGGCCAGGTCTCTTGGTGGCAAGGGACAAAGCCCAGTTTGTACTAATTTGGGGACAGAAAGGAACTTTATTGGTAGATGTGGTGATGCCAGGATGTCCATTTGAGGAGTCAGCCGGTTAGGGATACTGGCAAATGTCTTCCAACCAGAAGAGTGAAACCGGCAACTTAGGGAGGCAGGGCCGTCTGAACCCTCCTCTTGGGTGCTGCAGGGCACGGCCGTCCTCCGCCGCCTCCACCCTGAGCCTCTGCTGCTCTGACTGCAAGCCCTGTCTGCCCTCCTGGTCCTCACCCTCTCCAGTTCAGCTCTGCACACAGGTGGGAGCAGTTGAAGAAATCCCAGGGGAGAAGTCTGTTGTCTCAGCTTCTGGATCAAGGTTCCACCCCAAGTCACTTCACTGTGACTGAGGAAGGAGTGACGGACGAAAGGGCTGTTCCTGTGGGAACCTCACAGGCAGAGAGGGAAAGCAGGTCCCCAGAAGGGAGCACTCAACCAGGAGGCGGGAGAGATGGGTCAGTAGGGACCTGCTCCTTCTGTGCTCTCACAAGGAGGATCTGGCCGCCCCCCAGAGGGCCTTGTGAATGTCACTGTCACCAACCGTGTTCGCCAGGGGCCCGCACAGCTGGACGGTTTCCTCTCTTCCCCACAGCTCCTGGTGGTCATTCTGGCTCAGGGGTTGTTCTCAGCTGTCACCCAGATGTTGGCCCTGGTGTCCTGCACCTGCCATCTTGTGTCATTGTCTTGATGAGTGTTACTGAGTGATTGAGATAGCGCCCAAAGAAAGCCCTGGGACTCGGAGTCAGAGACACCCGGGTGTGCATTACGTGTCGCTGTTTATGCTGGCTGAGGGCTCTTTCCTCACCGGTAAAATGCAAAAGATGGTAGTACTTCCCCATCAGGGTTGCAGTGCAGGTGAAGAGAGATGGTGAATGTAAGCTCTTGGCACATAGTAGGCACTCAACATGTGGCAGCCCAGGAGAGCCACAGGAAGGCACAGTCTTCTGAGCGCCCTTTTCCAACAGCGAGACCCTGTCTCTGAGCAGCTGTTAGTGGCAGAGGGGGAGGAGTGGTGGGCAGCGCCTTCTAGCTACAGGCTGAGTGAGAGAACCCCCACCCCCACCCCAAGCCCACACACAACTTTCAGGCCAACCTGGAGAGCCCTGTTTCCCCAGGAAAAGTCAAGGCCCCAGTGAAAGCCCGCAGACCCGCCATTGGCCTCGGAGAAGGACCATGTGCCTAGAGTACATCCTCAAAGTGGCTCAGCGGGGGTGGGAGGGCACTCTGTACTGGACCCTGGCGCAGCCGTCAGAGGAAGCTCCAGATTTTAAACGTTTTAGGCCAACAGGGAACACCGGTGCCCATGGTCCCACGGGGCCGTAGTCTGCGTCTGTGCCCAGCTCAGCCTGTGTGTCAGCACAGGCTGTCCTCTTGAAGGAGCCAGCCAGACAGGGTATGGGGTATTGGCAAGCACATAGCAGCCTGCTGCCTCTCGGTGGGGTCAGTGCCCCTGAGCTGCTGCCTGTGGGCTGAGGAGGGATGGGACAGGCACTATGGGAGATCAAAGCCATGGACACATGCTGGCCCAGTGAGAAGACGGGAACAGATGGCGGGGACCAGGATCCGGCCTGGGGCCTCCCTGATGCCTAATGATAGTAAGCAAGCCTGTGTTTAAGGGCCCTTACCACGGCCAGGCACTGGGCTAGGCTCTTGGAGTTCATTATTTCATTAATTCTTTTCCATGACTCTGGGTAAGAGGCTGGCAGCCAGGGTTAGGTAACTTGCTCAAGGTCTGCAGTGTCTGATTTTAAAGTCTCATTTTCCTGTTGCCCGCGTGAGATCTGCAGCAGACCTCATTTTCTGAAGAGAGACCCAGAGGGGACAGAAGGTTCTCCAGGCAGGGCCCCTGGAGAGGACAGCCTCAAAGTCACCTGGGGACCTTGCTGAAGTGTGGGTTTGGGGCCCACACCCTTTATTTTTTTTCTTTTTTTCCACACCCTTTTCTTGAAGTACTGATTCAGAGGGGCCCAGGGTCTGGGAGTGTGTTTTAACAAGCTCTCTCCCATAAAAATAGCTTCTTTCTCTATTATTAAACAACAACAACAACAATAACAAAAATCACACGATTCCTTGTAAGATCTTGAATCCAAATCGCAGTGCCTGAGGCTCAAGGATCTGTATTTTTCATCTGTTCCCTGGAAAGCCCTATCTCAGCTTTGAATACATAGCCCCAGATGCTGGACTTCTGCGGTTAGACCCAAGGATCTGCATGGAGGACTCTGAGCTCCAAGGCCAGGAGTTGGGAGGAGGCTGCTCCCCCTCTTGCTTGCACCTGACTCCTCAGCCACCCGAAATTGCGGAATCAGCCCCAGAAGAAGGACTGTGGGAGACCGCCAGTTTGGCTCTGAGAAGGCAACTCCACTGGGCCTTCTCCGTCCACAGGAGAAAGTACAGCAGCCCCTGCGTAGCCCTCCCTGCTCCGATGCTCTGCCCAGGACCCTCTTGCCTGGGGGCTTGGGGCTATCCCTGGGCTCCTACTCACTGAGCTCCTCCCACGCCATTCTGCCAAACACACAAAGCTCCTCTTCCCAGAATGTTCTCCCCCGGGTAATTGGACCCTCAGGCCACTGACATTTAAAGAAATGTTCTTGACCTTTTCAGCAGTTCCATAAAATCGCAAAATAGAACTCTAAATATTACTATAGACTCCTACTTGCTCAGACCCTGGCAGAGACTCATTTTCTAGGCCAACTCAAGAATAAGGGAAAATAGCAAAATTACCAGCAAAAAATGGGCTCTTCTCAAATATCTCCCGTTTGGGGACCATTCCATCATGGACTGCTCCTACCTGCATCAGGACTCTGCTCCAGTGTCACCACCGCCACCCTCCCCACCATTGTCAGTACACATTTCATCACCACAAACTTAGTTACATGATTACGTGAAATGCGTGGGGTTTATGCTCTTGAACCTGTAGAGTAAAAGGTCTGCTCGCGTTATAGACATTCCCTACAGCTGCAGGTAGACCTCCTCCTGCTTGTCCTCTCCCCTCAGTGGTGCTGAACTAGGAGAAACCAACAGCCTGGAGGGAGACACGGTGAGGATGGGACCTTGGGGTGAGGGGAATGAGTGTGTTGAGAGACATTTTGAAAATAGGTTAGATATTAGACCAGCATGGCCCCTCACATTAGCAGCTTGGGTCAAGGGTAGAAAGCTCAATCATATTCCCTGTTTGTTTCCAAAAACAGTTTTGCCATCTAAAATAAGAGTTGGCGAACACCTGCAGATCGAATCCCACCCTCTGCTGCTTTTATGCAGCCCTTGAGCTAAAAACATCTTTTCTTACGTATCAGCTTTATTGAGATGTGGTCCACATACCATAAAATTCACTCTTCTAAAGTGTACGAGGCAGTGGTCTCCAGTATGTTCTTGGAGTTGTGTGGCATCATTGCTGTGTAGAACATTTTCATTACCCCCAAAAGAAATCTGACCCATTAGCAATCCTTCCCCTTTCCTGTCTCCCCAGTCTCTGGAATACACTAATCTGTTTTCTGTCTGTCATGCGTAGTCGGAACATTTCAGGTAAACAGAATCAGGCAATATGTTGTCTGCTATATTTGAATTCTTAGCGTGATGTTTTCAAGGTCTTTCCATGTTATAATGTGTATCATACATGGGGCCAGCAGGTGGCATGGTGGTTAAGGATGGGAGACTCCCATGTGGTTGACCAAGGCTTGAGTTCCGGACCTGGTGACTTTCTCTCTCTCTCTCCATCCCCCCTCCCTCCCTCCCTTCTTCCCTCTCTGGTCAAATTAAAATAAATAAGAGTTTAAAAGTATATCATACAGAAATAGTATTCCATTGTATGGATACATGTGTGGTGTTTTCTGATACCACTTCTGACACCAAGTGTGAATTTTCTTCTTCTGACACCAGATACACGTATTGTTTAGTCCACATCACCAACAACCAGTTCTCCAAAACCAGCTAGGTATCCAACAATTCAATTCAGTTTTGTTTGTTTGTTTATTTGTTTATTGGAGAGGTTTTTGCTATAGGGCACGTGCGCTCGCCAGAAAGACAGAGAGAGACAAAGCGAGAAATCCTGACTTGCTTCCTCTACTTTCCCTCTCTCTGTCTCTGATGAGTGCACGTGCCTTATAGCAAATTTAAAAAATAATAATAAAGTTAAATAAATAAAATAATGTCCAATCTGGGTGATGACATATGAGGGTTCATTTTACCATTCTCTGTACTTTTAAATTTGTTTGACATTTTTCATAATGCAAAGTTAAAAACAAAATGAATTGTAAAAGGGCAGAGGATTGTGGGAGAAGGGAAAGCATAACAAGTGAGAGGAGGAAGGTCCGGTGAAGGTGTCCCATCCCCTGGGAGAGCGGCTGCAGTCTGGTCTCAGCGGAGGCAGCTCCTGCCCAGACACACGAATCTTTGCTGCAAACAGCTCGATGGACATGGCACGAGATCACTTGGCCCTGACAGAAGACTAATGAAACCCCCTCCGGGATCCCGGTTCTGCCCGTCACTCCCTGGCAGCATGGCTACTTTGACTTGAAGTGTTCCAACTGTCCACGTCACAACGTGTTCCTGGGATTGAAGAAGAGTTATTGAGGCTGAGGCTGGCCTCCATGGTAGCTCTTTCTCATATCATTTCTAAAATTGGGAGCTAGCTCAGGTGCCAAAAGAAGTACCTAAAATTATTTAACAAATATCCACATACCTACCATTCAGCTTGTCGAATCCTAATACGTGGCCGTCTTTATTTTATTTTCTAAATTGAAGTAACATACTACAGATACAGCTGAAGCCCTCATGAACCAGCCTGCACATCTCTTCTCTTCCCTCTCTGCTCCATGGTAGCCGCTGGCTGGGATTCCGGGCCCTTCACTCGTACCTCGTACATGAATGTGTCCTGAACAACACAGCACTGTGCTGCATAGCTTTCAACTTGACGTAAGTCGTTTCTTAGGTACCCTTCTGTAGTTTGCTGTTTTTGCTAACGTTTTAAAAGATTTATCTATGTTGAGCCTGATGACACCAACAATTTATTTATTTATTAATTCTCCTATTGATGGACATTCAGGTTGAATCCAGTATTTTTCTACTACAGTGCTGAAATGAACACTGACCTATGTATTTTCTCAAGCATCTGCCTGAGCGTTTCTATTTAGCAAGGAGTGTAGCAATTGTTGACTGCTAGGGTTTATACATCTTTGTTTAGGAGCTCTTCTTCAAAGTAGTCGTATGAGAGTCTCTGTCACATTGCAGCGAATTTTTAAGTCTGCTGATCATGAGATGGTGAATCATATATCTTATTTTTGCATATCTCTCTTTACTTACAAAGCCATGTATTTTTTTCCCTTTTGTTGGCCACTTTCATTTTCCTTCACTGTGAGTTCTCTGTTGAAATACTACTACTGCTTTGTATTGCTTGTCTTTTTCTCAGTGATTTGTGGTTCTTCATATGTGCTATATACTGACCCTCTGTAGGTTTTATATATGTATTTTTTGCACAGAAGTTTTAATTTTTAATGTAGTTGGATCTATCTGTTTTTTAAAATTATTATTGATGCATTTTTTCCTGAATTTAAGATATCCTTTCCTACTTCAAGGTCATATAAATATGAGGGGGTCTTCAAAAAATTCATGAGGAGCCAGCAGGTGGTATAGTGGTTAAGGTGCTGGACTTTCACATGGCCAATTATATTTCGAGTCCCAAACCTGGTAGTTTGCTTTCTCACCCTTTCTCTGTCTCTCTGGTCAAATTTAATAATAATAATAATAGTAATAATAACAACAACAAATAGAATTAAATAAATTTATGAAAAATGTGTATTATGAAAAAAATATTGGACCAGATGGTGGTGTAATGATTATGTTGCTAGACTCCCACGTAGTAAAGTGTGGTTTGAGTCCTGGACCTGGCAACTTAAAACTCATGCCTGGCATGTGTGCGTGCATGCCCAAAATCTCAAGAGGAGAATGGAGGAGACGGGACTGTGGTGTGGCCATCCCCCCTGGGGGGTGATTTCTCACTTTCTGTTTCTCTGTCTGTCTCTGAGCGCACATGCCCTATAACAAAAATATTTTTCTCTCAGAAAAAAAAAAAAAGAAAAAAAGAAATGGCAGAAAAAGCTATTAATGGATTCCAAAAATTTTGCACCAGAATAAACTCATACTTTATTTCCATTTTCCACAAATGTTTTGAGATCTCCTCATATTCTTTTTTTGGAAATATTTTTGCTAGAGGGTACATGCACTTGCTGGAGAGACAGACAGAAAACAAGAAATCACTAACCCCCTCCCCTAGGAAGATGGCCACATTGCAGTCCCTTCTTCTCCATTCTCCTCTCGGGATTTCAGGCACACACACACGTGCCCGGTGTGAATTTTAGGGTGCCGGGTCTGGGACTTGAACCACAGTTGACTACGTGAGAGTCCAGCGACAAAACCATTACACCATCTGCTGGCCCCAGAATCTCTTCATATTCTTTTTTATCTTCCTCGGAAAGGTTTTGCATTTTGTCTCTCAGATATGTGATATGAGCTACCGATCTAATTTTTTATGTATGGCTAACTATTCAGTGCTACTTACTTCTGATTCAGAATTCTGTCCCTGTTATAGACATCCAAGTAGGTAAAGTCATGTTTGTGGGCTCTCCTGTTAGATTTTCTATTTGTCGGTGTTTACTCAATAACACATTCTCTTAGCTACCATATGAATTATCATCTATATACAATTTCGTTATCTGGTGGAAGAGTCATTTCTCATATCATCTTTAACATTTTCATAACTATTTTCTTTTTGGAGAGATTTTCGCTATAGGGTGCGTGCGCTCGCCAGACAGAGAGAGACATAGAGACAGAAAGTGAGAAATCACCCCCCCAGGGGGGATGGTCACGCCGCAATCCCTTCTCCTCCATTCTCCTCTTGGGATTTTGGGCATGCACGGACACGTGCCCGGCGTGAGTTTTAAGCCACCAGGTCCGGGACGCGCACCGCGGTCGACTGCGTGGGAGTCCAGCGACATAGCCATTACACTAACTGCTGGTTCCCACATTTTCATAACTATTCTGATCCTTCACTATTCTTTTATTTTTTTGTTTAAGATGTTTTTGCTATAGGGCATGTGTGCTTAGTGGAGAGACAGAGAGGAAGTGAGAAATAACCCCTCAAGGGGATGACCATACCGCAATTCCTCCTCCTCCAGTCTCCTCTCAGGATTTTGGGCACACATGCGCACATGTGCCGGCATGAGTTTCAAGCTGCTGGATCCGGGACTTGAACCACAGTTGGTCACGTGCAAGTCCAGTGCTTTGACCACTACACCACCTGCTGGCCGTTCTCCATCTGAGGGTCATGATTCCCATTCGTACCTATGATGTGGGCATGTATCTTTATTTTCTTTGTTCACCTGGACCACAGCCTACTGCACAAAAGGCATTCTGCTGTCCTGATATTGGTTAATCCCTGAGGCAGTTGGCATAGGCTGGCACACAGTGAGGTGAAAGCCACATGGCGGGCAGCCCTGGTTAGATGGGGAGGAAATAGAGGCCTTCACAGACTGACAACTCACATCTCAGTAGTGCTCCTTGACCGTGCCTGGATTGAGAGGCAGCTCCAGCTTCCCTCCCCTTCACGGGCCTCTCTGTGCTTCCTTCCTGCAGTGTAGTCGCCAGTGACAGGAGCCTGCCACTTCACAGGGCCTCCCTGGTATGGCTCCCCTGGCTCATCCTTATCTGCCATAAGGATGATGTTTCAGTAAGAGAGCGAGACACATGTGAACATGTGGTCTGCTGCCCTCCTCCCCCAGAAGCTACCAGCTTGCCTGTCAGAATTTATTCTTGCAAAACCGTCCGTGATCAGAAAGTACTGTGGTTGGTCTCCTTTCTCTGCCTCCCACAGGAGTGCAGGAAAAGCATGGGTCACATCTTTCTCTCTTCTGTTACCCAGCGCCGCTCCTCTCTGTTGCTATCAAGCAGACGGGCCTGTCAACCTCCTTTCTACCTTCTTCTAGTTAGACACACTGGAAACTAGAGAGTAAGTCAGTCATCCAACCAGACTTGTCAGTACACACTAAATAAGAGACCAAAGAAAAGTGATAAGGGGCCAGCCAAGTGTCATTGTGGTTAATGTGGCTGGATCCCCCGTGGTTGACTCACGGTTCAAGTCCCAGACCAGGCAGCTTGGAAAATATGTTGGGTGCATGTACACACATGTCCTGAGAGGAGAATGGAGGAGAAGGGATTGTGGCACGGCTGCCATCTCACTTTCCTTCTCTGTCTTTCTGACGAGCACACACGCTCTATGACAAGAAAACTACAGGAAAGGGGACGGGGATTGGTAGAGGTAACTGTCAAGAGACATTGAGGGCCTAACAAAGGTGAATGGGAGCTCATGTGTTAAAAATGTTAGGTTGTAATATGATTTCTTAAAAACTACTCTGCTGGGGGCTGGCAGATGGCATAGTGGTTAAGGTGCTGGACTCCCACATGGCCAACCATGGTTCAAGTCCCAGACCTGGCAACTTGCTTTCTCTCTCATCAAATTGAAGAAGATGAATAAATAAATACAATTGAATAATTCTTAAAAAAAAAAAAAAAAAGATTCTGTTGTCGGGCCAGCTGTTGGCATGGTGGTTAGACAGCTGGATCTTGGGGATGGCAGGTGGCAAGGTGGTTAAGGGCGCTGAACTCCCTTAACTATGGCCGACTGTGGGTTGAGTCTCAGACGTGGCGGTTCGCTTTCTTTCTCTCTCTCTATCCCTCTCCGGTCAAATTTAAATAAATAAATAAATAAGGAAGTAAAGCGCAATAAAATAGTTTTTTTAAAAAGATGACTAGATTTCATATGGCCAGCTCTGCAGTTGAGTCACGGACCCAGTGGGTTGAGAATCACGTTGGGTGCATCTGTGTATGTGCCCAAATTTCCAGAAGGAAGAAGAAATGGAGAAGTTGGGACTGGGACGTGGCCATCCCTCACGGGGGGTGCTCTCTCCTCTCCCTCCCTCTGTCTGTCTCTGCTGAGTGCATATGCCCTCTAACAGCAATAGCAACCACACAAAAATAGTCACATTTGAATTGAATGATAAATGGATTGAGAAGCAGGAGAGAGTGGAGGGTACTCCAGGTGGGCAGTGGCAGCAATGCGGGAAAACTCCAGGCCAGCTTGGGGACCAGTTGGACCTCAGCAAATCATGCCACGTGGGAGTGTATCACTTAGGGTCCCATTGGCGTGTCACCACCCTTTGTGATAGGGCATCTGGCAGACTCCAGGCTTTCTTGAGGCCCACTGGCCCCCCATCACAGCAGGGGCTCCCTGCAGGGCGGGGCTGTGACTGCTCTGTGGGGCCCCACGGAGCCCCCTCTGACCAGCAGGCTCTCGGTCAGCAGTGTTCCTCCCCGACCATCTGGGTTCCAGATGATGGTTCCCTCAGACGTCCCAGTTTGCATTTTTTTGCATTTCAAAGTACATTATTCCATCGGCTGTCCCACAGCCCCAATCCGTCATCCCCCCTCACCCCCAACTCCCCCTCTATAGTTTCAGCAACCAATGTAATTAATGTGCTGTCTAATGTGTTTTCCTGGAACTGTGATTATGCTCAAGGTATCTCAAAGCTTTTTACAGTAATTACTGGGAACGGCTTGGAGAGTATTAACTCTGCGTGTGGAGTGAGCTGTGATCTGGCCCTTGGACACTTAGATATTAAAAATCTCTCCGACTGTGTCTGCCTTCATTTGCATTTCCAAATTTTCAGGTTAGAGAGCCTTTCAGTTGATTGAATAATGGGTTAATGGAATCTTCTCTCTAATTAACTCCAGATTCTCTTTGTGAAAGTGCACACTTGACAGTCTCTATCTGGATCGTTCTAATTGCATTCTCAGGGTGCTGTGGGGGCTGCTGTGAAGAAGTGGCTGTCCCGTCTGAGGGTAGAAACCCCATGCAAGAGAGAGAGCAAGGCCAGGAACGCGCAGCTGGATGGATGGATCCCTGTAACGTAGGATCCAGGAGACTGGGGACCTGCTCCAGCTTGTCGGCCCCGAATGTCCAGGGGTCAGACGATGGCTTCCACTGCTCTCGATGCTGGGCCCTTGCTGCTTAACAGCTATTGGGTGGGCAGAGAATGAGTGAGTGACTGCAGCTGTGTCGTCATCCTCTGGATGGGCACGCGGATGTTGTTTTACCTCCATATCTGAAAATGCAGGACTGAGATCAATTGAACCTATAGCATGAGAAGCTTCTGGAATAGGGGAAGCCAGGCTTGGTGACTCCCAAATCTTTCAGTATATGCTCCCTCCGTGAGCCTTGTGTTGTGGCTGGGGGTCCCATCCCCTCCACAGACTCTCCACCTTTGCTGGTAACTATCTCGTGTCTTAGTGACGCCGTACACCAGGACTTTCATATCGGAGCCAGGTGGCAGCGCAGTGGTGCAGCGCATCACTGTGAGTGATGTGACCGAGCGGAGAAGGCTCCCAGGTGGAGACTCCCTGAGTCCACCAGGCACATGTGTACCTGTGATCCTTGGCTAGTGCAAGGACAGTCTGTGTGTGTAAGGTTGTGTAAAATTCCGACAGGACAGAGAAATGGAAGAAAGTGGGTTGCAGCATGCCCCATTGGGGAAGTGTGCTTTCTCTTCTCTCTGACTCTCTTTGGTAAGTGTACATGCCCTCTGGCAATTAAAAAAAATACACACACACCTATCATTGTATTTAGGCTTCTTGTGAAATTTTAGAGCTTGTGTTTCTTCTGGGAGTTTGGAAACTAAACATAAAAATGATCTTTTACACTCATAATAATAATAATTGCCGGGGACCAGCCTTGGCGGGGGTGGGTTGACTCGACGGAGGCGGCGAAGGAAAGGAAGACTGAGGTCTCAGTGCCTTTTTATGCACGTCCTCTCAGCCGGACACTTCCCAGAGATCGCTCTCTGAGGAATGACAACTGCTAGGAATCATCGTGCCTTTTTATTGAAAATGTAATACATGCAAGTGAACGGGAGAGGGGCTACGTGTTCTAATTATCAATTCATAAAGTTTTAACAATAGAGATCAAAGGTTCTATTCAGGGTTTGATAAAGGGCAGGACTATTAATCATCAATACAATTCAACAATTATTTGATTGATGTAAGCAAGCTTTTGGGAACTTCTGTTCTGGGAGTGTAGTTTTCGGAGAACAGCTCCAACAGGCAGAGTTAATTATCAGCCAGTACTTGGCGGCAGCAATCTTGCAGTTACTGGTTGTGATTCTAAAAAGGAAAATCTCAAGTACAGATATTAGTTCTTATAAATCTCAATAAAGAATGATATTTATATAATTTTATAGAGATCTAAAGTTTATTTAAAGGAATCCTAATATATTTACCTATCCTGAAAGGGTGAATGAAGTTAGTGTTTACTTGATGAGGGCGGGGATGCAGCCTTTTCAATTGGTGGTGAAGTGACTAATGAGTTAACGAAAAACTTTGTGGCACACCTAGGCATTGTATTGTGCTTGTGTTGCCACCATCATGTACCTTGTCAGAACATTAGCTACAGTGAGGCGGGGGTGTCCTGGGTCAGTTTCTGCGTAAGAGGTGATTCTTAAGTTTAAATGTGTTTTGAAAGGAAGGCCTTCCGGAGATCAAGAAGAACTTTAGCACACCCTTTATTGTGTCCAATGAAGCGCTGTAATTAACAGTAAGTGATTAGAGTAAAGGGAGCGGTCGGGGGATTTTGGGGAAATCTTACTACAAAGATGTATGAGAAAACTATATTAATTCTTTTATAGTAATATATCGGGGAGTCAGAGGGGGGTCACTTTCCAGCAAGGCTACTACAGTCCCAGAGCGGATAGCAAACGGCCTTGCCAATATGCTAATTGATCCAAGCTTGTTCCAGGGTCAGGGGGCGTACAGTAGTGGCCTTGCCAGCATACTGAACCAACCGGAAGCGATGCTCAAAGATCAAAGGGCTCAGACGGGTCCTGGAGCCCCACTGGGTTGGACTCCTCCAAATAATAATGTTCTTTATACAGCAATAAGTAACAAAATGCTTTTACTAGTCTTTTACACAATAAAAGAATAAAATATATAAAATGAGGCCAGCATTCTGAAATCAGCTTTAACCCTAATACTAAAATTAGAGATGATGTTTAAAATCCTGAGTGAGCAGTGTGGTACAGTTATCAATCATCCTGAGTAGGTACCCAAGCAGTGGGAGTCATTACACTGCATCGGTGACCTCAGCCACAGTTGCAGTCATTATTAGCAGTCACCATCAGTTGAGACTAGCACATTAACTTATCATTCTACAGCTGCCCGTGCTGGGGATCCACTGTCTGGGGATCTCACTTACATCTAGCCGATTACTGTGCCGGGACAGTGGGATCCCCAACACGAGACACACAGCATCAGGGGAGAGCAGGACAGTCATTGTTAAACACCAGTAGAAGCACGGGCTAAAGAGAGCAAAATTTAACGCAGCAGAAGCCTCCCTAGTCCGTCCTCTGTTACATTTAGTGAAGAGAGACAGCTCCGTAGTCGAGACAAACCAACGTGGAAAGGAGCTTGATTGCTCATGGCTGTACCATCCTGGGCAAACTACTGCACCTTGCCAAGCTTTCATGTTCAATCTATAAAATAAGTAACAGGACCAGCGGATGATTACATCGCTGGACATCCATGTAGTTGACCTTGGTTTGAGTCCTGAACCAGGAGGCTTAAACTCACACCAGGCACGTGTGCGTGCATGCCCAAGATCCTGAGAGGAGACTGGAGGAGAAGGATTGCTGTGTGGCCAAATCCCCTGGGGGGTGATTTCTGTCTTTCTGTTTCTTTCTGTCTTTCTGGCAAGCACATGCACACTAGCAAAAACTTCAATCAATCAATCAATCAATCAAAAAATAAGTAATATGAGAGTGGTCTCCAGGGCTGGTCTTGTAGCCAGATCCCACACAGCTGACCATAGTTTTAATCCCTGCCCCAGTGGCTTGAAAAACACACTACATGCTTGTACATGTCCCAAATCCCAATGGAATAGAGAAGTGGAGGAGAAGGGATTGCAGTGTGACTTCACCCCACTGGGGAGGGGCATACTTTCTTTGTCTGTCTGTCTCTCCCTGTCTGTTTGCCATGCCCTCTGGCAAGTAAAATAAGTAAATAAATAAATAAGAATGACCTCCTAAATTGGTTAAGAACATTTTGAGGTAATGTAAGGAAAACGTCTAGCTCAGTCAGGGCTGGCCACATAGTAGGAGTTAATCAATGAGAATTTCTTTTTTTTTTTTTTGAGAGGTTTTTTGCTATAGGGCGCGTGCGCTCGCCAGATAGAGAGAGACATAGAGACAGAAAGCGAGAAATCACCCCCCAGGGGGGATGGTCACGCCGCAATCCCTTCTCCTCCATTCTCCTCTCGGGATCTTGGGCACGCACGCACACGCGCCCGGCGTGAGTTTTAAGCCACCGGGTCCGAGACGCGAGCCGCGGTTGACTACGTGGGAGTCCAGTGACATAGCCATTACACTAACTGCTGGTTCCCAATGAGAATTTCTTATTACCATCTCAGAAGACTGGTTGAGAAACCTCAGACATGTGAGAGGCTTACAAAGGCCCTAGTTGGAAAATCAGCAATTTGGTTTCTGAAATGAGGAAACCACCACCGGGCCTCTCCACAGCTCACCCCCATTTTGGGCTTGAACCATTGTTCGTCCACACTGCCCCTGTCTATAAATACATGGACTGACAGCCACTAGTGCTGGGAACAGCTCTTCCTGAGCTGGGGCTTCTGACAGCTCAGCTTCCACAAGCTGTTCATGAGTTATTTCAGGGGACATTTTGCTGTCAATCACTCACCCCTGAAGTGGACTGCATAGGCCTGCATGCACCCCGGATCATAAGGAGGGGGAACTCATGTTTGCTTCTTGGAAATGAGCACACTGGTTCATGACCCATAAAAGGAAGCTGAGAGAATAGAAAAACCCTAAAGTCTTAGCTTACTTTTTGGAATGTAATTTTCTTGCTGTGGATCTCCTTTTCTCATTGTGTTTGGTTTAGACTAAAGCTACTTATTTTCCCTTTTCAGAGTTTTCAGTTTCCTTGAGCGTATTTCAGCTGACTAAGGAAGTGAAAGAATCCACAAATATTGAGAAAAATGCCACCTGTGGATAACTGAGGCCCTTTTTGAAAGTGGTTTTTTTGTATGATTGGTTTGCCCCATGAGTTCACAGTGCTCACATTTGGGTGAAATGTGTAATTCCCCTACCATCCTGGGTAATCTTCCTGCTTCCTCCTCCTTTTCTACCTCTGCCATTTCTAGGTCTGATAAAATGTGCATATGCATAATGTCCTTGCAAGAAGTATTTTTTTAATGCAAAGAAAAGCCTCTTCTCAATGTTTGTTAATTCAAGAACAGTTATTTCTCACACCATGCGTGAGAATAAATTCTAGACGTTTTAAAGACCTAAATGTCGGGGACCAGCAGGTGGCGTGGTGGTGAAGGTGCTGGACACTCCCACATGGCTGACCAGGGTTCAAGTCCTGAATCTGGTGGCTTGCTTTCTCACTTCCTCTCTCTCTCATTCTCACCCTCTGTCTCTCTCTGCTCAAACTAAAAAATAAATGAATGAATAAATAAAATAAATAATTAAAAAATAAATAAATAAAGACCTAAATGTAAAAAAAAGACTGTGAACCCACAAGAAAGAAAAACAATAAATAGCATTATGAGCTTAAATGAAAAGAAGAATTTCTTAAACATTAAAAAAAAAAAAAAAGGCAAAAACACTTACAGGGCCAGCAGGTGGTGCGAAGGTTAAGGCAGCTGGATCCCACATGGCCTGTTGCTCTGCTCGAGTCCTAGAACCAGTGACTAGAAAATCACACTGGGCATGTGTGCCTGCGTGCCCAAAATCCCGAGAGGAGAGTGGAGAAGGGCTTGTGGCATGGCCGTCCTTCCTGGGATGTGATTCTCACTTTCTTTCTGTTTCTTTGTCTCTCCTTGGTGAGCGCCCGCACCCTATAGCATACTAAGAAAGGAAAAGAAAGAACCACAAACAATAAACGGAACAATATTTGATCACATTAAATGTATAAAAAAAAAGCTACAGATCATAGACAAAATTAAAATTAAAACACTGGGAGAAAATATTGCAGCATATGAGGGGATCTTCAAAAAGTTCATGGAGGCTCCAGGAGGTGATACACTGATAGTGTGGCTGGACCCTCATAGCAAAGGTCCTTAATTCAGGCCCAGTGGCTTCCCTGTATATGTAGAACATATGAACCTGTTGTCTGGGCTAGCTGAGATTGGGGGTGGGTTGTGGCCCAAAGATCCTGCAGGGAGTGACTTTCTATCTCTGTATTTCATGGAAGTTATTAATTTATTTTTCAAAACTAAAACTAAATGAAAATTTTGTTTCATTGAAAATATGTATTATAAAAAATTATGCATTGATTTCAAGATTTTTTTTGCACCAAAATAACTCACACTTTAATTTTATTTTTCCATGAACATTAGGAAGTATTCTTTTATTTACTAGATAAAGGATTAGTATCTAGAATATATGAGAAAATTCTACAAATCAATAACAAAAAGTCAAACAAATCCAACAGAAAATGGGTAAAGGATATGAATAAGTCACATAAGAGAAAAATAAAAGCAATGAAATTATTTTAAAATGCTTAATTTTGTTAGTGGTCAAGGAGATGCATATCAAAAACAATAATGAGGTTCTATATTATTAGCAAAAATTAAAACCAGACAAGAATACTGAGGCAAATGTGGTAAAATGGGTATTCTAATAGTGTGGATAACAGTGGAAATTTGTACACCATTATAGGAAGTTAACTTGGCAATAAATACATAAAGTTGAAAATGTGTGCATTAGTGACTCAGCAATTCTACTTTTAGGTTGACACCCCAGAGAATAACTCACACATGGTCAGGAAGGAACATATAAAAGAATAAAGCAGGGTTTTTTTGTAATGGCAAAAAATCTGGGAACTTTTTGTCTTAGCTTATATTCCTTCCAAAAGCAAAAGTCAAGACAGATCTTGCATACGGGTAGTCTATTTGGGGAAGTGGTTCCAGGAAGTAGAGGTAGGGAGACTAAGAAGAGCAAAAGAGGGAAACAGAAAATTCAGTCAAAGGATGTACATCTAGCTGGTCTCATTGTTGGCAACTCTAGTAGGGGTCGGTCCCACCAAATTTCTTGGGGGAACCACATGGAAAACACAATGGAGTAGTTTGCCCCAGAGATGGAATATGAACACATTTGTCTGTGGGATTCCTCCCAACTTTCAGTGACCCAGGATTGCCCCATGCAATGTCAACGCTCTCATATTTCCAGGTTGCACACAAATCAAAATGGTTGATTAAGATTCCACTGGAAGTTCCAGATTGATCTTTTCTTTCGCGTGCTGTCTTTCTGCTTTTTTGTTCTACTTTGTGGGAGAGTTCTCCAACTTTACTTTCCAACACTTCTACTTTCTTTTATATTTGTCCGACATACCTTTAGTTTTCTAAGGGTACCCTTTTTTCTCTAATTGCTTCTTTTTCTGTAGTAACCTGTTCTTGTTTTAGAGATGTAATAGTGTCTCATGTCTCTGTAAGGTTTTAACTATCTGTTTAAATCTCTTTATGTGATTATCTCTTAGTTGTTCTTTGGGGTCATTTATCCTTTCTTCCTATCTGTTTTTTTTTTTTTTTTATAGTAGAGATTTTTCTCAAATGTCTGATATTTATTGTTGGTTTTATTTAGGAGCAAGACACTAAAATGTATTATATAACAGGTTGGGCTGTAGAATTGGTGACCTTTGCTTTAGGTTTTCAGACAGGGAGTTTTTTCCTACTTTGAGTGGACCCCAAATGCCAGATAAATGAGAGCTTTTCCATTTCTCTGTGAAAGAACCCGTTGCCTGGATGGAGCTGCCCTGTGGCCAGGTGTTTTGAGACAGTGTCCTATTTATAGACTGAATTAATCCATCTGTTCTGAGCCTCACTTCTCACTCCTGCCCCCTGGGGACACATGCCAACTCTGCCAGATACGGTGGCTTTCTTCTGGGCTCCATCCTCTCCCTGATATGCTCCATGCTGAAGATTCTGTGCCCGACTCGATCAGTTACCTTTTCTCTCGTGGTGTGTGTGTGTGTGTGTGTGTGTGTGTGTGTCTGTGTTTCCTAGAAACTTGTTGAAATCTTTTCTCCACTGTGCTCTGTGATAGTAGTCTTTTTTTTTTTTTTTTTTTGGAGAGGTTTTTGCTATAGGTCGCGTGCGCTCGTCAGACAGACAGAGAGAGACAGAGAGACAGAAAGCGAGAAATCACCCCCCAGGGGGGATGGTCATGCCGCAATCCCTTCTCCTCCATTCTCCTCTCGGGATCTTGGGCACGCATGCACACGCGCCCAGCGTGAGTTTAAGCTGCCGGGTCCGGGACTCGAACCGCGGTCGACTACATGGGAGTCCAGCGACATAGCCATTACGCTAACTGCTGGTCCCCTGTGATAGTAGTCTTTATTCCCCCCCCCCCAGGTGAGTTGATATCTTTGTTTATTACTACAGTAATACATTTGGTCTTTTAAGTTATTGTTTTGTTGTTGGTTTATTGTCATTGTTGTTGCCAAAGGGCATGTGTGTTTGCCAGAGAGAGAGGAAACTCCTAACTGGGGTACGATCACACCTCATGTAGGTAGCCACATGGACCAAAATGGCTGACATGACCTTCATACAAGGACCTTCAAGTATCCTTGTTCTGGGAGTAGACAATTCACCCAGAGACTTCCTCATTCAGGCAGGTCCTCAGTCAGGTCCGTGACAATTCCCGCCCCCTTTTCCTACCCTGTATATAAGAATGTTCTCTGGCCCTCAATAAACGAGTGACTGCATACCATCTTGAGCTGTGACACTGTGTCGCTCCTGTGCTGTGACGCGGCGCCGGTTCCAGACCTCCGCTCTCTCACTCAGGCACCCTGCTCGATCGTCCCACGGGCCGGGACAACCTCAGTCCTTTCTCTTCTATTTCTCCATCCTACCAGAATTTGGAGTATGCATGCACACACACCCAGCGTTTGTTTCAAGCCACCAGGCCTAGAGTTTGAATCATGGTTGGGCATGTGGGTCCAGCTCCCAATGCTCAACTCTTAACCCTTGCAATATGGGGCCAACCCTCTTTTGTTTGTAATACTTCTTTTCTGATGCTTTACTGTACTGATGTTTCACATTGTATATACTTCTCTAGGATGTGTGTGTGTGTATCTGTGTGTGGTGTTTTTATCTGATAATTATAATTTTTTGATATTCTGATCTTCTAGTTGATAACTATAATTTTATGTAGTATAATTAATTGTAGTATATGTCTAGATTTTAAAAATCTAATCTGCTAATTTTATTATTATTATTTTAGAGATTTTTGTTATAAGACATGTGCACTTGCTGGAGAAAGACAGAGAAATAGAAAATGAGAAATCACCCACCAAGGGGATGGTCACATTGCAATCCCTTCTCCTCCATTCTCCTCTTGGGATCTTGGGCACACTCTCACACGAGCCTGGCAGAGTTTCAAGCCACCAGGTCCAGGATTCAAACCTTGGTCGACTACATAGGAGTCCAGCAACGTAACTATTATGCCATCTGCTGGTTCCCTACTTTATGTTTTAAACAGATTAATATATTTCTCCTTTTTGTTGAAATACATTAATGTGTACTTGGAATTCAGATCAAGCTTGTGCTTGTCCTACTTACCATTTTTTCCTTTATCTCTTCTTGCCATTGATAGATTTTTATTTATCCCAGTCCCCTTTTTGTGGTCTACTTACTTGGTAGCTATAGTTTGTTCTTTTATTTTTTTCTAGTCATTTAATTTTTTTTGATACACACTTAACTCCTTTTCTACAGAACAAAGCTTAAATTTCTCAGTCCTAACCTTGAACATGTTTATAACCACTCATCGAACACCTCTCTTCCTCCCCTAAAGTTTCAGTTTTGTATTTTTTTTTTAATTTTAAAGAATTATTCATTTAATTTTATCATTATTATTTAATTTGCTATAAGGCTCATGCACTTACCAGAGAAAGACACACACAGAGAGAGAGGGAAAGTGAGAAAGCAAGCCACTAGGTCTAGGACTTGACCCATAGTTGGCCACGTGAGAGTCCAGCGCCTTAACCACCTTGTCATCTGCTGGCCCTCCATTTTATATTTTTAATCCCCAAACATTTTTCTTACAGTCAGTGGTTAAATTTCTCTATACTTTAATCCAGTTCCTGTGCTATCATTAAATATATCCTCTAATAATTATTTCAGTGACTGTCTAGACATAGAAACTCTTTTAGTTATTCCACTGAAAATTTATTGTTTAAATTTTTAAGTGCACAACTTTTTGATGAAGTATAATATACATAAGGTACAAAAATTATATGCAGTTTATACTCTATTTTTGGAAGTTATATCCTACAAAATCAGTGTAAACACTGACTTAGTGAACGCCGAGCCATTTATCCTAGGTGAGATACAATTAAGGTTCTTACCGTTTTCATCAGCCCGTGAATACATGCTATGTCTATGTGTGTTACTGTTTAAAGACACCTTATTTCGTTCATATTGTTGATTCGTTGATGAACATACTGCACTATAACTCATCCCTGAACTCCCTCAACTCACATGTGCTTTCTCCACGAGGCGTGTCATACTTACCTGCGCTAGCTAACATTTGAGACCTATGCTCTGAGGCAGCAAAACCAGCATCAGAAAGAACACAAATGCAGAAACAGGCACTAGGTCACTTGCAGCGGGGACACGTAAGAGCTGAGGCAGGTAGGCAGAGAGGAGCCTTGTCCGACCTTAGCTGGAGACAAGTGTCTGGTGACTCAGTTTTCCCCTTCAATGTGTGTGTGTGCGAATGACCACAAAACTCAGCAGGATTGATTTGGGGTTACAAATACATTTTAACGAGTAAGTGAAGTCACTAATGTAGGACCAGCTAACAGTATCAACTGTACATATAACACAGTGGCTTTTCGCAGAGTGAAGGCACCCGTGTAACAAGCACTCGAGTCAAGGAGCAAACAGTTCCCAGCACCCCTCTGGCCTCCCTCCCAAGGATAGCCACTGTCCTGCCGGCTTCTGGCAGCATAGACGGATCTGGCTGCTTTTCCACATTACTACCAATGCAAGCACGTGCCGTGCACTCTTTCGTGCCTGGCTTCTTTTGTTCAGTTTTATGTTGTTCATCTACGTTGTCACAGGTCATAATAGTATTCATCATTTTAAAGCATGTTTATCAGTCTTTGCCATATCATAAATTTTCTTTGGAAGTGAGTCATGTGTCTCGGACTTTTGATATTTTGGATCATTTTAGGTGGGAAGCTTTCTGTTTTTTTGTTTAGAGAGATTTTTGCAATACGGTATGTGCGCCCTCCAGAGAGAGAGACAGAAAGCTAGAAATCTCTCCCTAGGAGGAATGGCCATGTCATAGTCCCTTCTCCTCCAGTCTCCTCTCAGGATTTGGGGCATGCATGCACATGTGCCCTGTATGAGTTTCAAGCCACTGGGTCCAGGACTAGAACCACAGTTGACTACACAGGAGTTCAGTGACATAACTACTATGCCATCTGCTGGTCCCAGGGAGCTTTCTGCATTTCTTCATCTTGCGTGTGTGTGTGTGCGCGCGCATGTGCACACACACACTTTCTGGTAATGAAATGCTTTGCTACTGCTGTCTTTTTTTTTTTTTGGAGAGGTTTTTTTTTTTTTTTCACTATAGGGCGCGTGCACTCGCCAGACAGAGAGAGACATAGAGACAGAAAGCGAGAGATCACCCCCCAGGGGGGATGTTCACGCTGCAATCCCTTCTCCTCCATTCTCCTCTCGGGATCTTGGGCACACACACACACGCGCCCGGCGTGAGTTTTAAGCCACCGGGTCCGGGACGTGAACCGTGGTCGACTACGTGGGAGTCCAGTGACATAGCCATTACGCTAACTGCTGGTTCCCCGGTACTGCTGACTTCTAACCCTGAGGCCCTAGTCCAAAACTAAGTCTTCATAGAGTGTCTCAGCAGTTTCCCCACCACAACATGGGGGGGACAGCCAGCTTTGAGGTCTACAGGAGATTTTCTGGAAACAGTTTCCAGGAAGCAGGGTGGCACCTTTTTAAGCCCCTTTCAAAGGGAGCATCCTGCTTCAGCTCCTGGCTCCATGCAAGTGGCCTGACTCTCTTCTGTGCCTGTGTGGAGTTGCATGGTTCTTGATTCTCCACTGGAGTTCTCCCTGCCACCACTGTCTGCGTCCCTCTCTGAAGCCTGGCATGCCTTGCTTTCATCCTGGCTCACTGGGGCCCTTAGATGCTTGCCTTGTCTTTAATCTAAGCTCTCTCTCTCTTTGTTACCTCGTATAGCTGACTTGTCATTTCTATGTGTCTGGAAATGGGAGAAATCATTGACAAGTGACCTTTACTGTGTTACCCAGAAGTCTGTGGTGCTTTGTTTCATAAGAGAACAACACAGCCATTTAAATCTTAAAATAAATAAAGCAGTAGTTTCTAAGGATCAGGTCTGCAAGTCAGGATTCCCAATCAAGAGACAGTGGCCTCTAAGGAATGGAGCTCGAAGGTGTCATGGAACTTTGATGACACGAACCTCTCAGAGTCCATTCTCCATACCAGTTATGCCTATGGTTTTGAGAAGCCCTCTGCCATCCAGCAGCAAGCCATTCTTCCTCGTATCAAGGGTTATGATGTGACTGCTCAAGCCCAGTCTGGGCCTGGGAAAATGGCCACCTTTGCCCTATCAATTTGGCAGCAGATTGAATTAGATCTGAAGGCCGCCCAGGCTTTGGTCCTGGCACCCACTTGAGAATTGGCTGAACAGTTACAGAAGGTGGTCATTGCATTAGGAGATTATTGTCATAGCTGCATTGCGGGCACCAGCCTGCATGCTGAGGTGCAGAAACTGCAGATGGAAGCTCCCACAACATTGTGGGTACCCTTGGCCATAGAGTCAAGAACCAAATTTATGACATATTCCCAAAGATCAATAGCAACACCCAGGTGGTTTTGCTGTCAGCTACAAGGCCTTCCAGTGTGCTTGAGGTGACCAAGAAGTTCAGGAGGGACCCTACTCATATTCTTGTCAAGAAGGAAGAGCTGACCCTGGAGGGTATCCGCCAGTTCTGCATCAATGTGGAAGGAGAGGAAGCTGGACACAACACTGTGTGACTTGTATGAAACCCTGACCATCACCTAGGCGATCATCGTCATTAACACCTGAAGGGAGCTGGATTGGCTCACTGAGAAGACACACGCTGAGGCTTTACCATCTCTGCCACGTGTGGAGATAGGGACCAAAATGGACGAGATGTGATCATGAGGGAGTTCTGTGCTGGCTCCAGCAGAGTGATCACCACGGACCTGCTGGCCAGAAGCAACGATGTGCTGCTGCAGGTTTCTTTAGGCATCAGCTATGACCTTCCCACAGACAGGGAAAACTATATCCAGAGAATTGGCTGTGGTGGACTATTTGCCTGTGAGGCCGTGGCTATTTTTTTTTTTTTTTGGAGAGGATTTTGCTAGAGGGCATGTCCGTGCATCAGAAAGACAGAGAGAGACAGAGAGACAGAAAGCAAGAAATCACTTCCCAAGGGGGATGGCCATGCTACAATCCTTTCTCCTCCATTCTCCTCTCAGGATCTTGGGCACGCACGCACACGCGCCCGGCATGAGTTTAAGCCACCAGGTCTGGGATTCAAACCACGGTCGACTACATGGGAGTCTAGCGAAATAGCCCTTACATTAACTGCTGGTCCCAGGGTGTCACTATTAATACGGTGACAGAGATGACAAGACTCTGAGACCCCAGAACCTTCTACAGCACCTCCATTGAGGAGATGCCCCTCTGGGATGCTGACCTCATCTAAGAGAGGCTGTTCAGCCTCACCCCAGCCAGGGCTCGGTCCTGGGGAGGGCTGAGGGAGCAGCCGGAGAGGAAGGGGAGGGAGCCAACAGATGGACATCTTGGTATTTTTTCCTTTGAACAAATGTCACTTTCTGAGAGAATAAATAAAGCAGTGTTCAGTAGTCTCCACTCGAAAAATAACCCACATATCCCTCAACTGATGAATGGATAAGTGTGGTATATCTATCTGAAAGAATATTAGTCACCCATTAAAAAGAGTAGAGTATTGATACATGTTGTAATATGGATGAGCCTTGAAAACATGCGAAGAAACCAAGATCAGAAGGCCATATGTTGTATAATGACATTAGTTGTCAGAATAGACAACTCCATAGAGACAAAAAGCAGACTGGAGGGTTCCGGAGGCCAGGGAAGGGGAAAGTGGGGAGGACTGCTAATAGGGTGGGGTTTTGTTTTGGAATGAGCAAAATGTTCCAGGACTAGACAGGGTGAAAGTTGTGCAACATTGCAGATGTACTATGCATACATTGTAACTGTACACTTTAAAAGAATGAATCTCGTGTTATGTGAAGTTTACTATAAGACAAGAGCCCACCCTTCTGCAGCCCTTCCTATCTGCTCTTAGTAGCAGGCATCGCTCACCTCTTTGTACCAACACAGTACCTGTCTTTTTGGAGCATCTTTGCCCTCACTTTGCAAATGATTTGTCTCTGTGTCATCCTTCTACTAGGCCAGAAGCATTTTCAAGAGAAGAGCTGTGTCCTATTCAGACTCGTGTCTCTGTTACCTCCTTAGTGTCCAGCACAGAGGGAAGTCCAAGAAATACTTGCTGAATAAATGAATACAAAAATGAGGTGAACTGACATGATCTCTCCAGAAAAACTTCACTCTTCCTCTAGGTCTCTCAGTTCCTCATTAGAATTACCCCTTGGGGATAGGGTTTCCATTTGGGAACATCATGCTGTTCTCAGAACTAAAGCTTTTGGTGGCAGGAAAGAGTGCAAGCAGCCTCGTCTGTTCCTGGGGTGGGGGAGTCCCCAAAACTTTGACCTCCCAGCAATAAGGAGTCCTAGCCTTACACTGACTGCAGGTGCAGTTGCAATGACTGCAGACTAAATTATTCAAAATATCCCCAACACCTGAGCTCAAAAATGCTTTTGCTGAGTCACTCTCCAGCACAAAACATTTTCTCTATGATACTTTCTTCTGTCCTCTGAGGTGTAAATTGCAAATCTTGCAGCCTCACTCTACAGAGGTGGGTTAAGTAACATCTCCAGGGTCAGGCAATAAATGATGCAATGAGCGATTCAGCATATTGGAGCAGATGTCTAGGGGTCTGGGCTCCTGTATTTGACTTACCTATTTGTAACATCAGGGTTAGACATTTCCCAGATATACCAACCATCAGATTCAGATTTTCAGATGCAAAGATTTCTTTTTTAGTGGTAGCTTCGATTCTTCATGACATGGCTGGAGACTTTTTCTTCTTGTTCCTTTTGTGTGGAGATAAGGATAGGAAAGGGTTATTAACCATTTCCCTCATGTTAGACCTTTATACAAAGTAATTTTAAAATAATTCTTTCCTCTCTTCCATATTAAAATTTACAGTCCTTTCATTAAAAGAGCGAGAGAGAGAAACTATCATGTTCTAGGAACTCTGTATTCCAACATAAATAAAAATCTAGTCCCTCTCTTCCAGGTGTGAATTCATACTCTTTCTTTAGAACTGGTTTTAATCTTAAGTTTCTATTTCTGATTCTAATCCAGCTTTGTTAGATGTGACCCCAAATTTACCAACTGACAAACATTTTTGACTAGTTTATTACCCTCTGTGCTTTTAATACATGGAAAAAGTCAACATTAATCTCTGTCCATGTTCTGCTGACCAGCAGCCTGTGAGCACGTTGGGGTCGTCAGTGCCTGCTCACATAAAAATCCATTCAACTACATGCACGTGAAAGATAACAGACCAGAAACTGGAAGAAAAAATTGCTTTCTGGCAGTGACTGTAAAGTTCCACGGGAACAGCCCCTGCAGACACGGCGTTCCCAGGTCTACATTACGGAGACAGCTCGTCAGATGCAGACAGGCTTTCTGGGAAACCCCACAACCGCCAACAGTGCTCACAGGCTGCTGGTTCTCAGCCGCTGTGTGTGGTCCCCAGAGCTGTAGATGAGAGTCATGGCAGGAGAGAGAGCAAAGGTGCACATTCCTGTGTCATCCTGTCACCTATGGGACCCGAGGAGACTGAAGCCATCAGCTCGTTTGCTGACTCAACACCCTAGGGAGAAGGTTGTTCGGAATCCCTGATCTGCTTTGAAAGCCACATGCTAGGGTTCCAAAACCAGTTCCGAAGGCTGCTGCCAACAACGCTCTGACTACTCGTGCAGCTAGCATCTCTCTGTTTTAGTTATGCCTGCAAAATAGAGTTATATAGTAAAGGGACTGGGATTGAAAAAAGATGGTCACTGAAACAAATTACTGTTTTCTTTTTTCCTTTCTACACTTCAGGGACATGGTTTTTCCAACTGGTAACAGGCTCCTGAGAGGCAAACGTGCCAGCTCATAGTCACCATTCAGATTGTTCTGCTGCTGCTAGTAAGGCATTGGGAATTCTGCTTTGGGTGTTAAGATGATGTCTCCCCACCTGAATGCCTGTCATACTACCTTCTGGCATGTATTTAATCACGCTAAATACACGGTTGTCTTGTCCATCACTGTCTTAGCTTGGGTATCCTAGAAACAGACCCTGGGATAAGAATTCTAGTGCAAATAATTTATTTGAGGGGTAATCTCAGGAAACATTGGTTGGGAAGGAGACAGGGAGAGGAAGTTAATCAAAAAAATAATCATTATCAAGTAAGTGATAATAATCTCACTAAAGAACAAGAGCCTAATCTCACTAAAGAACACTGGGAAACAGGGTATAGCACAAATTTCAGAGTTATCCCACCTGGAGAAGTAAGGGAACAAGGGTATTTATATAAAGGTTTCCATCAGTCATTGGTTGAGGGATGTTCTCGTATGGTAGTCATTGTATATTCATACTGGAAAAAAGAACCTTAATACCTACTTCACTCCACACAATTTAATGCAAGAAGGATCAGATGCCTAGATGTTAAAGTTAGAACTATGTTTCTAAAGAAAACATGGGACAATATGGGTAAAACCTTAAGACAGGCAAAGTTTTCTTAGGAAAGATAGAAAACACCCTAAAAATTTTCATGAAAATTAATTACTTGAAAAATTAATTATAAAGCACATCTTTAAAATTAAAAATATGTCTGCTCTTTGAAAGACATTGTTAAGGGGACCAGCAGATGGCGTAATGGCTACATCACTGGACTTCCATGTAGTTGACCACGGTTTGAGTCCCAGACCTAGTGGCTTAAACTCACGCCGGGAGTGTGTGCATGCATGCCCAAGATCCCAAGAGGAGAACAGAGGAGAAGGGATTGCAGCATGGCCATCCCCCTGGGGGCTGATTTCTCGCTTTCTGTCTCTCTGTCTCTCTCTTTCTGGCAAGTGTACACGCCATATAGCAAAAGCCTCTCAAAAAAAGAAAAAAAAAAAAAAAAAAGAAAAGAAAGACATTGTTAAGAAAATGGAAATGCATGGTCCAACTACGGTAGTGTATGGTAGTAGATGATGCTACTTGGTAGGCTTAGGCCACATGGGAGCCTGGGTTTGATTTTCAGACTACCCTAAAAAACTGGGTGTGGTAGCACACACCCAGCTACTTGAGAGGCTGAGGCAGGAGGATTATGACATAGTGAGACCCTCCCTTGAAAAACAGAAAGAAAAAGAGCAAATGAAAAAGCAAGTCATAGAATGAGAAAATGTTTTTGTTACACATATCTGACAAAGGAGGAGGACTGGCATCAGAATATATAAAGGAGTAAAAATCAATAATGGCAACAGATTCAGACAGACGCCTTATAAGGCCCTGACAAATGGCCAGTAAACCATTTGAAATGAGGTTCAGCATCATTATCAAGAAAATGCAAGTTAAAGTCACATTGAGAAGCCACTGTACACCCACTAAAGTGGCTAAAACTAAAGGCGTGACAATGCAGATGAAGTGTATGGAGCAACTGGAACACTCGTATTCTGCTGATGGGAATGCAAAATGATACAACCACTACAGAGATGTTCATAAAGTTGAACGTGGGGGCCAGTAGGTGGCATGGTGGTTAAGGCAGCTGGATTCCCACATGGCTGACTATGGTTCAAGTCCCAGACCCGGTGGCTTGAAAATCATGCCACTGTATGTGTGCCCAAAATCCTGAGAGGAGAATGGGGGAGAAGGGATTGTGGCATGGTCATCCACCCTGAGGGATGATTTCTCACTTTCCTTCTCTATGTCTCTCTCCTCTCCAGCAAGCACATGTGCCCTATGGCTAAAACTAAAGAATAGAATACAATGAAATAAAAAAATAAACATACCAGGGAATTTGGACTTCAGAAAGTTTGCAGGAGAATGAAATTAAAGTATGGGTTGGCTTTGATAAAAAAATTTTTTTAAATCCATCCATAGTTTTTGCATAATATGTATGTATTTTCATGAATTGTTTGAAGAAACTCCCCTCATATGTCTTTAGGATCCAGCAGTTCTATTCCTAGGCACATATGGACAATAAATGACAGCACCTATCTACAAAAATGACTGTGCAAGAATATTCAAAACAGCTTTTAAAAAAACTACTAGAAAATTACTCAAGTGTCCCTCAACAGGTGAAGAGCAAGCAAATTGTAAAATTGTCATACAATAGAATGCAATTCAGCACTAAGAAGGAATGAAATATTGATATGCACAACAACATGGATGGACCCAACAAATAAAATTATAGGGCCAGCCTGGGGGTATGGTGGTTAAAGCAGCTGGATCCCACGTGACAGATTGCATGGTTCGAGTCTCAGACCCAACAGCTTGAAAACCGTACTGGGCGGGGCCAGCAGGTGTTGTGGTGGTTAAAGTGCTGCATCCCACAAGGTGACTGCTGTCTGAATCCAGACCCATGGCTTGGGACTCATGCTGGATGCATGTGTGTACATGCCCCAGATCCTGAGAATGAAGGAGAAGGGATTTCAGTGTGGCCATCCCCACTGGGGGTGATTTTTCAGTTTCCTTCTCTGTCTCTCTCCAGCAAGCTCAAGTGCCCTATGGCAAAATCTAATATTAAAAACAAAAACAAAACAGGTGCATATGCACCAAAACTCTGAAAGGAGAAGAGGAGAAGGAACTGCAGCATGGCCATCCTCCATAGGAGGGTGCTTTCTCACTTTCCGCCTCTCTGAGAGGCTCATGCACCTTTAACAAATTAAGACAAAAAATTACACGGAGCAACATAAACATATATAAAGGAGTGCACTCTGTGTGGTTTCACATATACAAAGTCTCATAACAGGAAAGCTAAGCTGTGGTGATAAAGATCAGACCAGTGCTTGCCTTTGCAGGGTAGACATTAACTGGTAGGAGGCCCTCACAAGGGAAGTCGTGGTTTTGGAAATGTACTGTATCTTATTTTGGTGGTTACATGAGTGTATAAATGAAAGGCCTTCAAAAGTTCATAGAAAAGGGAATTAAAATATGAATTAATTTTGGTACAAGAAATACTGAAAACCTTTGGAAGATCCTTGTCAAAGCTTACCCAATTGAACATGTGGTATCTGTGCTTTGTATTGTATGAAATTATACCTTAAATATTACAGCTTTATCTTTAAAAAGGAAAACACAATAGGCATTAAAAATATTGAGTACTTTGCTCAATGTTCTGCCCTTCCCTAGACTGTAAGCTTCATGAGGGTGGAAGCCCTGTCAGCTTTGTTCTCTACTATCAATATATTCCTGGTACCTAGACAGAGCTGGGGACCTCCTGAATGCTCAAGTCACATTTGTTAATATTATAAGTTGGTGGGACCAGCAGATAGCGTAATGGTTATGTTGCCAGGTGTGTGTGCATGCAATGCCCAAGATCCCGATAGGTGAGTAGAAGAAAAGGGATTGAGGCATGTCCATCCCTCCGGGGGGTGACTTTTGCTTCCTCTCTCTCTCTCTCTCTCTCTCTCTCTCTCTCTCTCTCTCTCTGTTTCTCTCTGTCTCTCCAGCATGTACTCGTGTCCTATAGCAAAAAATGTCTCTAAAAAATAATAAAATATAAGTTGGTAAGTGCCTCTGTGCATTGAGCTGCGGCTTTATTGTATCTCCCTTTGCAGACATGACCTGTTCTTGGCAGACGCTGGTGGCCCCAGAAGCTCAAGCACAGGTGCATTGTCTAGGAAGGGAGTTTGCAGGTGGAAACCCAGCAGGCCCTGGGTGTCCTTGGGCACTGACAGGGTCCCAACTGTGAGCACCATCTGCTTCTGTGAAGGGTGTCTGACAGCCACTGCAGCCCTGGCCCTGGAAGGTGAATGCCTCTGAGACCCAATGTCAGGCTCCCATTCCCATCATCCCTGACTGCAGAGAGCCCACAAAAAGTCACTTTATCCATAGAAATAGAAAATGCAAACATGTGTACCACTTCATAATTTACCAAGTGGTTTTCTACATATGTTATTATTTTATCCTCCCTATGACCCTGTAAGGTAGTTGTTTAATAAACCTATTTTTACAGAAAGATGAACAGACTTCTCCAAGGTCACACAGCTGGCAAGTGACAGACCTGGGATTTAAACCACGTTTTTAACTATTTACTATTATATTAATATAGTACTGCAGTGTCATTTAAGGACCTTTGGAAGTAGTTTCTGACATTTGATCTCCTCAGTAAGGTTTACTGGACTCATGGAAAGAAAAGGAACAAATCCCCCTTGCCTTTAATCCCACTTCTTCTGTATGTTCCTGAGAGATTAGCCTGCCTGGACCACTAGGATACTGTCACTCCACTATGCAGTTTCTTCACATTCTTCTCCACCTACCAAGACAAATCCACACTCCATATTTACCTGCTGTCCAGTGCTATTTTGCTCCTTTGTAACCTCATATTTCTTTAAAAAACAAACTTTTTATCCTAGTTATGATATCTTCATTTCTACAACTTTGCCACTCTACTTACCCTCCACGTGGAATACCAGTTTCCTCCATCTTCCCTTACAAAATGCTTTCTCACCCTTCAGGTCCTAACTCAAATGCCATGGCCTCTGACTATTGGTAGATTTTTACTTCATCTGCACCCTTCCAACACATGGCTTCTACCTTTCCCATGGCATTAACTGTCAGGTGCTATGAATATTTGCATCTTCCTTTGTCTTATTAGATCCTGAGGTCCCAGAAGGTTAGATTCTGTAACCCCTGTGGTGGTTAACATAGTTGTTTGCATTCTGTGATATTTTTTTTTTCCCCGCTTCAGGTTTATTCGTACACACAGCACAGGAGGACACCAGCCCCACACAGAGAGCAGCCTGAGGGTCAGTCCTTCTGTCCTCATACTGGCAAAGGCCTCTACTACGGGGCTTTTGTGGGGGCCTGGACACCTTTGGGAGCCTGAGCCGGAGCTAGAACTGAAAACGGAGCTGCAGCTGAAGCCTGGGCTTTGGTCTGGATCTTGGTCTGAGCCTTGGCCTTGTTGGCCTTTGGCCAAGAGAGCCTGAGGCCCTTGGCGATACGGGCGCGAGCATGTTTCCCAAGCTTAGGGTGGGCAATGTAGGCAAGACGACTGAGCTTGTGGCTGCTGCCCTTGGGGACACCCTTCTGAAGTTCCTTGGGCTTTACAAGGGTCTTGATGGCCTCCTCTCGCGCACTCATGGCCTTGGCGTTGTTGGCCTGCATCTTCTTCAGACCCTTCCTGTTGTGCTTCTTGGCAAAGCGCATGTTCCTCAGGAATTTGGGGTCCACTCCTTTGAGAGATTCTATCTTTGTGATCGAGGTTTCTTAATGCCATTTCTATGCCATTTTCAGGACTGGTTGTGTGTGGTGTGGTTCTTGAACTTGGCCATGTCTGCGCTGAAACCCGCGACCGCTGAGGAGCCTGCATACTGTGATATTTAACGGATACTTTTTAGAGTAAATAAATTACCACATCCCCAGCCATTGTTTATGCATTGAGTTCCTTTTGATATGCATAGTTTTAAAGCTTGTTTGCATTTTAATTTTATTTAATATGCTTGGTTAACATAGTCTCCACCTTCTGTATACTTTGCTTTTGACTTGGCACAAACTCAGTGAAAACCTAGTTTTGCAAATGGGGTAGACACAGAGTTCTGCTCTGACTCTGCCATTCACTGGCTGTTACTTTGGATAAAGGGTAGAAATCTATCCTCTGGACCTTATTTTGCCTCCATCTGTTCGATGGGAGTAATACTTCGTTTTGCTTCTTTCATGCAGTGCAAGGTTTGGGAGGATGAATGAAATAACAGACGTGAGAGCTTTGTCGGCTATAAATGTCACTTAATTGCTCCTGCTGTTTGATTCAGGCGCACCTTTGCAGCTGGCCCCCCCCTTCTTCGGATGAAAAATTGGCGGTCTGAGGTAGTGTGTACAGGGGGACCCCAGTGTTGGGTCTGCAAGACCAGGAGGAGACAGAGACCACTCCAGGCTGGCACTGTATAGGGACGAAGGCCGAGCGGGAGAGTTCAGAAGCACCACGGCTCCTGCCCTGCCCTGCGTGGCCCAGCGGGTTGAAGGGCCATCACCCTGGGCAGCCATAGCAGGAACCGGATGAAGAGAGGGACTGAGATGTCAGTGGGGGACGCGGGGCTGGTCAGCCACACTCCCACAGGCCGCAGGAGCACGGGGAAGCAAGCCCTTGTCTGCATGGCGGAACCGGAGCCTGCGCTGGGGCGGAGGTGCGGATCAGAGCTGTCGGACAGGGACTGGACGGGTCGCAGGCTGCCCCGGAAGTGGAGCGCCGAATGCCGCAGGAGCCGGCCAGCTCCCACCTGTGAAGCCTCACGAGTCAGCCACGAGGTCCAGATGCCCGGATGTGCCCCCAGCGGGTCTCCCGGAAGTGCCGTCGCCGGAGCGTTCTGGGCCTGCCCATTGGCTCGTGCTGAGGGAGAGGGTGGGCCTTGGGTCGCTTCGCTTCCTGATTGGGTGGCTCTGCTTATTAGAAGGCGCCCTCCTGTCACAGCGGCAGGTAGGAGAGCGGGCATGGCTGAGGCGGGAAAGGTGCCCGCGCGCCTCGGGCTTCTCAGAGAAGCGGCTCAGTGGCCTGTGAAGCGGTATGGCCGCTTGTTGTCCCTGGGCACTGGAGAGCTGCCTGAACCCAGCCTGGAAGCCGGAGAAGACCCTTGCAAGTGGAAGGTGAGGCCTGAGGGCAGAAACGGCCGCCCGGGGCTCACACCCAGCGAAGGAGCGAAGGCCCGCCCGCGGCCACGCAGCCCTGTCCCAGATGCTCACAGGACAGAGGGAGGACTGCGGCCTTCTAAGCGACTGCGACAGCAGTGGGAAGCTGCCTCGGGTGTTCTGTGTTTTCAAGCCGTAGGATGTGTGTGCTTCTGTGTAGGGGGGTGGCTGTGGCTGTGACCGAGCCCCTCCGCACACGCACACGTACACACACAGCGGGCGGTGCCCTCCACACCCACACGTGCCCAGTGTGCCTCTCACGCCTCGGGTCGGGGACCCCAACCACATAGTCGGTCACGCGGGATCCACCTGCCTTCACCACCACCTGTGCCTAACCGCCCCTCCCACGGGTTTTAAACGGGCATTTTCACGTCTGAAAGATGGTGTGGTATAGAGATGAAACGGGAGGAGCGGGAGTGGACTCGGGAAGGGCACTTAGCACACGACTACGATGTTGCAGACAAGGGTGACCTGGAGAGTGGCATTAGGGGTGGGGGAAATGTACGGATTTCGGAGGCCACAATCACAGGGCTTGGTGATTGGATAGGAGCGGTGAGAGTAACGGACTTCTGGGCTTCTAGCAGAAGCAGCTGGGTAGGCGGTTGGGGAATGGGAAACACTGGAGGAGGATCAGTGAGGGAAAGCTCCAAGACTTGCATTTGGATGTATTGAGTTGAATCTATTTACAGAATATCTAAAGGAGATATCGAGTAAGTAGTTGGGTATACTGGTCTGGACTCTGAAGGGAGATCCAAGCTGGAACTCTAAGGGTGTGAGTCATTAGCAAAAAAAAAAAAAAAAAAAAAAAAAAAAAAAAAAAAAAAAAAAAAAAAAGTGGCATTTATAGTCGTGGCCCCAGATGAGATTCCAAAATCAAGCTCCCAGGTGATCCAACACTTGTAAATCAATTAAGGGGACAACGTCCTTAAAGAAGATTGACAGGGGACAGAGTTGGGAAACACCCAAGAGGATGAAAGTTCATAAGTGCTAAAGAGTTATTTCAAGGGAGAAAAAATGATTAACTTTGTCAAATGATACTGCAAAGTGAAGAAAAATGACGAAGAAGGGGTGTTTGTGAATTTAGCAACTGCGTTTTTAACCATCTTTGTCAAAAGACACTCAGAGGAATGAAAGTAGTGACAGCCAGACTGGAGTGGATTGAAAAGTGAGTGAGGGACAGGTGAGGAGGTGGAGCCAATGTGCATAGGCACTCTTCAGGTGCTTGGCTGTGAACCTGAGAGAGAGGGCGTGATTTATTCACCACGTTCCAGAACACTGGAGTTAGGGCACACCTGAAAGGTTGAAATAAATCTAGCTAGGGCCATTTTAGAAGGCACTACATACTTAGCTTTACTTTTTTTTTCTTTTTTTGGTTTTCCGCCATGGGGTATATTTGCTTACTGGAGAAAGTTAGAAAGCACTCCCCAGGGGGATGGCCACACTGCAGTCCCTTCTCTAGTCTCCTTTTGGGATTTTGAGTACCCACACACATGTGCCCAGTGTGATTTTCAAGATGCTGGGTCCAGTACTTGAACTGAGCTGTTGGCCATGTGGGATCCAGTGCCCCTGCTTCCACACTAGCGGCTGGCCCCGCTTTTTTATTTTTTATTAAGGTTTTTTTTTTTTGTTGTTGTTGTTGTTTTTTTTTTTTTTTTTTTTCAATGAGAAGGAAAGAAAGACTGATCCCCAACAGCAGCAGTCCCCAACCTTTTTGGCACCAGGGACTGGTTTTATGGAAGATAGGTTTTCCATGGACTAGTGCAGGGATGGTTTTGGAATCAAGCATATTTATTGTGTGCATTGTAATAATGAAGACTGATACTAGTCTGTAACCTACAGGTTGGGGACTCCTTTCCAACAAAGTCTTGTCATGTCATGGTTCCCTCCTAGTCTTCCAGCCAGGCATGATCAGAGGCATGCCTGCAGGAGTGCATGGCATATTCAGGTGACCAGGAACCAAACCAGGCCATACGGCCTCAGTATCACATAGCAGCACCCTCCAACCTGTGCTGCTGTGGCTGGGCCTTTCATTGTACTCTTGTGAAATGCTGTATCTTAAGAAATGGTATCGGCTGAAAATGCAATCAGGGAGGGCTGATCCATTATTAGATCTTAGAAAAAGCTAGAGATGCTTGAAGACCTATTCATTTTTGAGACTGCTTCAACAGGTTCCTTGATACCTTCTCTTACCCCTCTTCAAACCCTTCCTTCTAAGGCACCAGTATTGGCTGCATTGGTGCACACACAACTGAATCTTGACCATTCTAAGGAGTTCTTACAAATTTTTGCTTCTCTTTTCAATGCTTTTCATAATTGCTTATAAGGAATAGCACTCTTCAATAGTTTTCAAATGTTTGGCATAAAGCCAAACAATGGTACAATGACAAGAGATGAGGTTGGCTTTTGCAGGGCTTTTGAAAACTGAACATTTGTACCTTCCTAGAATCTGTGCTGAACCATCCTACCTGCTGTGATCAGTTTCAGCCTAGGTCTGCCTTTTTTTTAAGTGAAAGAGAAAACAAGGTTTGTTCTATTTTATGGACATGGTGGCTATTGCACAGTAATAATAAAAGATGAGCCAGCTAACTATACTCTTTAATTTAAAAGTATATAGTATCCACACTAAAATATATGTGTGTGTGTGTATGTATACATATATACACACATATATGTGTATTAGATAAGGCATAAATATATATGACTGTGGAAGATGGAGCCATTGGCTGAGCCTGTTTTGAGGTTTCTTTTCTGAAATTCTGGGAGGATCGTTCTCCTGGTACTGTTTTATATAGCTGTTTAATTACAGAGAAGACTTTCATCACAATGGCCACATATTAAGGGAAAAATGCTAACTCAAGAGAAAAAAATAGTACAAGACTTCTGAGATTTGAAGTCCTAGTTGAGAGGTAAGGTACTAAAGATACCTCTACATAGATTATGTAATATTTATGTTTATGCAAACGGATTTGATTTACTTCTCTGAGTTGAATTATTAAATATCACTGTCTGAAGAGAAATTAACCACAGTTTGGAAGTAGATAAACTTTTTATAACATAGTAAAGGAAAAAGTACAAACAAAATCTCCAATGGTTTAGAGCTTGCTGCTCGGACTTTAACGTGCCTATAAATCATCTGGGGTTGTTGTTAAAAATGCAGATTCTGACTCAGGACAGGTCTGATAGGGGATGAGAATCTGTGTTTTGTGTTTGTAACAAGCTTCCAGGTGACGCTAAGGTCTTAGGGTCACACTGTGAGTGGCAGGGTTTGGAAGACCTTTGAATAAGGGCAGTCATAGAGTAAAATTAATAGAATTAACTTACAGTGTTATGAGGTGAGGCAATCAAATTCATAATGAATATACACAAGTTGTATTAATAGGGCTAATATTTGAAGAACCATCTGTCATTATTTAAGTGGACATGAGCAAATGAAATACAAATTTGAACTTGATTTTAGTTCCTTACATCTGTTGGCCCAGGCTTTCTGAAAAGATTATCATAACAGATTGGTCCATTTTATGTATTTTATATCTCTGTATAAAGTCAACTAATTTTGAATAATTTTGAAAGGTGACATTAATTGCAGGTTGCTTTTAAATTAAAGTTTTACCATGTTTTTCAGATTCCAAGGATTTTTCATACATGCCCTAATTGGTTGAACCCGACAACTTCTTAGGTTTTTCTTTCAAAGGGAAAAAAAAAATCATTCTTTAATTTTTATAGGAGGAACTTAAAATAATTGCCCTACTTAGAAATTAAGAAATAGAATATGAAGTTTGTACTTGAAATGAGCTTTTATTTATTTATTTATTTGAGAGGTTTTTGCTATAGGGCACGTGCGCTCGCCAGACAGACAGAGAGAGACAGAGAGACAGAAAGCGAGAAATCACCCCCCAGGCGGGATGGCCACGCCGCAATCCCTTCTCCTCCATTCTGCTCTTGGGATCTTGGGCACGCACGCACACGCACCCAGCGTGAGTTTTAAGCCACCGGGTCTGGGACACGAACCGCGGTTGACTACGTGCGAGTCCAGCGACATAGCCATTACACTAACTGCTGGTCCCGAAATGAGCTTTTAAATATGAACTGAGCACAATATATAATTTGGGTCCTCTTAACAGTATTCTTTTTTTTTTCTTTCTGTATTCCTAATGCCTACATAGTACCTACTATGTGACTTAGTAAATGAATGTGTGGTATGATAACTTAGGAAAACTATGAAATGATAGCTAATATTACTTAAGTATTTAGTTTGATATATTTCTTACAGCAGCCCTCTGAAGCAAATATTACTATACCTATTTTACACATGAGTGATCTGAAATTCAGATTTAGTACTTCCCCAGGAACACAGGTAAGTTGAGAAGAAAGAATTCAGATCCTGGTTTTCTTATATTTAAAGCGTATGCTTTTAACCACTATGTTGTTTGCCTTAAAATATTAATAGTTCATTTGGGAAATAATAGTTCAATTTTATGAATGAGGAATTTTGAGATTAACACACAGGGTAAAAATGACACAAAATGACAATTTGGCTTTGTTTTTAGGAGAATTTGAGGTTCAGTAAAACTCTTAAGAAAATTGTTTTAAAATACAGTAAAATAGTAGCTCTCTGGGTGTGCGTACTTGCCTGTGGTCCTGGTTAGCTAGGCTGGGGGTAGAAGATCCTGCTGGGATTCTCTCTCTCTCTCTCAAAATAATTTTCTTTCTCTCATGTAGCATGCTTTTTTGAGAAGTTAACAGGTAATATTTTGTATTAACTAGGGTTAAGATTGGGCCTGAGTAATAGAAAATTTAACACAAACAAACAATAAAACCCAGAGGATTAAGTAAGATGAAAGTTTGTTCTCCACGTGGAAGTCCAGGGCTGGTACGACACTCCAGTGGCAGGAACTAGGGCTCCTTCTGTTTGTCCCTCTGTCGTACATGGCTGTGGTCTCACAATATGAGATAGAATCAATGTAGACAGCTTGTGGAGGAAGGGATGAAGTAGACAGCGGGACATGCCTGCTGTCTCCTGAGGAAGTTTCCTGTGAGCCACCACGTGACTTTCCTCCTCCTCCAACCCAGTGCCTGGCACTAGACATACAGCCATCCTGGGTACATGGACAGCTGGCATATGGGGTCCACAAGTTCATGTGTCCCACGAAAAACTAATGGTTCTGTTACTGTGTGAAAAAGGGAAAATGAACATTGGAGGACAGCTGACAGTCTACCTCACGCTTTTTTCTTCTGAATCTAGAGACTGCTAAGAAATGAAGATTTATTCCCGCAGTCCCAAGTTGGAACTCACTTTCTAATAATAGCCACTACAGAAACTATTTTTTAGTACGTAGTTGCTATGTCGATACTTAGGAGAGTGCTTGGCAGATGTCTGCCAAATATTTATTGAACTAATGAACTAAGACCAGGCATTTTGCTACACATCTGATGATACCAGTCATTCTTTCTGATGGTCCTCTAAAGTCATTGTTGCTGTTTTTTCAGATGAAATTAAGTATACTTCTAGGTGGCAAAGCTGATGTTTGATTCTAGCTCTGATTCCAGATAATGTCTTTCATAAAGTGATCATTCTTAGTGCTGGCCACCAAATACAGAAGGTGGCGTATCCATGGCCTCTTGAAGCTAAGTGTGTTATGTGATGTGGGACTGGCAGAAGTCATGGGCAAATCTGTCAGAGCTGGAGGTGATGCATCTTGTTTCCCCCTTTGCCAGTGTTGCAGATGTTAGCTCCTCTGTCATCTCGGTCCTTTGGTAGCAGTGACAGGCAGTGTGAGTTGGAGTGTGAAAGGTAGAGTGAGCATGGGTAGGGAGAATAGACAAAAAAAAAATTGCTTTTAGGGAGCTCGTAATTTCTATACATGGCTGAAAGGTACAAAAATGTTATACTTCTTATGTTAAACTGAGTTATGTGTCATGTATGTTGTAGATTGCATAGATTTTGATGAAGAACCTTGTAAATGATGTTCTAACGTGTTTTTCTATGACAGAATCATTACTCATTCCAGAGCACTGGTTTATAAACACATATTTTCAACTTTGGGTCAGTCTGTTTTTTCTTTTTTTTTTTATTCAGTAAATAAAAGCTTAATTTTATTGTGCAGCAGACATACTTTTTTTATGGCTATGGTTTACTTAACATGATTTAAGATAGAATTTATCTGGACAAGTACAATGAAGACTTTTTTCAGCTTAGTGGTTTAAGGAGTCTAAGAAGTTACAGTTTATAATGAAGCCTAAGAGTACTAAAATTCATTTATTTTTAGGACTTGTTTCCTACCTACTATGTGTAAGACACAGTGAAAAGCTCTGTTTAGAGATGACTAAGGCATCACCACTGGGAGGGCCAGCCAGTTAAACCTAAGTACCTGCTCATTCAGAATATAGGGTGCTTTTTGGGGCCAGCAGGTGGTGTGGTGGTTAAGGGCACTGGACCCCCACATGGCCGACTGCAATTGAAGCCTTGGAACTGACTGCATCCTCTCTTCCCTCTCCCTCTCTGGTGAAATTAAAAATAAATAAAGTTTTAAAAAAATATTATAGGATGCTTTTCACTTCCAATGACACTATTTCTGAGAAATAAGTTGGTTTTTGTTTGTTTGTTTGTTTGTTTTTCCTTTACTGTGCCAGAGGGCACATGTATTGCATAAGGTATGGAGGAAAGATAGCGCCCCTGGCCAATTGAGCCTGGTCATGTGCAGTTCTCCATCCAATCAGGATCCTGGGCATGTGGCTGACATGTAAGCTGCTGGGGCTGGAACTTGAACCTTGGTTCATCTGCACAGTGCTTAGCCACTGCACTAGGGGGCTGGCTTAAATGAAGGTATCTTTTTTTTTTTGAGAGGTGTTTTTGTTTTTATTTTATTTTATTTTATTTTATTTTATTTATTTATTTATTGCTACAGGGCACGTGTGCTCACCAGAAAGAAAGAGAGAGAGACAGAAAGCGAGAAATCACCCCTCCAGGAGGGACGGCCATGCCGCAATCCCTTCGCCTCCATTCTCCTTTCGAGATCTTGGGCACGCACGCACACGTGCTCGGTGTGAGTTTAAGACACTGGGTCCGGGACTCAAACCACAGTCGACTATGTGGAGTCCAGTGACATAGCCATTGCACCAACTGCTGGTCCCAAAGGTATCTTTTAAGCTCAGATTTAGAGTTAGAGTTTGGATATTGGATACGTTATGAGTTTAAATTAAGGACTTTGTAAATGAATAAAAGCATGTGTAAGATAGCAAAGGTGGGTGTGGGAGTGACAGGGATCTAGGAGGTGCGTGCTAGTGAAAAGCACAACTTTCTGACACAGTTGTTGATTTCTTTAGCACTTGTTAGTCTGGAAAAATTTTAAAGGATGTTCTAAACATATTGGTGAAATGTTCTAGGAATATCAGTTATCAGAACAATACAGAAGAGTTTTGATTGGTAATTTCAAAGACAGAAATAACTAATTTCTCAGTTGTGTAGGAAGTGTTTTGAGTAAATATATTCTATTTCTGCCTACTGATAGAGGTGATCAAGTTCCTATAGGTTTAAAAGTACTGGATAATTTCAGGATTAGTAATCCTACTCAGGGATACATGATAAACGAAGGAAGATCACATCTGCTTTGATACATGTGATAATTTTATAGATTCTAAAAGGAAAAATGTCCATTGTGTAGATTATTGCTTTTTTGAGGGGTGGGTGGAGGTCTGGGTGTGACCACTCTTGTAATCCTCTTTATTGTTACTGTTAATACCTTGTACTTCAGTGGAACATCCAAAATGCTGAATGTTGCAGTTCGGTAATTAGTATTTTTTAGTATTTTGGCATAACATACTTGGCAAGTTTGCTGAAAAAATTTGAAACACTTTAACTATCAAGAGTCAGTAGGGAGGCAGTTAGTCTGCTTCGCAATTTTGCGCATTTTTCGTATTTTATAATGCATAAATCAGCAGTTTAAGACACTTTTGTGGGGTCTTAAAAGCAGAAAACAAAACCCTTCATCAAGTGTGTATAGTAATTTGCTTATGATCCGAAGAATGGTATTAGCCTTTCATGCAGATATAATGTACTTTAGGTAAGTGTTCCATACTTCCATATAGTTCTTCTGACTTTTCCCTGTGTCACTTTAGATTGACGGTACAGAACTCCATGAGTACATATAAATGATGAGAAGATTATCTAACCAGTGTTTAAGCTTGTGGTAGGCAGGCTGTAAACAGCTCAGTGTGTGCTGCCGTGTGATGGCTAAGTGCTACAGTAGTGGAAGTCAGGTTGTTGTAAGTCTTCACTACACCGAGGGCCGTGACGGGAATGAGGAGACGTGTGAAGCTACGAGGAAATGGCTACAGATTGAATACAGGGGAAAACATTCACGATGGGAAAATCAATACGAGAAAATATTGGGGCCGTGCAGTGACAGCCGTAATGCAACTGGATCCAGCTGAGAAAGGTCTGGGTTTGTGCTCTGGGACCTCCCTACGCAAAGCCGGGCCTGTGCCGTGTACCTGCTAGGCATGGGGTGGATTGTGACCTGGAGACCCCGTTGGGAGTGCCTGTTTCTCTCATGGAAAAAAACGCAAATTAAATTTTTAAAAATGAGAAGGCCAACTGGTGGCGTAGAGGTTAAGGCCTCTGGATCCTGCCTGCATGGTTCAAGTCTCAGACATGGCAGCTTTAAAAACATGCTGGGCACATGTGCATGCATGCGTGCCCCAAATCCCAGCACAGTAGAGAAATGGAGAAGAAGGGATTGTAGCATGTCCATCCCCCATGGTCACTTTCCCACTCTCTGTCGCAGCAAGTTCAGGTCCCCTCTGGCAAAATTAAACAGAAAAACCCATAGGAAAAGTATGATTATTAGTATTACATGTACGTCAGCATTACAGAAATATATTGTCTTTTATTTATTTTCAAGGTTTTTGAGTCCAGTGAAGAATCTGGCTATCTTGTTCTCACCATTGTGGTATCAGGTCATTTCTTCATTTCCCAAGGACAGACTCTACTGGTAAGTTTTATGTGTAATAGTTTAATAGGCAAATATACTTATTGTCTTAGCTTTACATTAGCTTGTTTATATCCCCAAGGTTCTTCATTCTCACTGAAATTCAAGTTCAACACATGAAGCATTTGTCAAGTGTGCTGTAACAGAATACAGAAACAGTGAATATTGCCTGATGTAAAGGAATTTAGGATTTTGGGGGGAGTCAAGTCGATTAAAGGATTGAGATTAATTAGTGTGATAAAGGATTCTTAATTGAGGAGATTGAGTTGAATACAGGCCAGATTTGTAGAAGAGAGAGTTTTCCAGGTAAGGAAAATAGCATATACAGAAAATAGCTACAAGAAAACTTAGAGCATGCTATTATTAATTAGTAGAGCCCTCCATTAAAGTCTACTTTTTATAAAGATGCATTTGTGCTTTATTCCAAATGTATTTACTTAGGAAATGTTGGGATGAAAAAATATGTAAAGGAGAAAGAATCATCTTGTTTGAAAATTTAGGTTTAATGTAGTACATAGAAACAAAATGAATAACAAGACAGTTAACTTCTAATCAAATAAATTTTACAAGAAAGGGAATGTAAAATGTAATGGAAGGTTGTCACATGATTGTAGGTGTGAGTAATGTCTATATAGACATAATAAAGTCAATAACATTTACTGAATACATGGCACAATTTATTCACTTAACAAATACTTAGGAGTAATTAATGTATTTAGGCATCTTTTTGGGGGATGCTAAGGATATAGCAGTGAATGGCAAAACTGTTATGAAGTTTTTCATTTTACTGGGGAGAAACAGCAATAAATAAGTAGGCCAAATTGATTAGTAAAAGCCATTGATTTTTGGTGAATTCCTTACATGTTCTATTATTAACATGGTAGGATCCCACATGTGCATATAGTGTGATGGCTCATCCTCCCACTTACAGGAGATACAACCTTATTACATGTGAGTTGACCTGCAAAAAAATCAGTTTCTTGTGATTTTTTAAAACTGTAGCAGGAAGAATACTGTTTTGCTCTAACCGCCACTGTGGGCTTGCAGGAGTTGCAGGAGATAACATTTCTTCGGGTGCTATTGAAGGATGCTCCAGAGGGTAGACTGAGGGATGCCTAGCCCTGTCAGTATCCCGGGTCTTTGCTGAATGGTGACGTGGCTAGTTTGATTTCCTTAGGTGATTGCTGCGCTTTGTATCTACTTATCTTTTTGCAACATTGTAAATGTTACAAACAGGTAGATGTTTCTTTGTATCATACATAGAATGATTTTTGCACTACAGTTACAAAGCAGTTTTGTCAAATTCCAGGATACCTACCACTGAGAAAAATGAAGAGTAATTACAGTTTGGTGCCTGTTGTATCAACATATATAACTTATATAGTAATATTTTGACAGTCTTTTAAAAAGATTATACCTGTACACACACACACATATAAAATATTAAATTTTTAATTTTTTCTATGGGGTGCTTGTGCTTGCCAGAGAGAGAGGGAAAGTGAGAAATCACCCCCAAGGGGGATGGCCACACCGCAATCCCTTCTCTGAGGATTTTGGGCAAGCCGCACAAGCACTCAGATGCTGTTTAAGCTGCTGGGTCTGGGACTTGAACCATGGAGTTGACCATGTGGGATTTAGCACCTTAACCAAGCTCTGCTGAACTTAAAAGATGATTTTAAAATAACCCTTACGTATGTAAAATTCACACCAGAGAAAATGTACTAACTTTGTTTAATTTGATGTGTTTTGACAAGTGTAGATGGTCACGTAATCATAATTGAGAGAGCTTTTCAATGAATCCCAAAATGTCCTTTTGTCTCTTTGTAGTCCCTTCTGCCCACCCTCTGCACCTAGCAACTACTGATCTGCTTTCATTACTGTAGTTTTGCCCTTTCTTTCTGATTTACTCTTAGCAATTCTTAGATTGATGGTTAAGAATGTATTTACCACGCACACCATATTCGTTTGAAGTGTATTACTTGGTGGAATGCCGCTATCTATCTAATTAACATGCATGATCTCAATACAGTTTTGCCTTTTCTAGGATTTCCTGTATGGACTCTCATGTCGTCCTCTGCTTGGCTTTAACATAATGCTTTGAGATTTATTCGTATTGCATATTATTAGTAGTTCCTTCCTTTTCATTACTGACTAATAGTCCATTATATGGATAAACCTAATTTGCTTATTCATTCAACTTGCGATGAAGATTTAGGTTGTTTCCAATTTTTGTCTATTATCAATAACACTGCTAAACATTTGTATACGAGCCTTTGAATCAACTTTTCTTTTTAATTAATTTCTTTCCTGAAATTTTTAAAAATTAATTTACATTCATTCCCTGAGCATTGTCATAGCATACAAAATATGATTTCCCATCCATAATACACTGCATAGTGGCTTAATCATACATGTTATCGATAATTTTCTGTTTCTAGTGTCGTGTGTGTATGTATGTATGTATTTGTGTGTGTGTGTGTGTGTGTATATATATATATATATATATATATATATATATATATACACATTTTTTTTTTTACCCCTATTTCTCGCCCTCTGCCATTTCCTACCCTCCTCCCACACTATCTCAGGAGTCTACAGTTGTTTTACATTCCTTTTTTTCCCCACATTTTATTGATTCACAAAATTTCTTAAATAATCTACAAGCATTCTACCATGTACGTACACTTCAAAAGAATATGGCATGTGTGGTAAATACATACAATCTTATCCATCAATTTAACTTGCTATTTTCAATGGCAGGCTCAGCTGGTATATACATATCTGTGAGTACATTCTGACTTTAGACATGAAACTCTGAGTAGAATGAATATACTGTAAGGTAGCACCTAGCTGATGCTATATAGCTTACTATGGTCATTAAATAGATAACTTTTTAATTTCAAGAAAAGCAGTTTTAGCTTTAATAAGTCAAAGAAATGCTAAGGAACTTTGCTTAAAACTTAAAGCGAGGAAACAGGTTAGGATTCTATTCAAATAGTATCTTACTACTGGCAGCTCAAGACAGGACAAAAATCCTTACAGCCAGAAAACAAATCAGCAATGTTTTAGTCAAAAGTCATAAAATGCTATTTCACCCATTCAGTCTCAGGTACTTAATCTAGCTTCTGTTGTGATTCGATCTTCCTGATTAAATTCTGGGATATGATATTCAACTCCGGACTTGTCCCTATGATTACGTTGGCCCTTTTCTTAGTTTTTGAACTCTTATTTCTGTGTGTCTGTATTTAATTTTCCTGGTATAGCACTCCCTTGAGAACTTCTTGGAGATCTGGTCTGGTGTTGGTAAATTATTTCAGGTTCTGTTTATCTGAGAATGCTCTTGTCTTTTCTTCCCATATGAAGGATAATCTTGCCAGGCACAGTATTCCTGGTTGAAATTGCTTTTCCCTTAACACTTTGAATATATTTTCCCATTCTTTGCTCCATCAAATTGTTTCCAATGAGAGGTCCGCTGTTAGCTTGCTGGGGTTTCCTTTGTAGGTGACTTAATGTTTGAATTGACATATGTTTTTATTTTTCTTTGATAAATGCTCAACAGAAGGACCTTCTGGGTCAGATGGCATTTATATATTTAACTTTATAAGAAACTGACTTTATTTATTTTTTTATTATTATTATTATTATTATTATTATTATTATTATTATTATTTTGGAGAGGTTTTTGCTATAGGGTGTGTGCACTCGCCAGAAAGAGTCAAACAGAAAGCGAGAAATCATACCCCACCCCACCCCCAGTGGGAATGGCCATGCCGCAATTCCTTCTCCTGCATTCTCCTCTCAGGATCTTGGGCATGCATGCACATGCACCCGGTGCGATTTTAAGCCACTGGGTCTGGGACTTGAACTGTAGTCGACTACATGGGAGTCCAGTGACATAGCCATTACGCCACCCGCTGGTCCCTGAAAAATTATTTTTAAAGGTTGCATTTCCCATAAGCAATGAATGAGAATTCCAGGTATTCCACATCCTCATCAACACTTGGTATTATTAGTCTTTTTTTTTTTTTTTTTTTTTTTCTGTAGAGCATGTCCACTTCTTAGAGAGACAGAGACAGAAATTATCCCCTACTAGGGATGACCCTTCTCCTCCATTCTCCTCTCAGGGATTTTGGGCACACATGCACATGCACCCAGCATGAGTTTTAAGCCTCTGTCTGGGATTCGAACTACGGTCATCTATGTGGGAGTCCAGCAACATAATCATTATGCCATCTGCTGGTTCTGGCATTGTTAGTCTTTTTAACTATCCCAGGGTGTGTGTGTGATATCTCATGCTAGTTTTAATTTGTATTTTCTTAATGACTAATGATGTGGAGCATCTTTTCATGTGTTAGCCACTTGTATGTCTCATCGATGAGGCATCAGTTTGCGTCTTTAATCATTTTTTGAGTTGTTTGCTCTCTTGTATTTGAATTATAGGAGTTCTTATTTTGGTTATAGCTCTTTTTTTTCTTCTTTTTTGGGAAGGTTATAGCTCTTTTAGTAGATGCTCTGCAAATACTTCTCCAAGTTTGTTGTGGATTGTTTTCTTTTTTTTTTTATGGTTGTTTCTTTTATGAGAGAAACAGAAGGCACCCCTCACAGGGTCTCACCATGCCTTGATCCCCCCCACCCCCGACCTTCTTAACCAGTCAAGTAGAGGCAGGTGCACACAGTGTGTCTGGATCAACCAGGATCTGAACCCAGGTCTCTCACGTGACTGCAGCATTGTGTAGTGGTGCTCTGTAGTTTGTTATCACTGTGGCTAGTTCAGTGGTTGAAGTTTTTGTGTGGTATTTAAGAAATTGTGTCTATTCCAAGGTTGCAAATATGTTTTCTATATTTTTTTCCTAGAGAGTTTATACTACAGTGCTAACGTTTAGGCCTATGGATTATTTCGAATTTTTAGCATTATTTAATAATATACATTATCTTTTATTATTTTGTGTATATTTATGATCTTTTAAAAATATTTTTAAAGAATTATTTAACATTATTTATTTAATTTGACCAGAGAGGGACAGAATAAAGGGGTGGGGGGAAGAAAGCAAGCTGCCACGTCCAGGATTTGAACCACGGTCAGCCATGCAGGAGTACAGCACCCTTAACCACCATGCCACCTGCTGGCCCCTATATAATTCTTTCTTCCTCTCAATTGCAATGTGGTATTAATAAAATTATATTATAAAATATAATCATAGGTAGTTTATATTTAGAACCATTGAATTTTCTTTTTTTAAAGAATTATTTTATTTAACTTTATTTATTTTAATTTGACCAGAGAAGGACAGCGAGAAAGGGAGAGAGAGAAAAAGAGAGGGAAAGTGAGAAAGCGAGCTGCCAGGTCTGGTACTCAAACCGCTATTCATGTGGGAGTCCAGCACCCATAACCACCACACCACCTGCTGGCCCCAATTGAATTTTCAATATATGGTGAAAGTTAGTTCTTTTGTGTGTGTGTGGGGGGGGGGGGGGGGGCTTTTTTTTGTTTTTTGTTTTTTTGGGAGTTTTTTTTGCATATGAATATCAATTCTTCCAGAAGCATTTGTTAAAAGACTAGCTTTTCATCATTTAATTATCTTGGCTTCTTTGTTGAGAATCAGTTTGCTAGGACCAGCAGTTAGCATAATGGCTGTGTCACTGGACTACCACGTAGTCAACGGTGGTCCGACTCCCAGACTCGGTGGCTTAAACTCAAGCTGGGCGCGTGTGTGTGCGTGCCCAAGATCCTAAGAGGAGAATGGAGGAGAAGGGACTGTGGCATGGCCATCCCCACCCATGCACTTTCTGTCTTTCTGGAGAGCACGTGCGCCTGATAGCACAAAACCTCTCCCCAAAAAAAGCAATTTGGAAAGTATGTGTTCATCTATATCTGTACTCTTCTGTTGACCTATTTGTCTATCTTTACTCCAGTTACACACTGTCTTGTCATTTTTGAAATCAGGTAGCTTAATTCCTCCAACTGTGTTCTTTTTCAAAGTTGTTTTGGCTATTCTTGGTCATTTGAATTTCCTGCAAATTTTAGAATTAGCTTTCCTACAAAATTTGCTGAGGTTGTGATTGGGAATGCTTCATAAATATAAAACAATTGGGGAGAATATACTGCTTGCTGTTGAGTCTTCTAACTATGAGCATGTTTTAACTCTCCACTTATTATTCTCTCCTTTAATTTCTCTCAGCAGTGTTTGTAGTTTTCACAATACATTGATAAATTTATCCACAAGGAATTATATTTTTTGTTATAAATAGAATTTTTAAATATTCCATATCTAAATAGTTTGTTACTAGTATATGGAAGCACGATTTTTTTTTATGTTAACCTTGCCATTCTGTTGCTAATAACAGAAAACACTTGAGTCTGGGTAATTTAAAAAGAATAACGTTTATTCAGTTCATGGTTTGGAAGTTCAGGGTCCAGGGGCTGCATGCTGGTGGGTAACACAGTGAGTGACAGGACAGAGCAGGTGCAGGGCAGAGCCTGTGTCTCTGTTCTGGTCTCATTCCCTCTCCTTAGAAACGCTAGGTTTAGGGGCTGGCAGGTGGCATGGTGGTTAAAGGCACGGGATTCCCACATGGCTGACCACAGTGTGAGTCCCGGACCTGGTGGCTTGCTTTCTCACTTTCTCTCTCCCTCTCTGGTCAAATTGAAATAAACAAATGAATAAATAAATGAATAAAGTTAAAATGAAAAAAAATTTTTTAAAGAAACCCTTGGTTTATAAAAATGTGTTAAATTGTCCGTATTTTTTTACTCTGCTGTGGCATACCATCTCGGACCTTTTCCCCTTATTTATATGCGTTTTTGTGTCCATTAAGTTTTTTTTTCAAACTCCCCTAACAATCTCCCACCACAAGCAGCTCCTGCTCTCTATGATTACTCTATTTCTATGCTTTTGGGTCCTTTACTTCCTGCCAGAGTTCAGATATCCAATATTTGTTAAGTGGTGATATAACGTTTCTGTCTTTTATAGTGTGGCTTATCTTGTTAGCATGTATGTCATTAGGTTCATCCACTTTGTGTCAGATGACAGAGTTTTGTTCTTTATGGGTTAGTATTCCGTTGTGGATATGTATCACATTTTCCCAACCCATTCACCAGTTGAACACTCAGGTTGATCCCATGACTTAGCTATTGTGAGTAATGTTGCAATAAACATGGCTATGCAAATGTCTCTCTGACTTACTTCCTGTCCTTTGGGTAAATACCCAATAGCGGAATTGCTTTGTCATATGGTAATCCTATTTTTAGATTTTTGAGGAACCAGCATACCTTTCCACAGTGTACCAATTTACATTCCCACCAGAAATACACAAGGATTCTGTTTTCTCAACAACCTCGCCAGCATTTGTTCCTTGTGGTTTTTATTTTTATCATAGCCATTCTGACTGGGATTAGGTGATGTCTCATCGTGATATTGATTTACATTTCCCTCATAATAAGAGATGTTGAGCATTTTTCATATTTTTTCCCAGCTATTTACATGTCTTTCTTTGAGGGCTGTCTAAGTCAGTTGCCCGTTTAAAAAGTATTATTATTAGAGAGGGCCAGCAGGTTAAGGTGCTGGACACTCCCACATGACTAGCCATGGTTCAAGTCCCAGCCCTGGTGCCTTGCTTTCTTGCTTTCCCTCTCTTTCTGGTCAAATCGAATAAATAAAATTAAAATAAAGAATTGTTTAAAAAATTATCTTTCCTAGGGTGTGTGTGTGAGCAGTTTAAGTTCTTTTATATATTCTGATTGTCAACCCTTTGTCCAAAGTATACTTTGGGAATATTTTCTCCTATTCTATGGGTTGTCTCTTTATTTTTTCCTTTGCTGGGCAGAAGCTTTTTAGCTTGGTGTAATTCCAGTTATGTATTTTTGGTGTTATTGCTCTTGTTTTAGGGGTCTTATTGAAGAAATCTTTGCCTTCTCCAACATCTTGAAATGTTTCTCCAGTGTTTTATGGTTTGGGCTTTATATTTAAGCCTTTAGTCCATTTTGAGTTAATTTTTGTAAATGGTGAGATGAGGGTCTAATTTCTTCTTTCTGTAGGTGGATATCCTTTTTTATCCCCCAGCACCATTTACTGAAAAGACTGTCTTGGGCCAGCAGGTGGCATGGTTGTTGGGATGCTGTACTCCCACATGGCCAGCCATAGCTCGAGTTCTGGACCTGGCAGCGCGCGCACGCGCTCGCTCTCTCTCTCTCTCTCTCATGTTCGCGCTCTCTCGTGACTATAACAAGGTAGAAAAAATAGATAAAATAAAACTAAAATTAAAAAAAGACTATCTTTTTTTCCACTGGACGGTCTTGTTCCTTTTGTCAAAAACCAGGTAGCTGTAGATTACTGGGTTTACTTCTGAGTTTTCTGCTTGGTTCCATTGGTCTATTTTTCTGTTTTTGTGCCAGTATCACACTGTTTTGGTTATTATAGTTTTCTAATATATTTCGAAGTCAGCAAGATGGCTCTAATTTTACTCTTTCTGTCTAGTATTGCTTTGGCAATATGAGTTTTTTGCTGCGTGATCCCAGATGCATTCTATGATTTTTTCCTTTTTCTCTGAAGAATGTTGCCAGAATTTTTAGAGGAATTGCATGACTTTTAGATCACTTTGGGTAGTGTCAACCTTTTAACTAGGTTGATTTTTTCCAATCCATGAACAAGGGATGTCTTCCTATTTGTGTGTGTCTTTCTCAATCCTTTTATTTGGCTTTTTAAATAAATTTCATCATAGAGATGAAATTAGCTTTAGTCCTAGATATTTTTTTAAGAATTATTTTAATTTATTTTAATTTGGTGGGGGGGGGGGAGAGAACGAGAACAAGAAAGACAAAGAGGGGGAAAGTGAGAAAGCAAGCCACCAGGTCCAGGACTTGAACCGTGGTCGACCATGTGGGAGTCCAGCACTCTTAACCACCACACCACCTGCTGACCTGATATTTTATTTTTTAAATGGCTGTTGTAAATATAATTGATTTCTCCATTTCTGCTCCAGTTCACTCATTGTTAGAGTACAAAAATACTACAGATTTTGGGACCAGCAGGTGGCGTGGTGGTCAAGGCGCTGGACACTCCCACATGGTCGACCATGGTTTGAGTCCTGGACCTGGTGGCTTGCTTTCTCACTTTCCTTCTCTCTCTCTCTGTTTCTTTCTGGTCAAATTAAAATAAATGAATGAATGAATAAATAAATAAATAAAAAATAGACTTCAAAATTCAAAATAAAAAAAAAAAGATGCCATAAAAAAAAATACTACAGATTTTTATGTTGATTTTATATTTTTCAATTTTCTGAATTTATCACCTCTTAGAATTTTTGGTCAATTCTCAAGGTTTTTCTGTTTATACCATCATGTCATCCACAAATAGGGTCAGTTTAACTGCTTTTCCAATTTGAATTATTTTTATTTCACTTTCTTGTCTAATTGTGTTGGCCAGAAATAAGAGTAATCTTGTTTCTGTTTCGAGAGGAGAAGCTTTCAACTTTTCCTCCCATTCAGTATGGTGTTACCTGTGGGTTTGTCAAATACAGCCTTTTTTTTGTTAAGAAGTGTACCTTCTATACCCATTTTATTGAGGTCTTAATAATGAAGAGATGTGGTACTTTATCAAATGCTTTTTCTGCATCAGTTGATGTGATCATACGATTTTGTCTTTCCTTATGTTAATGTGATTTATTACATTCATTGTTTTGCATGTGTTGAACCACCCTTGCATTCCTGGGATAAAGCCTACCTGGTCATGGTGTATAATCTTCCTAAGATATTGTTGGATTGGTTAGTTTCTTAGTATTTTTTGAGAATTTTTGCATCTCTGTTGATCAGGGATATTAGCCTGTAGTTTTTTCTTTTTTGTTATTGTGCCTTTATCTACTTTTGGTAGTGGGGTGATGGTGACTTCAAAGATTGCGTTTTGGAGAATTTCCTCCATTTGGGTCTCAGCTGGGGGGAGTCCAGGGCTGAAGCTGCTGTATGCCTTCAGGAGTAGTGGGTGGGCTAAGCTGTGCAAGTCTGCTTGAGCTTCCCACCTGCACATCCCCCGGCAGCTGGCAGACTCCATGATCTGCCTGCTTGCACAGGTTTACACAGCTGGAAGGAGGGGCTGGAGTTGCACATGGCTGCAGCTCAGTGAGACTGCCTGTGCTGGCAAACAAGATTGGTGGGGTGCAGTCCAGTGTGTTTCCCCCATCACAGGGGAGATCCCTGGCACCCTTTGTCAGCCACCCTCTGCGCTCCTGCGTTCACACTCACTAGCCAGGAAGTCTGAAGAAGCTGCTATGCAGAAGGTGACAGAGGGAACAGGTTACTGTCCCTGATGTTCTGGGGAGGGGAGGGAGAGTGGGTGTGTAGTCCTGCCAGTCAGTGGGAGGGAGATGTCCCGATTCAGCTACTGAGGTGTGCTGTGTGCCTAGGGCTTGGAGGAGGTGTTCAGCATCCTCTCTGGGTCAGATATTTGAAGCTCTTCAAGAGGAGCTTGTAGACTGTGTTTCTCTTGGCACTGCAGCTAGGTTCAAGGTAGAAGAAGGTACCTGGGAACTGGAAGCTTCAGAGGTAGGTCCCACTCTCCTCTCTCTCGCTCTTTTTTTTTTTTTTTTTTTTTTTTTTTTTTTTGAGAGGTTTTTGCTATAGGGCATGTGCTCTTGCCAGAAAGAGAGACAGACAGAAAGCAAGGAATCACCCCCCCGGGGAGGTGGGCACACATGCACACGTGCCCAGCATGAGTTTAAGCCACTGGGTCCAGGACTCGAACCACGGTCAACTACAAGGGAGTCCAGTGATGTAGCCATTATGCCATCTGCTAGTCCCATCTTCCTCCCCTCTTGTAGGAGAATCCAGTCACTTCTGGTAATTTTCTGAGTGGAAAGCTTGACTCCTTTCTTGCTTGCTTCCATTCCCTACAGTCCTGCTCTAGTGTTCCGTTGGTCTCACTCCACCCCTCTGCTCCAGCTGCCACTATCCAACATTTTTGGACTTTTCTTCCAGAGAGATGCCACAACAGATGTCCCTAGTGAGCCATCTTGCCCCTCCTTCCATAGTTTTCATAATACACATCTTTAAAGAACTTTTAGAAGACACTTTGTATATATACCATAATATACACACACAAGAGTTTATGGTATATATACATATGGGGTCTTCCAAAATGCATATCATGCTTAGAGTTCAGCATTTTTTGGCACTGAACTAAACTCATACATTAATTCCTTTTTTTTTGGAGAGGTTTTTGCTATAGGGTGCATGCGCTCGCCAGACAGACAGAGACAGAGAGATAGAAAGCGAGAAATCACCCCCCGGGGGGATGGCCACGCCGCAATCCCTTCTCCTCCATTCTCCTCTCGGGATCTTGGCGTGCATGCACACGCGCCCAGTGTGAGTTTAAGCCACCAGGACCAGGACGTAAACTGTGGTCGACTACGTGGGAGTCCAGTGACATAGCCATTATGCTAACTGCTGGTCCCTAATTCCATTTTTTTTTAAAGAACTTTTTGAAGTCCCTTCAATATATGTACCGGGAACCAGCAGTTAGCGTAATGGCTATGTCGCTGGACTCCCACGTAGTCGACCGCGGTTCGCGTCCCGGACCCGGTGGCTTACAACTCACGCCGGGCGCGTGTGCGTGCGTGCCCAAGATCCCGAGAGGAGAATGGAGGAGAAGGGATTGCGGCGTGACCATCCCCCCTGGGGGGTGATTTCTCGCTTTCTGTCTCTATGTCTCTCTCTGTCTGTCTGGCGAGCACACGCGCCCTATAGCAAAAAACTTCTTCAAAAAAAAAAAAATATATATATGTACCACAACTTTTTTTAAGTTTTTAAAATTTTTTTCTCTTTTGCTCTAGGGTGTGTGCACTCACTGAGAGACAGACAAGGAACTGAGAAGTCACCATCTGGGGAGAGGGACATGTTGCATTCCCTCGGGATTTGGGGCATGCCTGCACATGTACACAGCATGTTTATCAGGCTGCTGGGTCCAGGACTCAAACCATGGAGTTGGGCATTTGGGCTCCAGTGCCTGAACCACTATGTCACCTGCTGACCCTGCCACAACTTTATCCATTTACCCACTGACAGACACAGGTGTTTCTGTATTTTGCCTATTAGGAATAATGCTGAAATGCATATGAGAGTGAAGATAACTTTTTTTAAGACTTTTTTTTTTTTGTCATAGAGTATGTGTGCTCACTGGAGAGAGACGCAGAGAGAGAGAGAGTGAGAAATCACCCTCTGGGAGATGGCCACACCACGTTACTTCTCCATTCTCCTCTTGGAATTTGGGCATATATGCACATGCACCATGAGTGATTTTCAAGCTGCCAGGTCAGGACTCAAACTGTGCAGCCAAACATATAGGATCCAGCCCCTTAACCTCCATGTCACCTGCCTGGCCCTTGAAGATAACTCTTTTTCTTTTAGGTTTTTGCAGTAGGGTATGTGCACTCACGAGAGAGAGAGAGAGTCAGTCAGTCAGGGTATGCACGCACAGGTGCCTGGCTCAATTTTCAAGCCACCAGGTCTGGGACTCAAACTGCGGTCAGCCATGTGGGAGTTCAGTGCCTTCACCACCATGCCACCTGCTGGCCCCCAAAGATAACTCTTTGATGAACATGCACCACTTAGCAGCAGGGGTCTGCCCTGAGAAATGCATTGTTAGATCATTTCCTTCTTGCATGAACATCATAGCGTATTTATACAAAACCTATTAAGATAGTTTAGCCAACTACACACCTAGGCTACATAGTATGACATGTATGTTGTGTACATAGTCTGTCACTGACTGAAACATAATTATGTGTCACATGGCTGGACTGGTTTTATTTCCTTTGGATATCTAGGAGTAGAAAGCTGATCATATGGTAGTTCTATTAGTTTTTGAGGAAACTGCATACAGTTTTCCACAATAGCTATACCAGTATACATCTGCACTAACTGTGTACAAGGGTTCCCTCTTCTCTACATCCTAGCTAGTATTTAGCTTTGGTCTTTTTAATAAAGCCATGCTGAGAAATACGAGGTGCTATCTCATTCGGTTTTGATGTGCATTTCTGATGATTAGTAAGGTTGAACACCTTTTCATATACCTGTTAACCATTCGTATGTCTTAGGGGAAAAACATCCTTTAGAGTCCTTTGCTCATTTTTCAAGTGGATTATTTGGGATTTTTTGAGTTGTCTGAGTTCCTTTTGTATTTTGTTTATTAACTTATCAAGCTTATGATTTGCACAAATTCTCTCCCACTTTATGAATTACCTTACCTTGTTGATTGTTTCTTTTGGTGTAGTTTGCTGAGCGTTTCAACTCATGAATAGGAGTTGAATTTTGTTGAATGCTTTTTCTGCATCTTTTGAGTTTTTTTTTTAAAATACATTTTTAAGAGTATTCAGTTCTTGGGACCAGCAGTTAGCATAATGGCTATATCACTGGGTTCCCATGTAGTCGACCGCAGTTCGCGTCCCAGACCCGGTGGCTTAAAACTCACACCGGGCGCATGTGCGTGCGTGCCCAAGATCCCAAGAGGAGAATGGAGGAGAAGGGATTGTGGCGTGGCCTTCCCCCCGGGGGTGATTTCTCGCTTTCTGTCTCTCTGTCTTTTTCTGTCTGTCTGGCAAGCGCACGCGCCCTATAGCAAAAACCTCTCAAAAAAAAAGAGTATTCAGTTCTTGCTGAATCCACCTTTACTGTAGAAGTATTTGATTTTTAAAATTATATACACTTACAGTGTACACCCCAGCTTTGGCCAGCCGTGGGTCATGGGGACATGTGTGCCTGGCATGTGCAGAAGATTTTCTGGATGTGAACCTGGAACCTTCCCACGTGTGTCAGCCTTGCGCAGCATTGTGTCACTGTTGCGTCACTGTCTAACCCCCAAGAATACATATTTAACAGATATTTTACCACTTAAACATCCATTTTTGCTGTTCATATAACTTAAAGTACTGTTTTGGTTTTATAAGAACCAACACATATAAGGGCAAGTATCTCTCAATTATAACATGTTTCAATGGCAGTTTTATGTTGCTATCACAGCTACACATCCTTTCCCTCGTACTAATCTGGGTCATGATACATTTTTAGAAATTTTCTCATAAAAGGTAAGGACAGGATGGGCATGGAAAGTTTTAGCCACTTTCCAATTTCTGGCATGGATTAAAATGCTCTATATTTATACTCACAAATTTTTTAATGCCAGAGGATGTGTGTGTATGTGCTCGCATGAGGAGAAAAAGGAGAACCCCCCCCCCCCCCAAGGGGACCTGGTCACATTGCAATTCTCCCTCCAGTTCTCCAACTCATCAGGATCCTGAGCACATGTGTGCTCAGCATGTTTTTCAAGATGTGTGGGCCAGGACTCGGTTGGTCATGTTTTTCTGCCTTCCTTTGTGTAGTGTTTTACCACTGCACAGTAGGACCCACTCTGTGCTCAAATTTTAATGGAAACTATACAACAAAATCCAAGAACAAGGTGATTTCTTCCAGAGAAGTTGGTGGTGAGGGCCCAGTTACTGCTTCATGTGTGCAGTATGGTTTTGCAGGAGTTGGGGCTTCTGCTTGGTCCTGGGCAGCTAGGTAAACCTCAATAGCCTTGAACTTCACAGGTCTCTGATAGCCATCAGAGCTTAATGCTTCAGGTCAATTTCTGCTCACTTAGAATCTTCATTCAAATGGAAATGCCACTGCCTGAGGGCTTCGTGCAGATATACCACCAGGCCCTTGTATTGGCATTTATGTCAGTGGTTCAGAGTAGCAAGAGAGCAGCGAGGTCTTGGCCCCATCCTCTTCCACCTTCCTTGGACTTACGCTCAACTGGTTTTCTTTTTCCAGTCTTGGCATTTTGAGCTATCTCCCTTGACTATTTTGGGCTTTAAAACTTTTTTCTAATTGTGGTAACTATACATAACATAAAATTTACCATCTTAATTTTTTTATAGTTTCATTATAAGGTGCATGCTCTTGCTAGAGACAGGAAGATGGAAGGGAGGGGGAGGGAGAGAAAGAACAACCAAGAAAGAGAAATCACCCTCCAGGGGGATGCTCAGGCCACAGTCCCTTCTCTCCTAGTGTTCCTGGCATTTTGGGCATGCATGCACATGCACTTGGTGTGCGTGTGTATGTTTTATGGTTTTTGCCATAAGGCTCATGTGCTCACCCGAGAAAGACGAAGAGAGTGAGAAATCACCCCCAGGGGGAAAGACCACACTGCAGTCCCTTCTCCATTCACCTCTAGGGATTTGGGGTACGTACACACACACACATACACACACACACACACACACACACACACACACACACACACGGTTGGCATGAATTTCAAGCTGCCCAGTCCAGAGCTTAAACCATGGTCACCAATGTGGGAGTCCACTGTCTTAATCAATACACTACCTGTGGGCCCCCATCTTAACCATTTTTCCCCTAAGAATTATTTTATTTAACTTTATTTATTTATTTTATTTGACCAGAGAGGGATAGAGGCAGAGAGAGAGAAAGTGAGAAAGCCACCAGGTCCAGGACTTGAACCATGATCGGCCTTGTAGGAGTGTCCAGTGTCCCAATCACCACACCACCTGCTGGCCCCATCTTAACCATTTTTAAACATACATATTAGTTGGGACCAGCTGTTGGCATAATGATTACGTCGCTGGACTCTCACATAGTTGACCACGATTCAGGTTCCAGACCCGGTGGCTTAAACTCACATCAGGTGCATGTGTGTGCATGTCCAAAATCCTGAGAGGAGAATGGAGGAGAAGGGATTGCAGCATGGCCATCCCCTCGAGGGATAATTTCTCACTTTGTCTCTCTGCCTCTCTCTCTCTCTCTCTGCCTCTCTGGCAGCCACATGTCCCCTATAGCAAAAATCTCAAAGAAAAAGGAAAAGAAAAAAAAAAAGAAGCTGCCATACTGTTTTCCACAACGATTGGACCATTTTATATTCCCACCACTAGTACACAAGGGTTCTGCTTTCTCTGTCTTTGCCAATACTTGTTATTTTCTATATTTTTAATGGTACCCATCTTAATGGGTGCGAGATGATATCTCATTGTGGTATTGATCTGCATTACTCTAATTGGTGATGTTGAGCATCTTTCATGTGCTTCTTGGCCATTTGCATCTTTTCTTTGGAGAAACGGCTGTTCTGTTTTCTGATAAGCGTTTTATCGTTGATGTTGTGATACAGGATTGGGCTTTTAAAGGGAACTGTAATTCACCTCCACACAAACATGTATGCATGTGTGTGCACACACACCAAGTAGTGAATGCAACTTTCTTTTTGCTAGGTCTTGTGTCACCTCCTTCCCTGCCCCTGTTTTTCCTTTTAGCTTGGGTTAGGCTTGGTATAAGCACTCTGGGCCCTGTTTAGGGTACTTGGGAGCATGGCTTTTCTGGGGAACAGAATCTGCCTTATTGCGCTCTCTCCCTAGTCACCCTTAAATATGAGATCGCTCCTGCCGCCGCTTCTGCGCTCCGCGCTCAGTTCTACTTGTCCTCTCCCCTCCTGGTGCTTGAGGTCCTGGTGATAATAGCTCATTTACCCTCAGAGGGTACCGTCTCTCCCCATATCAAACCCTCTTTTAAAAATATTTACAACTCCGTTTGGGACATTTCTCCAAATTTAAAAACATTCTATTTATGGGACCAGCAGTTAGCGTAATGGCTATGTCGCTGGACTCCCATGTAGTCAACCGCGGTTTGAGTCCTAGACCTGGTGGCTTAAACTCACGCCGGGCGCGTGTGCATGCGTGCCCAAGATCCCGAGAGGAGAATGGAGGAGAAGGGATAGCGGTGTGACCATCCCCCCTCAGGGGTGATTTCTCGCTTTCTGTTTCTCTGTCTCTCTCTGACTTTCTGGTGAGCACATATGCCCTATAGCAAAAACCTCTCCAAAAAAATATTCTATTTATAACCATAAATCTCTAAAGATCCACCTTTCTCAGCATCTCCCTTTTCACTTAGAAATTGAAGAAGCCGAAGTCTCGAGCCAAGTTTCTAAAGATACCCATGATTATTTCCCAAGACTGGAGCTTTTGTTTCTAGCCTCTCATTTTTATCTCACTTGGTTCTGATTCAACATGAGCGTCTTCACCTAAATAATGTCTGAAACTCAGAAGTTAAATGGTCTTGAGCCAGTTTTAATTCTATTTACTTGGGAAACATGAGCCATGAGGGAAATTCTGGGTATATAGTTTTGTTTTGTTTTAGTTTCCTTTTTATTTTTCACATCCAGTCAGAATATCCTTCCAAGAGGAGGAGTTGTCTTTCTTGTTACTGGTGAAAATGTTGTATTCTTATTTGAGTGAATTCTGGGATCTTCGAACACTAATTTTAGCCCAGTTAGTTTTTAAAATGTCCAAAGAAGTCTCAACCCCAGAATTTTCTTTTTTTTTTTTTTTAAAGATTTTATTTAACTTTATTTTACTTATCTATTTATTTATTATTTATTTGTTTGTTTATTTATTTAAATTTGACCAAAGGGGGACAGAGAGAGATGAGAGAAAGAGAAAGCTGCCAGGTCTGGGACTTGAACTGCAGTCAATCATGTGGGAGTCCAGCGCCCTTAACCACCACGCCACCTGCGGCCCCAACCCCAGAATTTTCTAAAAGGGAAGATTTAACACAAACTTTTAAAATCAAGATCTTCACATAGACTCTTTACATTGGAACCAGTCTTGGCCACTTTTTCAGAAAAGTGAAACTACTTTTCCAGTGAAAACAAAGGTCTTCATAACTTTGTCACTGCCTTCTACTTTTAAAACCACTGGCATTAATTAACTTTCATGGGGCCAGCAGGTGGCGTAGTGGTTAAGGCACTAGAATCCCACATAGCCAACTGTGGTTCGAGTCTTGAATCTGGTGGCTTGAAACTTATGCCGGGCATGTGTGCATGAGGGTTTCACGTCTGTGTCACGGTCCAGCTCCTTAATCACCCTGTAAAGGCCCCTCCTCCTTATACTATCACTCTGGTGATTAAGTTTCAACATAAGGATTTGGGGGAACACTTCAGACTATAGCATTCCACCCCAGCCCTCAAAATGTATGCCCTTTAGACATGCAAAATAGTAAGTCTCTCAATAGCCCTGAAAGTCTCCATTGGAAAGACGAAAGTCCAGAGTCACTTCTAAATCAGATACGGGTGAGACTCGAGGTAAGATTCATCCCAAAGCAAGTTCCTCTCTAGCGGTGAGACTATGAAGTCAAACAAGCTATGTGCTTCTATGGTACAATGATGGGACAGGCATAGGATAGATATTTCTATTCCAAAATAGACAAAAAGAAAGCAATATTCAGTCCCACGTAAATTCATAACCCAACAAAGCAAAAATGTAACCTTGCAGCCTGAGAATAATCCTTGGCTTCACGTCCTACCTCCTGGATACACTGACGACATAGAGTGACACTGGTTATCGCCCACAGCTCAAAAAAATCAGAGATGCAGGCACAGAGGGGATAGCAAAGTAGAGTTTATTGAAGGAGAGAACGTTCTTGGGCAAGGGAGGGAGCCCCAGAAAATGGATCGCTGAAGACGAAATGAGGTGAGAGGTCTTTTGTCTTGTGTGGTTTTTTTAGAGGTTTTAGCTATAGGGCTCGTGTGCTTGCCAGAAAGAGACAGACAGAAAGTGAGAAATCACCTCCCCTCACCCTGGGGGTGGGGGATGGCCATGCCGCAATCCCTTTTCCTCCAATCTCCTCTCAGGATCTTGGGCACGCACACGTGCCCGGCATGAGTTTAAGCCACTGGGTCCGGGACTTGCCCCGCAGTCGACTACGTGGGAGTCCAGCGACATAGCCATTACACCAACTGCTGGTCCCGGGGTGAGAGGTTTTTACCCTGGGCAGGAGGGGCTTTGTTCAGACTTGTTTTCAGGAGGGTTTGTCCATGCATTCCCCTCGTGGTGAGGGTCACATGTTAGATGGGTCTGGCGGTTCTCCTCATTTTGGAATGGGTACAAAGTTCTCAAGACTCTAAAAGCTTTGGGCCATAAAGACTATTAACACCTTCTCGAATGTGGTAGGACCTGGAAAACGCCTTAATCGGTGTATTTGCTTTAGGTGATGCTGCCTAGGTTAGTCACCGCGTCACTGCTGTAAGCCATTTCTTGTGTGAGCAAGCCGGTCAGTGGGAGCTGAGCTGCTGTCTCCATCCTAGAGCTTAGCCATTTTGTGATTTCATTTTGTGTATCTTTAGGGTCCCTGCCTCCTACCTCAGTTCTACTAGGCATTGCCGCACTGGGGACTGTGTGGTAACAGTGAGGGCCCTGCCTCTGTGGCGTTTCTCTGTCTGGGTCCTGTGCTCTCTAAGGTATCCTTGAAATGTAGATGCAGGTTGTTACATGTCTGCAGTTTGTGGGCCCTGCACACCCGCAGAGTGTAGCATTATATGGACGCTTCTAGGGTTTACGACTTGTGCTCTCTCTGGAATAGCAGCCTGAGCTGTACTGGAGCCTGCTTGAGACACAGCTGAGGCAGTCAAGGACGACTGCAACAGAGTGCAGGAAGCAGAGACTTGAGGTAACCCTGGGCATCGAGCCCCAGGTTTCCATGGGTGCCCTGGACGCCTCCCTTGTAACCGCTCTGTCTTGAGGACCTTGCACTCTGGGCCTGATGGGTGTTGCCACCTTGAAGAGCTCCAAAATGCCTTTGGGGCTCATTCTCCCATTGTCTTGATGAATAGTGTCTGGCTTCCTTCTAGCATACTAATCTCTTTAGCTGGGCCAGAAAAAACCCAAAACTCACTTAAGCGCTCTAATCATTCTAATCTCCAGCCTTCCCTTTCTCTTATTTGCTTTCCCAGTACTCTTTATTTCATTATTATTATTATTATTTATTTATTTAAGTTTGCTATGGGGCACATGTGCTCATCAGAGAGAGGGAAAGGGAAATTGAGAAAGCAAGCCATCAGGTCCAGGAGTCTGAACCGCAGTCAGCCCTGTGGGAATCTTGCCTCAACCACCATCTGCCACCTGCTGGTACTCGCTTCCCCCGCCCAATACTCTTTCTAAACTCTAATGGTGATGGTGTGTCTGTGCCAGTGTGGCTTCTGGTGCCAAGTGTAGCATGTCAGGTGGTAGGACACCAACACAATCTAGGCTCTTTGCTTAATTGGTAAAGGAAGTATAATAGTATCTCATTAGAAAGAAGGTAACCACTCATGACTGGAATAGATACAGTGAATCTCAGCATCACTTTTTTTTTTTTTTTAAGGTTTTTGCCATAGGGTATATATGTGCTTGCTGGAGAGAGACAGAGAGAGGGAAAGTGAGAACTCAACCCTCACGGGGAATGGCTACTCAGCGATCCATTCTCTTCCTGTGATTTGGGGCATACATGCACGTGTGCCCAGCGTGATTTTCCACCACCAAGTCCGGGACTCAGACTAGGTGGGACCTGTCAGCCCTGTGGGAGCCTAGCACCTTAACTATCATGCACCACCTGCATGCCCAAAGGTCCCACCTCATAAAGGCAATTCCATTTCAACATGAGTTTTGCAGTAGGCATTCAAACTTGGTAGCACTGAGTTTTGGTAAATGTATACAACTGTATAGCCACCATCACAATTGTGATATAAAACGTTTCTCTCCCCCCACATAAGGTCCCTCATGCTCACCCACACTTATCTCTGGACAACCACTTTCTGTGTGCTGCTTTTGGCAGTATAGATTGTTTTGCCTTCACTAGAAATGAATATAAATGGTGTTACATAGTATGTGTTCATTTGTGTCTCACTTCTTTAAATCAGCATGGTGTTTTTGAGGCTCATCCACATTGTCATGTGTACATGTCATGTTCTTTTTTGCTGATGAGTATTTCATTTTATGGCTGTACCAGTTTGTCCATTCACCTGTTGGTGAGTATTTAGGTTATTTCCAGCATGAGGCAGTTAGAAATAAAGCTGCTATTAACACTTGTGTAGAAGTCTTTGTGTATTACCTTAATTTTTCTTGAGTAATGGCAAAGCGTTGCTGAATTGCACAGTGAATCAGAATTTAACTTTATAAAAATGGTGTGTGTGTGTGTGTGTGTGTACTTCCCACAGTGTATGATTTTGCTTTTCCACCCACTCCATGTAATAGTTCCGTCTGCTTTAAATGCTTGTTAACAGTGGTGTTGTCAGCCTTTACAATCTTAGTCATCCTAGTGTCTGTGTAGTAGTATGCTATTGTTGTTTAATTCTCATTTTCTGGATGACTGATGAAGCACATTTCTCATTTGCTTATTGGCAGGTTACAAAACAGAATATTTTCAGTATCCCAGAAACCGCTATCATGTTCCCCTCCAGTGGCTGCTGCAACCCCCTTTCCCCAGAGGCTACCTAACCACCATCTACTATGTTTTTGGTGAACATTTGTATGCATTTTTGTTGGATATACAACTAGGGTTGAAATGGATTAATTTGAAGTGGAATTAGTGAGTTACAGGACACTGCTTCTCAAACTTTAATGTATACATGAATTATTTGAGCTCTTAAAATACTGATTGTGAATCTGAAGGTTGGAGGTGCTCTGAGATTTTACATTTCTAAGAAACTCGTAGGTGAAGCTGTGCTCAGCTTTGGTAGATACTACCAGAGAGTTTTCCAAAGGTATGATGCCCAACTTAAATGCCCTTGAGTAACAAATGAGAGTTCGCATTGTTGACAACGTTCTTGGTAATACACTCTTAGTATTTTTTTTAAGTTTTTTTTTTTTTTAACTTCAGGCCAGCAGGTGGTATAGAGGTTAAGGAAGCTGGATCCCACATGGCCTGCTGCCTGATTTGAGTCCTATACCCAAAGACTTGAGAACACGTTGGGCACATGTGTGTTTAAGCCCAAAATCTCAAGAGCAGAATGGAGGAGAAGGGATTATGTGTGGCCATCCCTCCTGGGGGGTAATTTCTCACTTTCTGTCTGTCTCCAGTGAGCACATGTGCCCTGTAGCAAAAACAAAAACAAAGCAACTAAAGTTTATTAATTTCTTTATTGGGTGGAGGGAGACAGACCAACCACTGACCAGGTCTCCTTATGCTACTGTCCTTCCAGGCAGCCAGGATCACAGGTGTGCACAGGTGTCCTCAGTGTGTTCAGGTAGATCTGGGGTCCAAACCACGCCTCCCGTGTGGCTCCAGTATCACTGATGGCTTGCATTGCCATGGCTGGGCCTTTGTCTTTTTTCTTCTAGCTGTTTTGGTAATGATATCTTGCTATGGTTAATTTGTATTTTTCTAATTACTAATGAGGTTGAGCACTGTTTCTTATGATTTTGGTCGGTTAGATATCCTCTTTCGTGAAGTATCTGTTGAAATCTTCTCATTTTTCTTTTTTCAATTACATTATTTTTATTAATAAAAGATAAAATACAAAATCAATGTCAGACTTTATGTTGAACCATCCTATGTGAAGGAAGGAATATGAAAACAAAGTTTTGACATCCTTAAGGTAGGAAACCGTTTGCCGTTTTAATTTCTATTAGTCTGAATCTAGACACCACATATACCCATAGTACTTGAGAAGTTTTCTTGGTTGCGCTCTCATCACCACGATTTCTGAGATTCTGACTCAATGCAGTATCATATACGTGATTTTTTGACAGCTAAGAAAGGTATGGAAAGCCCCTGTACTCATGTCAGGGATGTTTAACAGGCTGTTTCGTTTCTGCTGATCCCATTCTGTATTATCCTCACAGTGTTCTTAGAAGAGGCTTGATGGTCATGGCATTATCAATTACTAATATCCCTAACCAGTCATTCTTAACAATTCTTTGAAAAAAATTTCAACTTCAAGCTTTACTATCTGCAGATTTTATAAAGTGACACCTGCTGGCTATGACAGTTGGATTTTACAAGAGTGTAGAATAACTGCTATACCTAATTTGATATTCATGATTGTTACATTAAGGCAATCAAAATTAAGGCAATAAATAGAATCCCAAACCACTTCTATGAAAAAGGAAAGGATTTTTATGTATACAGGCTTAGGGCTAGGATGGTAAACCTGACCTATTAGGTTGCTGGAAAAGTTGTGACATATTTTTCTATGCAAAAATGCATCATTACTTTTTCAACAACCCAGTATTACTGATCAGTCAGTACTGACTCAAGGACAAGAAAATAGCTGTTAACCATTCAAAGGCTAGAATTTAGTTCTGGTGTACATTACAGAACGTATGTTAATAAAAATCTAATAACCAAATGAAAAACACTTATCACTACGCAGATTGACATGGCAATACATTTATTTACATGTTTTTCTACAGATTTCTTTTTAGTGACACAAAGCCCAAGGTAGAATACTTTCAGGAAAACCAAATGGTTTTCAGACATAGGCACGAACAAACGGTTATTAAATGACTGAAATTATAAAGTAACTAGTAATTTTTTTAAAAAGGAAGCTCTGGTTTTGAGAGAATAATCAATTTACCTTGAAAATCTGTGCTAACACTAGATAAAGGGCCACCAAGATTGAGGAAATAAAGTTGGAGACTCAGTAACTGCTGAGTAGAAGACATCTGATTTCACTCTTGATAGGCAGGAAACCAAGGCTTCTTTCCACATCACTAATGCAAAATTGAAAATAAAAATCCACACTTAATGCACCCCTCTTTATTTTCTTCTTAGTTTTGTTTCTTCAGTGTAGAAGAAATTAATTTACTTGGAGACTTCTGAAAGCTCTATCAAAGCCAAACAACAAGAGTAGACAAAAATTTTTCTACAGTCATCAAGAAGGCGAAAAGAATGTCTGAGTTGTGCCCATTTTGGATGAACCTCTGTGACTAATTACTGCAGTCCAGGGAAAGAAGCATGGGGCCATCCAGCCTCTGATGTCTCATTCTGTAGGCCTCCATTTCTTCTTCAGTGGGTTCCCTGGATTCATAGACACTATTGTAAGGTCTCTTCCTCTCATCCCTCTGCACGATCTCCTTGACATGAAGAAGGCAGGCCTCTTCTGCATTCAGCACCTTTTTCAATTTTTCATGTTTCTTTTCCTCCTCATCACTATGATGAACTGAACTGCTCTTTCATTGCTTCTTTTTCTTTTTTCTCCTATGCATCTCCATGAGGGTCTGAGGTTTTTTCACACATTCTTCTCCAGCTATATCATTTGTAATACCTTCTTCTGAATTAACAATTTCCTTCCCAGCTTCTCTTGTACAATAAGAATACTTGAAAAAAGAGTGACAGCATTTGTATCCCCATCCGCCTTCTTTCCAGTAAGGTCCCCAGATATGTGTGTGATTGTTGATCTTCACATCCTCCTTGTTCTTAGAGCATGCCACAGCCTGCTCCTGCCCTTTGATGACTGTTCCATGTCTTGCATACTCCACATAGTCTTCATCTGGGCTAACAGCAGTTCCGCTGGAGGAGAATCAAGTGTTCTTGGCCACCATACTTTTCCAGAATGCTTTCTTTTTGCTGTTCTTTGAAGTCTTCTCTTTTTTTGGAGAGATTTTTTCGCTATAGGGCACGTGCGCTCGCCAGACAGACAGAGAGAGACAGAGAGACAGAAAGCGAGAAATCACCCCCCAGGGGGGTTGGTCACGCCGCAATCCCTTCTCCTCCATTCTCCTCTCGGGATCTTGGGCACGCACGCACACGCGCCCGGCGTGAGTTTAAGCCACCGGGTCCGGGATGCGAACTGCGTTCGACTACATGGGAGTCCAGCGACATAGCCATTACGCTAACTGCTGGTTCCCTGAAGTCTTCTTTTCTGACTTTGAAGGACTTACAGAACAGCTCTAGTTTTGTTGGGCCAGCCTGCAGATGCACTTCAGATCCCTGTCATAGGCTTCCCAAGCAAACTGCTGTGTCTCAGCCTTTGAAATGGTATCTTCTGTGTAGCCAGTAAAGTTATCTCCTGCATAACTCACTTCATCTAGAGTCTTTGTTGCATTGGCATAAGGATTCACTCTCATTGCTCTAGTTTGGGGATTATAATAGGCAGAATTTGGATCTAAATTCCTCAAATATTTAGCAATATCTTCTTGAATCCTGAGATTCCAGACCGTTAATTCTTCTCTTAGACTCAAAATTCTGTCGAGGCATGTCAATATCATTTGCATATTTATCTTCATCCTCATTTCCCCTGAGAATTTGGTTCCTCTTCTCCCCACTGGTGTTTTGGAGAATTAGCCTTTTCCACTAATTTTTCTGAGGCTAATTCTTTTCATTTTTTTTCCCCAAATCAACTTTGTCATATTCTTCTGTGGTCTTCATGTGTCCTTCTGGATTGTAGCCATTCCGCCGGTCCCTCTTCTCAGTCCAGCATCAGCCGAGGCTGGAGATGCTTATCTGGAGCTGTATTAGTACCTGCAAACTTGGCTTCAACTCTGCTGGGTCTCTCAAAGCAGTATTTCTTTTTGTGTGTCATGGCCCCACCGTTTTCACATGCTCCTTTCTAGTACTTGGTAGTTACAGAATAACCTTTTATACCTCTCTTGTACCATTCTCCAGATGAGCTGAATTGCTTGTTTTTCTGGTTGTAGGTCTTTTTTTTTTTTTTTTTTTTTTTTTTTTTTTGGAGAGGTTTTTGCTATAGGGCGCGTGCGCTCGCCAGACAGACAGAGACAGACAGAGAGATAGAAAGCGAGAAATCACCCCCCAGGGGGGATGGCCACGCCGCAATCCCTTCTCCTCCATTCTCCTCTTGGGATCTTGGGCACGCACGCACACGCGCCCGGCGTGAGTTTAAGCCGCCGGGTCCGGGACTCGAACCGCGGTCGACTACGTGGGAGTCCAGCGACATAGCCATTACGCTAACTGCTGGTCCCTGGTTGTAGGTCTTTTTGATGCATCAATATACCAGGGCACTGAAGGAGTACACTGAGGAATGTGAGAGCTAATGTCTTTACCTTCATCAACTCCTGCAGGGTTGTTACCCAGTTTTCACTGTTCTTCTAGCTCCTCCTCCTTTGTCCACCTCCTCTGGCCATCTCTTTTGGTTCTTCTGAACTCATTTCTCTGGATCCTGCGAGGAGTGCAGCATGAACTGCATCCCCGGCTGCTGCCGACATGGCTACTTGCCATGCAGTGCAGCCGCAGCCGACCTCTGAACCATCTGGTGGAAGCACGCTGAGCTCCTCTGCTCATTTTTCTTTCGGGTTATCTTTGATATTTATTTCTGTTGTTGTAAATTTTTACTCTTCCCTCATTTCTTCTTCTCCCCACGTATTTCTACTTTATTCTTAGCCAAATTTCAGTCTGTTGCCCAGTATCTGATCTTTATCTCTTACATCAAAGAATTAGCATTTTTCTACACTTACTTAATTTTATACAGTGAAACTTTGTTAATGTTTATTTTATTCAGATAGTATATGTGCATGCATGAAAGAGAGAGTATCAATCTCAACAGGTTCCTCTCACACCACAATCCCCTTTTCCCAGGGCAATTGGGCATATGTGTGTACACGCCTGGTACGAGTTAGTTCGGCCAGGCTGGGGATCTGAACCTGTAGTCAGCCATGTGGCTAACAGCATTGCAGCTGAGTACACCACTGACTGCACAACCAAGACTGGGACAATCGTGAAAATTTAATCAAAAATTTTATTTCCAGATTTTTGTTTTCAAAACTATACCCTATTTTTATATTGAGTATTACATTTTCCTCTTCCATTTTTGTTGCACAATGTTTCTGTAGACCTTGTATTATTTTTTTTCCTTTTCTTTGTTTTTTTTCTTCCTGTCCCCCCAACCCCATTCTCTTTCCCCTTCTCTCTCTAACATCCCTTCTCCTTTTTCTGTTTCATCCATCCTTATGCAAGGATACGTCTCAAAGTACAGCCCTGTAAGTGCATTCATCTACAGTAACCTCACTGTCCTTGGATACTAATAGATTTTTCTTTCGAATATTACATAAGAGACCTAGTTCATATAAATTTTCATTTCTCTTCATCGACCCAGAAGGCTGAGAGGAATGGACTGAGAGTCTGTCCTAGCGGGGGAATTGTCTCTAATTTATTCTGTGAAGAATCAGTGTTTTGCTAGCCACAAGGCCAGCTGTGTACCGTAGTTAGTCATCCAGTGTCCTGGTGTATCTGCCCGTTGTTTGTAAGAGAATTTCTCTGGTCTCCTGGGTTATCGTTAGGTATGCTACAGCACATGTCTGCAGGCACACGTCTGCTTGGAATGCCCTCCACTGACGGCGGTGAGACTAGTCACAAATGGCGTCTCATTTTTCCTCTGGTTCACAGGTTCCCTAGCTCTTGCAGTGGTGTTTCTTCAGTATTTCCTCTTTTCAGATCTTAAACCAGCGCTCCCTACTCAGGAAGGCTAGCCGCTAGCTGGCTGTTGGTGTTTTTCTTCCATCCACATCTATCTTAGCATGTCTTGCATAAATTAGAAAATAGTACATCTTTTATTATCAGAGAAAAGTTCACTTTTGTGATATGAGAAGCATCGATTTCTGATTTTTAATATTGATATAGTTCTCTCCTATTTTATATTTGCTTTAATATTTTAGTTTTACTGGGAAAATGGTATGAATTAAAAGCCTGTAAGGTGTTTTCTTTGATGGTTTAAAATTTTTTTGTTGCTTTTATTTCCTTTTTTTTTTTTTTTTGAAGCGCTTTAACTATTTCAAAAAAATGAACCCTTTCTCACTATAGGGTAACACAAAGTTTTGGAACTTTCTGTGAGGTTTGGTTGTGCATGGTATCTCAGATGAGGTTGTTTTTACAATGAGAGGATCAGCTATTCGTGGATCAGAATATCCCAAAATAAATCAAGAGCATTTGCGTAGATGTAAATAACTCACTTTCCATTATGGATCAGACAAATGAGGCCCTCCACTTGTGTAGCTAAAATGGTGATCTTTGACCCAAGCCCTGTTACACTGTTTTGTGGGAAGTAAGTGTATCTGTCTAGCTTCACTTGATAACGTTAGAGCTCTGATAGGAACTGTAAGGCCTTATCTAGTCTGCTTTGCTTTTCAACTATAATTACCCTTCTGTGATGGTTACATTGTGACCTTTATATGTACTTCTTGTCCTTTCATTAGGGACTAGTTCTAGTAATTTTTCAAAGAGCTTCTATTTTGTAATTAGTATGACAATCTTAACCATATAAAGTCAGTAATATCGACCACTTCATATCTTCCCCTTCTCATTTTTGTTTGTTTTGCTCTCTCTAAAGTAAGTCTTATCTTTGGACTATGCTTTTGAAAAGGTACAATCTACTCACAGAATAATTTGACACTTGAAACCCAAGTACCCTTTCTCTCGATTTCCTAACACGTTGGAGCCAAACATATTTCCAGATTTTGTAGAGTGTATCTTTATTTTTAGAGCTTCCATTTAACTTACCAGATTTATTGGGTCATCAGAAAAGTCTTGACGTATTTTTCTGCTTCTATGCAAAAATATGTTATGACTTTTCCCAATGACCTAATATATTTTGGAAGAAAAGTAGGGGTAAGTTCTGGTTGATTCCTACTGGGTATGTTGAGTTTGGATCAATATGTAGTTTGCTGATTATCTGTGCCGCTGTTTATCGTCTATATTATAACCCCAAACAAAACATTATAAATACCATAGTCAGGCCAGCCCATGGCATGGTAGTTACGGTGGCCACATTGCACATAGCCAACCACACAGTTCAAGTACTGACCCAGCGGCTTGAAAAACAGGCTGGATGCATATGCATCCAAAATCCCAAAAGGAGAGAAAAATTAAGAAGGGACTATGGTGTGACCATGCCCCATGGGGTGGGAGCGGAGCGCCGTCCTCCTTTCTCTGTTCCCCTAACCCCAAGCACATAAGCCCTCTGGCAAATTAAACAGCCTTAGAAATAGTTTGTAATACCTGTCTTAAAAAGAAGCTTCCGTGTGGTGCCAGCAGATGGCATGGTGATTAAGGTGGCTGTATTCCATGATTGACAGTGGTGTAAGTCCCAGACCCGGTAGCTTGAAAATCACACGAGGAACGTGTGCGTGCGTGCCCAAGATCCCAAAAGGAGAATGGAGGAGAAGGAGTTGCAGCGTGGCCATCCCTCTCGAGGGTGATTTCTTGCCCTCCTTCCCCTCTGTCTCTTCTGTGATGAAAGCATATGCCCTACAGCAAAATATTATAAAAAAAATTGAAAAAGGCTTAATATTTTTTGCTATAACAAAATAATTTGTGGTTTAATTTATATCCCTATTTGCTGCCACCACCTTTTTTTTTCTTTTTTCCTAAAATGGTCATGCCATAATCACTTCTTCACATTCTTCTCTCAGGATTTTGAGCACGAACGTACATGTGCTTGGAATGTTTGGTTCGAGGCTAGAACCAAGCGGTCAGCCGTGTGGGTCCAATGCCTGCCACCACACCACCTGCTGGCTCATGCCCTTTTACCAAATTAGAAGGCATGAGAAGATTGGGCATTTAATTGATTTCAGCTATTCTTCTGGATTACCTGTCTACTTTATAAGTTATAGAATTCGGAACCTTTTTGAAACAGGTCTGTTGTAGAAGTTTTGTTTCATGGTATTCAAATCTACACTAGATTCAATCATATTAGCTTTTTTGGATCTTTTTAAAATAACAAATCATTTTTTAGAGAAAAATGATGTATTATATATTGCTAATCATTAATGAAAAGGAAATTAGCAGATGTTGATTTAATTAATATTGTGCCCTTCTTTTTAAATCTTTAAAGTAATTTAATGTGTAGGGCCAGCAGGTGGTGTGGTGGTTAAGGGCACTGGACTCCCACATGGCTGACCGTGGTTTGAGTCTCAGACCTGGCGGCTTGCTTTCTCACTTTTCCTCTCTCTCTCACTGTCTGTCTCTGGTCAAATTCAAATAAATAAGTAAATGTCAAATTTTAAAATTATTTTTAAAAAACGTAATGCCATGGTTGAGATTGTTTAATCCTGGAGCTTATTGAGGTGATAAAATTTACACACTTAAAACAAAATGCAATTCCAAATGATGTGATTTAGGTTTTAAGGACCAGCACTATGTTCTTCCTGTAAAAGTTTCTATTTTGGTATAATTTCAAACTTATAAAAAGTTGCAAAAATAGTACAAGAAATTTTCATATACTATTCATCCAGTTTCCCTATCTGTTACTATTTAGCAGAGACCCGTGATCAAAACCCAAGAAGTTAGCATTGACAGAGTATTATTAACCAATCTATAGACTTTATTTGGATTTTGACAGGTATCTCAGTCTTATTGCTCATCCTTGGTTCCTTGACTGGGGACAGTTCCTCAGCCTTTGTTTTTCTGCCCTTGTGATCAACGCCGGCCAGTTCCTTTGTGGAGAGCCCGGAAAGATCAGAGACATTCAGCCCTTCTCAGTTTGTGGATATTGAGATGTCTTATTACTGGTGGTAATGACGATTATGGCTGAGGTGGTATCTCCTGCCTTCCTCCTTGTGTCCTTCCTCCATGGTTCATAGGCATCCTGGGGAGATACGCGGCGGTGCGTGCACACCCTCGTTCTCCCTGTACCCTTGCTGGCCCATTTCAGCATCCATCCGGGAAACGGTGTTGTCCTTGTATCGTTCTTTCTTCATGTGGCTCTTAAAGCCCATGTATCTGTGAGTGAGTGAGAGAGGTCCCTCTATAGTGTCTTCACACCACTCATCACCCCAGCTTCAGCCAGACCTGGATCACGGGCACACGCGTGTCCAGCATGTTTGGGAGATCTCCAGTAACGAGCTTGAAACGCTCCCATGTGGGTGAGCCTCAGAACATTGCCGCACTGCTGCCTCTCCACTGGCTCCCTCTCTCTACACTCATCTTGTTTGATTTTTAGGTTTTTGCCATAGGGCACGTGTACTCACTAGAGACAGGGAGAGGGAAAGTGAGAAATCACCCCCTAGAGGGGATGGTCACACCGCAATCCCTTTTCCATTCCTCTCTCAGGATTTTAGGCATACGCACATGAGCTGAGCATGATTTTTCAGGTCACTGGGTCTTGGACTTGAACCACAAAGTTGACCATTTGGGGTCTAGTGCCTTAACTACCACGTCTCTCATTGGCTCCTTATTTTTATTTATGTATTTATTTTTAGTTTGCTATAGGGTATATGTGCTTACTTGAGAGAAACAAAGCAAGAGAGGGAAAGTGAGAAATCACCCTCCAGGGAAGATGGACATACCACAGTCCCTTCTCTATTCTCCTCTTGGGATTTTGGGCATGCATGCACACATGCCATGTGTTTTTCAAGCCACTGGGTCTAGGACTCAAACCATAAAGTCAACCATGTAGAATCCAGACACCTTAACCATCATGCCACCTGCTGGTCCCTTTACATTTACGACTTGGAATTTTGTAGTACAGAGCTCTTTCCTTTTCCTCATTTATTTATATTTTCATTTGTTTATTCTGTAGGTTACCATCCTTTATTTTCACTTCGCCACTAGCACTGTGTCATCAATTCATGTTATCAGTTCATTCTTTTTTTAATTATTTTAATTTAATTTTATTCATTGTTCTTTTTATTTTTTATTTTATTTCTTTTTCTTTAAGTCCACCTGAAGGAAAGTAAGAAAGCAAGCCACCAAGTCCAGGATTTGAATCGTGGTTAGCCATGTGGGAGTCCAACCACCCTAACCGTTATGCCACCTCCCGGCCCAGTTCATTCTTACTCTAACTTCTAATGTATCATGAAATTTGACTTTGGCAGAAATTCAACTATTCTCACCCTTAGTGCTCTCAGTAGTAAAACAGAAATAATATCTGCTCTGCTGAATATGAAACATATTTGTAAACTGTAAAATGTGGTATGAAAGATAATATTGTCCTTATTTTATTGCTACATGCCGATGGGTGTTCACAGAACAGAGGCTCTTCACAGGGACACACTTGAGTCAGTCCTTTCAGACTGTCCACTCACTTCTGTAGGGAGTCCTACCAAACAACAAGGGATCAGAGGCAGAAGGAAGCAAAGCACCTCAGACACACGGAGCAGCATGCGTTCCCACATTCGGCTCTGCACTGTAAACACTTCCTGAGTCCCCTGGAATGTTATGCAATAGTAAATCTATGTCTTCGACTATTAGTTTTGAAAACGCCCGTATTTCATGTAACAAAAAATAAGCCAAATTAAATGTGACTTATTAAAAACATTACCTTAATTTTTTCCTGCATCTTAAATTATTGTTGGTTTGGAAATGTTATCTCTCGTGTACTTTATTAAGGACGTGTGAAGCACACAAAACCATAAGGTCTTGTGAATGCTATTACTCTGGGCGTTTTTTCCAGTTGTGCGTTGTGAGTCTTTTTAGGTCCCTGTGACATTACAGAGTGCAGGAGCCCTCGATGTGAGTCTTTCCCATTAAGTTTCTGAATCAATACCTACCCCCACTGCCCTGGGTCGTTTGTTTTTCCATCTTGTTCACTGTAGGTATTTAGAGGACCTACTGAACACTACAGTTGTGATTTAAGGGGTGTGTGTGTGTGTGTGTGTGTGTGTGTTTCCTTTGGAGATGAAGGTTTTATTTCTTCCTCTCCCAACAATCAGGCAAAAAATAGTAGACTAAGCTGCTAAGTAGGTCGACCTGCCTGAGCACTGTGAGGTGGCAAATTCTAATGAGAATTCCTGACTTCAGCAGTTCTCAGTGATGGGAACATGGAGTAGAAATAGCTGTATTTGAACTTCAAATATCCAAGGTAGAATAAGTGAGTTTCCGCTCTGTTCAACGTTTGTAACTGAGAAAATAGATTTCACACCATCGTGTGTTTTTTTTCTGTTTCATATTAATGAATATGGCCAAATAAAAGCATGGAACTAAAATAAAATAAAGAACAGATCGCATTAAATGATTATATTTAGAGATTTAGGCCACTTCAATTGGCGTCTTCTGTGTTTTTTAAGACTGTAAGAGACTGGAAACAGACTTGCCCCGTTGTTGTGTGTGTATAAAAGCTCACATGAGGCATTGAAGCCATTAAGGGTTGTTATTTTGTGCTAGTTATTTTGGGAATGGACATTTTTTAAAATCCACCAAGACATTAAAATCGAGAAATGCTATGAACAGACTTCAAATTTTTGGTTTTAGCTTCACCTTTGGTCTTCGCTGGGAATTTCATCTTTTTTTGTTGATCTTGCCTGTAGACTCATTCTTGGAATGGTGCTCAGCTGACCTCTCTCCCTTGTCACTTGTCTGCCACAACTTAAAACTGTCCAGGTGACAACAGCAAGGGCAGTGGGCACTCTCATTAAGGTGTTAACATTTCTGAGTTAATATGATTCTTTTTATTTAATTGAAACGAAGTCTATTATGAAGGAAGTAGTATGGAAAAATGTTTTGAATTATCTCAAGACCATGGGAAGAGTGTCTTTAAAATTCTGTCAATGCATTGATTCACAAGAACTCAATCTGACGTTTGCTGATGTTACGGAAGTAGTGCTTTGTGCTCAATCTTTCAGGTTGGTTGACAACAGAGTAGTTTTGGTTTTCGTTTTTTTTTTTTTTTTTTTTTTTCCACGTGTGTGTTCAAGAAAGAGACAGACAGACAGAAGGGGGGTGGGGAGTGAGAAAGCACCTTGTATGGGGCATGGTCACACCACAACCACTTCTTCTCCATCTCTCACTCCTTTCAGGATTTGGGGCAGATGCACACTTGCCCAGTATGTCTGTCTGTCTTTTGAGAAATTTTTGCTATAGGGCACATGCACTCACCAGAGAGACAGAAAGTGAGAAATCACCTTCCGGGGGAATGGCTACACCTCAATCTCTTCTCCTCTGGTCTCCTTTTGGGATTTTGGGCACGAATGCATGTGTGCCTGGTGTGAGTTTTAAACTGCCGGGTCCAGGAGTCATACTGCGGTCGGCTACATGAGAGTCCAGTGATGTAACCGTTATGCCATCTGCTGGTCCATACTTGAACTTGAACACACAGTCGGCCATATGGACTCTAGCTGCCTTAACCATCATGCTGCCAGCATTAATGGTTTAATAAACCATATTAAAGTCTAATGTTATTAACACTCAAGTCCCTTATCTTTATTACCATTACCTTAGGCTCTCATTAGCTCTTGCCAGAGTTATTTCAGTAACCTCCACTGATCACTTTAATCTCTTATTAGCATGTGTTGGTATCTGAATAATTATTCTAAATGACAAGTCCATGGGATAATTTTCTTGCTACAGTTTGTTAAGTGGTTCCCAATGGCCTTAACATCCAGCCCAGCTTTCTCAGCAAAGAATGCCAGTACCTCAGTGACCTAGCAGCCCTTGCCTGACGTTCCAGTCTTAGCTCTTATCCAAATGACTCATGGATCCCTGAAAACTCTGCTGTTTTCCTTCTATAGCTTTGCATGTGTCTCCACCTGACATGCTGTTGTCTTATTGACTGGCTCTTATCCATGCTTCATGATATAAACTATTATGGATATCGTTAAATATACCAAAAAATAGGGGGAATGATATAATGAACCCCCAAACACCCATCATTCAGCTTCAGAGTATTAACATTTAGCGAATCTGTCAGCATGGTATTTTTTCAATGCAGCCTTTATTGGACTCTTCCCTGACTTCCCCAAGCCTAGAGAGCCGCTTCTCCGTGTCCTCCCTTGCTCCTCGACCGTCCTGCTCTTGGAATGCTCATTTCCTAGTACCTCCCTGTAGATGGTAAATCCCGAAGAGCAGGCAGCACGTTCTTTTCATCAGTGTTCCCTGTGTCCAGCATGGACACTGTCATGTGGGAGGTGTCTACTAAATATCAATGGGAGTGATAAACCAACCTCACATGTTGTTTACCTCCTGTTATATCACCCTTCTTCCCTAAAACTAAACGTGTCTCCCCCAGAGAAGCCAGATACAGAGAGTGCATGCACATGCTCATAGAGAGGTTGTCAGGAGAAGGCAAAATGGATTTATGGTGATGGAAGTCACGACAGTGGTACCTTTGGCAGCAGGCAAAGTAGGGCCATGCTTCATGGCCCCACCTGCGTTCTGTTGGGTCATCAGAAAAGTCATGCATTTCTTCATTAAAAAAATCATGGCTTTTCCGACGATCCAATAGAAATGTTTTCTCTTGATCTCAATGATGGTTAAATGTGTGTGTGTGTGTGTGTGTGTGTGTGTGTATAAAATCTATCCAGATAAACTTAAGATTCATGTACTTTGCCATGTATAAATTACACATATGGGACCAGCAGTTAGCGTAATAGCTATGTCACTGGACTCCCACGTAATCGACTGCATTTCGAGTCCTGGACCCGGTGGCTTAAACTCACGCCGGGCGTGTGTGCGTACGTGCCAACAATCCCGAGAGGAGAATGGAGGAGAAAGGATTGCTGCGTGGCCATCCCCCCTGGGGGGTGATTTCTCGCTTTCTGTTTCTCTGTCTCTCTCTGTCTGGCGAGCGCACACACCCTATAGCAAAAACCTCTCCAAAAAAATAAATTACACGTCAGCTTTTTTTGTTTTTAATTGCCCGAGGGTGCATGGGCTTGTCAGAGAGAGACAGGGAGAAAGCATCTCCCTTTGGATCTTAGTCATGCTACAATCCCTTCTCCTTCGTTTTTCCACTTCATCAGGATCTGAGGCATGCATACACGTGACTTCAGTGTGTTTTTCAAGCCATTGGGGCTGGTGTTAAAATCTCGGTCAGCCATGTGGGATCTGGCTCCCTCAAACACTGGGCTGCTGGGCTGGGCCGGGCCACGCCTCAATTTTCTGTTGTTGTTTGTTTGTTTTTTTAGGTCTGCTCTTCAGTTATTTCTCTTCATGCCTGTACCAATATTTTCTTGATTACCCAAATTGGAAAACTTGGAGTTACACCAGACTCTTCCTACACCCTCCTCTGAACTCTGATGAGTCCATTTCATAAATAGCATTTGAATTCTTCCTTTCTTACTCATCCTCAGAATCTCGCTTCTCGGATGGACCACATCATGCCAGGGCTCCCCTCTGGTCTTACAAGGGAGGGAGGGAGTCATCTGGCTTACTACCTATTTAGCTGGAGTTGTGGGTGGGACCTGGCTCAGAGTTGTCACTTGGTAAGGCAGTGATTCACATTGCTAACATAAGTTCTGTGAGCATTTAAGTCGTGTCCATTAAGCCATTTTTAGTACCTAGATAAATAAGTACCTACATGTAAATGAAGCATGATATTTGAGGTTAAAAAAACAAAACACTGTTTTTGCCAAATGTATATCTTACTGCAACTTATCTGTGAGGGTGTACTGTTCAGTCTAGTTTGAGTAAATGTAAATGCAGTTGAAAAGAGTTTTTCTCACATGTAAGTTTGGGTACAATTTATAGCAAGACACATTTTACGCAAGTATTCCTTGTCATTTTCTATGAAAAGAAGGATGTGAACATAAAAAAAAAAATCTATAGGAAGGTCCAAAATGGTAATTATCCTGTGGGCCTTTACCAGTTTTATATCGAAAAAGGACAAAGTTGACTCACTCTTAAGCTAATTTCACATTTTATTCTTCAGAATAAATGTTTCATCAGACAATCAAAAAGTAGATATGAAAATACCAACCAGACCACTGAATACTTAAATATATACAGTTCCCAAATAGTTTTTCCCAATATTTTTTTTATGAAATGACTTTTAGTAGCATCATATTCACAGGGCTGGCAGCTGGTGTGGTGCTTGGGTGCTGGACTCCCATATGGCTGAACACAGTTCCAGTTCTGCACCTGATGGCTTGCTTTCTCTTTCTCTCTCTGTCTCTCAGTCTCTCACTGGTCAAATTAAAAAATAATAAGAGTAATTAAAGAATTTTTTAAAAGTAAAAATAAAATCATATTCTGTAGATATGTTCAGAATTTAAGAGAGAGCTGTTGCAACAAGTACACATCTAAGGGTGAAGACCTTAGTGAGGAGAGCCAGGGACTTAATATAGAATGTAACACTTATATACTTTGCATGCTTCGCACCATTATTAAATAATAGGGTGTATGGAAAAAATAATAAAAATAAGATATCAGAGCTGCAGATTGAATTTCCACAGTAACATCCTTTAGCACACTAATTAGTTTCTATTTAAGCTTTAGTGCCAAAATTTGGTCTGGGAATAAATATTTGAAAATTTTATGGTTTTTTTTTTTTTTTTTTAAATTTTATGTTTTTATGAAATGTTAGCTCATTCTGTAGAACAGTGTTGCAATTTGTAGCTGTTATTTGCCTAAAGGACAATCTCTTAAAGGCATGGGTTGGTACTAAAGTTAAATAATTTTCTTTTGGCCATTTATGAGGAATTATAAAATAAGATTTAAAGGCTATTTAAAGATAACTTTATTATGAAACTATTTCAAACAGAAAAACATACGGGAAAATTGAACACTGTTGTGTCTAGCAAGTAGCTTTTGCTGATCTTTAGCTGATCTTTGCGTGTGCGTCAGTTCTTACCGAATTGCCTGCCTGGTCAGAGAAAGGCAAACTAAAACCCCAGCACAACTGCATAGCTATTGGAACGACCAGGAAGGGGGCCTGTCAGTGGCACAGTGGGGAAACGTGGCACTCTGCCCAGCAGACCCCCATGGAAGGTGCCGTTCATGTCCAGAGACCTCCCTAAGTATAATAGTACACATGCCCACGATCAGGGCTGAGTGAGCTCAGGTTGGGTCATGGCATTAAGACTCCGTCATGCTTGCTATATCTTTCTGTGTCTGTCTCTTTCTCTCTCTTGTGGAGTAAACAAATGAACTTTAAAAGAGAATGACCAAGAATAAGGAAGTAAACAAACAAAACGACAATACTGTTTGCAAGGATGCAGGATAAGGAAACTCTCATAGCTTGCTGTTGGAAATGCAATGTGACACAACCACTTTGGCAAAAATTCGGCAGGTTCCAGCAATAAAGGTCCTTAGATGCTTATTCAAGTGAAATGACTTATTTTCACACAAATATTGGTTCACAAACAATTACGGCAGTTTTATTCATAATCACCCAAAAGTGGAAACGACACGGGTCTTTCAGCTGGCAAATGTGTAAACGAATTGTTGAACACCGTGCATTACTACTCAGCAATCTCACTGCGTGGACTTCCGATGCACTTAGTAATGGATGGATTAACCTTAACTGAGTTTTCCAAATGAACGAAGCCAGACTCAAAGGAGCCTGACATCTGACATTCTAGAAAAGGAAGAACTATAGGGGAGATCAAAAGATCAGTGATTGCCAAGGACAGGAATAAGGGTAAGAGTATTTTGGAAGGCAGCAGGTTATTTTTTGCAATGATGGAAATCTAACTTTTTTCTTTCTTTTTTCTGAGAGAAGAGATTTTACTATAGGGTGCGTGTGCTTGTCAGAGAGACAGAAAGCAAGAAATCACCCCCGGGGGGGGGGGGGGGGATGCCTATGCTGTAACCCCTTCTCTGTTCTCCTCTCGGAATTTTGGGCACACGGGCACACAGGCTGGCATGAACGTTAGGTTGCCAGGTGCAGGACTTGAACCACAATAAACTATGTGGGATTCTAGCCACGTAACCATTACACTTTTTGCTGGTCCCACTTTATCTTAATTATGGTGGTATACAACTCTACTTGTCAAACTCATAGAACTGTACACTAAAATGAGTGAACTTTACTGTACATAAATATAGTATCTCAGTAATTATTGACCTAAAATGTTCCCCATCTTTGAAAGACATGATCTAGTGTGTTCTATTACTAACAATAGAAAATACACGGAACTGGGTAAATAATAACAGAGATTTATTTAGCTCATGGTTTGGGTGGTCCAAAGAGGCCACATCTGGTGAATCTTGGTGGGTCCTGTGGTCATCTAGTGTGTCACATCTGGAGAGAACAGGAGCACCTGTCTGTCCATGCAGCTCTGTCTCATTCCTTGACCATCCGGTGTGTCACATCTGGAGAGGACAAGAGCACCTGTCTGTCCATGCAGCTCTGTCTCATTCCCTGACCACCCAGTGTGTCACATCTGGAGAGGACAAGAGCACCTGTCTGTCCATGCAGCTCTGTCTTGTTCCCTGACCACCCGGTGTGTCACATCTGGAGAGGACAGGAGCACCAGTCTGTCCATGCAGCTCTGTCTCATTCCCTGACCACCCGGTGTGTCACATCTGGAGAGGACAAGAGCACCTGTCTGTCCATGCAGCGCTGTCTTGTTCCCTGACCACCCGGTGTGTCACATCTGGAGAGGACAAGAGCACCTGTCTGTCCATGCAGCTCTGTCTCATTCCCTGACCACCCAGTGTGTCACATCTGGAGAGGACAGGAGCACCTGTCTGTCCATGCAGCTCTGTGTTGTTCCCTGACCACCCGGTGTGTCACATCTGGAGAGGACAGGAGCACCAGTCTGTCCATGCAGCTCTGTCTCATTCCCTGACCACCCGGTGTGTCACATCTGGAGAGGACAAGAGCACCTGTCTGTCCATGCAGTGCTGTCTTGTTCCCTGACCACCCGGTGTGTCACATCTGGAGAGGACAAGAGCACCTGTCTGTCCATGCAGCTCTGTCTCGTTCCCTGACCATCTGGTGTGTCACATCTGGAGAGGACAAGAACACCTGTCTGTCCATGCAGCTCTGTCTCGTTCCCTGACCACCCGGTGTGTCACATCTGGAGAAAACAGGAGCACCTGTCTGTCCATGCAGCTCTGTCTCATTCCCTGACCTTTTAAACCCACTGGGACTTAATCATGAGGGCCCTACCCTGATATCTAATCGCTTCTCAAAGGCTCCACCTTTCAACACATAATCAGATTAAGTCTCTTTTTTTATATAAATGAATTAATTTATTTACATTTAATCACATCTTTACAGTGTACATTCTTCTTTTGGCACAAATACTATGCATGTCAGTCAAGCCAAAGATTTTACTCTATAACTTACCAGCAAATAGCTTCTCATTTTTTGTCAATGAAGCATACTTTTACTTTTTTTCTTCCCCTTTTCCTTCTCTCTCTCTCCCATACAAAACTTTTTTTTCCATATTTTATTGATTCAAAAAATAAACTAAAAATATGGACAAAGCTATAATCTAGTGACAAGTACACTGTAATTTTCTTCTACAACATTTTTAAAATTAATTTACATTCATTCCCTGAGCATTGTCACAGCATACAAAGTTAAGTCTCTTAATATTCTTGCAATGCAACCAAATTCCAGTACATGGATTTTTTTTTTTTTTTTTGTGGGGCAAGGAGAGGATATTCAAACCTTAGCAAGATAAAACTATTTACAGAAAAGATGCTGTGGTGTCTAGAATTTGCTTCAAAATTATCTGACTGTAAAGTTAGAAATTCAGTAAGATTGATTGTGACTAAATGGTAGTTACATTGGGACATTGGTGCATGAGGGTTCATTTTACCCTTCTCCTACTTTTTTTCTTTTTTTAATTAAAAAAACAACGAAATGCCAGAAGGCACACATGTGTGTAAGAAAGAGAAAAACACACACACCCCCCCCCCCCCCCCCCCAGTGGGACCTCATCATGCTGCAACCCTTTCCCTCCAGTTCTCCATCCCAAGAGGGCTATAGGCAAGTGTGCATGAGTGCCCTCCTCGCAAGTGTTTCCAGACACTTGGGGCCGGGATTTGAACCCTAGTTGGCTGGGTGAGATCCAGCTTCCTCTGCACAGTACTTAACCACAGGGGTCTCCTAATGTGTGATTTGCTTCCCCCAGCCTGTCAGTCAGGGTTTTGGGCATGCACCCACCCCACCTGTTTCAGATCAGCTTAGGATCTGAACCCAGCTTAGTACACTGCCACCTGCACCTCCAAGGCTGGGCCTGTTTTTACTCATGAAAGCACTGATTATGCACATATTATATTCTACACGTAAGTGTTATGAGTTTCGTTTTAATGGGTTTGTGGAGAGTATAGACATCTTATTGGGCTCTATTTAAATGTGGATTTCCCAGACTTCTGCAATTATAAAATTGTGACCCAGTCACCGTAGTTGGACATTGGAGCTGCTGCTGTGCAGGCCGAGCCCACCCTGAAAAGCCAGGAGTGGAGGTGTGTACTTGCAGCTCCAACTGCTCCGAAGTCTGAGATAGGAGGACTGCAACACAGCGAGACCCTGTCTGAAAGCACCATGCAGGCCTGGCCCCATAGCATAGCAGGTAAGCCGTGTACAGAGCGAGCCCGATCCCATGGAGCCAGCTGAAGCTTGAATCCCAGCCCCAGGGGCTTGAAAACATGCTGTGAGTGCAGGTGTGTGCGACAAAAAATCCTGATGGCATAGAGAAACAGAGAAAAGGACTGTGGTGTGACCACACCTGTTGTTTTTTTTCCTTTTTTAAATTTCTCTCTCTGGCAAGTGTACATGCCCTCTGGCACCAAAAAAATAAGGGCAGCAGATGGCATGGAGGTTAAAGCACTGGATTTCACATGGCCGACTTCGTGGTTCAAGTCCCAAACCTGGTGGCTTGAAAATCATGCCAGGTGCGTGTATGTGGGCCCAGGATTCTAAGAGGAGAAGGGATTGTAGCATGGTCATCTCCCATAGGGTGTGCATTCTCATTTTTCCTCTCTGCGTGTTCTCTCTCTCTCCAGCAAGTACACACACCCTATGGCTAAAATCTAATTTAAAAAATAAAAGTAAATATAAAACTCTATAAGCATACATGCACAAACACAAAATAAAATTGCCACCTCCTTTTTAGCCAAACTAAGTAACATCCTATCCCTTTACGTGCCTTCCTCTACTCTTCTTTGTGTGTATTTGTGTATTATTTATATATGTTTGCTGTTCTCACAAATGTCGTTTGTGTTCCTCCTCTCCCTAGGAAATTCCTACATGTTCATCTTCATCCCTGGCCTGTGAGCTCACTAGGTCTGATCTAGCTTACAGTCCCATATACTTTGGACAGCTCCTAAATGTGGGCGGTGTCTGGATAAGTGATCCCCCATTCACCATAGTTGAGGTATTCTTCATATGTAAAAGTTTAAAATTTGCTCTGTAGCCTAGTTTGATGTCCGATGTAAGTTTACTGGTCAACTATGTGTGTGGCGGTGTTGGTCAGGTCTAGGTGTGCTCACCTGGTTGTCCCAAATTTGCTACCTCCACCAGAATTCTTAAGATAGTTTTCTGTCCAGTTGCCATGCGTGTACTTTCCTGCCCTTCTCTGGGGCAGGCCGGTTTGGACCCTTTCCTCTCCTCTCCATGGCCCTTGCCCTGGCGCAGGCCTTTCCCTTCCTTGCCCATGCTCAGCTGCAGTCTTCCGTCTCCTGCTGGAAGTCCTAGGACACCTGTGCTTACACCCCGGTGGTGGGAGCTGTCGCAGTGTCTGCTCTCAGCTCAGGGGCGGCCTCGTGACTATCAGGGCTGCAGATGGAGCCCCTGAAGAGGGCATACGTGAGAAACAGGTTATGCAGAGCTTGTTCTCTCCGAACTGACAGCGTGAACTCCCCCCTGTGACAACAGCAGACTTTTCTACTTTCAAAGTTCAAAGAAGAAAGTGTTCATACTCATGTAGTCATCATATGCAGAAAACTTTTATTTTTTAAGAGAGATTTATGCTATAGGGCATGTGTGCTTGCCAGAGAGAGAGAGACAGAAAGTGAGAAATCACCCACCAGGGGGATGGCCATGCCGCAATCCCTTCTCCTCCAGTCTCTTCTTGGGACCTGGGGCACGCAAACACATGTACCTGGTGTAAGTTTTAAGCTGCTGGATCCAGAACTCAAACCATGTTTGACTACGTGGGATTCCAGAGACGTAACCATTAGACCATCTGCTGGTCCCTGCAGAAAACTTTAATAAATGGAATTATTCATTTATGGAGTAGTCTCCATAAATTTTTTTAAGGAAAATTTTGTTGTTTCTTAGAAGATAACAAACTTTTCTGTTTTGAATCTGGTCTTCTGTCACACCTCTTCTTTTTTAGACTTTTTGCCATCGGCTGTGTGCTCTCACCAGAGAGAGACAATGAGAGGGAAAGCAAGAAATCAGCCCCCAGGGAGAACGGCCACACTGCAAGCCCTTCTTACTCATCCTCCTCTTGGGACTTTGGGTACACATGCACACTTACCTGGTGTGTTTTTCTGTTTTTCTTTTTTAAAGATTTTTGCCATAGAGTATGTGTTCACCAGAGAAAGAGAGAGACAATGAGAGGTAGAGTGAGAAATCACCTCCGAAGGGGGATGGCCATGTTGCAGTCCCTTCTCCATTCTCTCCTGGGATTCTGGGCATGAACACATGAGTGCCTGGGGTGGTTTTTTAAGCTGCCAGATCTGGTACTCAAACTATGATCGGCCACGTGGGAGTCCAGTGTCTCAACCACTAGGCCACCTGCTGGACCGCACCCAGCATGTTTTACAAGGCACTAGGTCCAGGACTTGAACCACAGAACTAGCCATTTGGGATCCAGCACCTTAGCCACCATGCCATCTGCTGGCTCCACATCTGTTGTCTAATAATGGAAGATGAAAACTGAGAAATCGGGCTCTGCATGGTGACCCTCTTCCTTTTTCATAGTTTGCCACGTTGTCTGATTCCACTTTGCACGTCACTTTGTATTGTCTAAGCTGCACCGAAATAGCAAGAGGTGGCATTATACCTAACTCAGCTGGTTCACTCTGCTGTTATAATTACTACTATTTGTGAAATCTAAAAATTAAAAGTTTAAACAGATTCCTGTGGTGCTGATAGGGGATGGCTGAAGTGCCACTAGAAATGCATACAAGCAGAAGTGCTGTTTAATTCAGTTACATCAGAAATGGGTATGGACTGTGAGCAGTATAGGTATTCTTGGTTTGATAAGGATTGCAGTTTAATTGACCTGCATGTCCTTATCAAAACAAAATCCAACCATTTATAGAATCATCATTAGTATTACAGCTGTTCATCTTTGGGGGGATAAAGGTAAATGAAGAAGTGGCTTTTTTTTTTTTTTTTTTTTTTTTTGGAGAGGTTTTTACGATAGGGCACGTGCGCTCGCCAGACAGAGACAGAGAGACAGAAAGTGAGAAATCACCCCCCAGGGGGGATGGCCACACCGCAATCCCTTCTCCTCCATTCTCCTCTCGGGATCTTGGGCACACATGCACACGCGCCCGGCATGAGTTTAAGCCACCGGGTCCGGGACGCAAACCAGGTTGACTACGTGGGAGTCCAGCGACATAGCCATTACACTAACTGCTGGCCCCAAAAAGTGGCTTTTATAATCCCAGTGTATAGACCTGAGCGGCAGGGACCATGTCATACATGGGTAATCCTTGGAAGATCGAGAGGAAACAGGTCTGAGAGCAGGGGCTTGTGTGTTTACTCAGTGATTCCATGGCGTTCTGACCTCATAAAGGATAGGATAGGTACTCTATATATGTATATCACATGTTTATTTTTCTGTTAAAAGCATAGAAACAGTAGAGTAGAAAATGACAATATTTTTGTTAAAGGGCTCATACCTTCAGTTAGGACCTGGGCATACATGCATGTGTGCAGCATGCTTTTCAAGCTGCTATGGTTGAGATTTTTTTGTTTGTTTGTTTTTTGTTTTGGGGGGTTTTTTGAGAGGTTTTTGCTATAGGGTGCATGCGCTTGCCAGAAAGACGGAGACAGAGACAGAAAGCAAGAAGTCACCCCAGGGAAAATGGCCTGCTGACGGCGACTGATGCTTGAGAACCGGCCTGAGCGAGCATTCACCTGCTGTGTGGTTGTACTTTATTAAGACCCGAACAGCAGCTCCTCTCTTCCTGTAAGGACCACCTGCCATCCCCCTTTTGAGACTTGTGTGCCCTCTACCTCCCTCTTTGCCTTCTACGCTCGTCAAGCGGAAATGCAGACCTAAGCATTCAGTTTCCAAAACCAAATTGCTTCAAATTTTCCATTAGTAGAGATCTGAAAATAAGACTGTTGTGACAAGAAATCTCACGTGCAGTTAGGGCTGTGCCAGGTGAGCTAACACACCACTATACTGGAACCCTTGTGTTCCGGGGATACGAAGTCACCGTTGGGCAAACCCTACAGGGATTTTATAGCAGTCTGGCTGTGGACGTTTGCCATCTGTAATAAATACGAAAAGATTAAGAGAAGACATAAAGTGGACTGCTAATGTCGAACATGCAGGAAAGGTCCCAGGGCACGGGGCCAACATGTAGGAGTCATCCTTGGCAATGGGCGTATCGGACCCTCTCCCCGGGCGTCAGTTACAGAAGAAATCGGTCCACAACTTCTGGTGGGAAGCAGCTGCACTGTCACTCTTTGTCGTGCCTCTTTTTGCTTCTGTTGCTAATTTTGCCTAATCATTTGGCTCCAGGAAGGGTTTTCACTGATTGGGTGCAAGGACTGGCTGAAGGTCGTACGGCGCATGGACTGTCTGCTGATTGGACCAGTAGTAAAGGTAAGCTAGAACTGCTGTGGCCCTCCTTCTGAGGGAGCGAGCACACTCGTATTGTGTATGCTTCGGACATGGGGGTGTGGGAGCGTCTCCTGATAGGTGAGGTGGCACAGGGCAGCATACACGTGTTTAAGAAAGGTTGGTGTGAGCAGAGCAGACGGCTATAGAGAGGCACAAGCCTGCTTAGCAAGTCGTTGCTCCACGACCAGGCTTCGCTGCATGTGTTGAGATGTGTCTGAGTGGGGTCACGTTCTGCACCCCAGGCACCAGCTGGGGGAAGGTGGAGCGCATCACTGCTGCCTTGCTGTTTAGACATCTGAGAGGTGATATTCCAGATGCTTCACTGGATAGCTTTTCACTTTTTTCCTCTCTAGTATTAGAAAATGAAATGCTCTTATTTGTTTTCTAGATGCATTAAAAGTAAAGAATGATCCTCATCAAAGAAACATGCAGACTAATCACCTGGGTGATTTTCTTTCAGAAATAAAAACCAATCTGTTCCCATTCACTGAGTAGATAATACTGACATTTGGGTGAAAGGTGCTCATTTTTAATGGACTCAGACCGAGAGTTGGGAGAGGTCTTTCAAAACACCTAGTTGACATTTCCTATTGTTGGGAACTTTATGATCCGATAATTGGAAAAAAAAATCATGTTTATCATAAAAAATAATTAGAATAATAATAATAATGATTGGGGGAAACATAGGAAAGATATTGAATGTTGAAGCGGGGAGATTAATGTCTCTGTACTGACTGACATGCATGGCATTCCCTTTTGAAAAAGCAATGTAATACACTGTAAAGTTATATGTAATTCAATGTAATAAAAAAATAGGTAATAAAAAAAATAAATTAAAAAAAAAAAAAAAAAAAAAAAAAAAACACCTAGTTGAGGGAACCAGCAGTTAGCATAATGTCTATGTCGCTGGACTCCCACGTAGTTGACCATGGTTCACGTCCCGGACCCGGTGGCTTAGAACTCACGCCGGGCGCGTGTGCGTGCGTGCCCAAGATCCCAAGAGGAGAATGGAGGAGAAGGGATTGCGGCGTGACCATCCCCCCTGGGGGGTGATTTCTCGCTTTCTGTCTCTCTGTCTGTCTCTGTCTGTCTGGCGAGCGCACGCGCCCTATAGCGAAAACCTCTCAAAAAAAAAAAAAAAAAAAAAAAAACACCTAGTTGAGAGCGCTTAACCTGGGGTACCCAGACACCCCCAAAGTTTGCTCATAGAATTAGTGGTCCATGAACTGGCATAGACACTCACTGACCTCTGTTGAAATTTATCCTTGCCCTCCATTTATGAATGTCGACCCCAGGCCACTTTCTCACAGTGAAAATGAGAGATTTCATCCTGCATCACAGTTGTCCCAGATACCGCACACGTCATGTGTGCTCATTATTCTATCTAACTTAAGGTGGCTGTTACTCTGAATGCGTTAATAAAGCAGCATGTATGATATTAGTTCAGATTAGTTTAATATTTTAACAAACTAATTCAGTATAACTGATTTCCTTTGTCATTTTATATGCTTTATGTGATTTAAAACAGTGTTCTGAGAAGGGATTCATTGGCGCACCAGACCTCCAGAGAGGTCTTGGGCACGCACTCTCAAACATGGAAGAACCTGTTTTCCTTTTCCTTTTGCATACAGGGAAACTGAGTTTGACTTAAGCCAGTAGCTAGGATTACGACCAGCTATGAGAGAAGCGCTGCCATTGGTCTTGGAACTCCAGGTCCCAGCCTATGTCATGCTGAGTGGATACAGAAATCTTTTACAAAGTTACACTCTGCAGGCTGGCTCCCTGTGCATGGTAACACCTGCTCAGGAGAAGCTGGAGCCCACATGGCCCCCACTGTCTGAACCCCTGCCTGGCCTGTTCATCCTGAAACACTCTGGGTATGTGTGTGAGTGCTCAGGATCCAACAGGCAGAAGGAAGGGGATCACAACGTGACCAGACCCTGTGGAGGGTGCTGGTGTCTCTCTGTGTCCCTCACACATATTTGTACTTTCTCATAAAGCAAAAACAACCAAAAAAAAAAAAAAAAGGTTTTAGAGGGCCCGTTAGTGGTGTGGTGGCTAAGGCAGGAGGATCCCTCATGGCTGGCTGCATGGTTTGAGTCCCAGACCTGGTGGCTTGAAAAGCATCCAGGTGTTTGTGCTTGTGTGCCCAAAATCCTGAGAGGAGCACGGAGATGGGGTTGCAGTGTGCCATCCCTCCTGGGGGCAGGGGGCGCTCATGGGCACATTTTTATGCGTGCTCACTTGCTCTCACTCTCTCCACTGAGCTCACGGGCCCTATCACAAACTTTAAAAAAATGTTTTAATTTAAAAAGTTATACTACAGTAGTATGTTTGATATTTAAGTTTTCTTTTTTTAAAATTATATATTATTAAAAATTTTAACTATAAAGGACAAAATAAAAATCAACCATAATTTGACCACTCAAATAACCATTACTAACATCCATGTGTGTGTGACCTGAACCCTGATGGGATGCAGAGGTGGAGAGGAGAGTGCAGCATGACTGTGCCCAGGGGAGTGTTTTCTCTGGTGCCTGGGCCCTCTGGCAATTAAAAACGATTGTCACGCAGGTCATTCATAAAGCTAGGGTGGTTGCACTTTGTATCCTACTCTTTCACCAAGTGACACGATGTCAGGACATTATACCAAGTCACTGTGTAATCTTTGAAAACACTCCTGGTGGCTAATGCCCTGGCAAGGTTTTGATGTTCCAGCCACGATGAAACTAGCCCCCATCCTGATACTACTGTGGAAGGACTGACTGCTAGGGTTCTTGAGGTAGCAGTCCTAGAACCATGGCATTTCTTGTGTAAAGCTGCCCTCCAGATTGGAGATCCCTGTTTCCAGTGCACCAGTAATGTGTAAGAATGTTCATTTACCCCAATCCTCTCTAATAGAGTGATAAAACTTAAATTTATAAGCCTATTTCCAGACCAGCCCCATAGCTCAGGGGTTAGAGGAGCCAGATCCCACATGGGCAACTGCAGTTTAAATCCAGGCCCGGTGGCTTGAAAAACTGGGTATGTGCCTCAAATCCTGACAGAATGAAGGAGAGGTTGCAGTGTAACCATGCCCCAGGGGGTATGCTTTCTCCCTCTCCCGCCTCGCCTCTCTCTCTCTTTCTCTCTCTCTGGTAAGTGCACGCACCATCTGGTAATTAAAAAAAAAATTCCTAGTCTATTAGGCAGTAATGAGGATCTTTCTTTGCATTTCTTTGATAACTAATAAAAATGCAAATTTTTGGTAGACATCTGTATTTTTTAAAAAAGAATAATTTGACTTGATTTAACTTTATTTTGACCAGGGAGGGATGGGGAGGAGGTGAGAAAGGAAGCCACCAGGTCCAGGACTCGAACCACAGTCAGCCACGTGGAAGCCCAGTGCCCTTAACCACCATGCCACCCACTGGCCCTGACATCTGTACTTCTTGAATCACCTTCTTTTGCCTAACTCGTCTTTTCTTAAGAATATTTAGATGTTGTACCTGTAACTTGTGTAGTTACATAGTTTGCTACCTATTATGTTTGTGTATGTTTATCATACATTATACATAGATTCTTTAGATATTCAAGGCTAGGAACCTTTGCCTGTTGTTGTTTTTGTTATTCTTCATCTCAAGGATTTCTTCCAGATAGTTAATGTTTTTTTTTCTGAATTAAATTTAGCTTCTTTACTAACTAAACTATTTTTTTAAGAGAGATTTTTGCTATAAGGGTGTGTACACTTGCTAGAGAGACAGACAGAAAGCGAGAAATCACGCCCCAGAGGGGATTGCCACACCATAGTCCCCTCTCCTCCATTCTCCTTAGGATTTTGGGCAAGTATGCACACATGCTTGGTGTGAGGTGGTTCTTTTTTTTTTTTTTTTTTTTTTTTTTTTAAGAATCGTGTCCATTATTTATCATTATTGTTATTTTTTAATCTGACCAGAGTGAGACACAAAGAGAGAAAGTGAGCTGCCAGGTCCGGGACTTGCACTGTGGTCAGCCATGTGGGAGTCCAGTGCCTTTAACCACCATGCCATCTGCAAGCTGCCAGCTCTGGGAATTCAGTGACGTAACCATTACACCATCTGCTGGTCCCTAACTAAACTTTTATCAACTCTAATTCTTTTTCTGGGAAACTAATTTTGTAATTCACAATGATAACTGTGTTTGTTCTCGATGACTCTTGTTTTCAGTACTTGGCCCACTTTGCTGACTGTGAACACCTTTTGGAACATTGTAACTTCCCAGTTAAGGTAGCGTCCTCGAGGCCGTCCTGACTCAGGAGGGTGGTACCTGAGGTCAAGTGCGTCTCTGGGTGTTGCTGGATATTCTTCACCATGTGAGGGAGATCGGTTTTCAGTTTATTTACTGATACTTTTTATCAGCATTACATACTTTTTAATCGCCAGAGGGCGCATGTGTTTGCCAAAGAGAGATAAAAAGGACGAGGTAGAAAGTACTCCGCAGTGGGGTGTGGTCGCAGTGCAGTCCCTTCTCTATTTCTCCATTCTGTCAGGGTTTGGGGCATGCACACACATGCCTGGTGTGTTTTTCAAGGCAGTGGGACCAGGGTTTGAACCCCACACTTGGCCATGTGAGATCCAGTTTCCTTAACCACTAGACTGTGAGGTGGGCCCCTATGTAATTAAGTTTATCAATTTTTTTTCTTTTTCTTTTTTTTTTTTTTTTTTTTTAACGTAGTTGACCATGGTTCGCGTCCCGGACCCGGTGGCTTAAAACTCACGCCGGGCACGTGTGCATGCGTGCCCAAGATCCCGAGAGGAGAATGGAGGAGAAGGGATTGCAGCGTGGCCACTCCCCCTGGGGGGTGATTTCTCGCTTTCTGTCTCTATGTCTCTCTCTGTCTGGCGAGCGCACGCGCCCTATAGCGAAAAACCTCTCCAAAAAAAAAAAAGATTAGGGTTTGGATCCTGGGGGACCTGGGTGCACTGGGTTGTTGCAGTTGAGACTGATCCCAGCTGTTAGCGGAGGCTGTCGGGGAGGATTGAGGCCCGAGACCCTGTTGAGGGTACTTGTCTTTTTTTTTTTTTTCCCCCAATTTTAATTTTATACATTCAATCACTATATATCACATGCCTTGTCAAGTGAATTTACCCAACATGAATACACTTCACATCAGTCCAGGTGAGGATACTATACACAGTATCATCCACAGATCATCATCCATTTCTGAGTCCCGTAAATGTCTTGCCTCTCTATTTTTCTCCTTGATTTCTTTCCTCACACCCTCCCTCCCTTCCCACAATTCCGTATCCGTGACCGTTTTCCACGTGTTCGTATCCTCTAGTCATTCAGATTCCACCAGAGTGTGGGCGGTCGGTATATATTAAGTGGAAACATATAGTGCCTCTCTCCCATGGCCTGGCTTGCTTCACTCAGCAGTAAATCTCCCAGATTCGTCCACTTTCTATCAAATCCCAGGGTCTTTTTTTTTTTTTTAATGGCTCAGTAGTATTCCATAGAGTGTACGTGCCATACTTTCAATTCATTCATCTGTTCATGGACATTTGGGTTGGTTCCATGTCTTAGCAATTGTGAACAATACCACAGTTAACGTAGATGTCCTTTGGGTAGATACCCAGGAATGGACATGCTAGATCCTATGGTAGTTCTATTTGTAGTTCTTTGAGGAAACTGCATATCGTTCTCCACAGTGGCTGGACCGATTTACATCCCCACCAACAATGCAGAGAGATCCCCTTTCACCACAGCACCGCCAGCACTTGTCTTTTTTTTTTTTTTTTTTTTTTTTTTTTTTTTTTAATCTTTGTCTGTGGTTAGGTGGCATTGCATTGTTTTTGATCTGCATCTCCCTTATGAGGGATGTTGAGCATTTTTTCATATGCTTTTTGGCAGTTTGTATGTCTTCCTTAGAAAGTTTGTTCATCTCATTTTCCTGTCTTTTAATTGGGTTGATTCCCCCCCCCCCCCCAAGTAAGCTGCTTGTTTCCTGTGTATTCTGGTTACCAGTCTCTTTTCTGAGGCATAGTTTAAAAAAATATTCTCCCATTCAGAGGGTGGTTGATTCACACTAATTACTGTGTCTTTCTTGCAGAAACTTCTTAATCAGATGTAACCCCACTTGTCTATTTTTGGGGTTACTGCCTGTGCTTCGGGGGTCTTATTTAAGAAGTCTGGTCCTACTCCAATGTCTTCCAGAATTTTTGGAGTGTTTTCCACCAGTATTTTTATGCTTTGAGTTCTTAGGTTTAGATCTCTGATCCACTTTGAGTTGCTTTTTGTTAATGATGAGAAATAGGGGTCCAGATTCATCTTTCTGCAAGTGGAAACCCAGTTTGTCCAGCACTATTTGCTAAAGAGGTTTTCCTTGTCCCACTGAATTGACTGGTGTCCTTTGGCAAAAATCATTTGGCTGTATGTTTGGAGGTTTATTTCTGGGGTCTCTGTTCTGTTCCATTGGTCCACCTGTCTGTTTTTGTTGCCAGTACTATGCTGTTTTGATTATCATAGCTTTGTAATATATTTTCGGGTCAGGGAGTGAGATGCCTCCTACTTCACTCTTCTTGCACAGGAGTGCTTTGGCAATAAGGGGTCTTTTATGATTCCAGATACATTCTATGATTATCTTTTCTCAATCTGTGAAGAATGTCTCTGGAAATTTGATTAGGATTGCCTTAAGTATGTAGATTAATTTGGGTAGAATTGCCGTTTTGATTATATTCTTCCTATCTAGGAACATGGGATGTCCTTCCACTTTTTTGTATCATTTTTATTTCTTTTTTAAAATTTTCATAGTTTTCCTTGTAGAGGTCTTTGGCTTGTTTTGTTAGATTTATTCCTAGGTATCTTATACTTTTTGTGGCTGGGGTAAATGGGGTTACTTTCTTTAGTTCTTCCTCAGTCTGCTTGTTGTTCATATGTAGAAATGCTATAGATTTTTGTGTGCTGATTTTGTATCCTCCCTCTTTACTGTATTCATTTATTACTTCCAAGAGTTTTTCAGGTCTTCTATGTATACAATCATGTCATCTGAAAATAGAAATAATTTCATCTCTTCTTTCCCTATTTGAAATACCTTTTATTTTCTGGTTGCATTGGCTAGGACTTCCAGCACTGTATTGAACAGGAGTGGAGAAAGTGGGTAGCTTGTCTTGTACCAGTTTTTAGTGGAAAAGCCGTCAGCTTTTCTCCATTCAGTATGATGATAGCTATGGGTTTTTCGTAGATAGCTTTTATTGTGTTGAGAAATGACCCTTCTATGCTGATTTTCTTGAGAGTCTTAATCATGAAGGGATGTTGTATTTTATCAAATGCTTTTTCTACACCAACTGAGAAGATCATATGGTTTTTATCTTTCTTTCTGATAATATGGTGTATTATATTTACAGTTTTGTGTATGTTGACCCACTCTTGCACTCCTAGGATAAAGTCTGCCTGGTCATGATGTATAATGTTTTTTGTATGTTGGATACGATTTACTACTGTCTTGTTGAGAATTTTTTCATCTATAGTCATCAGAGATATTAGTCTGTAGTTCTCCTTCCTTGTCATGTCCTGGTATGTTTTGGGGATTAGGGTGATGGAGATTTCATACAATGAATTTGGGAGGGTTCCTTACTTTTGGCTCTTAAAAAAATAAACAACTTGAGTAGAGTGGGGGGTGGTTAACTCCTCTTTAAAGGTTTTATAGAATTCAGAAGTGAAGCCATCAGGGCCAGGGCTTTTCTTTGTTGGGAGGTTATTTATTACTGATTCAATCTCATTGCTTGTTATGGGTCTATCCAGGCTTTCTGTGTCCTCCTGATTCAATCTTGGTTGATTATGTGTGTCCAGTAATTTGTTCATCTCATCCAGGTTTTCTCGTTTGTTGGTAAATAGCCACTCATAGTATCCACTAATGATGTTTTGTATTTCTTATGTCTGTTGTAATACTGCCTGTCTCATTGTGAAATTACCTGGTTCCTTGATTCTTAATTAGTCTAGCTAATGGTGTGTCGATTTTCTCTCTTCAAAGAACCAGATTTTGCTTTCATTTATTTTCTGCTTGACTTATTTCTGCTCAAATCTTAGTTCTTTTGTCCTGGCATCTTTTTGGATTTTCTTGTTCTTTTTCCAGTTCTCTGAAGCAAGATGTTAGGTTGTCCATTTGCCATCTTCCCATCTTTTTCTTATGCACATTTATTGCTATGAACTTCCCTCTTATGGCGGCTTTTGCTGTGTCACATCGATTATGGCAACTCGTGTACTCATTATCATTGGTTTTCATGAATCTTTTTATTTCAGTCTTAATTTCTTCAGTTGTTGTGAAGTCATTCAGGAATAAGTATTTAGTTTCCATATGATTGTATATTTTCGTGTTTTTTTTTTTCCTTCTGAAATTAATTCAAGTTTAATTGCAGCATGATCAGGAAAGGTGTTGGGTATAGTTTCTATACCTTGGAGTCTATAAAGGCTTGTTTTGTGCCCTGTCAAGTGGTCAGCCTTCACAAAGGTTCCATGTGGGGGTGAGAAAAATGTGTATTTTGTGGTTTTTCGGTGGAAAGGCCTATAGATGTCTGTCAAGACCATTTGATTTATGGTAGTGTTTAGATCCCGTATCTCTTTGCTTATTTTTTGTCTACATGATCGGTCCAAAGGAGGCAGTGGGGTGCTGCGATCCCTGACCATGAGTGTGTTGCGGCCTCCCTCCTTTTAGATCTAGCAGTCTTCCCTTCATGTACTGGGGTGCTCCTGAGTTGGGTGCATAGATATTTATAAGCATTGTATCTTCTTGATGAATGAGCCCTCTTACTACTATATAATGCCCTTCTTTGTCTCTTCTTACATTATTTGTCTTAAAGCCTATTTTCTCTGAAGTCAGTATTGTGACTCCAGCTCTTTTCTGGTTCCATTTGCATGGAATACATTTCTTTAGCCTTCACTTTTAGTCAATGTATGTCTTTATCCACGAGGTATGTTTCTCGTAGGCAACAAACAGAGGCCCTGCCACCACTGTGCTTGGCTGAGTTCACAAATCTACCGTCACCTGTAGCTTCCCTGTCACTTCTCTGGCTCTCCTCTCCTGCTAAACTTTGTTTCTGGCAGTTAATATCTTCTGCCACTGCCATAGCTACAGCTGCTGCCGGAACTGCCATAGCCACCTTGATTTTGTGGTTTGGCAAAGTATTGGCCTCCATCGCAATAAGGGCCAGAATTTCTGCCTCCAAAGTTTCCACCATTCATGGGTCCAAAATTTGAAGACTGATTGTCGTAATTGCCAAAACCATTGTAGCTTCCACCACCTCCAGAATTGCTTCTATTACCACTGCCAAAGCCGCCTCCGCCTCCTCCCACTGTTACAGCTGTCAAAGCTGCCACTCCCGCCATAGCCACTGCCCTGGTTTCCATAACCCTGTCCACTGCTTCCATAGTCTCTGCTTCCTCCAGAGTAACCAGGGCCGCCTCCTCCATAACCACCATCATTACCAAATCCATTAGAGCCATCCCCACTTCCACCACATCCACCATCTCCTCAGCTGCCACCAATGCCACCATGACCACTAAAGTTTCTACCACAACCAAAGTTGTCATTACCAGCAGAACCACCTCCTCGCCCACCCCCAAAGTTTCCAGAACAACTTGGACCTCGGGCTGGAGGAAATCCCAGCCATCTCTTGTTTGGACAGGGCTTTCTCAGTTGTGGCCATTCACAGTATGGTATTTCTGCACGACAGTCTTGTCCAGTCATGACCATCCAAGGTGATGAAAGCAATGCCCCTCTTCTTGCCACTGCCTCAGTCATGATTTCAATCGCTTCAATTTTCCCATGCTGTTCGAAATAATCTCGGGTGATGTTCTTCAGTGTCGTCTTTAACGCCACCAACAAAGACCTTTTTCACAGTTAAGTGGGCACCTGATCTTTGAGAATCTTCTCCTTGATTCCAAACTCTTCGATCCACCTCGTCCACAGTGGCATGCCTGACAAACCCAAAGCTCCAGGATCTCACACTACCACGCACTGGAACGTGAGTGTTCCCCATTGCTCAAGGTGGCTCCTCAGGCTCTCAGCAGTTGTTTCAAAGCTCAGCCCCCAGTCTCCACAGCTGTTCCAGCTCTTTAGGAGACTCTGACTTAGGCATGACGACAGGGGGAAGAAAGACTTCAGTGATGTTTCCCTAGCAGTGTCCACAGGCAGAAAGGAGTAAGCTAATGAACTTATCTCAAGAATTTTATTTTTTAATGAAATTTTTTTAAAAAAAATTGGCTAGCAGATGGCATAGTGGTTATGTCACTGGACTTCCACATGGTCCACTGTAGTTCAAATCCCAGACCTGGTGGCTTGAAACTCACTCTGGGCATGTGTGCGAGTGTACCCAAGATCCCAGGAGGAGAATAGAAGAGAAGGGATTGTGGGGTGGCCATCCTGTCTGGGAGGTGATTTCTTACTTTCCCTCTGTCTTCTGTCTCATTCTCTCTCCAGCGAGTGCATGCTTCCTAAGGCGAGAACCTCTTTAAAAAAAAAAAAAAATCTATGCTAACCCCATAGGTTGGCATAACATTAGAGTGAGGATCTTCAGAGGTAGAGGGTGTGGAGAAATGGTGCACATGCCCTTGGTGGGAGTAAACTGGTCCCATCTTGCCATGGAGCAGCTGACACTGTATGCCAAAATAAGAAACACCCAGAATCTGACCCAGCGAGTCTCTTCCAGGCATTCAGACATGCAGTGTGCAATAGCGCTCACCAAAGTTTTGTGATTTGTAGCAAGGAAAAAAGTGAGTAGGAGCCTGTCTGTCAGTAGCGGGCAGCTAAATGAAGGGGTACTCTTCAACCACTGGGAGTCATGAAGTGCACATCATTTGATATGCTTACTGTCAAAGAGCAATCAGCCTAGGACACCCCTGTAGTCTGGGACCAGCAGATGTTGTTGTAGTTACATCATTGGACTCCCATGTAGCTGATAGCAGTTCAAGTCCTGGACCCAGTGGCTTAAAACTCACGCCAGGCACATAGGCGTGCTTACCCAAAATCCCAAGAGGAGAATGGAAGAAAGGGGACTGCAGCGTGGCCATTTCCCCAGGAGAGTGATTTCTCTCTTTCTGTCTCTCTGGTGAGTGTACATGCCCTATAGCAAAAATCTCTCAAAAAATATATAGTTTAGATATACATAAAATATATGTAATGTATATGTTATATGTTTAAGTCATTAGGTAAGTTATGACATTTTTGCATAGAAAAAACAGAAAAACGTCATGACTTTCCTAACGACCTAATATAACCTATAAAATATATTTAGTTATGAGTGTATATATGTGTTCTAATATATCGATATATGTGTGCACTAGAAATTCTCTTCTCAGGACCAGCAGATGGAGTAATGGTTATCGCTGGACTCCGTTTTACTTGAGCATGGTTTGAGTCCCAGTCACTATGGCTTAAAACTCACACCTGGCACGTTTGTGTGCATGCCCAATCCCAAGAAGAGGATGGAAGAGAAGGGATTGTGGTGTCTCCATCCCCCCTGAGGGAGGTGTTTTCTCGCTTTTTGTCTCTTTAGTGAATGCATGCACCCGATACCAAAAATCTCTCTCGTAACGAAAAAAAAAAAATTGCCTTCTCACATTTTGTCAGTGTCGAAGGACATAATGATTATAGTCCAGGGGGAAACAGTGAGTTCAAACAGGAAGAGAACGAAGTGGTGGCAGTGGGAGGAGCTGGTGCGTCTGCACGTTACCTCCGCCACCGGCTGTTCTGTAGCCTGAGCACAGGGCCTGGCTTGGGGTGTTTATTTAAACAGTGTAAACTGTGGCCAGGGAAACCCAGGACTGATTATTTACAGGAAATCAAGGTTTTCTTAAGTATGGTTAGAAAGGTTTTCACGTTAGCAATGTGGCAATATAGGAGGGGTCTTCAAACAGTTCTTGGAAATGTGTATCATGAAAAAACTGCATGAATTTCAACTTGTTTCACCAAAATAAACGTGTACTTCAATTATATCTTCCTATGACATGTTATTTTTTAGAGCAAGATTTTTGCCTATAGGGCATGTGTACTTGCTGAAGAAACAGAGAAAGGGAGAAATCATCCCCCGGGGGAGATAGCCACACTGGAGTCCCTTCTCCATCCTCCTCTGGGGATTTCGGGCACGTACGCACTCGCACCTGGCGTGAGTTTTAAGCCACCAGGTCAGGAACTCAAACTGCAGTTGACTACATGGGAGTCCAGTGACGTAGCCATTACACCATCTGCTGGTCTCATTCCTATGAGCTTTGTGACGTCCCCTCGTAGTGTGTAAGTGCTGTCAGCACCTACGCCACATCATGGGAGAACCCGAGTGAAGGCACACACACAGCCCCATGGGGGACGGGGAGTGGCTTTCATGTAAACTAGGCAGAATATTAGACTGGAAAAAGGAAACTACTTCTAAGAAAATGGTTTGATGTTTCAATGTAGGTAACTTTTAAAAATTCTTTTATTTATTTATTTAATTTGACCAGAGAGGGACAGAGTGAGAGCGAGAGCAGGAGAGAGAGAGAGGGAAAGCGAGAGAGCAAGCTGCCAGGTCCAGGACTCGAACCGCAGTAGGCCATGTGGCAGTCCAGCGCCTTTAACCAGCATGCCACCTGCTGGCCCCCAATGTAGGTTATCTTTTTAAACTTAAAATTACACACATCTGATAGAGCTGCCAGATTTTCTAAAATTTTAATTGTGCTCATCCCACATTTGCTGTTTTGCCAGAGGATGTAGGGGGCTAATCTGGCAGTGAGCGGGGCACCCAGCATGTGATTGGTTCAGTGGTCTGACCTCTTGGAGGGCCAGGTCACTATGGCCACCAATACGAGCCAGAGCAGTACTGGGCGCCTGCCTGTCCATCCCCAGGGTTGCTTCAGTTTGCAGCCCCGTTTCCTGTGGCACCTACTGGATCTGATTGGTTGTCATTCCTGGCAGAGCACATGAGCGAGAGAGGAGCGCCTTCCACTGGGCCTGCTCAAAACGATCCCTTCCTACTTGTAGTGGGAGGGGCCAGCCCGTGGGACCACGGGCACTTAAGCACGCGCCTGGCAGTTTCAGGCTGACAATAGGGACTCAAACTGCAGCCCCCGTGTGGGTCTAGTCTCTCTCAAGTAGTGCTTTAGTGCTGAGCCAGAGTTTGTATTCCCCCCACTTAGCGCTGCGGAGTCAGGACTCCGTGTGTTACCCTGCCCGAGTCCCCATTCTGGGAAGAGATCTTTACTCCAGCGCAGAATACCCCGCCTTGCAGTGCAGTCGGCACCTGGGCCGCCCTGTCTGGGAGTCCGGCTCTCCATTCTTGCTGATGCCTCTCCCCAAGGGAAACACGCTTTGGTAGGAAAACTGTTCCCCAAGGGGGTGGGGGATAAAATTCTGGCTTTCTCTTCCAGCATCAGTTGAAGACTGCTCCCTTAACTCCTTGCTAGACGAACCCCCCCCCCCCCCCCGCGGTGAGGGAAAAAGTGCTGCAACCAGTCTTCCGATCTGTCCCACAGGACAAGAGTCGCATGTTTCGGGTGCAGTTTGCCGGAGAGTCGAAGGAGCAGGCGCTGGGACACTGCTGCAGCTGTGTGCAGAGCCTGGCCCAGTACGTAGATGTGGAGGTGTGCGACGGAGACACCCAGGCGCTGCAGCTCAGCCCCTCCCCACCAACGGTGGCCGAGAGCCCAGGGAAGGACCGTGTGCAGAGTGGCCCGCTGTGGCTGTGGTGTGGAGTGAGTAGGCCACTGTGTGGGCCACGTGAGGCCTGGCAACGGGTGCACTGGGCGGGCAGGGCACTGTCACCAGGGGCTTGTCAAGTAGCTTTTGAAAGTAGGAGGCTGGTACTCCTGTAGCCACCTGTCATGCTAGAATTTACACGGGGAGCCCCAGCTTCATTCCGGGAGTCACTATAGAACAATGGTTTATCAACGCAGTCCTGGACTCCGCGAGACTGTCAGGGAGCCCACAAGGTCCACGTCATTCTCATGTGAAGACATCATTCACCCTCCTCGGTGTGTGATGTCGGCACTGAGGGGACAGCTGCAGTGAGGGCAGCTGCTGTCATTTCGGCACACACCGAGCAGCAGTGGCACCACGCTGTTCCCCACTCACTCAGTACAGCCGGCCGCCGTGGGATGTTAGGAGCTGTGCTAGCCTTGATTGAAAATGTCTTTCTTCCATGAGAGGAGAGTGGGGGGCAACTCCTGGGTCCTCATGCCACTGCCAGACGGGATCATGGGCAGGTGGGGTGTGCCTGGCATGTGTCCCTTCCTTGGGATGAGAACCTGGACCGCTGCACCATCCTGGCTGGCCTACCTCTTGTTTGATGGATACTGTTACTTGCAATAACAATGACAGCTTAGAGTCATTCACATCTGGGTAATTGGTGGATATTTTCTCAAAAACGAGAGAGCCCATCATTTCAGGGAAACAAAGATAGCATTTATTCTTTTTATAAAAAATATTTAACTTTTTAAATTTAACTTTATTGAGTTATTTAATTTGACCAGAGAGGGACAGAGATGGGGGATGGCAGCGTGAGAAAGCAAGCTAGCAGGTCTGGGCCTTGAACCATGGTGAGCCATGTGGGAGTCCAGTGCTCTTAACCACCATTGCCACCTGCGGGCCCCAGCGTGTATTCTTAATGACAACATTTAAGCTTTCAAGTGAAAAATTGGAATTAGTGAAACTTGTAATCTGCCTCCATGAACTTCACATCCTCCTAGCCTTTTCTGGGGGTGCTATTTATTTCTTATAAATTACATGAAGTTTGTCAACATTTGGAAGATCTGTCTAGTTCCATGAACCAGTATTGTCTAGGTGACCGAAGTGTGCGTGGCACCATAAAATGAGGCATGCGTGAGAGCGAGGGAGCTTGAAGTTGTGAGATGGACGGTAGATGTGACGTCCGCGTGCTGCCCTGGCTTCAGGGTTAGTATTGCGTCTCTCCATTAAGCAGCTATCGTTTATGGAGTCTTGTGGAAGTATTTCCACAGTGATCTGGGAAGGCTAGACTCCTCCTCCTTTCCATCTCCGCAGCTTAGCGAGGCCGGGTTGCCTTCACGTGCTTTAAGGCAACATGTCACACAGGCAGAGATGAGAAACCTCCCGTCTTCTGTTAGATGAGATACTAGATTTGCAAAAAGAAATACATTTTACTTTGGAAGATAGTTCTTTTTCATAGAAATATTTTCACAGATAATGGGATGTTACTGAGTGAGCTCTGCCTTCCTGTGTGACAGGCAGACACATGGCACAAACTCCTCAAGGAGTTTAAGAGTGACAGGGGTCTGAACAGCCAAGTTGGGGGGCTTAGCAGCCCAGCCATGGTGGTGCTCTGCGGTGATGGGGTCTCACGGGAGGGCCTGGGTTCAGATTCGGACTTGACCTGTGATCCTGGCTGGCAAAGAGGCTGGAGTAGAATGTGGTATGTGGCCAAGACCCTGTTTGGTGGTGTGTGTCCCTGTCTCTTTCATGAAAGAAACATTTTTTTTAAAGAAAAAAGAAGCTGACGACTCATTGTTACGGCATTTCTCTTGTAAGTGCATATTCTAGCCTTTCTCCGTCACAGTCCCCAGTGTTAATTTTTTAAAAGAATTACTTTTTTTAAGAAAAACATATGACTAGAATGTGAGAAAGCAAGACACCAGATCTAGGACTTGCGCTGTGGTTGTCCAGCATATTAACCGCCACACCACCTGCCTGCCCCAGTCCCTAGTGTTATTAGAGGAACCATCTACCTCTGCTGTTAGGAAATCCCAGCTTCAAGCTGGGTTGGTTTTTTTTTTCTGCTCTGAGAAATGATTTTCCAGACCTGGGTTTTCCATCACTTGATCCAGTTTTTGCCTTAAGGGACACACAGTTGCTGGAAAGACAGAGACAGCAAGCAAGCACCTGGGGGATGGCCTTGCCACAATCCCTTCTCCATTCTACACACACACCATGTTTCAAGCCACTGGATTTGGGATTTGAATCACGGTCAGCCGTGTGGGAGTCCAGTGACTTGACCACTACACCATCTGCTGGCCCCATGTCTTAAATGCCTTTTATCAGTAAGGAAGACACGAGCCTGACCCTCACCTGGCCACAGTCAGCTAACTTCCAGCCCCCACTGTGAAGACTGGCCCCGAGTGTCAGCACAGACACCGGCAGTGGGGGGAAGGAGGAGGGTCTGTGTCCTATATAGACAAAGTGTCTGTTATAGCATGGGGGGGTGTGATAAGTGTCTGTTATAGCATGGGGGGGTGTAATAAGTGTCTGTTATAGTACAGTAGAGGGCCCGAGTGTCCTATATAGACAGTGTCTGTTATAGCATGGGGGGTGTGATAAGTGTCTGTTATAGCATGGGGGGTGTAATAAGTGTCTGTTATAGTACAGTAGAGGGCCCGAGTGTCCTATATAGACAAAGTGTCTGTTATAGCATGGGGGGTGTGATAAGTGTCTGTTATAGCATGGGGGGTGTGATAAGTGTCTGTTATAGTACAGTAGAGGGCCCGAGTGTCCTATATAGACAAAGTGTCTGTTATAGCATGGGGGGTGTGATAAGTGTCTGTTATAGCATGGGGGGTGTGATAAGTGTCTGTTATAGTACAGTAGAGGGGAGTGTGTGTCTGTTATAGCATATAAGTGTCTGTTATAGTATGGGGGGGTGTAGTAAGTGTGTACAGTGAAGGACTGAGTGTCATATAGTTGAACGTGTCACGTATGGCGGGGGGGGTGTAATAAGCGTGTTATCATATGGGGTGTAATAAGTGCATTATCGTATGGGGGCGCAATAAGCGCATTAGGGCATGGGCGATAAGTGTGTTATGGCATGGGGTGCGATAGGTGTGTTATAGTATGGGGTGTGATAAGTGCCTGTGCTATGGAGGAAGGAGCCGCAAACTCCAGGTGTAGGGGGCTGCAGACTAGACTCTGAGAGCCTGCCCTACAGCCAGGGCGGAGGCTGACAGTCTTGCCACCATTTTTATTTTTTCTTTCTGAGCACAAATGCTTTTGTCTCCACCTCTTTGCTGGCCTGCAGTGCTTACACTACAGTCAGCTGGTCTCCTAACTGCTCTCATTTCACTGCAGTCCCAGCAGCAGCCGGAGCAGCCAGCATGTGAAGCCAGCGGCACAGGCGCACCAGAGGGGAGGATCTCCGTGCAGCAGCGAGCTCAGGTAGAGCCTCGTTCTGTGTCGTGTTCTCGTCGTGAGAAACAGTCCTACGATGTGTATTCCTCTGTTCACTGTTCTAGAACAGAACCTACAGTGTCACTAGGTTGTAGACAGAGGCAGGCCATCCTCGTTTTCCACTGGGAATTAGATACCCCGGCACAGGCTCAGGACTGCCCCCTGGAGAAGGGAAAGAGGACCAAGGCTGAATGTGTCAGAGGGAAAGTTTAGTTACCACTTCCTACAGGGAGAATCAACTTACTTTGGGAAGTGAAGCCTGGGGATTATTCTAAAGCCAATGTCAAAGGAATTTGGAGTCGACTCCCTGGTGGGTTCCATCAGGGCAAAGGTCCAGTGCTCCGATCTCAGCTCTGCACGTGTGGAGACCAGGATTCACCCTGTCACCTGAGCCCTTGCAGTGCACTGTTAGCAAGGAATACTGTGACACCCTCTCCTTCAGACCTGTGGCTGCGTGCCGTCCACACAGCCGGAGCTCTGGGAGGCCTCTGTGGCCCTCTCTGGACTCCTGCTGCACTCGGTGTGGCAGCACGTGCTCACGCTCATGGCCACATGTCCTGCAAATTCTGCAGGGACCTCATCGAGATGCAAGGGTGAATCTTTTCTCCCCCCACACACACACATTAAAATGCACTACCAGTTAGAAAAAAGAAAACATGGATGTTTTCTCCATCTGGCGCACCACTGACTCAAACGAACCGAGAACTCCAGAGACAAGATGACCAAGAATTCATGTCTGTCTGTTTTATAACCTAGTAACTATGGCAGGGAAAGTTTGTCTAGTGGCAGGAGGCTCTGCAGTGCCCGTACTTGTGTCTCCAGCTGAGGGAATGACCTTACTTAGTTCTCGATCCTGTGTAAACAGGGCGTGAGAGCGAGCATGAGGCTTGTAGCTCAGAAAGATCACTGTGTGCACTGACCTCTGGACAAGGCTGTGAACCAAAAGCAAACATAATATTTGATTGTAAAAACAAAAATACTCATACTGTGCTTAAAGGTGTGACCACAGGTGGGGTAAAGTGTAGTCACTACAAGTGCTGTAGGCTGACTGATGCTGCACCCATAGGAGACCTGGGTTCAATATTTCTGGCCCACGCGTGCCCCAGCTACTCAGGAGGCAACCAGACTGTATCTACAAGGAAAAAAAAAAAGTGATGTAGAGCCTATCTGTTATCACCACACCCTGTTTAAAGAAGCCACAATATAGCGTGTTCAAGAGGACCACACAGTGTGGGCTGCTCTGCACTGCCGGCCAGCTGCCACATGGCAGACCTTGGTCTAAATCCTACTGCCCAGAGAGGCACACGGACACATGTGCATCCCAGCCCAAAGTCCTGATGGAAAAGGGCTGTGGTGTGATCACACCCTGTTGGGGTGCACGTGCGCTCGGGCAGTGAAGGGGAATCAACTCACCTTCTGCACAGAATGGAAGTGAGACTGCTGAGGTGATGGAGTCAGAGCAGAAGTCTGGACCACACAGCACCAGAGTCCGTTGTCATCAACTGGAACTATAGAGCAGGTACTAGATCTTCCAACCTTACGCACTGCCAGACCCTCTCCCAACATTTAAATGCTGGCAGCTTACTCAAGAGACCTTAGGATGACCAAAGGAAACAAGCATGTGCTTACCTTCCTCAGTCCTTGGGGGAAAACCGCAGCCAGGGAGGCCTCATGCTGTTTGGATCAGCTAAAAACTAAAAACCAATCCTCAGGGTTTCAAGTGTGCCAGGTGAAAAGCAACTGTGAGCGCTCCCTGCTGGTGGGCTGTAGAATGGCACAGCCACTGTAGATTGGCCTGTCACACTTACCAAAGGACCTAGCAGTCCCACTCCTAGGAGTGCACCCAAGTAAAAGGAAAACTCTTGGCACAGAAACCTATATGTGAACGTCTATCACAGCTTTGTGGGTAACTACAAAGGACAGAAGCACCCTAATGTCCTTCCACTGGAGCGTGGCTAATCCCACTGTGGTATACCTGAACAGTGCAGGACTTGCTGAACAAGCAGGGGCCACCACCACCACCATACTCAGCAACGTGGATTAATCGCAAATGCATCATCCAAGCAGTTTCAACAGAGCACTGTATACCATGATGTCTTTTCTCTCTTCTAGAAAAGGCACAACTAAGTTAAGCGCTCACTGACTGCCAGGGATTAGGGTTTGAAAACAACAGGCAGCACAGGGCATTTGAGGGGGGCGATAGAAGTGGTCTGTGTTGATTCTGGTAATGGTCATATACCTCTGTCAGACCCCACAGCTGGCAGGAACAGCTGTGTGGACCACCCAGTAGTCTGTGGGTTCTTCTCTGTGTTCAGAGCCCAGCTTCTGCAGGGCCAATTGTGTGCCCACTCTGCACCCAGGAGGGGACTAGTTCAGTTCAGTTATCGATAGGTTTCCTGTGAATCCACAGACTACGCTACCTAAAGAAAGAGAAGGTACAGTAAAAAGTGGTGCTGCATGGTCTGAGGCCTGGATCTAGAGGCTTAAAGAACAGGCCGGGCACAAAATCCCAAGACAAGAACAGAGAAGGGAGTGCAGTGTGGCCACGCCCCCAGAGGAGCTTATTTTCCCTCTCTTGTGACTGCACATCCCATAGCAAACACACACACACACACACACACACACACACCCCCTTGGGAGTTCGTAGATGGGAAATTGCTCTGGGTGAGTAAATGGGAAGGCCTTTAGAAAGCTTTTCCTTCAATAATAGCTTGCTGTAACCTTTTGACCATTTTATATTTAGACTTAAACACGCTATTCTAAAAGTTTTTCTGTTAAAATTAAGACCAAGAATACATCAAGCTCAAGGTGTATTAGGGCTACTGTCAGCAAGGCATGGTGTTTCCCTATAAGCTTCTAAAACGATGACAACTGCAGTAAATACACAAACGGTACCAGTCCTTTCTGCCATCAACCATCAGGTGTGCACTTCTCTACAGCGGGGGTTTGTTCACATCAGCACCGCACAAACAGTATACTGTGTTGTACACTGACAGCTGCAAACTTAAGGGGAAAGAATCCCAAGTTTTCCAGAGGGCACATGTAGAGAAAAACACATGGGGAATGGCCATGCCACAATCTGTCTCCTTTTGAAATTTTGGGCCTAACTGTGTAGTTGGCCATGTGGGACCCAGCCGCCTTCAGCACAACACCGGCTGGTGTGTTACAATCTTACGGGACTGCTGTAGTATCAAACAGGATGTGGCATGTGACTGTACCTTGTGTGTGTAAATGCCACATTGGCCCTCTGTAGAGGAAGCTGTAGTTGCCCGATGTGCATCCGTGTTGTCACTGTGCGTGCTGCCTTACCTCTAACAAGCTCTCTCTGGTGTCCCTCAGTCTGTCCTGGCATCGGAGCCACTGCCCCCTGCGTACGGACAGTCGGTGTGGGATGCGGAGGAGCTGGGCCCCTTTCTACGCCTGTGCCTCATGGATCAGCATTTCCCAGCCTTTGTGGAGGACGTGGAAAAGGAGCTTAAAAAGCTGACGAGCTGAGAATTAATTTCTGTGTATACCTGTAACTTCTTCCTAAAGCTGGAGGAGATACTAAAGATTATTCCAAACACCTTTTATCAATGTTTTATTTTTAAAAACAGGTGAGTCCACTTTTTATACATCATTGCACTTCAACAATGACACGAAACACAAGTACATGCATCTACAGTTGTGCACCGCTTGAGGACCCTGTTAGGTTATAAAATCTACCATCCAACAGTAAATTAATGTGAAAAAATACAGTGTCAAACCAAAAAAGAATTATCGTTGCATAGAATATCACCATGCTATAACATCTCAAGGTCACTGAAAACAAAGGGTAAATTATAAAAGTTTGCCTCGACTGAATATACAAGAGTAAGGTTCAACACATCAGTGCAAAAGGATTTCAGAATTTACATGATTTAACAAAAAACACTTACAAAGCAATCATACATATATACTGTGATCATTATATCCATTCAGTGGACTGTCCCAGCTTCTTAGTAAAGTCATAGGTGAAGCCCTTAAAATGATAGAGTTCAGCTTATATTACTCATCTTTATGTACCTGCACGATTTCCTCATCTGACAAAACTAAGGAATGAATATCAGCAGCTTAAAAATGAAACAAGCATTTATTTTGGATTTCTCCCACCCCCAAAAATATAAATATATATATATATATATTTATATACTGTATATATCTGTAGGTTTCGCTGTACTTTACAAAATGTATCACTAGATGGCAGCAGTGCGTTTTAGAGCTTTGCCAATTTAACAGCTGCATTAAGTAAAAAATGGCGCATGCACGATCTGATCTCAGAGGACCTTCTTTAACTTCTATTTAAATATTTTAACAAAGGAAGAAAAGCCACATTCACAGCACATCAAGCCTAAAATAGTTTACACCTTCTACGCTGAAGCAGTGTTTAAAATGTACCTGGCTAGGCCACCCTTACAGGAGAGGCTACATAAGGCATGCTTTAGACAGTCGTGTGGTGTCGCTCACTCGGAAGGGGAGAGAACCAAAGAGGTCCAAGCAGAAAACTGAGCAGGTCATGTTGCCGCCAGTCTCAGGAACCTAAAGACCTGCAGAGAAGGGAGAATGTGGAGATTAGAAGGGAACGTGCACCGTCCCCAGGACTACACCAAGTGCCACAGCTTCACATCACAGCATGCCCAGGGATGGGATGTGAAATGCTGACCTCTGTGCCTAACAGGGTGGCATGCTGCCGCAGGCCTTGGGCTGCTGCCAGGCCACATTCTGACCTTGCCCTAGAAGCAAATGGGACTGACAGGCCTCTGGAAATAAACCACCTGAGGAGGTGACCACTTTATTCTGCCTCTTTTAAAGACCGAGGTAGATAACAGGGCACAGTGAGTACTGGAAAACACACACTCCGAAATGAAAGAGAAGCGGATGTGTGTTTTCTCAGGTGAGAAGCGAAATGATGCAGCTGACGAACATTCCTTTCCAGCCAAGGGACAGGGCAACCAGAGCTTGTCCCAGCAGCATCAGCTGCTCCAAAATGAACTAAAAGATTCTGCAACACAACATCAACTATTAAAGACTTTTAAAGAAGGTCAACAGAGGCACATTCGTTTGAATATAATTTTTAAAACCTCTAAAGAAGGCCATACTTACAGTATAAGCAGTGCTTAATTTGTGTTTCTCTGGCGCAAGTTTTTATCTTTGTGATTGTTGGTAGAGTTGGTTTTCCTTTGGAGGGAAAGTTGCATTACATGAATTACACTTGGTCAGGAACAACTTGTGAAAGAAGAACACATGCCACTACGGGGGACTCTCACCGCCATCCCTGGTGTGGTTAAGAAATCTTACCACACAGTTCACACACACAACTATTCCTCATGTGAAGTACCTACTACACACTTCAATGAACAGATCTCCGACTCCCAAGGCAGGGGACATAAGGCAGCTTTCCCTTTGATTTCTTAACTATCATGCAATTACCATAAAGGTGAGGGAATAAATTCTCTCTCCACTGAATACTGTCCCTCCTTGACAGGTAAGACAGTCACATGGGTAGTGCTGTGCCCTCTGTCACTCCCCTAACCCTGGGCTCTACCTGCCTGCCACCACGCCTTTTTTGCTAACTTAAGGACATTCTGTCCAGCCTATATCTACTCCACACCTGCAGCTCTGCCCTCCCGGCAACCGACAACTGGTAATGGCACGAGCCATGCTGCCACACCACAGTCCAGCTGCAAATGTCAGCCTGGAGCCTTGGGTACACTACCATCTTGCCCACACGATCACCTGAAGCTTGTGGAATGCATAACAGCTACCGTATGCATGGTGGGCCACTCTGTGGGACCAATACCTCGCCCATGCTGGGAATCAAATAGTCTTCAGGAGATCCACAGCAGGCTAAGACGTCTACACTGCAACGCTCATTCTCCACTCACTGCCTTCTACTCTAATCTCAGCTACTCGATTTACTAAAACTGCAAACACAACACGATCACTCATCAGCTACTGCGTCAGGGTCCAATAAAGCACTTACATTGGTCCAGCTGGTTCGTCATCTGCAAGGGTGTTCGGGTGGCAAATTCACGAGAGAGAGGAGGAGAAAGGAGAAGATGGTTAGACTCGGCGTAAAGGTCATCATCAGACAGCAAAACGCAAGTGGCAGACACGGCTTTTCATAGCATTTACTAAAGGCCATTCCGTCTGGAGGTGCAGACACTCATGGAGCTGTTACTTCTAGACTCAGGTTCTAATGGCAGGTATGTTGTTTCAATGGTTTTAGTTAACACTTTGAATGCTTGTCATGAAAAACTGCAACTGTAGTGGACAGATAGGCTGCAATATTATCATATTCATCTTGTCCCCAAGTTCCAGTGGTTCACTCGTAAGTAGATGAGAAGACAAACCAACATTTCAGTTGTAAAATCCTGCTGTGTGTTTTCTTGGGGTAAATGCAGTTTTGGCTCCACCCTGCACTGTAAGTGGATGTGTACGTTCTGTACACCGGCCGCCCGGTCTCGCCTCTCCAGGGGGCACTGTTTTTCTTATCTGTAATCGTAGGGGTTGTTAGCTGGAGGAGGAGACTGAGGATGAGGACGCCCCAACAGTCCGGTCTAGTACTCGGCTGCCTAGGTGGGCCGGGCTGCGCTGGCATGAGCACACCCACAGCGGAGTGTGCTCAGTGACACGTGGGGAAGGCCGAGAGCGCTGACATTCCCCTAGAAAGGACTTTGGTAGAAAGACAGGCTCACTCTGTGCCCTGCACAAAACCGGAAATCAAACCAAGAAGAGCCATGAGATACCATGTTTTTGTTTTCTTTTTTGTTTTTGTTTTTCATCAAAAAACTTAGTTTGGGTTTAGACGCCTTCATAAATTGATACACTGTGATTCAGATTTAGAAGATTTTCTTTCCTGTGTCAACTAAGGGCACACTGGTCCCTTTCAAACAGAGAGGCACATACACAGAATCACTTTAAACACCCAGGCCCACTGCGGGCGGGCGGAAGTGCGTGCGCTCAGTGTGCTTCCCTCGTCCAGAACCTGGGCGGGCTAGGTGGTTCAGAGCAGTGCTTTCACGGAAGGCTTCTAGAAAAACTCCCAGCAGGATTCCACAAGGGGCTGGTGCACATGAAGCAGTCATGGAGAGTGCAGTCTCAGTGTAGGCATCGCGGGAGGAATGTCCGCAGGGGAGACATTGCTCCACTCGTTCCTGGAGGCAACGGAGAGGCAAAGCCACCGCCAGCACACACAGTGACTGGAGCGAAAGGGGTTTCAAAAAAAAGAACCAACCACAAACCACTGACTCATCAGCCAAACGACAGGCGAGCGGCACGCCAGTGTCCACAGGAGTCCGCACTAACGACAGCACACTACCGAACAGTACAGAGAACAAGCCAGGACCGAGGGGCACCCACGACACCGCAGTGTGTGGGGGGGAAGAGATACGGACGCACCAGGACCTGGACACCAGCCCACCCAGGCCTCCCCTGGCCACCCCCTGACGCTCAGCACCGGCCAAGCCAGCCCGGCCACATGCTAGGGACTAAGCTGGGGGTGGGGAGCTGGAGGGGCGGCAAGGAAAGACCCAGGAGCAACCTCGCGGGTTTTTAGGGCTCGGCGCCTGAAATAGAAAACGCCGATGCAAGGCAGCGACCTGGGACCACCACCCGTGATTCCGAATTCTAAAGTAAAAAGCAGGGGAGGGGCAATCGCGACAGCCAGGCTAGTCTTCAAAGCGTGACGCTACAGGCACCAACCCAAGCGCCTCACACAACAGGCTTTTTTCTTTTGCAGTGGGGGTATCCCTAGTGGCCGGTTAGTAAGGTCACTTTCCAGCCCGACGAGCTGGGGACATGCAGAGAGCTGCGTGTGGCTGTTCAGCAGCCGGGCCTCCAGCGTAGCTGCCAGGCCTGGGAGCCCACGGCGCTCAGTCCCAGGAGCCCTGCGCCCTCTCCCAGACCCTCTTTCACACTGACACAGCAAAGACAAGCGCCTCGGGCTCGCTGCTCCTGCACTGAGTCGCTACCTGTGGCCTGCTCTCCCTTACAGATCAGACAAAAAACCCGCCTGACCCCTGACAGGGAGGTCAGGAGAGAGGGGAAGAACAGAACTACAGAGAAAAGGGACGGAAATCAACGTAAATGAGGATTAAACAGCAAACTGAAATCCAAATTAGTTGTGAAAGTGAATGAAGTAAACTTGAAGAAAGTGTTAACATCATGAACTGTGCATCGTATAGACTGAAGCGGAGATCGAACAAACTCCAAAAACATGCAGATCGCTCACTTACCACCATGTTTTAAGGGTTTGATGCAATTGAAGGGGGAAAAAAAAGAAGTCATAGTAACCGACACATATCAACACACCCCAACCCTCGGTGCGCCAGTGGCTTAAGCAGTAACTGTTCTCCACCTTGGGGTACTCCCAGCCACTGGCTAGGTGAGAGGAAGAGGAGGGGAGGGTGGAGGAGGTGCTCTGGGACCCACGCACAGACTCGTCTGTGTGTTCGGTCTTCTGCCGAGTGCACAGGCCCCGCACCCCCATTTCTGCCTCATAACCTAAGGGGTGCTCTGTGACATGAGCGACGGGCTTCCTGATCCTGTATCACCTCCAAAGACGGCTTTCCACTTAAAATCACCAAGAGCTTGCTCTGGTCTCCGTTCCTCCGTCACTGCCGTCGCCTCCCTGACGATGGGCCTTATGGCTTCCAGGTCCACCTCAGCAGAGGAGCCATGACACCCGAGCAAGATTGACGGCAACCTCCAACCTCCTCCCTGGGTTACTGCTATGCCGTCTTCTCCATGAGGACCTGGTCACTGAGCCAGGTGGCCCTGGTTGTGTACATTTGAGGTGTCATTTTAAAACCCCACTCCTTTCCCAGCATGCCTACTGGCTGTCAAACTTCACATGCGATGAAATGTGGTGACCAACAGATTCTGGACCATTAGGATAGTTCTGAAATCTAATGTATCTAAAAGAGCTTAGATATATCTTAGCCACGCTCCCCCAGCTCAAATCTCTCCCCCACCAGTGACCTGCCTATAAAAAGTATCCCACAGTGAAAGGGACCAGTTTTTGGTGGCAGCTACTGTTCAGTGCAGTGTGTGGGTCACTGACACATCCCGGACAGGTGAAGACCCAGCAGCTGGCAGTACCCCCATCCCGGGTGGGAGGGAGCGAGGCTTGAGCACGCGCCATGTGCTCTGGGTGCAGAGGTGGGGACTCTAAGCAGGTGCCCCGCTGTGGCACGGGTGGAGGCCATGGAAGGTAGAGCCCCAGCTTTCAGAGTGTTACCATGTCATGTTATCGCATGGTGACTGAAACGAGGAAAGGGTGAGTAAAGTGAGACAGTGAGGCTCTTATTTGGCTCCAGAGCTCACTTGTTCCTGAGACACTGGATGTGGAAGGTGATGTGTGGACAGTCCACCTCCCAGTCACCCGCTGGGCACTGACCCTCAGAAAGCGGACGGGACCAGGACAGGGCTGAGGGTGCATCCGCAGGCAGGCCTGAGCACACACCAGCGGGTAAAGGGACATGGGCTTATCGGAAGCACTTAATTGTCAACCTTACTGTGATGCTTCAAGCGGGGCCAGCCCTTGGCATGGTGGTTGCAGTGGCTAGATCCATGTGGCCGACTACAGTTTGAGTCCGAGACCCAGTGGCTCCAAAAACACACTGGGTGAGTGTGCACGTGTGCCCAAAACCCCAGGAGTAGAAATGGATGAGGAAGAATTTAAATGTGAAGTGGGGACCAGCACATGGTGTAATGGTTATGTAGCTGGACTCCCACGTAGCTGACTGCGGTAAGAGTCCCAGACCTGAACCACCCCAGAGGCACGTGTGAGTGTGTGCTCAAGGTCCTGAGGGGAGAATGGAGGAGAAGGGGTTGTGGTGTGGCCATCCCCGTAGGGGGGTGATTTCTCTCTCTCTGACTGTCTCTGTCTCTTCAGTGAGCACACACACCGTATAGCAAAAGTCTCTTAAATCTATCAATCCACGGTGATTATTTGCTTTTCTAGTAGGATACACTCGGAGCAAATCTGTGTTTTTACACTTCTGCTCTGACATAATGCTTTCCTAAGAGGAGGAGTTACTAAGAACTCACACACTGACCAAAACATGAATGCTGTGAGTTCACACAAAAACTCTGAGTCTGAAATGCAGCGCAGCTGCCTCCTGATAATGGAGAACCCAGTGGCAGACAGGCATGTCTGGCCTATTTACGGAGACCCACTTTTGTAAGGGCCTGAGCCAGCCCACAGAGCCGCAGATGTCCTCTGATGGGCAAAAGCTCATCCCCTCGGAAGCGCCGAGCCGCGTGGGACGCAGTGGACACCGCCTCGCTCACTGAGAAGGTGCGTGTCCGCTCAGCGTGGAGGAGGAGGAGGACGAGGACGAGGACGAGGACGGGAGCGAGTCTGTCCTTGCCAGAACTGCGGAGAAGCGGAGGGTCGCTGGCTAAAGGAGGAACACCGTGGCCCGGGGAAACTCCGTGATGAACACTCAGCTTTTTCTAAGTGATTACTCCCAGGAAGGGCTGGGGTGAGAACAGGGAGGAGTCGGAGAGGGGGAGAGAACAATGGCATGGAGATGCTGGCGTGAGGCGGGGGTGTGGACATGGAGACGGGGCCCAGAGCACACTGGCTGTCGGGAAGGGGAGGGCAGGACACACGGCAGTCTCCTGTCACTCTCGTTCTCACAGTTCAGCCGCGAGGCCGTGAGCGCGGAGGCCGCACTCGGCGCTTGCCCTGCAGCCCTCTCTTACTCGGGGTCCGCCCACTGTCTACAGCAGGCTAGCCTGGGAGCCATGTTCCCTCCAGGGCGCTGCTCAGGGGACTGGCCGGCCACAGGGCCTCCTGTAACAGACCGCCCCTGAGCCCGGGAGCGGAGGACCTCAGCGTGCTGCGTCCTCGGGCAGGTGCCTGCGCTAGCCAGAACCGACGCCAACCACTTCCAGGTGGAACCGAAGGTCTGGCAATATGCGGGGATGGCAACCTGGCAGAGTGGACCTCTGACAGGGATGTGCCAAGCCACAGGGCCACTTTCTCTTGAGAGTAGCAGCCAGCCTGGTCTTGAAATGAAAAAATCAGGTTCTGCCTTCTGTTACCCAACTGCTTCTCAACCTTTCTATGGAGTAGGCGAGGAAGGTGACCGTGAGCGGAGAGAAGCAAGTTCGGAGGGAGGAGGCGGGCTGACTGCTCCCACAGGAGCCACAATGGAAACCTCTCCCCCTTACCCTCAGGTCTAAGCATGGGTGTACTCTGCCTTGGGAGTCCTAACACCTAACAGGAAAAGCATTAGGGAAACCTGAACATCCCAACGAGGCAGGTCCCTCGGCAAGGAGGGACTGAACCTCCAGGCCCCGGCCTGCGTGCCTCAACCCTCCGCCCTGCTCACTGCTAACTGGACATGCGGGGGTGGAGGGGGAAGGCCCTCCGTGCCAGTCTCTGCTCACTCAGTCCCACGCTCCACTCAGTGCAAGCGGAGAGGACCGGGCGCTCCTGAGAGACAAGGCAGAGGGAAGGGGCCGCTGCGGTCAGCGCATCCCTGAGGACTTGGCGGTGCTGCCCAGTGCTGGCCACGGGGACCCCTCCGGCAAGTGTGACGGGCTGCAGCCCTGCTGCTCAGCTACACACAGTACCACGGGGCACAGGCCCCAGGGCAGTCAGGCCACGGCGGGCAGTCCACACTCTGCCAGTCTAGGCAGTGACAGGTGTGGGGGGCTGGCCAGCTGACCACTTTCAGGGTGACGTTACACGGCACAGAGCGGGCTAGGGAGCAGTTAGGAACCTGAAGGACTTCTGATCCAAGTCTCAGCCAGTAGCTCCCCCTGCTACAATCAGAGCCAGAAACCAAAATCCTGGCCAAAAACAAGCCCTCTCAGAGTCTCAGGGCTTCTGACAGACATGGGCGATGGCTCGGATTTCAGCTCCTCCCTCTCCGAGGCCTGGCCACCTGCTGTGGTGACAGCTGCATCCTCTCCCTCCTCTGAGCCAGGCCCCCACGCATACTGCTGTCCCTGTCCTGAACTGGGTGGGTGGGAGCAGCAGCTGCTCTCTGCCCTTCTCGTCTGTGAGGCACAGACAGAAAAGCCAGTGCAGAGCCCAGAACACTTGGCCAAGGGGCCAAGGGCTCGCCTGCTCCGGTGGCTTCTGACAGTGCTGGCTGGGCTGGGGCGTTACCTACAGGGGCTACACCAGGCAACCATGTGACCACCAATCCGATACCTTAAATCTGCCTGAAAGGCCAGGTGGCCTGCGATCTTGGGGTGGCTTCTAGGCTGGACTTGGATTCTCCTCAAGCTCAATGTGCCTGATGATCTGTATTGAAGGAGGACAGAGCTGAACAGAGACTGATGGCTGCCATTCACCACAAGGGGCCTGAGGGTTTGGAGAACACGCACCAAAAGGAGGGCCAACGAGAGCTCTAGGTGACTAATGTCAGTCAGTAGGGGTCAAGGACCGGTCTGAGAATTTTCTTCTTCTTTTTTTGGGCTTGAACCCCAACATCCTTACAGTCCTCTGTGGGTACTTGGAAACCACCCCGAGGACTCAGACTCAGCCCCAGCCCCGGCCCCGGCCCTGGTATCGTGGCCATCCCGTGGGGATGCTCTTACCGTCGGGGACTTCGTCTGGCCTCTTCCTCTTCTCATACACGACGATGATCACCACGAGGATGACGATCTCAGCCAGAATCCCTAGGAAAGGCCAGAGTGGGGCCAGGTGGCTGCGCACCCGGAGGACGGTGACCTTGGCGGCGGTGCCGATGGGGTTGGTAGCGTTACATTCGTACTCGCCAGGGTCCTCCGTGATCTGGAGGTTCAAGATGTTCAACTCGGTGTAGTTTTCCTTGTTGATGATAAAGAAGCGGCCAGAGGTATTGGCAATCTCCTGCAGAGCAAGTGAGACTGCGTGAAGGAGTGCACGGGCGAGCGGCCGACCACGGGAGGGGGTGCTCGTCCCCGTTCTCCCGGGGTCTGGCAACACCTCCATCCTGGGAACTCCGACCGTTAGTACGACAGCAGCTCCACAAGCTTCTGACAGCCAGGATATGAGCCTCCCCCGCCAGTGGCCCTCTGGACTTCTCCAACTTCCCCAAAGTAAGTGCAGGTCCTACTTCCTGTAACCCCAGAAAAGCTGACAATCCCATAAATGCTGTCCCACGTAGCAGGTAAGAAACCACAGCAGCAAGAGGATGGAGAGGGTCAAGGCATGTCTGGAGGCTCTGATGTCGGCACGCGCATCACCCTTGCTGGGTCCTGGAAAGTGTCCTTAAACTTCCTTCACAAACAATGCTCTCTCTTAAGAGCGTGATAAAGTCCTAACCTTCCTCTCAAGAGTACAGGGTTAAAGGAAAGGTTATTCGATCAACAAACATTTACTAACATACATGTTTTATACCCCACAAAAGAGAAGGTGAGACAGATGAGAAACAGGATGCAAAAATCCTCTAGAAGCTTGGCCTCCAGAGGGAACCAGAACCCACACTGAAGACTGATTGCAGGGTGGTGCCAGGGCCCATCCGAGGTACACGTGGGACACCGCGAGGCTCGGAGTGAATGACCCTGCGCAGTCAGGGACGCTTCAGAGAAGAGCTGGGGCTTGCAGCAGCTCGTGGGGCTCAAGCAGGGCAGGAGTGCCGCAGGCAGAGCGCACACGTGTGTGAAGGCAGAGCTGTGGGCGCACACACGTGTGTGAAGGCAGAGCTGTGGGCGCACACACGTGTGTGAAGGCAGAGCTGTGGGCGCACACACGTGTGTGAAGGCAGAGCTGTGGGCGCACACGGCAGGGGTCGGGGAGGACCGAGGCCGGCTCGCAGCACTCGGCTCGGGGACGGGCAGCACAAAGCGGGTCTGTGTCTGCGCCCTGCCACGGCTACAGCCTAAGCAGGAAGGGCAGAGAGGAAAGGGGACAGGCACCCCCAGGTAACGTGAGCTACACCACACCACTCGCCTGTCTTCCAGACATGGGCTGAGGTGGGAACTCACAGCCTTCAAAAAAAGAGCTATCCTGTGAAGCCTCCAGCTTCTTCTTTCAAGAGGTGAAAACACCCACTGAGTGATTCCAACCTGCTTCAAGGAAAGCTCTACCCTCTCACCCTGCCCCTCACCCAGAGGCCAGTAGAGGAAAATGGGGTTTTCTCACCAGCACCTTAGAAACTCAGTGTCTTGATCTTTCCCAGGCCTGCCCTGAGAATACTGAAGTCAGCATTTCTGACTCCCCACTCCTCATCCTGAGCCCCGAGTAACGAGATTCCAAAGTCTAGCCATCACCGACCTTGGAGACACTCAGCATTTCATTATCAGGAGTCAAGGAGGGCCAGACGGCGTGGCAACAAAATGGCCATGCTCTGCGTGGCTGCCCCCGCTGGGGGTTCCTGGCTCACGTCTGCAGACCTCCCTGTGCCCACCATGCACAGGCATGCCCGTGACCTGGGACTGGCTTCTGGGTCAGTGACGGCCCCCGTGGGAGGTGCTCTCTTGCTTGCTTATGGAATAAAAAAAACTGGGAAGAGATTTCAAAACAAGGGAGGTCATGGGATGAGAATAGCAGCAGAACTGAGGATGCCTAAGAAGTACAGTACTAGGCATGCGAGCCTGGAGACAGGCGGAATGCGTGCTCCTCCTCTGACAAAAGCAAACTGGCCGAAACCATTCCATCAGAGAGGAAGCGGGGAAGCCTAAAAGCACCGACTCTCCAAACACCATCACCGCACAAGCTGGAGAAACAGCTCTCTCTGACCTTTTCTGGAGCAAATGCTGTCAGAATCCCAATGCCTGGGTGTCCCCTAATTCCTTATTAGCATTTTCGGTGTTCTAGAAATACATCGAGGCGGGGCTGGCAGGTTGAGTGGTGGTTAAGGGACTGGACTCCCACATGGCCAACTATGGTTCAGGTCCCGGACCTGGCAGCTTGCTTTCTCACTCTCTCTCTCTCTCTCATGTTGTCCCTCTCTGGTCAAATTAAAATAAAGTTAAATAACTCTTTTAAAAAAGAAAGAAAGATATCAAGGACTGTTCAAAGTCCCTCTCTTCCCAAAAACCAACACCAATTCTCTAAGACCACTTCAACATTTTCTTTACAATCGGTAGGTTAGAATAATAGCAAAAGCTTAAGGTCAGGCTTAGCTCTGTCCGTGCGCTGTCCCAAAGGCAAGCAACCCGCCCTACACCAGACAGCTGTAATAGACCATGCACGAGGACTCCATGCTGGACAGAGACCGAAGGAGACCTGCAGATTCGTGGTGTAAACCATTCATGACTTTATGAAGGGTACCCCAAGCCATACACACATGTGAAGGTACAGCTGTCCCAGCAACGGGCCCAAAAGTCTGGACCTCCCTGGGAAGAGCCCCAGCAAGCATGTGCTCCTTTTTTTTTTTTTTTTTGGAGAGGTTTTCGCTATAGGGCGCGTGCGCTCACCAGACAGAGACAGACAGAGACAGAAAGTGAGAAATCACCCCCCGGGGGGATGGCCACGCCGCAATCCCATCTCCTCCATTCTCCTCTCGGGATCCTGGGCACGCACGCACACGCGCCCGGCGTGAGTTTAAGCCACCGGGTCCGGGACGCGAACTGCGGTCGACTATGTGGGAGTCCAGCGACACAGCCATTACGCTAACTGCTGGTCCCCAACATGTGTTGACACCAGGCGGGCCTCGTACTCACCATGGGCACACCATTCTGCTTCTTGTACCAGATCCACTCCGGGTGGGGGTAGCCCACCGACTTGCAGTACATCATGGCGTCCTGCCCTTCGTTCTTGTTCTCACTCCTCTTATGGCCAGTGATGTCCGGAGCAGCTGTGAGAAGGTGTTGTCCACAGTTAGCACGGAGGCCACTCAGAAAGAGACCAGGTGTCCACCTATGGGCCCAGAGTCCCGCTCTTCGTAGTCAGACTCTGGGCCCATCCCGCACTCAGCTCTGGTAAAGGGCGTCTCAGGTGTGAGCAGAGTAGCGGGGCCCACCCGGCCCCCACCCCTACCCGCTGGAGCAGCCAGGCAGGTGTCAGGGTCACTGCAGTGCAGTTCTGCGAGTGCAAGCAGCCCTCTGGCCCACGGGAAGGGACGCAGGCCCAACTGCCCTAAATGAAGCCCTTCTTTAAAGAAAAATGCCAACAGAGGCTACCACCTCTGCCAACCCAGGCTTTCTCCTAAAGCGCCTACACGAGCAGTTACAGATCATGTCAGGTATCTCACGCCCCTTTAAAGTCGCTTAAGATCAGACAACTGAGATCAAGCCCGACCGGAAGGCACGTAAGAACAGCGAATGGCTGGAGAAGCCACGGCACGAGTATCGAGGCCCACGGCGCTCTCAGGAAAGAGGGAACCCAGGAATTAGACTTCACCGGGGAAGGGATGACGAGGAAACCTAACCAGTGTCCCGAGAGCTTAGTAACAGTTTAAGACTCTGACTTGTACATCCGCTTTGCACCAATACCAACTACCCCAATCCTAGAGAAATTTCTAGACAGGTTAGGGGCTGTTTGTCTTCACTACTTTTAGCGATCACTTAGGAAGAAATAAACTGCACCTATAGTCTAAAAATTAGTTGGTTTCAAGGACCCAAGAAGCCGAGGATGGGGCGTATTATTGGAAATTTGCCTTCTTTTATCTCAACTGTATTTTCCACCAATGCCTTGCCAGTTAGAGTAATCTGAAAGCAGTAAAACTCCACGTGGGCCAGGTGGCCCTCTCTAGGCCACGACGGGAGAGGCAATCAATAGGTCTGCTCCAAACTCCAGTTCTGCAGGGTAATTACTCTGCTCGGGGTCTGCGCCCACATTCAGAGGTATTTCTTGCCCCTGCCTATGTCCCTGTGTTCTTGGGCAGATAAACAAGATATTGAGACCTTCATTTTGATACTACAAAAGGCTGTGTGAATGTACGCCTCGCTGATCCCACGTGCCACGTGGCCCACCGTGGCTTAGCAACCACCCGGAGCCCGACCACCTGCACCCGGAGCGTCCCAGACAAACTGGTCTTGCCCATGACCTCCAGAGGCACCTGGCACAGGAACAGGCTTGGCAAGGCCCCAGCAGCCTTACACCAGCCCTGCCAAACTGAGGTGCACTCGCTACTCCTCAGTGTCAAGTCCTTTCCAGAGGACATTATCGAGGAAATGTCTTTCTTTTCTGCGCAAATTTCTTAGTAAAAGAGAAGACGGGCCAGCCCCCTAGCCTAGTGCTCAAGGGAGCTGGACTCCAGGTGGCTGACCGTGAGGTGTGAATCCTGGCCCTAGTGGCTTACAACCATGGCAGGCATGTGTGCACACCCCAAATCCCAACAGGACGTAGGGGTGGAGGACAGACGGTGGCATGACCACGTCCCACGGTGAAGGGGCGCGTTCTCCCTCGTCGTCTCTCCAGTGAGCACATGTGGCCCCTGGCAAACACTTTAGAGGAGGAGAGAGAAGGGAGCTCAGGCTGGCTCTGGCTAGTTCCTACCAAGCCAAACTCTCCCCACAGCCACTCAGTCGCCTCTCGGGCTGCTGCTCAGTCCAGTCACCTTTCAGGACAAGGCACAATAATCATACCATCATGGGCCATGCGGGACACAGGGACGGGGCGGGTGCACACTGCCTCCGGTTATGCTCTTTCATCGGACAGACACACACCGTGCACCCACCAGGTGCCAGGCAAGTCAGAGCACACGGAGGAGGGGGACTTTCTGCTAAGAGTATGTTGGCACAGGTGTGCAGGGACAGAGGCGGGGGGCACACAGCTGTGCAGGGACGAGGGCGGGGCACAGCTGTGCAGGGACGAGGGCGGGGCACACAGCTGTGCAGGGACGAGGGCGGGGCGCAGCTGTGCAGGGACGAGGGCGGGGCACAGCTGTGCAGGGACGAGGGCGGGGCGCAGCTGTGCAGGGACGAGGGCGGGGCGCAGCTGTGCAGGGACGAGGGCGGGGCGCAGCTGTAGGGAAGGAGGAGGCGGAGGTCCGGAGGCAGCAGTGTGCACGCTCAGAGCAGTGTGGAATACGGTAGACCAGGAGATGTCAGGAGGAGAGACGAGTGACTGAAGACCCAGACCCCCTCGGGAGGCCACGGTCACAACTCAGACACTCATGCTCAGTGAACACGTGCCGGATGAGGTGACCTGAGTGTCTTCAAGGGCTCCCTGTGGCCACTATGTGGACGGCGACGCGCTGCAGAGCAGTGACGGCACAAGCGGGAGTCCACTGAGACCAGGGCGGGGTGGTCAGGTGAGGCGGCAGCAGTGAGCGTGGGCAGGCGTGGCCGGATTCCTGGTAGTTCTGTGGGCTGAGTAACATGTCTGCTCCAGGACTGGGTGTGGGGTTGAGACAGAGAAGTTAAGGCCTGAACAACTCAGAACGGAGTTGCCGGCCACCGAGGAGAGGAGACTGCGGGACAACGGGAGGCCTTACTAGTGTGTGTGTTTTGTTGGGGACGGAGCAACCGGCTCTGAAAACAAGGAGTCTGAGGTTAGGTGAAGACACCAACTTGGGATCCAGGTGAGGACACGCGTAGGCAGGGTGTGACGTCTGGAGCGTGGGGACGGCCCAGGTTGGAGACTGAAGTTTCAGGGACCAGCTTCCACGCTGTGCATTCCCCACTCTTCCCCTCTGCCCCATCGAGAACACTCACTCCGTCCCCCAGGGCTGCGAACGCCATACCATCGGCTTTAGCTTTGGGGACTCGTCCGCAAGACTACACACGAGAACTGCCTGGAAGGCTGAGAGGGAAGTTGTCACACGGCCTCACAGCCTCTGGAAAGTCACTGTCGGGAGGGACCCACGCTGGAAGGCCAGGGCTGGAGAGAGGGTAGGGAGACTGGCTCTCACACGTTCCTCATCTGAGGAGGCGGTCACTTCTTCCTCCCACCCACCCACCGCAGAGTCATCCCAGGGAGGCCTGCACTGACGGTGTGCATGGCGCCGTGCAGACAGGACCCGCTGCGCTGCCCTGCCCTGCCCTGCCCTGCCCCACGGGCGGCCGGCCCTGTTTATAGGTAGGAGCCCTCAGGAGGGGCTCTCAGTGGCCAGATCTGCTGCTGCGCCTCAGAACACAGAATGAGCAAGAATGCACCCTCTATCTAATGTCCTCGAAAGCAATGCCCCAATTACTCCCCTGAGGACCACTCGTACACTTGGAGAGAGGAAATTAACCTAAGCCACAGCGCTGCCCTCCAGGGAGTGAGTACGACAATTATGTCAGCCTCTGGCTCAGCGACAGGGCCTGTCACTTCTCTCCCTCCGTAGCAGCTCAATCTGAAAGTCTGTCCCTGCCCCACATGCTCAGCAAGGACGGAGCACAGGTCAGAGTGGTCAGAGACGGGTATGGTCTGGGGTGGAGCCGGGAATTCGGGAATCAGCTCAGAGGTGGGGCGTCTCCCCTGGGCCCAGATTAGACAGGGCCCCACAGGCCACACGAGGCTGCGTCTACTGGGAGCCCGAGCAGTGCCAAGTGCAGGCTGAAACACCTTCTGAGGCTACCCAGGGGCCCTAGGGTGGCGATAAGTACCCTTGGATCGCGTCTCCTTCAAGGCGTGTAGCCTAATTCCTCTCCTCTTGACTGTGGGCTACTTGGTGACTCCCTCTAACAGGGCAGGGGTGAAGTGTGCGACTGCAAACTGCTCGCAGGAGGCACTGCGGTTTCACCCTGTGTGCACGCGACCTCTCTCGGAGCGAACACTCCGGGGCAGGCTAGATGCCCCGCTAAGGGGACCCAAACAGTCAATGGAGAGGCCACCCTGGAGGGCTGAGCGCCCGCCTACGATCGCTTGGAAAAGCACCCTCCAGCCTTGTTCAGATGAACACAGCCCCAGCCAACCGCTCAGTGAAATCTCAGTCAGACCCTGACCAAAACACCCCTCTCATCTGCTCCTGAGTTCCTGACCCACGGAACTAGGAGGCAGTAAGTGTCGTCTGAAGCCAAGTTCGGGACTAACTTCTGCAGCTGTAGAGAACATTAACCCATCTTTGTAAACTGGAAACTCGAGTTTGGAGAAGTTACTGAGCATCTGTAACTAGACTGCTGTAGGGTAAAGCCAGGGCCCAAGGTCAGGGCCGTGTGGACTTCCCGCAGCCAGGCCCTCTGCGCCGAGGGGGAGGCACGCCTAGGAGGAGATCCACGAAAGCACACGCACACAACACGCGTGTGCCCGGATGCCGGAGTTACCTTTCCCTGCAGGTGTGCAAGAGCACCCGGGGCCTACGGGCCTGACTGACCTGTCGGGTTTCCCTGTTCCACACGACACACAGAGCGGAGCTTGAGTCAGAGGACCTGGGCTCTGCCAGGTCCCCTCACCAACTGAGTGACCTTCGCCACCTGAGGCAGGTAAAGGATGGGAGGGTGGAAATGCTCCTCGCTTGTCTCACAGAGGCCTGCTGAGGGTCAAGTTACACCTCTAGCCCAATCTAGCCCACGGAGGGGGAGCTGGCGGGGGCGGACTCCAGCACTCTCAGTTCTAAAGATCCGAGAGACCTAGGTGCTCACGCTCTCCTCCAAGGGCAGGACCCAGAAGGCTCACCCGGGTGGGGGACTAGCGCTCACACTGACTCCCTTAGATGGCCCTGTCTGTCAGGAAGGGACCTGGTCGGAGAGCAGGCCTGAGGGGTCTGCCCACGCCCTCCTGTGTGAGCGCCCTGGCTGGGGGCACAGACTGAGCAAGGGCCCCGAGGAGAGACCACCGGCTCTCTGGGGAATTCTCTCTCTCTGAATTTAGTGACTACCAAAATCCTTTTCTAAAACCAGCGATAAAACGCGAACTCCTTGCTCCTTCTATTACAACGGCTGAAGGATGAGGACAGGGCTCCGCAGTCCTGAGAGAAAAATGTTTCACTTTGTAAATTAAACAGACATTTTAAACTGCTTTTTTATGAGCACTTTTTTTTTTAACTTAGGAAAGGAATGAAGGGCCAGAGGTAGGGAGAGAGGGCAGAAGGTGGCGAGGTCCCGAGGCCAGGCGTTTCCCTTCTGGGGTAAGCTGCGGAGTCCTGGGAAGAGCTGGGCTCCCCAGTCGCCCCAGCCGCCCCGGAGGGCTGGGCTCTGAGGCAGAGGTGCCACGGAGCCCTGGCTGTGACAGCACCTTCCTGCTCACACCGTGCCTTGTCCTTGCCCTTTAGAAAGGACAGAGGAAAGGCGAGCGCTGCCTCTGCGAGACCCTCCCCAGTGCACAGGCACAGCCAGCCTCGACATTTCTCTTTTTTAAAAAAGCTTCTATGTTTCTCTCAAGAGAGAGCAAAGGCAGCGAGAGGGGAGGGAGGGAGGCACCCCCAACAGGGCCGTCACACTTCACCCCCGCCTCGGCCAGCCTTTTCTCTGTGCGCACAGGTGACTCATCTGGTGGCTGGACCAGCAATGCCCATGGCCTCTGGTAGGCGAGCTAAGTCCTCCACTCCCCACAGTGGGGCCAACAACACCGGCAGGAAAGGCCAGGCGGTTCCGAGGAAAGGGCCGAGTGCAGAGTGGGCCCTGGAGCACACACGAGGTCTGACCGACCGTCCTCAAGTGCCGGTTCAGCCCGAGCCGCAGATGAAGAGCATTTCCAGGCTTTCGGCAGAGGGCACTTCCGTCCCCGGAATCCGACTTTCTCTGTTCCTAAGAGCCCCTGCTCACCTTTTTGTTCCTCAGCAGATTTCTCAAATAGCTATAAAAAGAAAACTGTCTTTCCCACCCTGGCGGCACTGGGGAGTGCAACGAGAGCCCGTATGAAAGCGCAGAGACACGAGCTGCAGGGCCGTCTCCTAGCCTAGCCAGAGATCGAGCTTCGACGAGGACCCTGAGCCTACGGAGAGCCTGCTAACGCTCACACAGAAGCGGTTAAACGCTCACAGTGTTCACCAAACAACCGCCGCAGCCTGAAAGCCGGGACACTAAGCACGCCGCGGTCTCCCGTCCAGGTACTGGGCAGCAGGTGGAGGACGACGAGACGAGAATTCCTTACCAGTTTCCTTGACAGACTCACACAGTATGTCTGTCCAACGCAGTCACACACACACCACTGGATTTCATAAACAGAAACCGCTCACGGTCTGCGTCTGCAGAGCCAGACACCCCACCTGCCCACCCTCCCTGAGGGCTGCTGTACAGTGAAGACAGCCCCGCTCGGCGAGAGCCAGAGGCCGGCACCATGGAAGCCAGCAGCTGCAAACCCACCTGAACAGGCCTGTCTGCAGCCTGCACCTCCCAGCCCTCCTGACTACTGCTTGCCAATTGCAGGAGAGAACGGGAACCCACCCTGAACAGCCAGGCCGAGGGGAAACTGCGCGTCAGAAATCACCAACTCCTCATCGACCGTGGCCACAGGTGGCTGGGGCGTGCAGAGACAATGAAGTGGCCAGACCGCGGCTTCTCCCACACCCTGTCCTCTGCACCTGGGCTTCATGCCAAAGGCTCCCTGGGGACGCTGTGGTTGTCTCCTATGGGGTCAAAGTCTCCCCACAGAGCTCAGCTCACCTAGGCTGGGGAAGGTCCTCGCTGGCCTAGAGAAAGTGTTTTCCCAGACCCTTCATTCTCGGGTTGAACCACCGTGGCATTCTTCCAAAACAGAGAGGAACCCAGATCTCTCCACGGAAATCCACTGCAGAAATGAAATGTCAGCTTCTCTGGCCTGTTGTGACCTGCGACCATCCTGGTGTGAGTCAACTCCTACAGGTATTCAGAATAAAAACTGGCAGCGGAGGGACACAATGGCGGTCCCTACACCGACTCACAAGCAGGGCTGTGTCAGCAGGTGACGCCATAGAAAGGAAACTCCAAATGCACCCAAAGCTTCCTGAGCTCGACTTTTTAATCTTCTAAATTCTGAACATCTAAAATCCAGAATGCTCCAAAACCCAAACCTTTATGAGCACCAACACGATGACACGTGGCAAAGTCCATACCTGAACGTGTGCTGGGGTTAGAGTCTGAATTTAGACTCATGTTGCAACTAGGAGATACAGCCTTATGTATAGGCCGTGATCCCAAAATCCGCAAAAGAACTCAAAATCCCACACACTTGTGGCCCCAAGCGTCAGGTGCGGAATACCGCGGAAGCGCCTTCAAGGTGGGTATGGTCTTTGTGCTTACCCTGCAGGGCACGCGGAAGCTCTACACGAAGGCCTAACTCACTGCTGGGCGGTGTTAACTGGGTTGGATCCGGCTGTCCGACTGGGCCTGACAGAAACCAGCAGTAACCTGAGCGTAGGCCAGAGAGGGCCGAGAGAGCTTGTTCAGAACCAGGGGGTGCTCCACAGCTGAAGCCTGTGGCATTGCTCCCCGTCACCGATGGCCACAGAGCGGCTCAGGGCAGCGGTGCACCTCCCGCCTCGGTGCTTTCTGGACCACAGCCCCTCCCCTGGGGGCCTTACCTCTTCACCCTCAACCTGCAGCTGGGGGCGTGAGCACTGGCTATGTCGGGCCTTCTCTGAGGTGAGCTCCTTGTAGGGAGAACACCGTGGTTTAAAGAGGGAGTCCATGGCCTGGACACATGCCAACTATGGCCTGCGTCCCCGGCCCAGTTGGCCTGAAAACACACCTACGTGTGTCCACGGCTCAGGATCGGCGCAGGCTGGAGGGCTGGGAGAAGGAGATCACAGCATGACTGAGCTCTGCAGAAGGTGCTTTTCTTCCTCCCTCTCTCATACACATGCATACAACGCTATCATAAATGTAAAGAGAAAGAAAAAGAAAAGGGGGGAGGGAGGGAAGGAGGAAGAATCCATCAATCCGTGTTCTTCCTTAGGAAAACAGACAAGATCGAAAACCGGCAACCTCCCCTCTGCAGTCCGACTTCAACAACGAATAGCAGCACCGCTTTCCTGTGGTCACTTTTACGACAGTGGAGAAAACACTGGGCTGGGAGCTGTAAAACAGCCCTGCTGCAAAGCCCCACGTGAGCCAGAGCAGCGGAGCCATCTTCCTGGGTCTCGGCTGCATCTTAGGACTCACAGGGGAAGTGGGGACTGATGACGCGGAGTAGCTGTAACCCCCATAGTCCTATCTGCCCTTGTTTTGTTCACTGCCAGAGGGAAAGAGAGGGAGGCAGAGGGAGAAAGCACCTGACACTCCTCCTCGTCCGTCCTGCTGGGACCGGAGGCACACACATGCACGTGCCTGGCAATTTCTCTAGCCACGGAGGGCCGGGATCTGAACCATAGTTGGCCATGTGGGATCTGGCTCCCTCAACCGCTAGGCCACAGGCCGCCCCCACTTGCCTTTTCTGGAAGGCTTGTCTTTGAGATGCCACGTACTAGGATCAGCAAATGACATAATGGTTATGTCACTGGACTCCACGTAGTCGACCGAAGTTTGAGTCCCAGACCAGGCGGCTTAAAACTCAGGCCAGGTGCATGTGCGTGCAAGCCCAAAACCCTGAGAGAAGAACTGAGGGGAAGGGATGTGGCGTGGCCATCCCCTCTGGGGGGTGATTTCTCACTTTCTGTCTCTGTCTCTCTACTCTCTCCAGCGAACGCACACACCGTATAGCAAATACCTCTCTACAAAAAAAAAAAAAAAAAAACCACATACCCAAGGAACTTCCATTAAAATTCTAATAAGTTATCCACAAACAGCTTAGGCTCACTCTGCATCCTGTGTTTTCCCAAGTCCTAATGCCAAATGGGAGACCGTACACATGCATGGCCCCCACGGAGGCCATTCTGTGAGACTGAGTCATGTGAGGTACCGACAGTAGAACCGACACCGAAGCGGCAGGACCGCACAGTCCAACCTGCTCGGACGCATTTCCACACCTTCCTAACGAACCCACGAGTGAGCACTCGGACATGCCCGTTTCAGAAACGACGAAGGAGGCATGGAGACGTCAGGCCTCGCCAAGGGCGAGCTAGCAGATGAGGGGTTTGGATTCAGACTCCAGCACCTGGGCCCCTGGGCTGGTGGTCTGAAACAGAACGTTTTGCCAGTCTGAGTGGAGTAAGAAGAGCTTGAGCGCCAGCAGCCAGACCACGTGGAGCTCGGAAGGAGAGAGAGAGGCTTTCACTGCGGCCTCCACTGGGCTGTACCTTTGACTTCGATGGTGGCGTTTGCTTTGGGAGCGCTGACAAAGTGGTATACACAGTGGTACTCGCCTGAATCCTCAGCTCTTGGCTTATTGATCCTGCAAAGACGAGAAGGAAACCAAGTGAGGAAACAGAGAATGATCAAAATATGTAACCAAAGGAGAATGAGGAGGCAACCCAAGACCCTGCTCTCCAAGTCCCGCCCCTTAACACGACTCACCTAACTGAAAGCAAAGCCCCCTTTTGCACGCCCAGAACATCAGTGCCTCTGAAGGCACCTTACTGGGTGTCAGGGATGCCGAAGTGGAACGGCACATGGTCCTAACCTAAGATGCTCCGCCACCGGGAGAGGCTGCAAAATGAAGCAGCACAAAGCACGTCTCAGAGGACGGGACGAAGCTGCCACCAAAGGCTTCTCGTTAACCTGCTGGTTCCAGTCAGAAAGGAGGAAACGACGCCAGAAACGAGCTTTTCCGGAGAGACCCTACAGAGCTCGCTTTGCTCACCTTGCGCTCCCCACCCTGGCCCTTGGGAGCCGCTTTCCGTAAGCCGACCCACTCACAGGGCCTAGGAGCAGCTCAGCAACCACCACGGCTGCCCACCTCCCGGCGAGGGCTGGGTCCTGCAGTGTCTGGCCCTCCTGCCTCCCCGGCCTGGCCCCACGCCACCGCCCAGCCCTGCTGGTCTCTCCTCGGGTCTGCAGCGTGCCGAGACTGCTGCCACTCCAGACCCTCACATGAGATACTTGCTTATACACGGGGCACTCGTCACGCCTACTCCACATGCAAAACCCTTCTCCATCAGGGCGTGGCTGCATCGCTTCCTTCCACCCCACCCAATGCAAACTGCATCTCCTCCGTGGCACTCTCGTACTCGGCCTGTGGTTCTCAGCACTACCCACAACGCGTGACTGTATCTCTACGTGGAAAGGCTCCACTCCCCTGATGCTCAGTTCTCCGAGCACCCAGCCCAGTGCCTGCGACACGGCAGGGGAGTGAATAAATAATGAACAAACGAACCGTCACTCCCTCAGACCGAACGAACGCATCCGGACCAAGCCACACAGTGACAGGACTGTGAGGTGTGTATGGCAGGAAAAGGACTTCCTCTGACGGAAAGAGTCCATCCGAGCTTTCCTGCCCGAGGGCCAGCCTGACCCCAGCTCAGTACACTCCGGCCTACACACTCCGTCCAGAACACGTGTAGGAAGGCTGTGGGTAATCACAGAAAACAGAAACGAGAGCCTCCAGACCAGCCTCTGCTCAGTGCTGGACTCTTGCTTCGTGGTTAAATTTTCCACTGTACAGGTAAGGCCTAAGGAAAACGTCTCCTAACCTCAACCACTGGCCGACCCAATGCCTTTATTCATCGTACTGAGTAAGTCCCAGGACTGTCTCACATACCCAGCATAATACCCTAAGAGAGCCGTCAAGCCGACATCTCGGCCCATGGCACAACGGCACACACCGCTCGAGGGAAGCTGGCCCTCCTCGTGGGGTCTGCAGTGTGAACCCCGGGCCCCCCTGCACACAGGCACAAATGTGCGAGATCCAACATGGAGACATGGGAGGAGGGGATCTAGGCGCCACCAGGCCCCGTGCGGGTGCTCTGCCTCTCTCACATGCACGCTCACGCGCTACCGTGAACGCTTCTCGATCTGACTCACGTGCTGCTTCTTCCATCAGTACTGTCCCGTCAGGAAGACAGACACAGGTCAGCTGCTCTGAACAAGTGCCCGGGGCTTTGAGGGAACAGAGCAGCTAGGTCTTCAGGTTCAGAGGGACGCCTTGAAAAATACCAGGGAAGATGGCTGAGGCCAGGCCTGTGGGCTCACAGCCTCCCCTTGGACGAGCTCCTGGAAAGGAACTGCAGCCCACGGAGAGGGGAGGCAGAAGCAGGGTTCCGAAACAGCCTCTGTGGCTGAGTTACTCGGGAGCCCCAAGACCCGTCAGCTGTTACTCCACAAACTGGGGAGTCTCTGAGAAACTACGGTGATGCAGAATACCTCTGGAGAGTTTCAAATACACGGAGAAACAGAGAGGAGGTACTTTATGAAGTCGGGCTGAAACTTCATGATGTTGCAGCTCAGAGCTTTGTGGGCACAAGACTGAAGAGAAATGTGTTTTGAGGTCATGGCAAGAGGTACCAAAATTATCAAACTGGGGAACCAGCAGGTAGTACAGTGCTTAAGGAGCTGGACCCCCACGTGGCCAACCACAGGTTCAAGTCCTGGAGCTGGTGGCTTGAAAATCATGCCAGGTGCATGCGTGTGCATGCCCAAAATCCTAAGAAAAGGGATTGCAGTTTGGCCATCACTCTTGAGGTATGCTTTCTCACTTTCCCTCTCTCTCTCTCTCTCTCTCTGGCAAGCACACATTTCTATGACAAAACCCTTAATTAAAAAAAAAAAAAAAAAAAACTGGTAAAAATAATGGATAAGTCAAGAATAAATGCCTTGCGACTAGCAGATAGCATAATGGTTACATCACTGGACTCCCATGTAGTCGACTGCAGTTTGAGTCTCAGACCTGGCGGTTTAAAACTCACTCTGGTGCGTGTGCATGCGTGCCCAATATCCCAAGAGGAGAATGAAGGAAAAGGGATTGTGGCGTGGCCATCCTCCCTGCGGGGTGATTTCTCTCTTTGATCTCTGTCTCTCCAGCGAGTGCCTGTGACCTATAGCAAAAATCTCTCTTTAAAAAAAAAAAAGGGACCAGCAGTTAGCGTAATGGCTGTCACTGGACTCCCATGTAGTCGATCGTGGTTCGCGTCCTGGACCCGGTGGCTTAAAACTCACACCGGGCGCGTGTGTGTGCGTGCCCAAGATCCCGAGAGGAGAATGGAGAAGGGATTGCAGCATGGCCATCCCCCCTGGGGGGGGGATTTCTCGCTTTCTATCTCTCTGTCTCTGTCTGTCTGGCGAGCACATGCGCCCCATAGCAAAAACCTCTAAAAAAAAAAAAAAAAGAAGAAACGCTTCTCAAGCCACCCTAGTATTTTGTTTTAATTAAACCTTCCCAACTATGAGGACACACCATGAGGCTATCATTCTAATTTTACACCGGAAGACACTAGTGGAGCCAGGCAGACTAACAGCAGAAAGCCCTGACAGCAGCCAAGAGGTATGCCTTGCATCTTAGTTTCCTTGCCTGAGCTGAGGAGGACCCGCAAACACGGCAGAGCGGTTACCCAGGCCGGGGGAAGATCCACCCCACAGCACACCGCACAAGGTCCTGCCACTACTGGGCCACGGGCTGTCCTGTGCTTGCTCCACCGCTCTCTGCTCATGCCCATCAGCCTGCCAAGCAGGATCAGCTGACCCTTTTCCAATCAGTTTCCATCCAGGAGCAAACCCCTCTGAAAGACAAGGTGCTGCGTGTCCTAGCTATGTCCGAGAGCTCCAAAGCTGGGTATCAGCAGATCCTCTTCCTTCAAAGGGCACTTCCAGGGTAACACCCTCAAACCACTCATGAGCCCACATATGCTGGTCCAGGTAAGGTGACGGTGGCAGCAAACACTCCTGAAGTGCACACACAAATCCAGCCATGGAGAGGTCACCGAGGAAGATCCTGCTCTAAGAGCCTGAGCAGACTTTAGTCTGACTTTTCAAAGCAGCAGACTAAGTCAAGGGTCCTGGCATCCTAACGGTAACTCTCCCGTTGAGCAGCGCCGTCACACTGAGCTAATCACTCGCCTCCTCGTGCCCTCGGTCTCGCTGTTACCTCGGGGAGCAGGCCATCTACGGCTCTGAAACCTGTCTGAAACATTTGGGAATCTTTTCTAGATTTTTGGGCCTCAACCCAGAAATACTGGATTACTGTCCAGGGGAGGACCAAAAACATCCCGTACCCCTCTCCCATAGCACAACCGTGGATCAGGAATGTCAAGAAAGCTCAACGGTGACCCGTCCCACCTCCCCAGAGCTGCCAGGCCTTCTCACCTGTACTCCATGTTGCTGGCATTCTTCCGAGTGGCAGACAGTTCTACACCATTCTTGGTCCAGTAGCTGAACGTGAGGGTGTGAGAGCTGGAGGTGAGGTTACACTGCAGGGTGACAGGGAGACCAGAGCCCTCTCGAATAATGACCTCTTCGCTGGTGACAATCCTTGGCTCTGCAATAAGAGGCACAGTGATAGGGGCACGAGCCTGCCCTCCGCAGCCCTGGCCTGAGGGTTGGATGGGCAGGAGGGGCAGACTAGAGAAGGGAGGGCAGACAGGACCACATGAGGACTTTCACTTTGCCACTTTGAAGGAAGTCGAGAAAGGAGAAACAATGATTATAAGCAAATGACCACTAGCGCAGACAACAGCTTGAGGACCAGCTGGCCTAGACGTGAGAGAAGGGGTGTATTACGGGCACTGGTGCGGGCAACCACCGCTCACACTTCTGAGCACCGCCTTTTAGCATCCAGAACCACCGACCCATTCGGCTTCGCCTTGCAGTGCTGAAGACAAAGGCCGTGTCGTTTATATAACTAACACCCTCCCTGCAGAGCCGCTGAGCCTCGGAACAGTAATAGGTGTAATCAGGTAATACGTGCATGGCTTTTCCCACACCTAAATCTGTAAAGCCGATGCAAGCCAGCCGTGCCGTCTTCCACAGGGAAGACAGTGTGGAGCCTTTGGGCAAACTTCCTACTGGAAGTTTCTTGCATGTTCCAAATTTTGCTGCGGGAAAATTCTTAAGGAAACATCAGTTCTTCTCTCCAGCTCATATTTATTCCCAAAACAAAAAAAGTTTTTTTCAGAACTGCACATGAACACACATTCCACTCCCGAGGTAAGATAACAGAGTGCAACATGTGCTGGCCTCACGGGCTCCTCGGGGTTAGATAAGCTGAACCGCCCTCGGAGGTCAGTGAATCCCACTTTTCTTGAGAGCCACAAACGGGAAATTGCTCGAGCAAGGTCACAAGTAATGACTAGTGGCAAAGCAGGGCTGGGGACATGTCTGAGCTCTCTCTGCCTGCCATCCCAGCCTCAGGACCGCCCAGCCCTTCCACTCTAGGGCGAGGTGTGTGCCTCACTTCCTGGTTCTACCCTGGGATCACCGCTGTATCTGCCAAGACAGCCTACCTGCGACACATACCGTAACACATATTAAAGTCACACTAAATCATTCCTACGAGGTTCACCTTTAAAGCGCTCTGAAATCCATCACTGTATTAAAGACATTTCTGTTATCTGTGTGGTTGTCTGTGTTTATCCTCTTTTCCCAGGCTTAGTTCTTTTCCACTTTGGTCAACATTTTCAGGTGAAGTCTACACTAACCAGCTTTCCCATCCGCGATCAGAAATATTTGTTCTTTCCTGTTTTTTTCCCAGTTACTTCTCGGAGCCCCTTGACTAACCTCCCGCTTCCTGTCTCCAGCTGGTAGCGGCTGCCCTGGCCGCTGTCCGTAGCGCAGTGCAGGTGCTGAGCTCCTGAGGACGGAGCCCTCCCTCCACGGGGACAGCCGTGTGTTGCCCAGGGAGCGTAGAAGGGCGGGGATGCAGGAGGCACATGGAACCTAATGCTAAGGCCCTCCTGGTCGCAAATCCTTAAGTTTGCTTAATTGGCAGTTGGTCTAACCATGTGCCAACTTTGGCAAAGGAGAGTGGTTCTCTTCCAGAGGGACTGGACCTGATCAGTAACGTGGGCCGGTCTCTGTACAGATAACGAGGCATAGCAGCCACTGAGACAGAAGCGGATGCATGGGCACATGTCAGCGCAGTGGTGTCCCCCGGTTTCCCAAACACACTGGACAGAAGCCAAATCCCTGGGCCTTAAGAAGTGGAGCAGACGGCTGCAAACCCTGCAATGGAAGGCGCATACACACCATCAGCAGGAAGCGTCACAGTTCCGAGATCAAAACCAAGCAAAAACAAAAGAGAAAGAGAGAGAACTAGTACTCCACAGGAGAGGAATCAAACAATGTAAAGGCAACATTAAAACCCAAACACGCTTTAGGTTTACGCTCAATTTTTATTATCCAATTTCGTTTTCTGTCCCCCATGGGATTCTCCTGGTTCTTCCTCTGACATTGCACTGAGGAAGGGTGAACTCTGGGAGTGAGGCCAAGAGCGTCCCGATGTTTAATGACAAGGAGGCCGCAGTAAGGCTACTCTTACCTGTGGCGGTGCAAGCGACCGCTGCGGCTCAGGGAGCGTAAGAGGCTGACGGTAGCGACCTGCAGACTTTCTGCCAAGACCTCTCGGAAGGCAGAGGGAAGCACTGTTTCTCTTAAGTGTTACAGATCCAGGGGAGGCAGGTGTAAATATGACGCTGCACCACGGGGGAGGGGGGGGGGCTGTGCGCAAGGCAGCCCGCCTCCTGTCTGCTGGAGGGAGGGGCCCGTGCTAGGCCGAGCTCGCTGGCCACATGCCGCGCGTGCGCTCCACACCAGGATGAAGGTGAGGCTTGTTTCTGTGGCCGAGTGCTGCTCAGTGAAGGTCCGAGAGAGACGAACACTTAGCAAAGCTCGCATATTTGTACCTGCCACGGACTCCTGTTCAGATGCAGGGGTCAGAGACCCTTAGTCCAGCTGTCATTTGTACCTGACGAACAGGCTATGGCCAGAGGGAACCCTGAAAACTGGGCACATTTCTCTTCCTGCCTCACATTGTCTCAAGACTCTGGGGAAGGTACTGCCAGGAGGCCGTTCTTGGAAGACTCCACCCTCCTTAGAGACAGTGTGTTTGGAGGTGCTGAGATCATAAACACTCCAACTAGAGCTGAATTCAGGGTGTAGAAAACAAGGAGCACAACGGCCTGGCTCTCCGAAGCACAGGAGGGTTAGCTGACAGAGGGTCTGCACTAGCCAAGACGGGCCCCCCCCAGCAGGGAGCCCTGTGTTAGAAAGCTTGTTTCCAAGCAAGCGGGCAATGCTGCGTTCTTGGGACGGGGAGGCAGGTACTCCGAGCCGCGTTTTGCTCTGGGTCCCAGGCACGGCCTCTGTAGGACAGCTACTGGGCCAGGCTTCTCAGAGCACAGGTGCGAGGCCCAGCCCCGTCCACGCCTGCACACTTCGCCAGGCCTCACGGCCATCTGGGGTATCCTGCTTCCACAAGGAAAGGAGCACGGGGCAGGAGAAGGAGGCGTGCAAGGGAAAAAAACGTTTAAACAAAAAAGAAACAAGAAAAAGAAAAACCGCTGGGTTAATGTTCCCTATGTTCACAGACACAAGGTTTTCTTTTCCCCTTTCCAGAAGCAGGTTCTCTGATCCAACAGTGCCAACTGCAGCAGCCTCTCTCTTCTAAGCCGCTTTGGTTTGTTTTCTCCCCAGAGCAGTCCTCGGCATAGTTACGGAGAAGAGGCGGACTTCGCTACCTTCCTCCTGAGTGTCTAGATCGCGGCCATGTCACACTGCCTTCTGTGGAGTCAGATTCCTCATGAAGTAGTATTTTACTGGTTTTATTTATCCTAAGTCAATCAGCTCTTTAAGCCGGAACTGGCTACGGGTCAGTTCAGCCTCTTCAAGCCTCAGAGTCCTTAAGGAAAAGGTGAAAAACCCAGATGCCCTTTATATTAAAGAGAGACTGCGCCCTCAGTTAGAGGCAGGTCCGCTGTGAGCTAGAACCCTTCCCGGGCAGGGACACTGGTCCTGTGTGCTTCTCCCTGCTCTCCTCCCCACTTCCCCAAGGAGGACAGCTGCGAGCACCCCCCGTGCCCGGCGTCTCACCTGCACCTGCTACGCTGGACGAAGGGGAGGGCACCGAGCCGGCCAGTCCGCCCCGCGTCACTCGGAGGCACAGGTCAGAAGTCAGTCCCCTCTGTCAAGGCACAGAGGAAGGCCAGTGTGAACGGCTTCTGAGCACTCCTGGGCTGTCACCCTCCAGACGAGGAGCACTGCACCCACGGGCATCCGAGGGAACCCAGCTGTCTGAACAGCACGTCAGGGTTTTCGATGACTTTGGGCAGTCTGGAGTCACCTGGAGGGACCCTCGGGCTGCTGCTTTCAGAGGGCAGGCCCAGGAGGGGCACTGCTGCAGTGGAGGGCTGGCACCAGAGAAGCGCACGCCACTGTGCGGAAAAGAAGAGGGCCGAACACAGACGCCAAGCTCACATGCCACCCGGCAGCCAGTGCACACGCCACTGCACCCACGGCAACATTCCCACCACAGGTCGGACCACGTGAGTCACACGGAGGGGAGAGGTTGGGTGGACATGGACTCGAAACCAGGGAGGTGAAGGCAGCTGCTCAGAGAGCTTCAAACAGAGGAGCAGAAGAAATGAAAGTAGTTAGACTGGGAGAGAAACGGAACTAGAAAGGCACCCAAGGAGAACTCAGCAAGAGGATGGCAGGACACCTACTACGAGAGTCAAGGGGAGGGAGAGAATCGATTCCAGCACTGCCTCGTGCAGGCCTCTGTGCACCGAGAGCCTCTGCAGCCTCCCGTCTCCCCACCCCCGTACAGAGGACTGTGCACAATCACGGGCTTCCTCAAGGTCTCTGTTCCTGAGGAGAAAGACACAGAAAGGGGCAGGGGGCGAGGGAGGCGGAAAGGACGGCAGAGGGGAGAGAAGTTGCCACAGATGTTTCATACACTACAACCAGAGGGTCGCGGGGTTGCAGAAACGAAGACAGGGGGGGGGTGAGCGGTCATATGGGGAGGGGAAGCGAGGGAGGGTCATCGGGCCACCTCTACGGACTACAGTACTACTACTGTAGGGTGCTGGACTCACTCTGAAGGACGCTTATGGTGGCCTGGGCTCGAATCCAGGTTATGGAGGGGTTCTGCCTCAAGTCATTCCTCTTGGGGTCGTTGCTGGCCCTGCACTCGTAAGTGCCAGAGTCCTCCAAGGTGAGCCGGGTCACTCTCAGCACACTCACGCCGTTTGACCCGTAGGCGGTGTTTACGGTGACACGGCGCTTCCGGGCACCGTCCCACAGCTGTCTGAAAGACTCTGCCCGGTTGACTTCTGCGTACCACCACTGGATCTCTGGCGTGGGGTTCCCGACCACGTCACAGTACAGCTCAAAGGCGTCCCCCGTGAGCTTAGTCTCTGACATGGGCGACTTGACAAACCCAGCTAGAGGGGGGGGAGCAGGAATGCAGTGACAGGCCAACCAGAAAAAAAAAGAATCAACAGGTGTTAATAGTAATTAAAAGAAAAGAAAAGAAAGCAAATGAGTTGCAAAGAACAAAAAAGGATTCATTTTTAAACTATAAAGAGACAGTCACAGCAATTCGTACAAGCTTTCGGAAGGACCGCCCGGGGAAGCTTGGGAAGCAAAGGCAGGCGGAGGACAAGCCGGGCGGCCAGGCGCTGGCCAGGCAGAAGCAAGCCCACTGGGAAGCACCTCAGCGATGGGCCCGGCGGGCGGGCGGGCAGCCTCCGGAGAGCCTCGTTCCTCAGCGCACAGACCGTCACCCTTCCGAACCTGGGCACGTGGCACAAGACACCTGAAGGGGCACAGGTGCACGTGCCAGGCCGGGCTTGCGCTCTCGGACGGCACCTCCTCCTGAGAGGCGAGGTCGTAGAGGAGCCTCACGAGAAGCAGGGCCTGACCTACTGGTGCCTTCTCTTGGAAACAGAATCCAGATTCTCTCATGCAGGATTCTGTCCTGAGTTCAGGTCAGACATTGCCCACCGTCCTGCTCTTCCCTGGGCCTGTAGCAAACAGGGAAGAGCTGGGCGTAACTGGACAGCCCCCGAATGCAGACCCCGGCACGGGAGAGCAGGACAGCCCGCACTTCGCACCAGAGAGCGAGCGACCGGAGGCAGCTCAGGACTGGAAACGCGGGTGCCAGCACCCCAGCTGGTCTCCAGGGGATGAGGGACAAGGCCCATCCCAGCCACGTAAACTCTCTCACCAGGAAAATCTCCTAAAAAGCCACTCTTAGAAACAGTCATGGTACTACAGCAGCCTCCCTGTCTACAGGTCAGTGCCCTGGTTGCTAGAAGCTGGCTCAGAGAACTCAGAAACGTACACTGATGACTAAACTCGGGGAAGGCCAGGCCTCAACCAACACCAGCCCTGCCCTGCCCTGCCCAGGAACTGAACTGATGTCCGCTTGTACTTGCAGCCTGGTCGCACTTCCAGAAGGCCTTGGCACCGGCAGGAACAGTACAGACAAATCTGGGCTTATCTGAAAAACTTGCGCTGGGTCTACAGGAAAGACTCCCCATGCCACCGTCCTCTCTCTCACCCGTTCACGCCACCTAGGGGGTGTTCGGCATTTCTACAGACTCAGGTGTCCGGGAAGCAGAGCGAGGGCTCTCTGAAGGGCTGAGCAACTCCCCGGGAGGCCAGCTCATGAGCTGAGTCAGCCCCTCTGCCAGGAGGGTGCACTCAGGGACTGCCGACAGACTCAGAACATTCCAGAGGGGAGGAAGAGTAACAGAACAGACTTCCTCAAGTCCAGCAGCCAACGACGGAGCAGAGCTGGGTGACGGTGGAGGGATGGCCGGACAGCTCTAAAGGGAGAGATTTCTGGGTCTACCCAAGCAGTATTTGCCTCTGGAGATAACCCCACACACCACCCCACTACGAGTATCCGAGAACACCAAGGGAGGTGCCACACTTCCTCAAGTGGAGGTCAAGATCTCCACATTCATCTATTCCAAGTCCTAAGGCTTCCAGGACCGGGGGAGCACAGAGATGCAGGAATCAGGCTAGGTACATGGTCTGCCCCGAACACTCCATTCTGTGCTCCTTGTAAGGAACTACCTACCACAGGCCCCCAGAAGCCACCCGGATGTCTTTCTCAGACACAGAAGTTTTAGAATTACAGAAAGGAGTCTCCAATCCCCTTCACGAAGAGCTGAGCTCACTGTCAGAAAGAAGTGTCCACAGAGTCATGTCTGTCTCACAACTGCCACCCGCCCGGCTGTCACTGCCAGCTATCACAGAGGGAGGGTACAGAGAGCCGGTTCCCTCCACCCCACTACGGGTCCGGCCTGAGAAAACGGCTTCAGCAAATCCTGGGAGCAGTGAAAGTACTCTCTCGTTTTCATCATCCTCCTGACCATTCAGTAGAAATCACAGATGATTTTTACTGTAGACCTGGGGAATTCTAGCCTCTCTAATGCTCTAATTATACACTTGATTATGCCCCAAAATCTGTTAGTGGATTTGTTATTTTCTTTCTTCTGTTTGCATCTCAAAATGGGCTTAGCCTAAAGCCTGTTTATCAATCTGTTGACCATGGTAGTGCAAAACGGATACCTGAAAATATGTTCAGAACCACAAAGACCCGTGCGATTCCTGTGTGACCCCCAAATCCCACACCACACACTTCAGAGGCAGCTGAGGACCAGCCTGAATGCGATCCCCACTGCACACAACTGTGCGTGTCACTTGGTCGGACCATGCCACCCCTGCAAGGCCTCCCACTTAGAAGGGATGTGGAGTTTGATTTTCTACCTGTATCGACGAAAACGGAACCAAGTCAAAGTAGTCTTTAAATTAGTGCACTATATGATATGTACTGGGTCATCAGGAAAGTCAGGGTGAGTCATGGAGTTTTCCGTTTTTTATGCAAAATGTGTCATGACTTTCCCAACAACCCAATATTTAAACAAATTTATTTAAAAATAAGACCCGAAGTCTCTTCAAACACTGACAATGGGCAGGTTATCTTTCTGTGCTCTCTTCAAAGACCATTATTACTATTACTTATTATCATCGGACATACATATTAACAGGTGGCATTTTCTAAGCACGTGTTATTGACTGGGTGACATGCTAAGCACTTTATATCCACTGTCTTACTTAATCCTCACAAATGCCCCATAAAATAGGTACCATTAGAACCTCCAAAAAGATGAGCTGGCAGGTGGCGTGGTGGTTAAAGGCGCTGGACTCCCACTGGATAGGCCCTGGTGGTTTGCTTTCTTTCCTTCTCTGTCTAAACAAAATGGAAAGTAATAATAAAGTTGAATTATTTTTTTTTAAATTGCCAAAATGACAGGGAAACTAAGACAACGGCTGAAGTATCCGGTCAACAGTCTCAAGGCAGTAAGGAGTGCGGCCCGGGCCACACCTAGCTGGGCCGGCATCCCAAGCCCTGTCTCCTAGCGCCCTCATGGTTAGTGTGCTCAGTCAACGCGCTCATGGGGCAGGAGACGCTTCTGCAGGTAAAAAACAATACGCTTTCTCACCACTCATTTTAATGAATCAATTAGTTAATTAATAATCCCTGGCCACTTCCAAAAAAAAAAAAAAAAAAGGGACCAGCAGTTAGCGTAATGGCTATGTCACTGGACTCCCACGTAGTCGACTGCGGTTCGAGTCCCGGACCCGGCGGCTTAAACTCACGCCGGGTGCGTGTGCGTGTGCGTGCGTGCCCAAGATCTCGAGAGGAGAATGGAGGAGAAGGGATTGTGGCGTGGCCATCCCCCCTGGGGGGTGATTTCCTGCTTTCTATCTCTCTGTCTCTGTCTGTCTGTCTGGCGAGCGCATGCGCCCTATAGCAAAAACCTCTCCAAAAAAAAAAAATAATAATAATCCCTGGCCACAAAAAGCCAGAAACCCTCGTGGGATGTGCAAGGCACTACGATCACTAACTCCTTACAACTATCATCGTACTACAGAATGGAGAGCGAGCCTGGGGCAGCGCCCAAAGGAGACCGGCAGGGCTGGGAGGGGTGAACAGTGAGAACGTGGAAAAGGGGGTTCAAGGCAGGGCTGCCAAAGCAGCCTTTTCCTCACACTCCGCAGTGTGCGAAGCGCCCCATGCGCCGCAGCTCATGTCACTCGTGCGGTTCTCACGTCACAGGGCCGACGAAGAGAAGGCCCGTGACTTGCCCAAGACCACTCAGCTAAACCTGGGTGGGCTGGACCACAGCGGGTCTTCAGCTTTTGGACTCTGTGCAATAAACGGGGCTGCCTCTAAACACTCCAGCCAGGGGGTTCTCCAGGGGGTTCCTTGAGAGCTGAACAGTCATCAGAAACCATGAAACCCGATCTACTTCCCTCCGACCAGCAGGGAAAGGCGGGAGGGGGAACCTCTCTACACAGAACCGTGCAGTCACAAACAGCGGACCATCCACCTCAGTTCAGGAGGAAAACCAGCTCCGGGCAGCAGCGGCCGGCCGCTGGAGCCTGACTCACTGCCCGCCTCTCGTCCCCGTTACCGAGGGCTTTCAGACACGAGCGCGCCCACCCCACGTCGGGAGTCAGCAGAAGCATGGCTGAGCTTCCAGTCAGGGCTCACTGGCATTTCGGAAAAGCCTGTATTCTAGAAAAACAGCCTCCCATCCATCCCTCCTGCCTCCCCCCCATCTCTTCCATCGCTGTCCTCTGTGACTGGACTGAGGTCTCAGTCTTGAGACAGCTGTTACTCGGTGGCCGGGAAAGCCATGACATGCTGTTCTATGCAAAAATGTGCCACAACTTTTCCGATGACCCGATAACGCCGACACTTTGGCTCAAGAATGGCACAGCGGGGAGGTCCGTGGTGGCCAGTGGCCTTGGGAGGAGGAGGAACTGGAAGCTGGGTGGGAGGGGCGGTGGCAGGCGGAGCATTAGAAATGGAGGCAGGCAAGGCCTAAGGTAAAATTGCGTAACTGGGACTGGGGGGTGGAGGCCAAGATGACAGCTGGGCCAGCAGCGGAGAAAGGCGCTCCTTGGCAGCGAGAACTCGAGTGTAGATAAGCAGCAGAGGGTGAGAAGGAAAAGGGAACACAGACCAGCAAGCTGAGCCCAGTCCTGAGAAACTGCGCTTACAAACGCCCTGGGGGGGCGGGGGGGCATGACCACTGCTGTTTGTACAGCCCAATTCTCACCCACCTTCAGGGCAACCACACAAAACAGGAAATAAAACTAACCTCTCCCCTTCTCCCTCAGCTGACTACTGTCAAGAGTGAGCCTTTAAAAAATTTAAAGAGATTTTTTTTGCTACAAGGGCATGTGTGTTTGCCAGAGAGACAGAGAGAGATACAGAGACAGAAAGCGAGAGATCACCCCCCACCCCAGGAGGGATGGCCACACCACAATCCCTTCTCCTCCATTTTCCTCTTATGATGTTGGGCACACATGGACATGCACCTGGCATGAGCTTTATGGCACCAGGTCTGGGACTCGAACTGCAATGGACTATATGAGAGTCCAGCGACGTCACCATCATGCCATATGCTGGTTCCAAGGCTGAGCCTGTAAATCTTGCTTGCTTTTGTCACCTTGGAGGGGGCGGGGAGGGAAGAGGATGGCTGTTCTCTTCCAGGCCCCCTCTACACTAGTCCCTTCATGCCTCACAATAGGAGAAATGATCAGCCGAGGGCATAAGAACATTTTTTAACCTGTCTTGGTCACCACGCACCCCCCACACACACACCTCGAATCATCTACCTCAAGAAGACGTGAGACTCACTGACATCTGAGCGTGGTTACAGGCGTGACGGTTTCTTCACACCTGTCTACATGATTTGACCGCTGAGGGCCGCCCCCGACCTGAGCGCCTCCTGAGGTGCAGCCTGCCCGCTCTTGCTGTTAGGGATCACCCTCCTGACAGCCAGGCAGGCCAGGAGTCCACGTGCACTTGGTCCGAAGTCCTAGAGGTGGAGCACAGGGCACCCCACGCGGCGGCAGGAGGGGTGAGGGCGGCCTCTCGGCGACGTGGCGGCAGGCATGGTGCGCTCTCCCTCAGTCACCTCCATCAGGCAGGCTGCACGGGAGCTGGAGCCCAGACCACCCCACTGGCTCGTGAACCAGGGTGCACCCTCCCTCCCAAATCATGCCCCGCAAACGGCCAGGGTGCTCAGCCTACACCAGCCAGCCTCCCGCTGGGAGCAATGAGGACGTCCGCTTTGTGCCGACAGACCACACGGTGCAGGGATTCCAAGCAGCAGCTCTGAAATCAGATTGCCTGGCTCACAGCTCGCGGGGTGACCTTAGCAAGGGACCTCCCTGAGCTTCCTCCCCTTAATCTGTAAGTGGGCTAAAAACAGCAGCCACCTCCTAGGGCTCAGAAGGAGGACAGAAGACGGCATGGCTTGAAGCAGGCCTGACACACCGCGCACACTCAGCCCCGTGGGCTGGCTCCGAGTCTCCACAGAAACCCACGTTCAGCAGGCCACACACGGCAGCCATCAGCTCCACGGCAGGCTGGGAGGCAGAGCTGCACATGTGACACGATTCGACTTAGAATCCACTTCAAGAAACAAAAAGCAATCTCAGCCTTTCAAATGAAATGAGAACCGGCTTGGAAACGCTAACTGCAGAGGCAACGACAAGGGGAGTCTGCATGCCTCTATCCTCAGAGCAGAGGAGGGTGGGGACGGCGATCCAGGCAGACAGGCTACCGTCACAGAGCTCTGAGCTGCTGTGACCACTGTGGAAAGTCCGAAAATGATGAGGACTTGGGCAGTGCAGATTCCCCTTTACTTTTTTTTTTTTTAATCAAAAGAAGTAAATAACAAACCTGCCAATTACAAATCAGGCTGCTTAGCAATGACACATGGGAAGTTACTGGAGATGAGGCAGGCCAAACCAAAAATACACACACACAGTAAATCGGCAGTTACAGGATTTGGGATTAGGTGAAACTAGTTCAGTTTCAGCCTAAGAAAGTGTGTCAGTGTTGGAGTCAGTACCTCCCCAACTTAAATTCTCTCAACTCTGAACAGTGTCTTCAAATGGGAACTAAACACTCAACTGCACAGGGTAGCTGTGGAGACTCATGGAACATGTGGGAGAGCTGTGACCGGCAGCTGCAGACACTGTGGGACAGCCAGAGAGCAGCATCTGCTATGCCCGACCCCTCGCCTATGGTCCACTGGCAAGCTAAGCGAGCATGTCTACCATGAGCTTTAAAAAGTCAATCAAGGGACCAGCAGGTGGCATGGTGGTTAAGGTGCTGGTCACTCCCACATGGCCAACCATGGTTCAAGTCCCAGACCTGATGTCTTGGTCTCTCTCTCTCTCTGTCTCTCACTGTATGTGTGTGTGTGTCTGTCTTTCTCTGGACAAATTAAAATACAAATGAACAGGGAGCAGCAGTTGGCATAATGGCTTTGTCACTCAACTCCCATGTAGTAGACCGCAGTTCGAGTCCCGGACCTGGTGGCTTAAACTCACACTGCGTGCATGTGCGTCCATGCCCAAGATCCCAAGAGGAGAATGGATAAGGAATTTTGGCCACGGGGATGATTTCTCACTTTCTGTCTCTGTCATTCTGGTGAGTGCACACGATCTATACCAAAAACCTCTCCAAAAAGAAAAAGAAAAGAAAAAAAGAACCAATAAAATGAAATAATTCTTTTTTTTTTTTTAAATAGGTCAATCAAGGGGCTGTGGTGGTTAAGGGTGCTGGACTTCCACATGGCCAACTGTGGTCTGAGTCCCAGACCTGGTGGCTTGTTCGCTCTCACACGTGTGATCTCTCACTCTTGCTCTGTCCCTCTCTGGTCAAATTGAACCAAAAAAAAGTCAATCAAAAGAAAGAAAATAAAAAAAGGTTGAAATTATGATAAAAAGCCTGAAGCCTCTCTCATCCCTGAAAAATGCAAACACAATTTTGTGGGTAACTGCGGGAGTGTTCTAGACCAGCCGGGTTAGACAGCTGGGGTCCAGATTGTATTACTGTTACAGAGTGGACAAGAAGCCGAGTTCACCTTACAAAGAAACGCGCCCGGTTTAGAACCCCTGGGTTGGATTTTTCCATTTTTTCAACTTCAGTTTCCTTATCTGAAAAATGGGGATGATGATTCCTACCTTCTGCATAGGTTAGGGCTAGATTCACATGAACAGCGTGTGAGGAAGTTACTCTAACTCGTAAAGCTGTAAAACGTAATGACAGAAGGTGATGGTTTTATATAACCGTAAAAATGACCCACGTTAGTCCGAGCTGTTCTACTGAGCACCTCAAAAGCAGTACGGAAGAAAAGGTGCACAGTTTCGCCCACGGGGAAGAGTCATCTACGGGACTCTGACTTTTTCTGAATTTTTCAAAAGAAAAAAAGGCATTGAAAACCTCTGACCCAAAGAATTCCAACATATTTTAAATAGAAAGTGACACTGAATAAGGGAAGGTTGCTAACAATAAAGACTTAGAATAAATTCTGGTTAAAAAAGAAAAGGGTCTTACAAAAATAGAACTTGACAACCAGATCTAAGAAACAGAAGGAACTGGAAATTAATAGCAAAGAGAAAAACCAGCTCAGAGCTCAGCCCTCCTTGCACCTCCTGCCTGCTCTGAAAGGCCCGTCACCTGAACACTGCGCGGGCTCTAGGAGGTCCAAAGCTCTTTCACATTGCTTATCAGAAGAGTCCAGCCTCTTGGGCTAGGCTTTCATAGTCCTTGGATAAATGCCCTTATCATCAAGGACACTCCTTGAGACTAACAATATTTCTTCCTCACTCCGGGGAGGAACAAGGGATTTTAATTTACTCCAGTGTAAAGAGGGTCAGATCCAAGAAAGTGTAGCTAAATACAACAGATCCAGTTCCACTCTGACAGCTGATCTGAATACGCTTACTGTGCCTTCAACAAGTGACACTAAGTTTTTCTTTTACAAGTTAAATAAACCATTCTCAAAAGCCATGGGTAATTACTAATCAAACACGAATCTGTAAATTACGTTTCCAGGAAATCCACTTGACTATAGATGCAGTGTGACTTCTGATAAAACATGGACTTTGTTTCTGACAACGTAACAATCAGGGTTTAAATGCTAATGACAGCACAGTTCACTGCATTCTCTATCATCACCCAGGAGTGTGGCAGGAACACAAGCAATCCAAGCCGACAGTCTGGATAGAACCTATGAGACATTTTAACTGAAAGAGGCAGGATGCCCCCTCTCCTTTTTAAGAGATTCTCAGAAACCTTAAGGTCAAATATTCTGCACAGTGGAGAATTCAATCTTTGATTCCTATCCCAAGATAGTATCAGTCCTGGGCTTCCCAGCTGATGAATTATTTCAAAGTGTAAACAGCTAACATGGAAACCAAGCTGGGGATTGTGCTATTAGGTTATCCAAGGCAATTCTTTCCTTCCATAGCAAAATCCTAGAGCAGAGATTCTTAACCTGCACCCTGCAGAGTCACTGGAGATGCTTAACCTGCACCCTGCAGAGTCACTGGACATGCTTAACCTGCACCCTGCAGAGTCACTGGAGATGCTTAACCTGCACCCTGCAGAGTCACTGGACATGCTTAACCTGCACCCTGCAGAGTCACTGGACATGCTTAACCTGCACCCTGCAGAGTCACTGGACATGCTTAACCTGCACCCTGCAGAGTCACTGGACATGCTTAACCTGCACCCTGCAGAGTCACTGGACATGCTTAACCTGCACCCTGCAGAGTCACTGGAGATGCTTAACCTGCACCCTGCAGCTTCCGACTCGGCGTATCTGAAGTGAGGCCTGAGAGTCTGCAGGTGCTGGTGCTGCTGGCCCAGGGGCCACACTTAGACAACGAGCAGCCTAGGAAGCCTGAAACGTAAAACTTTCAGCTTGTTCAAACAGAAGGAAAATAAAGGCATAGAGACACACAGATGTTTCTGAAACCACGTGAGGTCCTCCCAGCAGCTGCATCTGTGACCCATGGCCAAAAGAGGGAAAGGAGCAGAAATGATTGCTCAACTGTGTCCTCCGCTAAAACTTGAAGACGAAGACTTCTATCTTGCATTTGCTCATCTTCCCAGTTTATAAACCACAAACACGCCTTCAGTTCAGTCTGCAGTGTAGTGAGGGTCTCGTATTTACCAAGAACTGGGCACAGGGATGATTAAGATAAACTCTGCTCCTAAATAGATCTCAGCCTGGGGCTGGCAGGTGGCGTGGTGGTTAAGGGCACTGGACTCCCCACATGGTCGACAGTTCGAGTCCAGGAGCTGGTGGCTTGCCTTCTCGCTTCCCCTCCCTGTCCTTCTCTCACTCTGTCCCTTTCTGGTCATATTAAAATAAGTAAGTGAATAAAGTTAAATAAAATTAAAAAAAAAAAAAAAAAAAAAGATCTCAGCCTTTTGAGACGTGAGAGAGAGAACCAAAGCACAGTACAACGGGTAAGGACCACTCCTGTCAGCACATGTGCACAACAGAAGCACACACAAGAAAGGGTGCTGGACTCCCACAGGGCCGACCACAGTTCTAGTCCCAGACCTGGTGGCTTGCTTTCTCACTTTCCCTATCTTTCTCTTGCTCACTCTGGTCAAAAAAAAAAAAAAAAGAGAAACAGAGAGGGAGTCTAAAGTTCCTTAGGGGAAAAAAAATTCTGGCAAAAAAGAAAGAGAAAGAGAGAGAAAAAGAAACGAGTCATTCTAGATAAACGTGGACAAATTCAACATGCTTTGAGTGCTGTGAAGTGTTAAGCACCTGGTAGATGCTTGTGCTACTCAGAAAAATAGGGCGGCTTCTATCCTGAGACTCCCAGCCCGGGAGAATGGAGGGCAACACCGAGGCCTGGGAAGCACTGTATCGTAGGGTGAGCAGCTCGGGCGTCTCCCCACAGAAGAGCAGTGGGACTGCTGTGACTGGTGGGGACAAGGACATCAGGAATTAGGGAAGGACGGAGCAGGAAGCTCCTTCAACGATCCAGATGAAAATCAGCTGACCCGCTCAGGAGTGGCCACGGGAGGATGAGACGCAGTGGATGCGAGAACTCGAACTCGAGGTAGGAGAGAACCAGGCGGGCTGTGGGCCTGAGGGAGGGAGTGAGGCTGAGAGGGAGAAGGCAGGGGCTGAGAGCTGGCGCAGGAGGCATGTGGAGGAGAGGCTGCCCTGCTGTAGGGATCTGAGGTAGTTAAACAAGAGGACCTGATTCCAGGAGTGAGGGAGAGGCCGGAGGTGCCCCTAGGATCATCAGCTTAGGTGGGAGGTGAGGTCACTGAGGGAGGATGGGAAGGGACTGAGAAGGGGACTGCCTGGACAGCTGTACTTCTTTCCAAGTGATCCATTCATTGAATGCAATGTACTTTCACTAGGATAAAATACACCAAGATAGGAATTCTCTTTTATATCTGGACTTTCTTTTCTTTTCTTTTTTTTTTTTTTTTTGAGAGGTTTTTGCTATAGGGCATGTGCGCGTGCCAGAAAGACAGGACAGAGAGTCAGAAAGCGAGAAATCACCCCCCAGGGGCGGTGGCCACGCCGCAATCCCTTCTCCTCCATTCTCCTCTCAGGATCTTGGGCACGCACACACACACACCCGGCCTGAATTCGAGCCACTGAGTCCAGGACTCGAACCACAATCGGCTACATGGAAGTCCAGCAACACAGCCATTGTGCCAACTGCTGGTTCCAATCTGGACATTTTTAATAACATCAGATAAACAATTATTCTGACTCAGGTTTCTTTTTAAAGGGTCTTCTCATGTCCTTGATGTCAACGACTCAGGACATCCGGCACAGCACCCATACCAGAAGGTTCCAACACGGCATTCGACTTCACTTGAGTTGAGAGTGTAATGCTATTAGCCTTTATAAAGAATCCTTAATCTTTCATAAATACAGTGCTTGCTTGGTTCCAAAGATTATGTATAGAACTGCTCACTAGGAAATAATGAACACGTGGGAACCAGCAGTTAGTGTAATGGCTATGTCGTTGGACTCCCATGCAGTCAACTGCGGTTCGCGTCCCGGACCCAGTGGCTTAAAACTCATGCCAGGTGTGTGTGCGTGCGTGCTCAAGATCCCGAGAGGAGAATGGAGGAGAAGGAATTGCGGCGTGACCATCCCCTCTGGGGGGTGATTTCTCGCTTTCGGTCTCTCTGTCTCTCTGTCTGTCTGGCGAGTGCACGCGCCCTATAGCGAAAATCTCTCCAAAAAAAAAAAAAAAGAAAGAATGAACACGTAACCTGAACCACATTTTTTAAACTTCTGTGCATGTGCTGTGACAGTTTTTCTGTTTTGTTTTGTTTTTAAAAAAAAAAAACAGGGTCTTGGGACCAGCAGTTAGCATAATGGCTATGTCACTGGACTCCCACGTAGTCGACTGCAGTTTTGGTCCCAGACCTGGTGACTTAAACTCACGCCAGGTGCGTGTGCGTGCCCAAGACAGAGAGGAGAATGAAGAGAAGGGATTGGGGCATGGCCACCTCCCCTGGGGGGTGATTTCTCACTTTCTGTCTCCCTGTCTCTCTCTTTCTGGCGAGCACATGCGCCCTATAGCAAAAACCTCTTAAAAAAAAAGAAGAAGAAGAAGAAGAAGAGGAGGAGGAGGAGGAGAAAGAAACAAGGTCTTAGCCCGAGTGGCTGGGCCCCTATGCAAGCGCCACCACTCAGATTTTGAGGCCAGGCTGGAAACAGCCCCTGTCCTCACACGTGGCCCAGCATGTCCTCTGAGGGCTGGGCCTGCTCACCTTGGGGAAAGGAACCAGACGGAATCTCAGCCTGGAGTCCAAGGCTCGGTCGGCCCCGGCCTACACCCTGTGGTCAGGAGCACAGAAGTGGCACAAAGCCCAGAAGCCACAGACCAGGGCTCCCGAGAGGCTTATCTGGACTGTGATAACGAGGCACCGCGATGCTCGCAACTCAGCCTACTGCTCGGCCTTCGGTGTTTCTGTAAAGATTAACCAGATAGGATTTTAGAGAAGACGGATGTGACAGTAACACAGACGTGGGAGACTTTCCCCTTCAACAATGGCATGGAATAGGAATGTCCTTTCCCGTGCACTCCAGTGGACTCTCAATTTTCAAAACTGAGGAGGCCGAGGCCGAGGCCAGCTGGTGGCGTGGGGCTAAGACAGCTGGCTTCCACGGGGCTGGCTGGTGGCTGGAGGCCCAGACCCAGCGGTCAGGCGTGTGTCAGAAGTCGTAAGAGAAGGAGATGTTCTGTGGTGTGGCCATTCCCCCAAGGGGTGCTCTCACACGTTCCCTCCTCTTTCTCCAGGCAAACTGCACATGCCCTGTAGCAATTTTTTTCTAAAGGGAGGAACAAATCGAGGAGATTCAATAGAACTTTATGAGTCTTTATTCTGAATTTTTAAAGAAATTAGTTATGAAATCAGACAAATTTGCCTCCTCTATGTATACTGGTAAAGTGCTGAAGTTGCAAACTTTCTCACTAAAGTGGCGATAGTGGCATAAATTATATGGTGAAATTAAGCAACAAAATACAGGGAATGTTTGACATTACACGTTTCTTATGAAGATATGTAGTTCTCAAATTCTCAACTTCCATAATTACAGTTCACTCAGGAACACAGGGCAAATCATTCTTTTTTAGAAAAGAATGATTTAATTCCAATTATTATAATTTAATTTGACCAGACAGAGACAGGGAGAGAGAGAGAAAGGGAAAACAAAAACGCAAGCTGCCAGGTCCAGGACTCAAACCACTGTCGGCCATCTGGGACTCCAGAGCCTTTAACCACCATACCACTTGCTGGCCCCTAGGGCAAATCATTCTTAAATAATCAACTTGACTTCATTAAGTGAGAAGTTATCTATCCAACCCACTATTTTCTTTTAATGGCTGGGGGTTAGTTCACACAATCTTCAACACTGTCAGGATTTTAGGCAAGCATACACAAGTGCCCAGTGATTTTTCCCCAAGCCTCTGGAACTAGGACTTGAACCAACATTTGGCATGTAGAATCCAGCTCCTTTAACCACCAGGCTATGGGGCCAGTCAGTCCACTTGCTATTAAGCGATTAAAAAGACCCTACTGGTAGAATTTAGCATGCCAATCAAGAAATGGACTCTCGGGAACCAGCAGTTAGCGTAATGGCTATGTCGCTGGACTCCCACGTAGTCGACTGCGGTTCGTGTCCTGGACCCGGTGGCTTAGAACTCACACCGGGCGCGTGTGCGTGCGTACCCAAGATCCCGAAAGGAGAATGGAGGAGAAGGCATTGCAGCGTGACCATCCCCCGTGGGGGGGGGGGGATTTCTCGCTTTCTATCTCTCTGTCTGTCTCTGTCTGGCGAGCGCACGCGCCCTATAGTGAAAACCTCTCCAAAAAAAAAAAAAAAAAGAAATGGACTCTCAAGAATACTTCCTTAAAATTAAATACACTTCCAGACAATTAAGTATTATTTAGAGCTAAAAAGAAATGGGTTAACAAGCCATAAAAAGACAAGGAGGAACCTTAAATGCACACATTACTAAGAGATGCCATCTGAAAAGACTTAGCTCAACTACATGCTGCTCTGAAAAAGGCAAAGCTATGGAGACAATAAAAAGATCAATGTTTGCCAGGAGTGAAAGGGGAAGAAAGGATGGAGAGGTGAGCTGCCTGAGATTTCTTTTTTAAAGAATTATTTTGGGTTGGGACCAGCAGTTAGTGTAACGGCTATGTCGCTGGACTCCCATGTAGTCGACTGCGGTGCGAGTCCTGGAGCCAGTGGCTTAAACTCACGCCGGGCGCGTGTGCGTGCGTGCCCAAGATCCTGAGAGGAGACTGGAGATGGGATTGCGGAGTGGCCATCCCCCCTGGGGTGATTTCTCGCTTTCTGTCTCTCTGTCTCTGTGTTTCTGGTGAGCGCACGCGCCCTATAGCAAAAACCTCTCCAACAAAAGAAAAAAAAAATTATTTTGGGGACCAGCAGGTGGCGTGGTGGCTAAGGTGCTGGACACTCCCACATGGCCAAACATGGTTCAAGTCCTGGACCTGGTGGCTTGCTTTTCACTTTCTCACTTTCTTCTCTCTTTCTCTCTCTCATCAAATTTAAAAATAAATAAAATGAAAATAATTTTTAAAAATTATTTATTATTATTTTTCAATTTGACCACAGAGAGACAGAGAGAGAGGGAGAATGAGAAGGCAAGGCGCCAGGTCCAGAACTGGAACCACAGTACTACCCACATGGGATCTCGAAGGCAGGAAAGGATTCTGGACACTACTTATAATGGTCCACCTATGTTACTATGTATCTGTCAAAACCCATAGAAGACCACCACCAAGAGGAGGTCTGTAAATGTGGGCTCTGAGCTGTGGAACAGCACCGCACGGCAACAATGTAGCAATCTGGCCAACAGCTCATCACCGCAACAATGTAGCAATCTGGCCAACAGCCCATCACGGCAACAATGTAGCAATCTGGTGAGGGAAGCTGAGAGGCCAGGCAGGAGAGACCCAGGCACTCCGCATTTCCTGCTCAGTTTTGCTTTGAACCTATAACTGGTCTAAGCCTTTTTTTTTTTTTTTTTAATTAAAAGTACTGACTGAAAAATACAATTATGTACTGAGATTCTCCCCTAGGACTAAGTGTATCTGAGTGCTGATAAATTTTAAAAACAAAATTCTGTATTAGTGTCTTTGAGCAGGGAGTCCTCACCTCTGCTCAGACAAGCTCGTAATGTGTGTCTATCTCCCGTCTGCCTCACACACAGAAAGGACGCTTTCTAGCCTAAAAATCATCTCAATCCCTGAGTACCCCAGACTGCCACTAGGCTGTCTTAAGTAATGTCCTCTAACGCCATTAAGTGGAAATCTCTCATTTTAGGGAAAAGAGCAGTCCCCAGTACTGGCAGAACACTTCAAAGCCTTCACTCATGCTGAGTACCCAGGGTCAGATATTCACTTCACAGGGAAGGTGACCACACACCCTGTCATCCAAACCAGAGCACTATGTCAGCCAAGGGCCTGCTACTAACACGTGCTGAGGCCACAGGCACAGCCGATGGAAACCTGGGGGGTGTTGGGTAGAGAAATGTAGAGCAGCACTACCCCAGGGTGAAACTCCAGGCCAGTCACTCCCAATTGTAATATGGTATATTTCTAATTTACAGACATGTCCCAAGAACTGAGCAACTTTCTCAAATACTCTGTCCGACATGCAAATGTGCCCAGTCCTCCAAAACACCTCCAAATTCCCAGTTTTACTTCTCTTTCTCTACCCAAACTGGTAAATCTTTTATTCTTCTGCAGTCAACACTGTTTGGTGGTTATACCCATGGCTCAGATAACGTTCCCATTAACCAGAATCTCTTGCCTCACTGTGAAGTATGTAATTCAAGAGCCTACTGCCCCAATGAAAGAAAATACCTCGATTTCAAATGATAGCGTACAAAGATCAATGAACCCTAATATTTACACAAGGTAGTTCTCCACGTAGCAGTCTCAGAGTATTATCACTTCTAGATAGCAGCATGATAAATCCTGACAGAAAACAGGCCAAGACTGTAACAGCATCAACTCTCCAGAAAAAATTACCGTATTCTCTGATGGTGTTCCAGAAATGAATACCAAATCACATGGTAATACAATGCTGGAGTCAACAACCATGACCCTTAACACAGAGAAATCATTCCATTTAATAAATATATCCGTGTATGTTAAAATGCGAAACCTAATTTCCCTGTGTACAGAGGAAGACTGGAATGGATCATTTACATAGGTCTTTTCTGTTCTAATATTCTACAAACGTACATATTATAAACCCTGAATTAACTGAAACACAGTGCCTCATGAATCGTCCATGAGGCAAAATTATTTTAATAGATGATAAATGATCTAGAAACCAGGATATGTCTCTAATTTTGGGTCCTCACAATGCCTTGTTGCATACATTTGTCAATATTATTTGTTAAAAGAATGGTAAAGGCGCCAGCAGGTCCTTTACGGTCCCTTGCTCTTAAGGCTCTGTATTCCCTCATAGCCAACTGGATCGAGCCCCAGATCCAGTGACTTGACAATCAGGCCAGGGGTGTGTGTATGCACGTGCAGAATCCTGAGAAGAGAAGGGACTGTGGCACGGCCATCCCTCCTGGGAAGTGATTTCCCACTTTCCCTCTCTCTGTCTCGGATAAGCACGCACACACACACCCCATGCCAAAAAAAAAAAAAAAAAAAAAAAAAAAAAGAATGGTGGAAAATAAGTCCCATTAACAGAATAAAAGAATAAAAATATTTCATTATATTTCAACCTTTAAGACCTTAAAATGTCCTAATAATTATTTCCATATTAACAAACTTTGTAACAAATGAAATTCACCTTTCTTTAGAGGGATTTTTATTTTTTAAGTGGATATCAGAGCCACCTTTCTGAATATTCACAGAATCGCACACTTTAGGAGACCAGACTACAGTGTAGATGCCCCGGAATTTTTTTTTAACTTGCCATAGGGTGCACGCAGTTGCCAAAGAGAGACAGAGAGACAGAGTCGGACAAACAGATTGAGATTGAAAGTGAAAAAGCACCCCCCAAGGGGATGCCACACCACAATCCTCTCTCCTCCGCTCACCTCTTGGGATTTGGGGCGTGCACATATACATGCCCAGCGTTATTTTCAAACTGCCAGGTCCAGGAGAGTCATGTGGGATCCAACTGCCTTACACCGAGCCACAGGCTGGCCCTAGGAGTTCCTTTTTATTAAATAAACTCCACAAATCCTTAACATCAGTTTGTTTTCTAACAAGAAAGGAATACAACTGATCACATAATAAATCTTTAACTGACAGAGGGCATGTACACTCACCAGACAGCAGGAGAGCACGCACACGTATGTGCAACCCCTCCCACCATGGAGTATGGTCACGTCACAATCCTTTCCCATCAGAATTTTGGACAAGTGCCCAATGCATGCTTCAAGCCCTGGGACCTGGGATTTGAACCGTGGCCCATCAGCGAGAGTTGGCTCCCAATGCACAGCACTTAATCACTGCACCACGGGGCTGGCCTCTGCAACAGGTTTTTCCTTGTGATTTTACTTTACAGCTAGAGTGCAACTTACTATTTTCCAAATCAGGAAGTAATGAGGCACATCACCCATTCTACAACGGAAGTTCAGAATCTCCCTAAATGAATCTGTAAACCAGCCAAAGCCAAAACAGCCTGGAAACGGATTTTTTGTTTTGTTTTGTTTTGTCATAAGGTGTTGGTCACCTGAGAAATAGTGAGGGAAAGCGAGAAATCACCCCTCAGGAGAGTGGCCATGCTGCAATCCCTTCTCCTCCATTCTCCTCCTGGGACTTTGGGCACGCATGTACACGTGCCCAGCATGATTTTCTTGCCACCAGATCCAGAACTTGAACCATGGTCGGCCACATGGGAGTCCAGCACCCTAACCAGCATGTCACCTGCTGGCCCTCTAATTATTCTTAAAGTAATAAAAAAGAACATTTCGGGACCAGCAGTTGGCGTAGCGGCTGTGTTGCTGGACTCCCATGTAGTAGACCACGGTTTGAGTCCCGGACCCGGTGGCTTAAACTCATGCAGGTCGTGTGTGTGTGTGTGTGTGTGTGTGTGTGTGCGCGTGTGTGCCCCCAAGATCCGGAGAGGAGAATGGAGGGAAGGGGACTGCAGCATGGCCATCCTGCCGGGGGGGTGGTGGTGATTTCTCGCTTTCTGTCTCTGTGTCTGTCTCTCCGGCAAGCACACATGCCCTATAGCAAAAACCTCTCAAAAAAATTTTTTTTTCCAAAAAGATTACTGAACACATGGCTAACATCTCTGAAAGCAAATTCATCCTAGCTTCATGTATCAGACACACGGCAGTGTATCCCGCAACTTCCTACAGTATAGCAGCCGACCTCAAGACTGACTGCCATTCTACTGACTGCCCAGAGGCAGTGTGCACACCTGACAGGGAATCCCAGAACCTGCAACACCAGAGCGCACCACCTCGCTAAATCGCGATGCTGCTTACTGTGTAAATAAGGAGGAAATCACATCCGGAACTGCCTACGTCAGTATTATAAATAATACCTAAACGTTATATGGTATTATAACACATAGTATTTATGACACCCCAAACTACATACATGACATAGTTCAAACACGCTTCACCTTAGACCGAGCCCCACACGGTCTGTTCTACTTCCTTCTCACTAAGGTTAGCTGTTCAGGCCTCTGTCACTACACCTGCTCCGGTTACCTGCCACCTACCCCGACTTCTGTGTGGGCCTGGGTACTAGCATCACTGACTGACCGAGTTTTTAGCGGTGTCTAGCTCGTGAGCTGGGGTACAGGGTAGGGCTCCAGTTCCTCCTGGCGGATCTCCAAGGTGGATTCTCCTCCCACCCAGGAGTGAAAACAGCACTTCCATCTCCTTTCCAAGCAGCGACTTAACAGCAAGCCTCTGAATTGCCTATCAGGTACGTACTCCTGGTTTTCAAAACGCAGCACAAATGACAAGTGGCTCTTCCTGGTAGATGCGGACAAGCCTTTTAATAAAAATCATTTTACTGAAACTACTCTGCCCGGAATGCCTGCCTCCGAGGCGCCGTCCTCTCCCTCAGCACGCACTGCGACCACAGCCTGCCCTGGCAGCACTCAGGACCTCGCCATGTGGGCAAACCAGCCTGACCAAGAAACCGCAGACCCGATGTGCAGGGCCCCGGCGCCCCGCGCTCAGAAGCAGGTCTACAAAGGGGTCATCCACTTCACCACTGAAAACTGTTCTCCAGACCCTAAGGGTTCTTGGACTACTTAGGGGACTCCCTCTACCCCAAACAGCTCTACTTTCATCTAATTAACAAACTACGTTATATTAAAGAGAAAAAAAAACCAGGTCTGCTGCTGAAAGCTGAACACTCCTAGATCTAATTCTTGGCTCAATTTAACACCTCAATGAGAGGTGGAGGGTCAGGTTCTATCACTCATTTTACTGTGTCCCAACCACCAGTAAAATACTGCTTTTCCTGAAAAGAGAGAGTCAAATTGCTTCCAGAACGCTTTCACTAAAAATAAACTGAGCTAGGGGCCAGCAGTTGGCATAAATGGCTATGTCACTGGACTCCCACGTAGTTGACCGTGGTTCAAATCCCGGACCCGGTGGCTTAAACTCACACCGGGTGTGTGTGCGTGCGTGCCCAAGATCCCGAGAGGAGAATGGAGGAGAAGGGACTGCAGCGTGGCCATCCCCCCGAGCAGGGGTGATTTCTCACTTTGTCTCTCTGTCTCTGTCTTTCTGGTGAGCGCATGCACCCTGTAGCAAAAACCTCTCCAAAAAATTTAAAAATAAGCTGAGCTGTCCCAAGAATAATCCACATGTGAATGTTCAAGATTTCCACAAAAAAAAAATGCCTAGGATAAAGACCGATAACATGCAGTTCACCTCCACCAAATGAAGCTCCCCTGCTCGGAATGACAACAGCCCTCGGAAGGGGGAGGCCAGCTTCGAGTGAGAATGCAGACCTCACCACAGCGCCCACAGGGACAGAGAGCAACAACAGATGCTTCTACACTCCGCACGGCTACAGAAATGGAAGGGCCTGCCTTCCAATTACCACATGTGAAAAAGGCTGTAAATACCAAACCGAATTATAATGAATACTACTAACCCCAAAGCACCCAGTACAGAAGTGCTGTCACAGAACGAGCTTTGAAAACCACAAACTCACTGCTCTCCTACTCCCAGGAAGTGGGAATCAAAGGGTAAGAGGAAGAATTTTGAAAATATAAGTACCTGGTTATTATTTGAAGTTATCAGGTCCTTCCAAAATGATAAAAAGTCCCATTAACCTGGGTTGACCCCGCAGCCTGACTGTTCAGGGAGGTGGATCCCACACAGCCAGCTGTGGTCTGAACCCCAGCCCTGGTGGCTTGAGACACACAGTGTGTGTGCACGTGCCCCAAATCCCGACAGGAAGGAGAAACGACTCTGGCATGATCATGCCCCACCCCCGAGCACACTCAGCTTCTGGCACTTAAAAAAAAAAATCCAATAACTTTCCTTTCTTTCAAAAAATTAAATGAAATAATAATTCCCTTCTTTCAACGAATTAAATAAAATTGCTAGTCACCATGTTACGCAGGAGGGCTCATCCCCCCTGTGTGCCCATACTCCTCCTACAGTCACTCACAGCTATTCCTTGAAAATTCATCCTGAAGAAAACGTCATTCTAGGTTGCAATGGCTGCGGGGCTGTTATCTCTGGTCACCTGAGGCTCACTGAGTACTACTGGGCCTGTCGGGTTTTTCCAGTGGTCTATTTTGAGAGTTTTAGCATTGATACAATCTTGGAGCTCCTTCAGTGACAGAAAAGAGTTACAGAATGGTAAGGTGACACTCTAAGAGACACTATAAACACATTCCACTTCTGGGTTCAAGAGGCTGCTGACACATACACACCTGTTACCAAGATACAAAGGCCAATGAGCTCATACTTCTGGAAATTTCTACGCAATGTTTGCTATAGCGTGATGGTGCACGTACAGTGAGAACTACTATTCTATACACTGCGGGGCTTTTCCTCCTCTAAGGGGACCAGCAGATGCAGTAATGGTTAAGTTGCTGGCTCTGTCTCTCTGGCTCTCCAGAGAGCACATGCACCCTAGAGCAAAAATCTCTCTTCAAAAAAAAATGATAATAATGTATACAGGGACCAGCAGGTGATGTAGTGGTTACAGTGCTGGACTCTTGCATGGCTGACTTCACACCAGGAACTTGTGCATACATGCCCAAAATCCCAGGAGGAAAATGGAGAAGAAGCGACTGTGGCATGGCCATCCCCTGGGGTTAATTTCTTACTTTCCCTCTCACTGTCTCTCTCTCTCCCCCCAGTGAGTGCATGCACCCTGTGGCAAAAAACCTTAAAAAGAAAATAATAATAATAATAATAATAATAATAAATAAATATATATATATATATATATATATAAATAAATATAAATAACTAAGGTATAGAGAGCTCTTTAAAAAGACACAAAATTGTGTTGTGGAGGAAGTATCAGAGGCACAGGGATGGGAACAAAGCACGGGTTCTTACATTCCTTTACACAATCTGATCATGTCTGAATTACTAAAGTGAAAGTTAAAAGAAAGAAACGTTTTCTGTTGTTAAAGCTTGAAAATGAGATAGACAGCATATGCCTCTACTGTATTTTACAAGAACCAAAAAACGTGGGGCCTTTAAAACAGTCCCTGGTTAACTGAAAGAAAATCATATACGAGTTTCCTACTAAGATCCATGTTGCTAAATTTCTTTTTTTGGAGAGGTTTTTGCTATAGGGCATGTGTGTGCTTGCCAGAAAGACAGAGAGAGAGAGAGAGGGAAAGCGAGAAATCACCCCCTGGGGGAATGGCCATGCCACAATCCCTTCCCTTCCATTCTCCTCTCGGGATCTTGGGCACACGCCTGGCATGAGTTTAAGCCACCGGGTCCAGGACTCGAACCAAGATTGACTACATGGGAGTCCAGTGGCATAGGTATTACGCCAACTGCTGGTCCCCATGTTGCTAAATCTAACTCAAATAACAAGCATGTGTATGTCCAAACTCCTAAGAAGAGAATGGAGAAGGGATTGTGGCATGCCCCCCCCCCCCCCCCCCGCCAGGGGTGATTTCTCACTTTTCATCTCAGTCTCTGGTGAGCGCGCACACGTGCTCTATGGCAAAAATCTGGGGGAAAAAAGTTAAATTTTGAAGGTGCAATAAATTATGCAGTACTAGCAAGATTACCTGTTGTAAGATTATTTCGAAAATAAAGATCATTGCTACCAGGGCCAGCAGATGGCATAACGGTTATGTTACTGGACTCCCACATAGTCAACCACAGTTCGAGACCTGGACGCAGAAGCTTAAAACTCACACCAGACATGTGTGCGTGCGTACCCAAAATCCTGAGAGGGTAAACTTTACTAGGTTCCCTCCAGTCGAATGAATACTTTATCATTTATGCTTCCGTGTATTAAACAGGAACTGGAAGATTTTCTTTCTTTTTTTTTTGGGGGGGGGGGACGTTTTTGATATAGGGAATGTGCACTCACCAGAAAGAGAGAGAGAGAAAGTGAGAAATCACTCCCAAGGGAGGATGGCCACGCAACAATCCCTTCTCCTCCATCCTCTTGGGATCTTGGACACGCACGCACATGCACCTGGTGTGAGTTTAAGCCACTGAGTCCAGGACTAGAACCGCGGTCAACTACATGGGAGTCCAACGATGTAGCCATTACACCATCTGCTGGTACCAGGACTGGAAGAGTTTCATAATTTAGGTTTTGGATTTTTTTTTTAAAAGAGGTTTTTGCTATAGGACACATGCGCTCGCCAGAGAGACAGACAGAAAGAGAAATCACCCCCCAGGGGGCATGGTCATGCCACAATCCCTTCTCCTCCATTTCCCTCTCGGGATCTTGGGCACGCACGCACACACACCTGGCGTGAGTTTAAGCCACCGGGTCCGGGACTCAAACCGTGATTGACTATGTGGGAGTCCAGCAACATAGCCTTTATGCTAGCTGCTGGTCTCGGCTATTGATTTTTTAAAAATTAGTTGCAGGGGCCAGCAGATGGCCATCTTAACTGTGCACCGTGTGGTCGGAATCCCAGACCCAGCAACTTGAAAATCACAATGGACAGTGTGTGTGCATGCCTAAAACCCCAAGAAGAAAAGAGAGCGGAGGCTGTGGTGTGCCCTTCTCACTTTACTGTGCGTGCGTACCGTGGTACGCCCTTCTCACTTTACCGTGCAGGTTCTTTCCCTGCCAGTGTGTCTGTCTGTCTTTGTCAAGCATACACACCCCATAGCATAAATTAAAAAAAAAAAAAAAAAAAGCTGCTGAGGGTTATAATAAACAGAATTCTGTTTCAAGAGGCAAGTCCTAAAAGTGACTTTCTGGTCAACGCCAATGTTTGCCTATCATTTTTACTGAAATTCATAATCATAAAACCTTAGCGCTGAAAACAAATTTCTGGGCCTTAAAATTTTCTGGAAACCCCATTTCATTTTATGTTCACTTCCAGTTTCCCTGTGCCCACTGGGCTTTTAAGAAGTACCAGACGTAAGAGGTTTCGTTTATGAGGTCCCTCTGAACCACTCTGTGCCCTACTTACAGCAGCTGACAGTGAGCTAGTGTAGATACCTCTTCTCTGATGCTCATTAAAATGATCTTAATACCAAACCCGAGCTTTGCCCCCGCGCTCACGGCCGCTGCTCTCTGAGACAGCCATCCATCTTTGGAGACTGCCTAATTCCCTTACTTCATTTACACAGCCACCTTGCCAGTATTTATAGATAGCCACACCCCCAGTGCTCCCTTTTCCTAAGTGCAGCTCCTTCAGGCTTCTCTCAGTGTTAAGCTCCAGGCAACACACACCTCCATCTTTACCTCCATCTTTTCCTGACCGTGGCTGGAGAGCATTCCTGGTTATCTGGAGCTCAGTCCTAGGAAACAGGAACACTGTTCTATCTACAGGCAGCTGGACGACAGCTCGCGGGCAGCTGGCCGAAGCCTCCTACCCCTGCTCTTCCCCGGGCAGGTTTCCTGGTTTGCGTTAAGGCCATCTACCGCTTCTCCCGGCGAGTGAGCTGAGATTTGGCACTAATGCCATTTCACACTGGAGCTGCTGTGCTGGTCTCCCAGTTGTTCCACAATGGTGCCCCCACGTGCTACACTTATCATTAAAAACAGAGAAAGAAGTTAAATGTGACCCGTTATTTCAATACAGGAAGTGAGAAGTACTTCACAGCAGCTGCCACGGAAGGACAAGGACACACTGTTGTCTTTGAGAAGAGAATCCTGCTACCCTAGAATCCCTCCCATGCCGGGGCTGGCATTCGAGCTGGCCTACACTCCCCAAGTGAACACTCATCTCAGGACAGACAGCAGGCCCCGGCCCCGGACTTGGCCAACAGCTCAAGGGCAGGGGCCGGGAAATAAGGAACACAAGCTCTAATTTCAAAGAAAGGACAGCTACACATACCGGGGAAGTTCTGATGATGTTCAAGTGACCGTGGCTCCCTTTTCTCCTAAACTCGAATAAGGACGAAGTGGCTGTGACGCAGCGGCCCAGTGACAGCGCGGTGCACCCCACCTGGCCGAGCGATGGGCCACAGCCTGAGCACTGGTCCAGTGCGCCTGAGAAGCCAGGCTCCTGCACGTGGGCTCAAATCCTGTGGGACTGAGGAATGGAGGAAAGGGGACCGCGCTGTGGCCACATCCCGGGAAGTACTTTCTCTGGAGAGCCCAGGTGGCCACTGGCAATAAATCTTTTAAAAAAATACATAAGGGGAACCAGCAGTTAGCGTAATGGCTATGTCGCTGGACTCCCACCTAGTCGACCGCGGTTCGCGTCTCGGACCCGGTGGCTTACAACTCACGCCGGGCGCGTGTGCGTGCGTGCCCAAGATCCCGAGAGGAGAATGGAGGAGAAGGGATTGCGGCGTGACCATCCCCCCTGGGGGGTGATTTCTCGCTTTCTGTCTCTATGTGTCTCTCTGTCTGTCTGGCGAGCGCACGCGCCCTATAGCAAAAAACTCTCCAAAAAAAAAAAAAAAAAAATACATAAGGGACGAGAGAAACTATATTCTTCTTCTAAGATAATAAAAAACACAGCTATTACAGTTAAGTGTTTCTTTCTGTCTCCATTAATAGACCATTTTCAACCAAAATGAACACGGAGTATCCACCTACCCGGCAGAAATTGTCACTGAATTGTTTGAACCGCACTGGTGACCTCCGCCAAGTCCAGCACGCCCTAACACCACGCTGCCTCCCAACACAGGGACTCCGTGTCACTGAAGTATTTAGGGGTAGCCAGATTTCAAAACAGTCAGTGCCATAAAGTATGTTTTCATTATTGTCAAAAGTTCCTCAAATGTCTTAAAACAGAAAGTATCTCTCTGAGCTCTTTACCCATTAGAGAAAGTACCAACGTTATAGGATCAATTAAACTGTATGGTTTTTATAAGTGGGAAGGGACTCCGGCATCACCTCGTGGTTTTTGAGTACTGCCCATGGAAAGCTCGAACCCGTTCTCACCCATCCTGCTACACACAGGACACTGACCTTGGTTAGTTCTCTATCGGAAAACTTCTTTTTTTGAGACAGAGAGATTTTTGCTTTAGGGCATGAGTGCTTGCCTGAGAAAGACAGACAGAAAGCAAGAAATCACCCCCCAGGGGGAATGGCCACACCGCAATCCCTTCTCCATTCTTCTCTTGTATTATTAATCCACACGCACGCAATTTGAGTTCCAAGCCGCCAGGTCCAGGACTCGAACCGCAGTCAACCACAGGGGAATAGTCCACATAACCATTATGCCATCTGCTGGTTTCCCGAAAAACACTTAATCACTTTTAGAATGTGAGTACCCATGTGGATAAGATTAAAACTACTGATACAACTTGGTACTGAATGTTTTCTAAAATAAAATCTTACATACCTTTTTTATTTTTTAAAAAAATTTATTCATTCATTCATTTATTTTAATTTGACCAGAGAGAGAGGGGGAAAGTGAGAAAGCAAGCCACCAGGTCCAGGACTTGAACAGTGGTTGACCACGTGGGAGTGTCCAGCATCTTAACCACCACACCACCTGCTGGTCCCAAACTCTTATATACTAATGACACAGAGAACCCTGACACTTCCAGAATGACTCAACATCATCTTGTTTATATTTCACTGTCTAGCTTCGGTGAAATACTACTTGAGTGTAACAATGGCAAAACAAAAGTGACAAAGCGTACTCAAACTCAAGTTCTTCTGGAAAATACTGTAAAACACCACTATCTGGTAAATGCAAAAGTTCCTCTTTCGCTCAAAGAACTCAACACATAATGTCTCAGCGTCGTTTAAATGAACAGATGACTTGCTTTTTATAACAATATTTAGTAAACACCAATTTCGCACAGACAAACCAACTAAAGATTCTGAGCAATCAGGTCAAAATATCCTCAAATTAACTAAGTTTAAGAGGGGCCAGCAGGGGACCAGCAGTTAGCGTAATGGCTATATCGCTGGACTCCCATGTAGTCGACCGTGGTTCGAGTCCCGGACCCGGTCACTTAAACTCATACAGGTCATGTGTGTGTGTATGCATGACCAAGATCCTGAGAGGAGAATGGAGAAGGGATTGTGGCGTGGCCATCCCCCTGGGGGGTGATTTCTTGCTCTCTGTCTCTCTGACTTTCTGGTAAGCGCAGGCGCCCTATAGCAAAAACCTCTTAAAAAAAAAAAAAAAAAAAAAAAAAGAGGGGCCAGCAGATGGCATAGTGGTTATGTTGCTGGACTCCCACATAGCTGACCATGGTTCAAGTCCCAGACCCAGTAGCTTAAAAATCACACAAGTACACACACCTGTGTGCTTGCCCAAAATCCCAGGAGGAGAATGGAGAAGGGACTACAGCATGACCACCCCCTCTGGGGGATGATTTCTCACTTTCCTTCCCTCTCATGCTTGTTTTTAATTTTTTAATTTGCCAGAGGGCTTTTGCATTGTCAGAGACTGAGGGAGAGGGAAAAAGCATCCTCATGGGTCAGGCAGAATGCAAGCCCACCTCTTCCACTTCTCCATCCTGCCAGTTCTGGGGACACGCGTCCACGCACGCAGTCTTCAAGCAGCACAGTGTGCCCCGTGGGACCCCTGCCTTTATCAGTAGGCTATGGGGCTGGCTCCGTAATATTACCTTCACACGGACGCAAAGGCAAACAAAAGCCTAGACCTAGTTTCAACTTTAGGTACCATACTAAATTAGTATTAGGTACAAATTTTAACTCCTCTCGCTAAATTGAATGAACTCCACAAAGCAGGTACATTATGCTGAGATATTTTTGCTATAGGGCATGTACACTCGCCAGAGAGACAGAAAGAGAAATCACCCCCCAGATGGGATGGCCATGGTACAATCTCTTCTCCTCCATTCCCCTCTCAGGATTCTGGGCATGCACACACACCGGGCCAGCATGAGTCCCGGGACTTGAACCGCAGTTGACTACGTGGGAGTCCAGCGATGTAACCATTACACCAACTGCTGGTCGCATCATGTGTTCATTCTTTTAAAGCTGGGCAGCAGGGGTGGACAGTGGCCCAGTGGCAGAACTAGCACTGCCAGGCTGACACAAGGACAAGGCTGAGGCGGGGTTTGGAGACTTCCCGAGGTTTGTTGCTGCCTCGTGGGCACCCAGGGCCCAGCTGGCTGAGCTGGGGGAGGGGAGCACATGGTCGGATCCTGCTGGGGTGCTGTCTCTCCATCTCTCTTCTCACTCACGGAAAAAGTCAACAAAATAAACGAATAAACTATTCATCAGTATCTCTGGAATAATGTTTTTACACAGAATCACTCTGAAATGTAATGAGAAGTTTATTAATGCATATAAGGCTATGAAATAAAACCGTTTATAACCAGCTTTACTAGAGAAGTTTCCTGTCTTCCCAAAGCTAATCCTTACCAACTAAAATGTTTAATTCGGTTGCAGGGAGGGGATCCATAGAAACCTCACAAACAAGTTTAAAACTGCATTATCTAAGGTGCTGAAAACCTCTGTTAGCGGCATTTTCAAAATTCACGTCAACGGCACGCTCTGTTCAAAGAGGCCGACAGAGCAGGGCCAACGCCGGCAGGCGATTCAGGCGATTCGGCACCACTGCTTTAGTCCTGGCGTGTGAGCTCACTTCAGAAGCCCCACGTCTCTTTACTCTCCCCGGCACACACTCCTCACCGGACGCCCGACAGCTTTCCCTGTGTGCTGCTGCCCGCTCCTCGCGCTCCTCCTCACCGCCCATCCTGTCCAGGGCCAGCTCACTGCGAACAAATACCTCGACAGAATGCATCAGGCCTTTTCACACTCACTGCTCTGAAACGTCTTTGTGCAATTTTATTCAAACGGTACTGAGCGTCTCCCCCCCCCCCCTTTTTTTTTTTTGAGAGATTTTTCCTATAGGGCACGTGCACTCACCAGACAGAGAGAGAGAGACATAGAGACAGAAAGCGAGAAATCACCCCCCAGGGGGGATGGCCACGCCGCAATCCCTTCTCCTCCATTCTCCTCTCGGGATCTTGGGCACGCACGCACACGCGCCCGGCGTGAGTTTAAGCCACTGGGTCTGGGACGCGAACCCCGGTCGACTACGTGGGAGTCCAGCGACATAGCCATTACGCTAACTGCTGGTTCCCATCCCCTTTTTTTAGATTTAATTTTATCATTTTTACTTTAATCTGCTATAGGGCACATGCACTCACCAGAGAGAGACTGAGGGAACGTGAGAAAGCGAGCCCAGGTCCAGGACTCGATGGTCGGTTGTGTGGGAGTCCAGTGCCGTTACCAACCACCACACCAACTGCTGGCTCACGACTCGGGTTTTTCTGCGTGCTTTAATAAATATTAGCACTGGGGCCGGCAGGTGGTGCAGTGGTTAAGGTGCTAAATTCTCACATGACCAACCACATGGTTTGCTTTCTCGTTTTCCCTTTCTGTCTCTCTCTGGTCAAAATAAAAAATAATAAAATAAATTTTTCAAAAAAGATATTCGCACTGTATCTCCTTCCTTAGCTGTTGTAAAAAGACTTTACACACATCCAGCAAAGGTTCAGGTTTTTAATGTATGAATAAAGTTCTTCAAGTCTGGTCAATGAAAAGCAATTGTCCCGACTGAGCACTTTTTTTTTTTTTTTTTTTTTTAAGTTTTTGCTACAGGGCACATGCACACTCCAAAAGAGAGACAAAGAGCAGAGAGACAGTGGGCGGGAAAGGAAGAGATCATGGAGGTGGAGGAGATGGCCACACCACAATCCCTTCTCCATGGGGTTTTGGGCACACACACGCACATTCGCTCGGTGTGAGTTTCAAGCCACCAGGGCTGGGATTCAAACCAATGTCAACCATGTGTGAGTTTCAAGCCACCAGGGCTGGGATTCAAACCAATGTCAACCATGTGGAAGTCCAACATCTTAACCACCGCGCCACCTGCTGGTCCCAAGAGAGAACTTTTCTAGTCACATCTGGTCATCTTTGAAGACCCAGATAAGTAACTACCTTTTATAAAAATAAAAACACAATACCTAACATGCTGCCTTTTATTAACGTATAAAGATCTCACAAGAAAATGTTTCACATCAAAACTACACGAATGAGTGGGCTAGGTGGTATGGTGGTTGGAGGCGCTGGACTCCCACATGGCTGACCATGGTTCGAGTCCTAGACTTGATGGCGTGCTTTCACACTTATTTTCTCTTCCTCCCTCCCCCCTCTCTGGTCAAATTTAAAGTTAAATAAAATCTTAAATTAAAAAAAAAAACCCTACACTAATGAGAAAAAACAAAGTGCTTTATTCAAAATCTAATTTCTCATGAGTACCTGTAAAACTTATACAAAGTCAGACCCATAATGGACTTTGATCTTAATTTAGGGCCAATAAATTCACTGTGGAACACATGTTTTGTTTTTGTTTTTAGATTTATTTAACTTTATTCTTTATTCATTCATTTATTTTTAATTTGACCAGAGAGACAGAGAGAGAGAGAGAAGATGAGAAAGCAGACAGCAGTCTGGGACTCAAACCATGGTCAACCTTGTGGGAGTGTCCAGCCGCTTAACCACCACACCATCCGCTGGTCCCGGGGGACAGAGAGGCAAAAAGAAGAAATCACCCCCTGGGGCACGCACACACGCACAAGCACGCACCCGTCGTGAGTTTAAGCCACGGGGTCTGGGACTCAAACCGCGGTCGGCTACATGGGAGTCCAGCGACATAGCCACTACACCAACTGCTGGTCCCGGAACAGGTTTTTAAGGCTTTCATTGCCTGTGTTTCAGACCTCGGGATGGTCCCGCAGTTACATTGTAGTGTGTCTGGCAACACAAAAACCTATCTGTATCTTTTTCTCATGTGGATTCAGTAACTTTGTAGAACAAACCCAGGAGCAGGTCCTGATCCAGCGAGGCCTCTCGGCTCAGACCTCTGATGAAGTTCTCACGCTGGGTGCGCATTATGTCAGTAGTGACACTTTGGTTAGCTGCCTGAGAGACTGAAGCCTTATGATCTCCTTAGGAAAGGCTTTATTCCAAGGCAAACTATTTCTTCTGGTCAAATCTTATTTGGATTAATTACGTTAAAAATCTGTTGTCTGACATCTGGCAGGTCATTGGTACCACAGCTGCCACAGACAGGCTGTGTCTTCTGCCTGTCACTTGCGCTCCCCCGAAGAGGGACGTGTACGGTCGGTAGCAGATACACCTCTCAAATGTACATGGGGAGAGAAAGTTGCCAAATCACTGAAGCAAACAGCACTTGTCAGAAAAGAAAAGAGGCATGAATCATCTAATGCAGATACTGGCGTGTCTGCAAAGCACGGCGTTCACAACTGCCGAGTGTCACTCGAGCACAATGGTATCCGAAAACCGAGCTCGCCAGAAACCAGAAAACAAAACTTAGCTTCTTTGCAATCAAGCTCCTCAGATCCCTTCTTCTCCTCTACTGAAGTGTTCGTTACCGGCCTCATACTTTCAGTGTGAGGACATGCTTTGCTCCACATCCACTCACGCCGCTATGTCTACACCACTCCCACCGCGGACCAGCTCTTCATGCGTTCCCAGCACTCACAACAAGGCTACTCTGTGAAAAGTGGCATTGGGCCCACATGAAAAGATACCTGGGTCGCGGAAAGAGTGAAAATGAAAGGAAAGAAAAAAGAAAAGAAGTCATCTCTCCCAGAGGATCAAATGGAAATGTAAACTTCCTCACTGAACCTGCAACACCAGACACAATTCAGCTGGTCACTTTTTTTTTGGAGAGGTTTTTTTTTGTTTTCTCGGTTTTTTTGCTATAGGGCGCGTGTGCTCGCCAGACAGAGAGAGAGAGACAGAGAGAAAGTGAGAAATCACCCCTCAGGGGGGATGGCCACAGCACAATCCCTTCTCCATTCTCCTCTCGGGATCTTGGGCACACACGCACACGCGCCCAGCATGAGTTTAAGCCACCGGGTCCGGGACACGAACCGCGGTCGACTATGTGGGAGTCCAGCAACATAGCCATTACGCTAACTGCTGGTCCCCCAGCTGGTCACTTTTCTAAGTGTTACATAAGCAAAAGCATGAATCTGTGTGGGGCCCTGGGATGGCCCATTTACCTTTATCTGAGATGACTGCACAGTAGTAACCAGTGTCTACAGGGAGAAAACAGTAATGCCACTTTTTAAAGTAACAGCAACAGCCAACATTACTGGATGACTGGGAACAGGCCAGGCAAACCTCAAAGGCCATCATCTCATTTCATCCTAAAGTTGGCCCCAGGGAACGGCCATGTTTGTGAGCCTCTTTTTACAGATAAGGGAACTGAGGTCTGCTTTGCTCAAGGTCACTCAGCAGAGCTGGGACTAAAACCCAGGTATGAGGGCCCACGCCTCTGCTCTTGGTCACATTATACTGCTTGGTTTCCACTCAATTTTAGTCTAATGTTTTTAAAGAGAGATTTTTGTATGGGGCACATGCGCTCCTCAGAGAAAGAGAGAAAGCAAGAAGGCAACCCCCCCCCCCCCGGGGTGGGGGGGATCACACTGCGAACCCTCTGCTCTGTTCTCTCTGGATTTTGGACAGGCGCCTAGCATGAGTGTTAAGCCCCTGGGTCAGGATTTGAACTGCAGTCAACCACGTGGAAGTCCAGTGACAAAACCATCTACTGGCCCTAGTCTAAAGTTTCTAACAGCTTACATAAAGAAGGTTAATTTTTAGGACAAGTTTCTTCCTTAAAATAAACCACATTTTTGCAGCCAGTTGGTGACACAGTGGCTAAGGCAGCTAGACCCCACATGGCGGGCTGTGTGGCTCAGTCCCAGACCCAGTGGCTAGACAAACGCACTGGGTACTTGTGCCTGTGTGCCCGGAATCACGAGGAAGAGAGAAGGGGCTGTGGCGGTAACCACTCCCCAAGGGGTTACAGACTTTCCGTCTGTCCAGTAAGTGAATATTCCTGCTAGCCTCCCCCGCCAAAAAAAATTAAAACTAAATATTTTTTATGAACATACAAAAATCAACCAATGAAGATCTTATTTGAAAGTATGCCTTTACACGGGGCCAGCAGCTGGTGTGGTGGATAAGGGCGCTGGATTCCCACATGGTCAACCATGGTTCAAGTCCTGGGCCTGGTGGCTTGCTTTCTCACTTTCCCTTTCTCTCTCTATCTCTCATGTCAAATAAAGAAAAAAAAATAATAACAATAACAAATGGAAATAAATAATTCTTTTAAAGATTATTGTATTAAAAAAACATGCCTTTACAAAAAAAAGAGAAAGAAAAGAAAACATGCCCTTACAAGTCTATATATTTAAATAGGAAGCAAAATCTAGCAGCAGGAAAGCCCCAGTTGCTACGGCAATGGGTCACGGGCACTCTGCAGGTAGAGACCCCAGGACCCTCTAGTGTAACCCTTCCTTTCAAGGGTGATGAAGGACGTCAACACTCAATCTAAATTACCAGATTCCCAGCCCAGAAACACTCTAGGTGTATTTTTTCTTCAATTTACCATTTGAATTGGTAATTAACACTTCAAACCCCTCTATCTCAGAGCATGGAATCCCTTCCCGAAGCACGGTAAGAAAATACACTGTGACATGAGGTCAGATACGGCGGCCATTACTGGAGGGAAGCCTGAATTTCATCCTAAGGCATGACAGAATGCTATAAAAGGGCACCCTTATTAACCATATGAACTCGAACTCAAAAAAATCGCTATTTCCTCCCTGAATTAAATTTGCATTCATTTAGGTCAACGACCGGCTCAGCTGCACGTCACTGGGCGTGTCATGTGACTGCATTGGAGCTCATTTCAAGGGAAAGACACTGTTGGGTGCCTTATTTAGAACACATCCCTGAGAGCAGCCAGCTGAGTCTTCGGAGGCCTATCCAAAACCCTCCTTTAGTTGCTAAGAAACTACAATTTCGCCGTATTATAAATCACTGCGAAGAAGCTATGCCAGCAGAAATTAAACGTGGCAAGATCAGGAATGTCACCCATTGTGCAAAATGAAATCCTGCTATTTCCATACATCGAATCGCTGAGAGTGGTATTAGGCTTATTTAAGTCACATTGTTCATAACCTGGAAACCGTTAAGATAAATTGCACCCACTCTCCCCTGGCTTCCACAGAGGCCTCAGGCTTTGGAAGCAAACAGGAAAAATACCCACTGCACCTAAGAAAAGTGTTTCCTTCCGGACCCCTGTCGTGATAACGCAAGGCTCCGAAGCATGCAGAGGGTCTGATTAATACAACATGGGAAAGACTTCGTACTAGCCGGCGCCACCTCTGCAATCTTTTATTGATAAGTTTCCACTGTAACAGCATTTAAGCCCAGGTTCTCCTTAGACTACTCAACTATAATCATTTAAGTCCAAGCAGAGTTCATTTGAAAGTATCGTAGCGTACAACGAACACTTAAACACCAGCAGGAATTATTCCCAGCTCACTCTCCAGCACTGACTGCTCAAATTCTTTCATGCACAGAAATGTTTTTTAGACCTCTTACTAACTCCGCCACAAGCAAAAACAGGTTCGATGTGCAATCTCACTTGTGAGGTCGGTGAAGCAGCTGATGTGTAACACCAGCGCTCAGTCAGAACCTGCTGGGTCTGGACACCCCGTGCCCACGTCCCCCGGTGTCTCCATTTTCTCCACGCGGCTCCGGTTCGAGCCCGGCTGTGTCATTTCCACCGCCCTCTGCGCACACCCCGGGGGCCGCTTTCACGTCCCTCGGAAAGAACGCCGAACTTCTCCCTGAAACTTCGGGCTCTCCCGGACCACTGCCCACCTCCCTCCCTCCCGGCACCGCGCCGCGGCCCGAGCCCGGCCTCCCCGGGCTGACAGGCCCTCCGCCGCGAGGCCGAGCCCTCCCGCATCTCCGCCCCCACCCCCGTCTGTACCCAGGCACCCCGCAGCTCGCGCACACCCCCACTCGGCCTGACCCCGTTCCCCGCACCTCTGCTCGAGTTCCTTTCCTTATTTAGGAAGTCCGCTCCGCTCTCCCCGCCGCGGCCCGGAATGGCCCGCACTCCACCCTCGGCCGAGAGCCCGCGGGGACGCGCAGCTGCTCCCGCAGGTCCCCGCCGCCTCCTCCACCCCCGCCCGAGGCGCCCCGCTCCTCCCGCTCCCGGGCGCGAGTACTCCGCTCGCCGCGGGCTCCTCCGGGCTCCTCCGCCCTGCCCCGCACCCGGCCTCCAGACCTGCGGGGCCCAGAGCCCCGGCCGCCCCCCGCCCGCCCGCACGCCCGTTCCTCCGCTAGCTGCGCGCCCCCGCCGGCCGCCCCCGCCGCTGCCCCCGCTCCCGCTCCTGCCCCCAGGTCGGCTCCCTCGCGGCCCCGCGCCGACCCCGAGCGCCGAGCCGCCGCCGCCGGGGCTCACGCCGGACGCCCCCGCCTCGCGCACAGGCGCCGCGGGTCCTCGCACCTGCGCCGCCTCGGGCCCCGCGGGCGTCCCGTCCTCGTGCACCCGCGCCCCGCGGCCCCCGCCCGGCCCGCCCCCGGCGCCCCGCTTACCGTTCTGAGCGGCGCCTGGCCCCGGGAACAGGGAGCCAGAGACCAGCAGCAGCGACAGGGCCAGCGCGCCGGGCAGCGACGGGCCCGCCATCCTCCCTGGCGGCAGACCGAGCGGCGAATGGGCCGGGGCCGGGGCCGCAGCCGGGCCGGGGGAGGGAGGGGAGGGAGGGAGGGGGCGGGCAGGCGAGCGCGCGAGGGAGAGAGCGAGGGAGGCAGCCGGGTCGGCTCCGTCCTTCCCCGTCCTCCTCCTACCGCCGCAGCGCCCAAGCCTCGCGAGATCTCCGCTCCGGGCCGTGGGCGGCAGAGGAGCGACGGCGGCAAGGCTCGCGAGAAGAAGAGGCCGCGCCTGATGCCCCGCCCCCGGGCTCGGAGTCCCCGCCCCTGCAGGAGCTGATTGGCCCAGCGCGGGGCGGGTCACGTGCCAAGGGCGCTTCTGGCCACGTGACGGAGCGAGGCTGGAGTGCGTCCGCCCCGCGCCCGGGCGCCGGGAGTCCCGCGCTCGGCTCTGGTCGGCAGCCCGGGGCGCCCGGGAGCAGCGAGCGCCGGACGCGGGCCGTCCTAGCGCGCTGCCTGCCCTCCGCTCGCTGGGGCTTCTGGCTGCGGAGTCCCACGCGCCAGCCGCCCTTGTACGCTTCTCTCTGGTCGCCCGTCAAGCACAGCTGTGTCCTCGCTTGACCTCAGACCCACCCTGTCACCTGGCCCCACCCTCCGGCTCTCGTCCCCGTTTTCCTTCCAGGCAGAGCGACGCGCTCCCTGCCCTTCCATTCCCTTGCGCTTACCCGCCTGAGGTCTCCCGGAGGCTGAGATGGCCCCGCCGCCCCTCGCCGGCTCCCAGGCCTGAGGTCGGCCAGCCGGCTGGCTGGCGGCGTGCCCAGTCGCCGTTCTGTAAGGGATCACCTCGTTCAGCAGAGGACGAATCCCCGGAAGCATTTGCATGCAGTGAACCCTTCAGTTTGCTGTAGGGCTCATACGCTTGCTGGAAAGAGAAAAAGTGAGAAAGCTCCCCTCCCCGGGAATGGCCACCCCGCAATCCCCTCTCCTCCAATCCCCTCTATGGATTTTCAGCAGGCATGTGCACAATTTTTCGAGCCGCCAGGTTGGGGACTTGAACCACAAAGTCAGCCGTGTGAGATCCGGCCGCATTAACCACCCACCACTGGCTGGCCCTTGCAGTGAATATTTATTGAGTACCTGCTGTGCCAGGCACTTGGTGAAACCCACGAGGAAAGATGGTTCCTCCGTTCACGGAGTTGGCCACGTCCACTGTCTCAGAGGGTTGAGGAAGAGCCAAAAGGCCGAGGGAGGAGCCAGCAAAGCCCTCAGAGGTTAACTGGCAATGTGGTCGCTGCTGTTTCATAGAAGTTTGGAAATGCTCTTTCCGGGCGTTTTTTTGGTTTTTTTTTTTGGTTTGGGTTTTTGTTTTGTTTTGTTTTTGGTACTACCCTTAGTGTTGGTACTTGGCAAGGGAGTTTCTAAGGCTAACTTCCTCTCTGACTCACAGCAGATGTCCTGGGGAGTGTCTAGGGGCTGAAACTCTGAGGACCCAAGCAATAGTCCTGATTCCCTGGCTTGATTCCCAGGGCTTGGGGGAAGCAGACCCTCGGGTCTCGCTCAAGCTCAAGTGGTCTCCAGCTTTCCACAGGAACCAGACGGGGGGGTTCTAGACTAAGCCTTCTAACAGGGCCAGGACTATACCAGCCGCACGCTGTCCACTGAAGGCTGTAGGCTTGGAGGTCTGCCCGTGTGAGTGACAAAGACACTGGCCTATCTCTTTGTCTGAGCAGAGGCCATTCTGCAGACAGTCCTGCAAGACCGGCTGTCAGGCCGCCTGTGACTGGACCGAGGTTTTCAGCTGGTGAAGGCTTCGATGAGATGCAACCATTCTGTCTCATGGCAACCACAATAAACATCCCTATTTGATCCTTACAACAAGAGACCTTTACAATATGACTATGCTCATTTTGTGGGTAGGGAAACTAAGGTCAAGAGAGGGCATGACCTGCTCAGGGTCTTGGAGTTTGTGTGACTTATTCGTGACAGTCGGGTTCCCCTGCTTCTAGATTTACGGTGGGGGTGCATTTCCTGGGAGTATCATGTGACTTGCTTCAGCCAGTGACATGTGAGAAGCAACTCGCATCATTTTCAAGTGGAAGCATTTCACTTCCAGCGCCCACGTGGTCGCATATCCTTCGGCCTTGGTGGTGATCGTGACGGTGAAGGTGAAAGCACGCGTGGAGATGAAGCTAATGTCAGTCCAGGCCCCCAAGCTGGCAAAAGAATGCAAGCCCTCCTGCCAACCCTGCCGAACAGAGAGCATGCGTGAGTTTAGCTGACAGGGATATTTGTTCCAACGCCACAGCCCGGGCTAGTCTGGTAAGGGAAGATGGAGATCGAGTCTACGCCACCATCATCTGCTAGCTGTGTGGGCTTCAGCAAATGACCTGTCTCTGTGGACCTTCTTTATCTGTCCAATGGGGCTAGTGCTAGTTTCTACCTCCTAAGATTCTGAGAGGAGTAAGGGAGTAAACCTTTGTGCAGTGTTACAAAGTTTCTGGTTCATAGGCAACACTCAAGTGTCCTTGATGGTAACACTACAGTACTGGCCCGCCCTGTGTTCTTCCCTCTATGTCATTCTTTCCAAAGCGATTCTGGAAGAAAAAGGGTAAGTCCGAATGTTAGCAAGCAACCCCCAAAACCTGCCGTTGTGAAATCTCCCCAGGATGCTAGCTGTACTTTTAGACCCCTTTTGTTGAGAAAAGTTACATGATAGCTACATGGTAACAAAAACCTTCCATAACTCAGTAACTTAAGCAAGTAATTTAGGAATTGGATTGTTGCTGTTTGAAATCCACATGCACTTGTTAAAGATCTTAGTACAGGTGAGCTGGCTGTGCCCAAGGATGGCTGAGCTCCTTGCAACACCTGAGAAGAGCCCTAGGAGTCCTCAGTGCTCAGGCTGAGACACTTTCCTGGCCTCCAGGGACTACTTGGAGATTGGCTTTCCAGTGTTGACAGCGCCTCCTGGTGGGAAGATCTGTAATAAAACATTCCCCTCTGAAAGGCTTCTCGTGGGTTGGTTGCTGTGGTTCATTAGGTCCTAGAAAGGAGGTAGATCCTTCCAGTGGAAGGATAGTTGTGTTCCTAGAGTTGACCTAATGCTTTTGATACTGATGATGAAATCCCAATGATTGTTCCTCCCCTTTCTGCACAGATTCCTGTTACCTAAAGCTCTTGATTGCTACTCCCAGTCAAGTAACATTTTCCCCACCCTTGCAATTCCTAGCACCGTCCTTGAACTCGGTAGGTGCGTTCAATGTCCCTGGGAATAGCCCATTCAATACCTGGTCTCGCAATCCTTTTACATCTCCAACAGCCTTCTCCTCCAGTGAGCCCTCCCTTCTGAGACTGCACACTTAATACTAACACTCGAGTCACCTCACAAGAAAGGGCTCCATCTTTGAAAGAGGGAAAGAGAATGCCCCCACCACCCGCCCCCACCTGGCCTGTCAGTTTCCTGCGCTGGGACGCCACATGCTGTAATTCACCTGCGCTGCGGTCGCTGACCCGCTGTCGCCACCAGTCTTCGTGTGTCCTCCATCTCCCTCCTGCTCCAGTTTAGAGACTGTGATTCATTTCATCGTTCCAATCACTTCCTCACCCACCTCAGTCTCCAGCATGCTTTTCTGAGAAAACCACAGGCTGGCAGAGCCCTGGGATCTGAGACAAGGTTTCATGCCCAAACCTGAGCGGCTAAATGTTGCCGGAGAATAATCACACCGACAAGCGAAATGGCTTTTTTTCTCATTCTTTTAGGTGTTGGACTTTATTTTAAATTCATGATCCCAAACATCCAAAGAGTACACAGCCCAGCCCCGCAGTCCTCCCTTCCCCATGTCATACCCCTGAGTTTGCAAATGCAACGGTCACATGCAAGAAAGGTCTGGTTTCTCCTCCTCCTCGAGATCGAACTTAGTCCAGCCGGAGCCCCTTCCTGCCGTGATGACAAGACGTTCGGGTTCGATCGTTACGCACGTCCTTCCTACTTCCCAGGGTGACGTGAAGTTCCTCAGGTCTCCTGCAGCCCAGGGCATCACTTGTTTTATTCCACGCTGTGAGTTCGCTCTGGCTGCTGCGGGTGCTTCATGCCCAGAGCCACATGGTCCCTCGAAGAGGAGCGTCTGACGCTTACCCGCCCCCGGCAGCCTCACCCCACACCACACCCCCTCCCGGTTCTGCTCCTCACCTTGGGCCAGGAGGCATCATTTTACATATTTGGTTTTCATTGCCCTAAAATCAATACTCCACCCTTTCACCTCATCTGCGTCTCATACTTTAGATGTCAGCTTCGAATCGCTCCTCCTAATAAGAAAATTAAGGCCACGAGGAGGTATCACTTTACACATATACTCGATTTAATTTGAGGTTTTTGCCATGGAGCACATACACTCACAAGAGAGAGACACAGAGAGGGAAAGTGAGAAATCACTCCCCAAGGGGATGACCTTGCTGCAATTCCTTCTCCATTTTCTTAGGATTTGGGGCTCACACACATAAACATGGACACCCACACGTGGCTGGCAGGATTTCCAAGACACTAGGTCCAGGATTTGAACCATAGTCAGCCATGTGGGAATCCAGTGCCTCAAACACCATGCCACCTGCTGGTCCCTCTGTTTAATTTTTTTTTTTTTTTAACCTGACAATACCAAATGTTAGGGAGGACTGAAACTGTCAGATACTGCGAGTACACATATAAAAATGGCCAGGGTACTTGGGGGAACTGTTTGCCAGTTCATCATAAACTTCAATATCTAATCAGAGGCCAGCAATTCTGTATCCCTCGTCCCCAAGAGAAATCAAAACTTGGGTCCACGAATTACTCATACAAGAATTTTTGTAGTGTCTTCTACATAATAACCAAAAACCAAAACACAATCGAAATATTTATCAATGGGTGAGTGAATAAAATAACTGAAACACTACTCATGGGGGAAAAAGCCAGCAAAGCGAGAATGAAAATTGATACATGTGGCAAGATGGGTGAATCTCAGGACAATGCCGGGGAAAAGAAGTGAGACAAAGAAAAAAAGAGCATGCGCTTTTCAGTTCTACTTACAAAACATTCTAGAATAGGCAAGACCAACCTATACCGACCGCAGTCCGAGTCAGCTCAACGGTTCCCTCAGGTGGGGAGGTGATTGGCTGCTAGGAGGATGATGGGACCTCTGGGGTGATGAGAAGTTTCTATATTTTGATCTGGGTGATGGTTCCACACTGGTGTATACGTTTGTCCAAACTCATTGAAATGATCCCTCAACGCAAAAGCGGAACCTCATTGTTAGGGACTCTGTATCGGGCTGCACAGCTCAGAGAGCTTCACGTCAGCCGCTCCCATGGCTCCTGTCCTGGCCTGGCTGGCTCTTCTCACTGCTGGAGTTCACATTTCTGGGGCTCCTCTAGGCCTCCAGGAGGGGAGACTCTCCACCAATGGTTTCTGTGTTGCTTTCAGTTGTGTCTGCACAGCTTCCCACAGCCCTGGCACGTTGTGCGCTTAGGGGGAAAGCTTGTGAGTGAACAGGCCAGGCACAGCTGGGTCCGAATCAGAGCCCCCTGACGCAGTCCAGGGCTCCTTCCCTCCTGCTGGGTGGTGAGAGTCCAGGTCGGGGCTCCAGTCCCGCTTGCTCTGGGAAGCTGTCTCAACCCGCCCTGCGTGCGTTCCTCACTCATCTCGCAGATGCGGAGGACCTCTGCCCAAGGGTGCGAGTGACCAGACTGACGGTTCTGTAAGGACAAACGCCAGGGCTGGGGACTCCCTTCCCCCAGGCATGCCCTGACCTTTGCTAGCGGTGAGCAGGAATTTTTAAGATAAAGACCCATAGGGACCAGCAGGGGGCGTGGTGGTTAATTTTTAAGATAAAGACCCATAGGGACCAGCAGGGGGCGTGGTGGTTAATTTTTAAGATAAAGACCCATAGGGACCAGCAGGGGGCGTGGTGGTTAAGGCACTGGATTCCACAGGGCCCACGGCATGAGCCGAGTCCCGGATTCTGTGGCTTGAAAAACATACTGGGCGTGTGTGCGCGCGCGTGTGTGTGTGTGCGCGTGTGTGTGCGCGCACACCCAAAACCCCAAGAGGATAATGGAGGAGAACGGATTACAGTGTGACCCACCCACCTGGGGAGGTTCACTTTCTGTCTTTGTTTCTCTCCGGCAAGCAACGTGCCCTATGGCAAAAATCTAAAAAACAAACCAAAACAGTCTGTGCCCCTCACTGAAGCTGCAGGCCTTCGTTAGGAAAAGATGAACACTTCCCAGAACCTGGGGCAGTCCCGTCTCCAAGCCAGGCGATTTCTTCCCCACCCCTGCTTCTATCATTTAGCTCTTTTGCGTTCCCTTTAAAAACTCAGCTTGGTGGTTAAGGCATTGCATTCCCACAGGGCTGATCCCGGTTCCAGTCCCAAGACTGGAGAATTCAAAACTCATGCTGGGCACATGTGCATGCCTAAAACCCCAGGAGAATGGAGAAGGAATTTCCGAGGGGACGGGTATCATTTCTCACTTTTCCTCTCACGCACCCTATGACTAAACACCTTGAAAAAATTGTAGGGACTGGCAGGAGACGTGGTGGTTAGGGGCACTGGACTCCCACGTGACTGACTACGGTTCAAGTCCTGGACCTGGTGGCTTGCTTTCTTGCTTTCTCACTCTCTCTTTTTCTCTCCCTTTCTGGTCAAATTAAATTAAAGTTAAATAAAATAATTTTTTTTTTAAATTTAGATTAAAAACTTCATTTTGCAGGGCCAGCAGGTGGCATGGAGGTTAAAATGCTGAATCCTCCGTGGCCAACTACGAAGTCTAAGTCCCAGACCTGGTGGCTTGAAAATCACACCCAGTGTGTGCCTGCACAACCAAACCCCAGGGGCAGAATAGAGGAGAAGAAATTGTGGTTCCCTCTCCCCCTTTCTCTCTCCAGTGAGGACACACACCATTTGGCAAAAGAAATCTAAGCAAAAACACAAAGCTCCAGCTTCTGCAAGACCGTGCAATGTCCGCCTGACACTTCCCTCTGTAAGTCACCCTCCGATAAACTGTGAGTGCACCGCAGGGGTGTTTGCTTCGTTTCCCTTCTCTGCAGGGGCCGCTCTGTGGCGTCGCTGGCCTCTAAGGGCAAGGGTACAATGGTGTCGTGGGGAGCTATGAGGGTACGGTCCTTACTTAACGTTCGTGTTGGCCCATGTTACAGAGAGACATGGCGGGGGGCATGATCCCTGAGGACTGGAATTTCCGTCACCTGTGAGAAAACCTGGAGGTTCCTTTAAGAAAATCTAGCCCAGAACCTCCTTAGCTGCAGGGAAGGCAGTTTCCCCATCAGCTCCCGGACCAGCAGAGGAGCGTCAAGCTGTGGCCCCACAGCCTGATTATATGCTACTCTCTCGGCCATTTCCTTCTATTAATAACATCCTGTCTAGCTGTCCCCTCCAGGCTCAGCTGTGCTGCGGGGAATTAGGGAAGGGCCATTTGTCCCTGGGGCCTGGTGTGGTGGTTATGGTTTCCAACAGAGAGTACATGAAGCAGTGAGAGAGCTCCGTGTGGTGGGTGCTGTGGGGACGTTCTTCCTGGAGGCTCTGGAGCAATCGCCAAGGCTGGACAAGCAGCCCTCAGCGCCTCCCTGTCGTCCACATGCCCCTGGGGCTCCACTCGGACCGGACCACTGAAATCTGTTAGCAAGCCTGTCATGGTGGTTCACGTTGCACATCCCACACCCAGTCTGTCTGCGGAGAGCCTGAGCTCGCTGCAACCTCTTCCACACTACAGCTCTTCTCTTGTTTTTTTAAAGAATTGTTTTATTTAACCTGATTTATCAATTTTTAAATATATATACATATAATTTTATTTATTCATTTCTTTTTATTTGACCAGATAGAGAGAGAGACAGGGTGGGAGGAGTGAGAAAGCGAGGACTCGAACCGTGTTTGGCCACGTGGGAGTGTCCAGCGCCTTAAACCACCGTGCCACCTGCTGGCCCACCTTATTTATTCATTTTTAATTTGACCAGAGAGGGACAGAGCGAGAGAGTGAGAGAGAGAGAGGGAAAGTGAGAAAGCGAGCCGCCAGGTCTGGGACTCGAACTGTGGTCGACCACGTGGGAGTCCAGCGCCTTAACCACCACACCACCTGGAGGCCCCACATTATAGCTTTTCACAGCTTCGAAAGCATTTTCACGCTGATTACTGCGTTGTTTCACTTGGCTTTCACAATAACTCACGTCGTAAAGAATGGAACGAGGGCTCAGAAGGAGACTGGCTTGTCTGGATCTCCAGCTAGGCGGAAACAGAGCTGGGATGCGAACCCAAATGTGCTGGGGAGAAGGGATTGCAGAACAGGTATGATGAAAGCTTGAAAAGAAGAGACATGGAGGGGGCTGGCAGGCGGCGTGGAGGTTGGGGCGCTGGGCCCCACGGACGGGCTGTGTAGCTGGAGTTCGGGATCTGGTGTGCTGAACATCATGACAGGCGCACGTGTGTGCCCCGAATCCTGAGAATGGAGAAGGGATTGCATCCCCCCCCCCCAGGGTGATGTCTCACTTTCCCTTTCTGTGTCTCTGTCTCTCTGGCAAGTGCACTCACCCTATGACAAAAAAAAAAGTGGGGCTTCACGGTCGATTTAAGGACTCAGCCTTTAACCTGGAGAATTGAGGCCCGAGGAGTGACTGGATCGGCTTGTGCCGAACAAGGTCACCGCAGCTGCAGTGTAGAAGGTGGACCTTGGGGACGAACAGCAGGAGGAGGAAGACCGAGTGGGAGGCCATTGGCAGTGCGGGCAATGTCGGGCATGGCTTGGAACGGGGAGGGGCGCTGGGCGCTGTGAGGCTGCCCCGTCCTCGGCCCATTGGTGCATCGGGAGCCCCCTGCCATGCGTTCTGTAAGAGAAAAGCCAAGGGTGGCTGCAGCTTTGGCCCTGAGCTGCCGGCAGAACGGAGCTGCGGGACCTGTGGTGGAACCTTGTTGGTTCCCTGGTGGGCAGGGAGTGGCGGGGCTGAGGAAGTCACCGGTTTGGAGACAAGTGGAGATATCGAGGGGCAGGTGGCCTTGGAGAGCACAAGGACACCGTCCCCTGGAGGCTCAGCGTGGACGGTCCTCCGAGCCGTCAGTCTGGGTGTGACCACGAAGGGGGTGGCCAGAGAAGGACCCCGCCTGGGAGACTAGGAGCAGCAGGAGGTGACAGGGAAAGCAGAGCCGGTGTCTGCGGAGCTGAAAGTACGTCAGAGACAGCAGCCGTGGAGTGTAAGACGGCCGCGGACTGCCCGGGTGACGCCCTCCAGTGGGGCGTGTGCACACCGACCCCTCGCCGCCCTAGACTGCCTACCGCGGGTACTGACACCACGGGCCTCCCAGCCGGTGCTTGTCCCAGAGAGGGCCAGACCTGGGCAGGCTCCTCTGCCTTCGGCTTGCCTAGCGTTTCCCACCCTGCAAGGTCCCCTAGTAGCCCTGCTCCTCTGCGAGCACTTCCCTCGCCTCGGCAGCCGCAGCCCACACTTTTCCCTTCTCCCGCTCCAGGGCTTTGAAGAGCCTCCCTGGCAGCCAGAGGATGGAGGACCACCACGTCCTCTGCAGCGGCATTTCCACGGGCCACCAGCAGGGGGCTCAGGGGGGCAAGCGCCTATGTCAACCACGATGGAGGGAAACTGGAAAGGAGCAGGGAAACTGGAGGCCCTTCCTGCGAGGCCCTTCCTCTGGTCCTCCGCGCTCGCCTGCATCATCCCTCCTGCCTACGACGGGCTGAGGGGAAATCCTTCTGGTGCTGTCGGGGAAATAGGCAGTGGCTCAGAGGGCTGCCGAGGAGCCTGGGGACGACAGTCTCGGAGGAACCGGTGACGGGCCGACAGTTCATCCACTTCCCCTGCAGTCCTTGGTAGGGTTGGAGGTGAGCCCGGGCCTGCTTGCAGCCTGCTGTGCTGGCGACAGCCCCAGGGCCAGGCCAGCGGCTGGGGACTGGGGACAGGAAGGGGACGGTGGGAGCCTGGAGTTCCTGCCCTGGGCGGTGACTCTCAAAACGCCTGGGAGCCGTGACACACGTGGCACCACTGTGCATGACCGTCAGGACCCACCGGGTTCCTGGGCACCTGCTCCAGGGAGGAGACCTGGGGAAGTGGGCCGGCTGTCCGGGGATGGGAGCCCCTCTGGACGCCCTCTCCCTGGCTGAGCATGACAGACCAAGTGCAGTGTGAAGGGGAGGAGAGAGCCACGTTTTGACAGCAGCGCAGACCCCGAGAAAAATGAAGGGCTGCCTGGGCAGTTTCTAGGCTGCGGGGAGCGCCGTCTTCCTGAGCCCAGAAAGTCCGTGCCGTCCCTGAGGTTCCTGTGTGGGCACCCCTCAGAAAGCCTGGTCGAAGCATTTCTTTAGAAGTTCTGTTTGTGATGATCTCATTGGGGGAAACCAGGAGTGAAAAAGAGGTGCCAAGTATGTTTTGTGAGAAAGTCCAGTTTTATAAAAACAAACATAAGATTGTATTCATTAGCAACTGCTAACCACAGAAATGGGAGAAGCCAGTAAGCCAATAAGGAATAATACCCACATCGGATGTAGGCGCCTTGGCGGACGCGGCCCAGGGGACAGAAAGCCCCACGTGGGGGGCAGGGACAGCACAGGAGGGGACCTGGGAGACAGAGCCTTGGTCACCGACTGAGAATGCTGCCACCACACATCCGGCTTCGTGGCCTGCTTGCCCAGAACTGGCGTTCCCAGGCTCAGTGACCCAGGCACGGACCTGGCAGCTGCTCTGTCGCTATTACCAGAAAATACCGGGGCCAGCAGATAGCGCAGTGGTTACTAGCCGGACTCCCATGGAACTGACCGCAGTTCGGTCCTGGAACTGGTGTCTTAAAAATCATGCTGGGCATGTGTGTGTGCCCAAGATCCTGGGAGGAGAATGGAGAAGGAATTGCAGCATGGCCATCACCCTCATGGGATCATTTCTCACTTTCCCGCTCACTGTCTCTGTCTCTCTCTCTGGTGAGCACATGAACCCTATGGCAAAGATCTCTAAAAAACAAACAAACAGAAAATACCTGAAACTGGGTTATTTAAACTTCCTCCCAACCTACTCTTTGGAGAACCCCTGGCCCTACAGCAGTGGGACACAGCCTGAGATGGCCACCCAGGATCAGGAGCCCCGTCAGCCTGGGCCACGGAGAGGACTCGGAAAGGGAGGGGTTGAAAGGGTCACCAGAGACAGAGACAGGGTGGAGGTACGTAGTGGAGGGCGGGAAGGGAAGAGGAGGGACATTTCTGCTGGGGCAGCTTCATGCAGGCCTGGCCACAGGTATCTTGCATCGTGTGGTGCGCTTCAGGTTGTGGGTAGCAGGTGTTCCTGGACGATCCTCCTGGGACGGCCAGTTGCTCTCTTCCTGGTGGCCGCTCCTGTTACTTCGCCTGGCAGATGCTTCCAGCTGGAAGTTCTGATCTAGACACAGGAAGCGTTTCTAAGGCGCAGGTCCCAGGAAGACAACCGAGAGCAGCAGCCTGCAGTGGGCACTGTGCACCAGCCCCTCCCACATTGGAGTCGGTCCTTTGAGGACCACGTGGTCGCCTCGGTCTGGGCTGGGGGGGAGGGCTCCAGCTGGCAGCCCGGCCCAGAGAGCCCTCCATGAGTGGGCAGGGCGGGGTGCTGGAGTGGCCTCTGCCAAGATAGCAAGGACTTGAGGCCTGAAAACGCAAACAGCTCTGTGGAGGGAAGCCCGCGCCAAGTTATTGGCTGCGTGTCACGGGGATCCTTGAGAATACGCCCAGATGGGGCCTTAACCCCTGGCACTGCCAAGAATTGATCTTTGTTTCTAACAGAAACAGAATGAATAGATTCTGAACATCATTCTAAGGCGAGGCATCCGATATCTCTAAGCAGCTTTCTGAAAGGTGGGTAGCTTAGCTGCTCTGCAGAGCCAGAAGCACCTACATGACCCTCACTTTAAATTAGGTTGAGGAGGAGCCAGTGGGTGGCATAGTGGTTGAGGCTCTGGATTCCCACATGGCTAACCACGGTTCGAGTCCTGGACCCTGCAGCTTGAATTTCATGCTGTGTGTGTGCCTGTGTAAGCATGCCCAAAATCCCAGAAGGACACTAGAGGGGGAGGGATTATAGCTTGGCCTTTTCCCCTGGGGAGTGATTTCTCACTTTGTCTTTGTGTTCCAGCGAGCATGTTCCATATAGCAAAAAATTTCTCTCTCTAAAAACAAAAAGGTAGATTAAGGAACCCCCTTTGCTGATGTAGTGGTTTAAGTAGAGGAGGGCGATGGCTGTTCTTTTCTGTGTAAAGAGAAGTTGTCACTTAATTTTATGATGAATTCATCATTTCTGCCCTGGGGAAAGTAATGAGCGGTATTTGGGCTAGCCCCATAGCCTCGTGGTTAAGGGAGCTGGATCGCAAACGGCTGACCACAGTTCAAAACCCTAGCCCCAGTGGCTTGAAAACACACCAGGTGAGAGTGTGTGCAAGCCCAAAATCCCAGCAGGAAGGAGACAAGGAGGAGAAGGGATTGCAACATGATCCCCCCAGCAGTGGGGTGCTTCGGCTCTCTGTTCCTCTCTAGTGAGTGCATGTGCTCTCTGGCGATTGAAACAAAAGAGGGGGCCAGCTGGTGATGTGATTAACGCAGCTGTGTCCCGCATGGCTGAATGCATGGTTCAAGTCCTGGATCTGGGCTTGAAGAGGGCCCTGGACACATGTGCGTGTGAGCCCCAAACCCCAGCAGTTTGGAGAGAAGGAGGAGAGGATTGTGGTGTGGCCATCCCCTATGGGGGGTGCTCTCTCACTTTCCCTCTCTGTCTCTGGCAAGCACGCCTGCCCTCTAGCAAAATAAAAACCAGATAAACAAAAAGGTATTTTATCGTACAGATGTGTAGACCTTACCGTGCTAATTCAGTCACCCCTGGATGACACTTGAGTCACTTTCATCCTTTGGCTGGGATGAACGGGAGTGTACAAAGGGCTCTTTGAGACCCTGCTTTCAATTCTTTGGGGGTGGGGGCATACCCAGAAGTGTTATTACTGGATCATATGATAGTTCTATTTTTCAGTTTTTGAGGGCCCGTCATTCAGTTCCCATGCACCGCCACCCCTACGCATGCACAGCCAACGTTGACGGCAGCACTTCATTTGAAGGGGCACATCCTGGTCTTCCGGCCAGCAGCTGTGTCCTCCAGGAAGTGACTTCATCTCTGAGTCTTAATTTCCTTACCTGCACAAATGAGGGTATTCAGGGCCTTCACCTAAGGGGCTGTGAGATAAACCGGGGACCAGCTTACAGCAGTGGTGACGGATCCAGACACGCACACCTGTGCTTCCTAAGCCCTCCCGATTCTGGAGAGGTCACCTGCGGTGGCCTTGGCTGTGGGATGAGGCTGGAGTCCCTTCTTCCTGCGTCTGGGTTCTCTGTGCTCTGTAAAATGGGAATAGCGAGGCCTACCTGCCGCGTGGCGAGGGCCCAGACGCTGGCCCATGCTGTTCCAGTCCGAGCGACATGCCCCCATCCAAGAACACGGGCAGGCGGGAGGGATGCGCCTGACCCCCATCTCCTCCCAGGCCAGGGCTGGGCCTTGCGAGGACAGAACCCAAGGCCACCGCCGCCATCCCACCTGCTCCCCTTTGGAGCCTGGCCTGGCCAGCAGCCTGGCAGGGGGCTGGGAGCGGGGCTGGCCGGGTGGCCGTGGGCGGAAGGAGAAAAAGGAAAACCAGCTCAGTGGAAATTGCCCTGTGGTTGGCTGGGGCGCCCACGGCTGTATTTATAGAGAGCTCCCTGCAGCTCTTCATTCCTGGCACTCGGGTTAACCCTTTCCGGGCCACGGTGCCAACCTGGCGTCGACGGAGAATGCAGGAGCGCAGGACTGGGGCGGACGGCGGATTCCGGCTCGGCTCGGTCTCCAGCAGCTTGGCGGGTGTGAGTGGTCAGTGACCAGTCACCTGTCCCCTCTCAGGGAAGAAACGTGGGCTCTTGGAGGGGAGTCAGGGAGGGGGATGGGCGGCAGGGAGACCAGCGCCCCCTTCCCGAGCGCAGGGTCCTCGCAGCCTGCTCCGGACTGGGGTGGCGGGGTCCGGCAGGGTGTCCTGCCCAGCGGGCGGCTCAGGCCTCTGCCCGAAACCGCCGCCGCGGGCCCGATCCCGCCTCCAGGGCTCAGCCAGGCCGCCTTTCCGGGCCCTTGGCTTCCTCCGCCCCGCCCCGCCCCGCCCCTCGGACCCCGGGGCCACCCCCGGCCCCCGTTCAGGTCCGGCCTCGCGGCAGCGGAGGCGGCCGCTACGACTGGGCTGCAGCTCCCCCGCGTCCGGAGTCCGGGAGCCAGCGCGCGGTGAGTGCTCGCGTGGCGCGTGGCGCGTGGCGCGGGGCGGCGGGGCGGCGGGGCGGGGGCGGCCTTTGTCTGCGGCCGGCCGGGGCCGCGCGCCCCTGCAGGCCGGCCATGCTCCGCACGGCGGCGAGGCTGCCCGAGCCGCCATCGGGGCGCCCCGCCCTGCAGGGCACTGAACCCCAGCTCGAGCCAGCGCCCGGCGGCCTCAGCGCACGTGAGCAGGGGAGCCCCGCCCCGCCCCCACCTAGCCTCCCCTGCACCCTGGGGAAGCCGCCGCAGGGCCGGGTGGGTGACTGATCAGAGCCCTGGGAGTGGGGGGGCCTGGAGGCGGGTCTGTCACTGTGTGTTGATTCTGGAAGCCAGAGAAGCCGGCTGGGAGGCCAGCATGGGGGCAGAGGCCCAGGTCCTGCAGAGAAACCCCCCTGACCGCCAGCCCAGAGGAGGGGGGCTGCGGGAGGGCAGGAGAGGGCAGGCGAGCGGTTAGGGTCGCCGGAGTGGGCTGCGGGGCCTGCACAGGCAGCGGTGGCAGAGGGGACAGATTCGGGGCAGACAGAAACAGCTGGCTAGGTGAGGGGCTGGGCGGCTGTTGGGGCCAAGGCCCATCGAGGCCCAGGAAGACGAGGGGCTTTGGGGGAACAGGCTGGGGCAGTTTGGGCTGAGGGGAGTGGTAGGGCGCCGAGCAGGTGGGGGAAGCCTGTGGCTGGCAGGTCTGGAATCTGGTAGGGGTGGCTCTGGAGGGAGGGCATGGAATCCCAGCGTCCCAGGCCAGATTAGGGCGCCTCAGGCCGTGAACTGCCAGAGAAGGGGGTTTCTCATCCAGACCTGCCCTGGTGACAAATGCGTGTGGATGACTCAGGTTTGTGATCACTGGGAGGAAGTGTCAAATAGTAGAGCAAAGAAGATTCGTGTGTGCGTGTGCGTGCCTGTGTGCAGGCGTGTATGTGCATGTGTGTGTGTGTGTATGAGTGTGTGTGTGATGGGGGTGTTATCTGACTTAATTGAGAAAAACGGCCTTCAAACTGGATGTGGGTCGTTGTGAATGCGCCCGATTGCTTCATTAGACAAGGCCCTAGTCCTTTCTCACAAGGATGTAAGAGACGTTAGCATCAGTTCTGTTGGAGAGGAAGAGGCTGCTTTGTCCTCCAGGCAGTCTTTATTTGGTTCGGCCTCCTCTCCGCGCTGCCTTTAGGGGGCTAAGGTGGGGCACTTTTGGAGCCCGAGGGAAATCGAACTCTAAACCTGTCCAGTAGGTTGGGCCGACTGAGTGGCAGGGAGGGTGGAGGGCCATGGGCTGTGGGCACTTGTTTCCAGCTGCTGTGAATGGCAGCGTGTGGGGTGAGGACAGCGCTCCGCTGCGTGGGGTCCCAGGCTTAGGCACCAACCTCCCTGGCCGGCGTACATCGGCCGCCTACCTGATGTCAGTGAAATTTCTCCTCGTGACTCGGTCATCCCGGCCGACGTCAGTTTTTGCACTGGGGTCGTGTGGCACCTGGGGTCGCGTGGCACCGGAGAGAGTTTTTGCCCCCGCGTTGCGTGACCTCAGCGCTGTCCTCGTGGGCCGGGCCGACCTCCGGGGTTCTGTTCCTCGCAGCAGCTCTGGCTGCTTCTCCTCCTGCCCGTGCCAAACCCTCCCAACGTGCTCCAGACTCCTTGGGGCAGGAATCCGCCCCTCTCCCGGGCGTCGGTGCATGGGGTGCGAAGCCAGTGCTGACTAAGCCCGGGTGGGAAGCCTTGCTGTGATCGGAGGGTCTGGCTTTCCTCCCTGGCCCTGGCCCTCTGCAGCTCTCTCCTGGCACCTGTAGACGCAGGTCAGCGGGACGTCTGAGGTGCTCAGGTGCCTCTGACAGCTGGTTGGGTGCTTTGATGTTCATGGAAACTGGGCTGGGGAGTGCTGTCCCTTAAAGTCATCCTCCAGGGACACTGTGCCCTTATTCTGGTGAGATCGACTTCTGATCCTCTCTGTGGCAAAATTCCCCCTCCTTAAACCCTGGCCTTCTCTGCGGCAGTACATCCATGCTCTTGGGAGGAGGGTTGGGGTTCGATGCCGAACTGGGCGGCACAGGCTGAGGTACGAGTGGGGGTCTGCAGCACCCCGGAGACTCCCAGTAGGTGTCATCGAGGAAGAGCGTGGCTTGTTTCCAGATGGTTCTTGGCTGGACATAAGGGGTTTGGGCTATGGCCTCCGAGATGATGACATTAGGACGGCTACTGAGTGGACCTGCGTCATGGGGCCAGGGAGGACCGTGTCCTGCTATGAGCTCACCCTCTGAGTGGGCGGCCACTTCCCAAGGCTGCCCTTTCCCACAGGCAGGGCAAGCGGCAGGCCGGTCCATCATCGGGCACAGGCAGGGCCTGGGAGCGGGCAAGCGCTGCTCTGCACGGTCTTGGGGAATGGCCGTTGGCCTCGTTGGCTCTGAGTGGACCACACATCTGGGCATGTGATGTCCTGCAGCCCTGCCTGCCCCCCGTGAGCCCGAAGAGGAGCACGGGGCTTGGTGTGCAGGGGTGTGGCTGTGCAGGACGTCTGACAGACACCGTCTCACGTAATTATCGCGGCAGTCCCCTAAGGTAGGGTGTCACCGGCACCGTTGTACAGGTGGGGAAACCAAGGCCCAGAGAGGCTGCGTCACACACCTAAGGAGACACAGCTGCAAATGGTGCAGCTGGGCTGTTACCTGCCCTGGCCCTATGCCACCTGAATGGGGACAAGGTCTCCTGGTCCCTCGGCTGGGAGTCTCCCCTCTCCCCATCCCACTCCCCCAGCCAGGACCACCTCTGTTAGACTATACGTTGAGGTCCCTGGGGTCATTACTGCTCTGTGTCCCCCACCTAGGACTCTACCCCAGTTACCAGCACAACACACCTCCCTGATGCGGGCAGGCACAGTTTCACCCTTCGTCTGGACCCTGCCAGGGTGTGCCGAGGGCCTGCAGGACGCCATCGGTCCTGTGTGGGGAGCAGGGAGGGGCAGGCCTGACCTGGTGCCCTCGCGGTCCTCGGGCACTTTGGGGGATTCTTGCCCTCCCAGAGGGCTGCTCTCCGTCACCCATGCCTGTGGGAGTCTACCAATTCTCCCTCCCGTCCTACCAGTGCTCCCGCAGCCGCCCCTGGCCTCCCTCCCTCCCAGCCTTCGTGGTCAGGGGCCAGGCGTCTCCTCATGCCTTAACCACGGGCCTGGGCCTCCCAGCACGGGGACGGCATGTTGCAGGGAAGCCCCTGGACGTGCAGTGACTAGCGTGTTTTTTTTTTTTTTAAGACAGGGTCTATTTCATGACATGACCCTCCTTCCTCAGCCTCCCAGTTATCTGCTGGGATGACAGGCACATGCCACTGTTTTAGGGTGGGCTGGGAATTGAACCTGGGCTGCCCTGTGACCCAGCCCAACGAGCAGGAAGATCCTGCGTGTGTTACCATTTTTTCTTGGCCATGTTGGAGCAGGGGAAGATCCTGTCTCAGGGAGGCAGGTTCTGGGTTACCCTCGTGTCAGTGGGGGCTCCTGGGAGTGGGGGCCCCCGAGAGGCAGGAGCATGGGGGGGGGCAGCAGGAGCGGCTGTAGGGGCTGGAGCCTGTGCTGCTCTGGGTGGCAACCAGGCTTCCGGGGGAGGACGACTAGAATGAAGCAGGCCCGAGTGGAGTTGGGTCGTATGTTTCCCGCTGGGAGCTGAGGTGAGGTTCCAGGTGGAAAGGGGGATACAGAACGGGCCGTGACCCCAGGGACCAGAGGGAGAGCTTGACTGGGGACAGCGGGATGGTGGGAGGGGAGCTCGGGGTAGAGGGGCCGGAGGCCTCGCCCCATCCTCCGGCAGCAGTGACAGCAATCGCGAAGTTCTGTCCACTGCGGGGCTGCCCGGTGCTCTGCTGGTCCTCGCTACGCGGTCTTACGTTCTGCGCAGCCGCGGGCAGGCCCTGCGAGCTGGAGAGACGTGGAACCGAGTCTCAGGGGGGTTAAGTCCTTCACACTCGGCCACGTGTCCAGTAAATCTGAGTCCGAACTGGAACCCAGGGCTGCCTGCCGCTGCGCCCAGGCTGTATCCCGGACAGCAAGGAGGCCTGAGGGTTCCAGTTAGCCATGGAGGAGTCCAGGCCCGGGGACACCTGTGAGCTGGTGACAGATGGGCCGTGGCCTCCCTCTCTGGGCTGAGATTCCCGACTGTTTAGTGGCACTGACAGGTGAGCTCCGAGAGGGCTTCGAGCTCCGGGGCAGGTGGGGCCTGCTACACCCCTGGGAGGGAGCCCCGGAGAGCCAGCGGGCTGTGCTGCTTAGGAGGGGGACGTCGGCGGAGTTCTCCAGCCAGGCAAGCTGAGCCAGGACCAGGGAGGCATGTAGGCGGATCCCGTCTGGGCGAATGCCTTTCCTTGAGTGACTCTGGGAAGGCTTCTGGAAGGGATGGGACTTCAGACCCATTAGGTGGGCACCTGGCGGGGGTCACCAGATGTGGAGAGGCCAGACAGGTCCTGCAGCTGGACTCCCATGCGAAAGGGCCCGGGTTCATGCGCATGGACTTCCTGAGCACGCCATTGTGTACACGTGTGCCCGTAACCCGGGGCTGGCAGACACCGGGCGCATGGCAGCATGAGGACGCTGTCGGGGCTCTCGCCGTCGCTCACTCGGGAGAAATAAATAAGTTGACATAAGCAGGTGGCGCGTGGTGGCAGACGTGTGTGCTCGGCCAGATCTGCCCGGCCCGCGGCTCTCAGCCCTGCCCTCCTCTGCTCCCCCGGCTGCCATCTCTGCTCCTGGCTGGGCTTCCTGCACTCGGCGCAGCGTCCGCTCTGCTCAGGGCTCTGCTCCCAGTGCTCTCCTGTGCACACGCACACACGTGGCACGCCCGCGTACACGGGTGGGTCAGCTTCTCAGCCTCTGCGCCCATCACGGTTCCAGGATGGCATCATGCTGCCTCGTTAGGTGGCTCTGCAAACTCATTTTTGGGGTGCCCCCAGCCAGAAGGGGGTGACAGGCAGGCCAGCTGCCACTGCAAAGGCTCGCATGCTCTTGGACCCGCTGGGCCTGCTGCAGTGCGGAGAGGGTGAGGGGGGACTGTTGGCCTGCGGGGGCCCGCATTGTGCCCTGTTCTCCCGGGTCCTGAAGCCCCAGGGCAAGCGGACTTGGCCCCCTCCGCCGGATCGGCCCAGATGACTACCGCTGTCCTGACTCACACGGATCACTGGGGAGGGAAGAATTGATCTTCCTCTTGGGTGGGGTCACGGGGCTGGGGAGCAGTGCCCAGTGGACAGCCTCGAACACAAAGGCCTGGCTGACTCAGAGTCTCAGGAAGGGGAGCAGCAGGGGTGCCGTCCCTGGGCCTGCCCCCACTTGTCACGTCAGTTCCTGGGCTTTACCGCCTGAGTCCTGTCGTCACCCTGAGGGTACGGCGTACGTCCCCACGGGCAGACGGGCAAACCGAAGTGAAGGAGCTTTGCCCCTCAAGTCACATCACCAGGCAGTGGCAAAGCCAGGATGCGAGCTCTCCAACTCCACAGCCACCTTCGGGGCCCAGCTGTGGTGGCACAGGCGGTAGGGGTGCTGCCGTGTGGGACTGGGGACCCCGCGGGAAGGTCTGCGTAACACACCGTGTGTGCCCAGGACCTGGCCACCTGCAGAGCGGGGGAGTCATGGTGTGAAAAGCCTGCTGAGGGTCTCTCTCTCAGGAAATAAATAAGCTTTAAACATAAATCATCTTTGGGGCCAGCTGGTGGCGTGCTGGTTAAGGTGGCTGGATCCCACATGGCCGACTGCATGGTTCAAGTCCTGGGCCTGGTGGCTTGAAAATCATGCCAGGTGTGTATGTGCACTCAAAATCCTGAGAGAAGAATAGAGGAGAAGGGACTGCAGCGTGACTATCCCCCCCGCCCGGGGGTGGGGAGTGATTTCTCACTTTGCCTCTCTTTCTTTCTCTCCAGTGAGTGCAGGCACCCTAGAGCAAAACTAAAAAAAAGTAAGAATAAAACACCCAAAATATCTTCTTAAACACCAGGGCTCGCTTCTTCCATGAAGCCTCTTGTGATTGCACCAGGCCAGTACATGATTATGGTCACGTCATGGGGTAGTGGCCAGGGCCCTTTGATGGGCAGGGAGACAGAGACCCAGAAAAGTGAGGTGTTTGCTGGAGAGTCTAGCAAGTACCTGACATGGCCTTGTCCAGAATCCACACGGACCTTTGATGCTGCAGTTTTCCTTCTGGTCATTGTAAAAGAATGACGTGTTCGTGGTCAAAGACAGAAGTGTACCAAGAGAAGACAGAAGTGGGCTCTCGCCCTTGTTCCCATGCCCCAGGGCTGCCGGGCCTCAGGCTTCCAGACCCTTTCTCCATCGACAACCCCTGCATCGCTCTGTCTAAACACACGCCCGCTCATTCATCCACTCGCTGAGCACTGATCTGTGCCCAGCCTTTGCTAGAATTAAGGATGCAATAGTTAAACAGCGGAGGAAGGTCCTGCCCAGGGAGGCTCCGGTATGACGCGAGGAAAACGGGCTGGGTGCGCTGAGTAACGGGGACTCGGCACAGGCCTCTGAGCCAGCTTCTCCCCTAGGGGTTACCGGGTCAGCTGGGGAGAGGGAAACGTGAGGCAGGGCAGAGGGTCTGTGTTATAGCAGACATGCTCCAGGCCTCTCCAGTTTCAGATAACAGCAGCTTAGCTCAAGCCAGGCTAAGGAGAGCCGCCTGGTCGTGGTGTCTGGGTAGCTTGCTCCCAGCAAAGGGCTCGAAGGATGTTTTGAGGGCTCTGTACCCCGCTAGCTTTCATTGCTACTCTCTTTGTTCAGATTGGTTCTTTAGATTATGGGCTGACAGGCTCATTGCCAACAGCCCAGGTCATATCCTCCTTGGCAACCTCAGCAAGTGTCTCTACCAGTGGCCCCAGCGGAAAAGCTCCTGGGAAGCCTCTGGCTGGGTGTGGCTTGGCTCACGGCCCATTCCTGAGCCAGTCGCTGAGCGGGGGTGGGGTGGAGGTTCTCCAGTGAGTCAGAACAGAGCCAGGTGCATAGCAGACGTCCAACAGTATTGGCTTTCGTTATTATTACTGGATAGAAACAAGATACTATACCTAACATGGGTAAGCTTGGAAACACAATGCACCACTCCCAGATGGAACATTTAAAATGGTGTATTTCTGTCTGTCTCTTCACTATGTGCTCCACCACGCAGCACCTGGTACCTAGATGCCAAGTAAGCGTTTGTTGAATGAATGAATGTTGACAGGTTCGAATGGGCAGAGGGCCCATTTGATGACAGAGAAGGTAGATTATGGGAGAACGGCTATCAGAGGAGCACTCGCAGAGCCCGTCGGCAGGTGGCACCGACGTCTCTGAGGTTGGCAAGTGAGCGTTCTTCCTGTTCCTGCCATCTGATTGGTCCCCAGGCAGAAGCAGCCTTGGGGACAGCCTTGGGGACATGGTGAGTAGAGGGACGCTAGGTGGCCATGTGCGTAGGAACACTCAGCAGACAGCGCTGTGGGGTGTTCCTGTCCCTGTCCTCTCCCTGAGGACCCTGATGACACGTGACACAACACATTTATTTTGTTTAATGGCCAGAGGATGGTTGCACCCACCAGAGTGAGCGTCAGCGAGAGGGAGAAAGCACCTCCCCCGTGCCATAATCTTTTCTTCATGTCTCCGTTTTCCTGTCTGGGTTTTGGGCACATAAGCACATGCGCCTGGCATGTCTTTTAAAACACTTGGGCTGGGCCTTGAACCGTGTGGTTGGCCTGGTAGACTCCAGCCACCTTAACCACTAGGCTACAGAATAGCCCAAGAGAAAATGTTTTTGGATGACAGCCCGTCATTCATCCACCAAAAAGTTACTGAGCATCCTCTCTGCACCGGGAACTGTCAAAACAGTAACTGGAGAGGGCAAGGCTTGGTTACACACACCGAGTATACCTAACACCACCCAGGGAGACACAGCTAAGTTGGTAAATATGTTATATATCTACCACCACAATTAAAAAGATGGCAGTGGGAGGTGGACTCAGCCGGACCGGGTGAAATGTAAGGGCAGCGTGGGAAGTCCTGTAAAGCCCTCCCGTTCTCGGCCGCACCCGCAGAGGAGATGAGCTCCGTGACTTCCGGCTGCTGGCCACAGACCCCATGTCAGTTATTTGGGGTTCTTCTGGGGAAGGGTGATGCGCTGCCCTGTGGTGACCCCGCCCAGGTGGGTGGGATCCTTGCAGGGCTGTAGGAGGGGTGCGCACCGTTCTGTTGGCCCAAGGGCTTCACTGAGGACGGGTGTGGGCTGAGTCAGGGGGCAGACTTGGCTCCTTTAAGGTGGGGTTCTCCACGCTGAGCAAAGGAGTGGGTGCCCATTACCGGCCGCTGGGGTGGCCAGGAGAGGTTCTTGTTCTGTTACCCGACCTTTCCCAGCTGCAGTTTCTCCCCAGCTTTGCCATCTGTCACCCCAATGCATGGACGCCGTGGAACCGTGTGGCCCCTGAGCGCCTTCACCTCCAGGCCTCCCGTAATGCGCATCCCCGGTCGCCAGGCCCCGGCACAGAACTCTTCGGCTCCTGTCCCCGCACCTGGGCATGCTCGCCCTTGACGGGGTCCCAGCTGGGCATCGCCGGGTGCCATCCTGTTTTAGGGGTGGGGTCCTTGCTGCTCCAACGGCAATTTTCACGGGCTGGAGAGAGGGGGAAGAGAAAGAGGGAAAGGAAGGGAGAGACACTCCCTAAATGAGTGCAGAGACTTTAAGAAAGACTAAAATAAAGGCCTCACCCTGGCGTCTCAGCGCCTCTCTCACCCACGTGACCGTCGGGGTGACCTACGCCTCAGGCTCCTGCCCCGCCCTCTCCAGGGTGTTGCCCCGGTCCTGACGGCTCATCACACCTGTGCTCCAGCCAATAGGAAGGGGGAGGAGGGAGAAGAGGGGCGTGACCAGGAAGTTGTGCATCAGTGGCCACACCCCCCGCAAAGGAGGCTGGGATGTGTAGTTTTAACGGAGTGGCCATGGTCTAACTACAAAGTCTTTTTAAAAGAATTATTCATTTAATTTTATTTAGTCATTCATTTATTTCAACATTTCAACCTGCCTGGTTGGCCACGTGGGAGTGTCCAGCGCCTCAACCACCACGCCACCTGCTTGTCCCCAAGCCTAACTAAAATTCTATAGACGAGAGGTTGTGTGTAAGGTGACAACTACTGGCCTGCGTGGTCACTTTTTTCTTAAGAATTATTTTATTTTATTTATTATTTTTATTATTTTTAAAGGAATTATTTAACTTAATTTATTCATTCATTTATTTTAATTTGACCAGAGAGAGATGGGGGGAGAGAGAGAGAGAGAGAGACCAGGGTCTGGGACTTGAACCGTGGCCAGCCATGTAGGAGTGTCCAGCACCTTAGCCACCATGCCGCCTGCTGGTCCCCTATTTTTATTATTTTTAATTTGAGCAGAACCAGAGACAGAGAGAGGGAAAGTGAGAGAGCAAGCCTCTGGGTCTGAGACATGAACCATGTCAGCCATGTGGGGGTGCCAGTACCTTAACCACCACACCACCTGCCAGCCCCTGCTGTGGCCACTTTGTAGCTGTTGTGGTGACCTGCATGGCGTCTCATTGCCCAGACCTTTTTGATATAGCAGATGCGGGACCGGCAGGTGGCATAGTGGTTAAAGGTGCTGGACTCTCACATGGCCGACTGCGGTTCGGGTCCCAGACCTGGCAGCTTGCTTTCTCTCTCTCTCCCTCTCTGTTCCTCTCTGGTCAAATAGAAAGAAAGAAAGAAAGAAAGAAAGAGAAAGAGGAAAGAGAGAGAGAGAAAGAAAGAAGAAAGAAAGAAAGAAAATTCGATAAAATAGTTCTTTACAAAAAACCCTCACAAAAGATATAGCAGCTGTACACCTACAGTCCTGGTACAGTTCCTCTTGCAGCCAGAAACTTTTTTTAAAAATTATGTTTATTTATTTAATTCCATTTGTTATTATTATTATTTATTTTACCAGAGAGAGAGAGAGAGAAAGGGAAAGTGAGAAAGCAAGCCGCTAGGTCCGGGACTCGAACCGTGGTTAGCCATGTGGGAGTCCAGCACCTTTAATCACCACTCCACTTGCCAGCTCCCCAGAAACGTTTTTCTTTCAGAGATGAGAACATCAAGCTCAGAGAGGGGCAGTCACTTCATTAAAATTTCACAGCCAAGTGTCAGAGCTGGGACCAGAACTCCCAACTCTGGACTCACTGTCTACCATTTCCAGGAGACCTGGTTGAGAGGCAGACAGGCAGCACAGGGGGCACCTTGCTGGGCGTGTCTCTCTGGGGAGTTTCATCACTCTTCTCCTTTGGGGGTCATGTCTCTGAGGTGCCTCCAAGTAGCCCTCACTGCATCTTAAACGGTACAGGGGAGGGGTCTCCAAAAAGCTTACGAATAGTGCCTATTACGACAGAATTACACAGATTTCATTTGTCTACACCAAAATAAATTTGTACTTGAGTCTTTACAAACTGTATCTTTTTTTAAGAGTTATTTTATTAAACTTTATTCATGTGATTTATTTATTTTAATTTGGCCAGAGAAGTACAGAGTGAGAGAGAGAGAGAGGGAAAGTGAGAAAGCAAGATGTCAGGTTTGGGACTTGAACCGCGGCCAGTCATGTGGGAGTCCAGTGCCCTTAACCACTATCCCACCTGCTGGCCCCCCAAACTATATCTTTTTAAAAAAGATGACTTATTTGATTGAATTATTATTATTATTATTATTATTATTATTATTATTTTTAATTTGCTACAGGACATGTGCCTCTGCAGGGGTGGGGGAGGCAGGCTTAGGGGTCATGGGGCGATGCTGCTGGCCCTGGTGGAGGCGAGGAGTCCCTCTTGGGCATTGCCAGTCCAGCCGTCTTGCCACAGTCCCGTCTCGGCCCGTCTGCTGCCCGGCATTGTCTTGGCTCTGCACAGGCGGATCCCGGTCGTCTCTTGGGAACACCCCGATGGCCCCCCTTCCGCTGGGGTCGATGCCCTTGCTGGCCCCTCAGGCTGGGCATGGCCAGGGCCTCACTCCTGTTCTCTGTGAAAGCCCTAGGCCCTCTGTGGCCTTTCCTGTAAGGGTCCCTGGGGTTCCCGGATTGGCCAGGACTGAGCTGGGGGACAGGCGGGGAGGGAGAGGAGGGGGAGAGGAAGGAGGAGAGAGAGAAGGGAAGGGGGGAGGAGGGGGAGGCTGGCTGGTGACTCACAGGGAGGGTGGCCTGGCCGGGGGCTGAGGATGCCCCTCTGTAGCCAGGGCAGGCTGAAGCAGCCAGTCTGCGGGTCTGCGCGTGGCTGTGTGTCCGTCCGGACAGGCAGTGGTGGGCTTTCTGTCCCGTCGCACTCATCTCTGAGCCAGCCCTCCCTCCTGTGTTCTGGTCTGCGGGGGTCTTTGCTGGGTGGGAGTCTCAGGTCCCCTGCCTCCGTTGTCAGGCTTCTCATGGTCTTCCCCGGGGTGTTTCCTGGGTGGAGCCCAGGACGGGCGCCCGGGGAGTAAGCCCCAGCGGCAGGAAGTAGCCTGGGGTACGGAGGTGGGCCCCCAGTGCTGTGCACAGGAATGTGGGTTTACTGCGGTAGTGAGTGGGAGCCATGGGAGGTTCTTGAGCAGAGGATGTGAGCAGATTCCTGCCTTGGAGAATTCACTCCCTAAGAGAAAGGGGTTGCCAGGGAAAGAGTGGGAAGGGTTGCAGGCAGGCCAGGGCTAGTGGGAGAAGGCCGGAGTGGTGAGGGATGTGTGTGGGGGCAGGACAGGTAGGCCTTGGTCCCTCCAGGGGGCGAAAGAGAGGAGGGGAGACTTGGAACCCGGGGGCGCCTCTGCCCAGCCCTGGTGCTTCCTGGGAGGATGTGCAGGGACCGCCGGCCACGGCCTCTGGGTTTTCCTGCCCAGTGGGGCAGGATGCGGTGCCCGCCAAGGGTGCCTTTCTGAACGAGCCGCTGACTCAGCAGACGGCAGGGCTTTGAGGCCGCCAGATTTCGGACCGGAAGCGTCTGGAAAGGAAGCGGTTGCTGAGGGCTTCCCCGCTGTGGCCGGCCACGGGGCTGGCCAGGATGCCAGGACGGGCAGGCGGCTGAGGGAGTCCTCAGCTGCTCCGGGCTGTGTGCGCCTGTGGCCGGGCCTGGTGCGAGGGCCGTGGTGATGGTGGCTTCAGGGAGGGCGGACAATCCGGCAGGACTCTGGGCTGTGCCAAATGCAGGTGACAGCAGACGTGACAAAGCTCGCGGCTCTCTGGTCTGCAGTTCTGTCTCCTGTAACACGGGACCGAGGCGAGAGCCGGCTCCGGCAGTCACGGGTGCAACATCCTCTCGTTACTCAGTGCCCTGTGGCGTGTGCTTATGTGGCTCGGTCCAGGCGGGCGGTGAACAGGGCCAGCTGCTGCGGACCAGGGAGAGGCTCGTGTGGCCTGTCCGGTCTGGGCCTGGGGAAGGGCTGTGCCCAGGGAAATCTGGGTCCCCTGGCTCAGGCCTGGTCCTCAGTCAGGACTGACTCCAGCCTCGGGCCACCCCAGTCCTGGCCGATAAAGCCCGGGTGTAGACCAGCACACATCCCCTCTCTCTCGAGCCCCCTCTACACATGAAATTGCCTTGGACACTTCTGCACAGCCACCCTAACTCCGCAAGTGCCAGAGGAGGGAGAACCCGTCATGTTCTCCGTCTCCATGGACACGCCCTGCTCACCAGGGCCTGAAATGACAGACGCCCTGTCCCCCCCTTCTCTCTTCTCAAGTTCAAATGCTTCAGACCGGCTTCTCCCCTTCCGTCCAGCCCCTGTCAGGACCCGCAGGTGCCGTCAGTCATCTCGATGACGGTCGGTTCTGACCAGGTCTGTCCGAGAACTCTCAGTGGGTCCCAGCTGCCTCCCAGGGGGAGGCCACGCCTCAGTCTCCATCTCCAGCAGGCTCCCACCTGAGCCCCTGTCCTGCGCCTAGTGGCCCTGACACGTCCTCGCCTTCCCACAATCATCCCTCACAAGGGACCCGTCCACGGAGGGCCGGGTGCGGTGTTGGAAGGGCGGCAGCCCTGGAGGGTGGTTGCAGCCTCCCAACCGGTTACAGGGACGACGTGGGACGGGGCTGGGGAGGCCCTTGGAGACAAAGCCGCGTTTTCTGTGCCTTGCAGGTGGGCGCGGCCTCACACCACGGAGCACCCAGCTCCAGCCGCCTCGTGGGAAGGTGCAGCCGGAGCAGCCGCAGCATGGGGGTGCGTGTGGGAGCAGCCCTGGGCGTGCTGTGCTTCTACCTCACAGGTGAGTGGGCACCCGGCGCCTGCGGGGGCGGGGCAGGCCCTCCAGGGCTCCTGCCAGGCTGTCTGTCCAGCCGACCACACTTCCCCCGCAGGGACCAACAGGCAACTTACTCCACCTCTCCCGCCTCCGTTTCTTTTTTTCCTTTTTTTTAGTTTTTGCTGTAGGGCAGATGTGCTTGCCCGGGAAGGGGGTGGGAGTGAGAACTCACCCCCTTGGGGAATGGCCAAGCTGCAATCCTTTCTCTTCTGATCTTCTCTGGGGATTCTGGGCACGGACATGCACGTGCCTGGCATGTTTTTCAAGCTGCCAGGTCCAGGACTCGCACTGCATAGGAGGCCGTGTGGGATGCGGTGCACTAACCTCCACGCCACCTGCGGGCCCTCTGAAGTGGAAGTGTGAGCACCGACTGACGACGCTGGTTCCCGAGGTGTCTGCACCTTCCTGGGGGCCTTCGCATGTACTGTCCCCGCCTGGAACGTTCTGCCCCCAGATGTGTGCGTGTGCACGACTTGGTTCCCTGACTCCGTTCAGGTCTTTGCTCAAATGACCCCTCCTGGGCGAGCTGGCCCGCGGCGACCTTGCACCCCAAGCACTGCCCCATCCCCCTCAGGCCTGCTGCTTCTCCCTGCTGCTCCCCGCGCCTGCGCACCTGCCGCCTTCCAGAGCTCTGGCTATTGCTCCCCCGACCCCCACAAGAACAGGACCAGCGTGTGTGCCCGCAGCGTAGTGGTCGCCCAGGAGCCACGTGGGATGAACAGCATGCGTCGTCCATACAGTGCGTGGCAGGGAAGCAGCACCCCAAGTGGTAGCGAGTGTAACATCCCCATCTCACTCCGCAAACCTGCTGAGAAGGCCGGCCTCCTCCGTGCGGAGGGCAAAGCTGGGTGCCGGGCGCCACCTGGTGGCCACCAGGGCGATGCACGTCTCCAGCCGGGCTGCTCTGAGTTCTCCAGAGGAAGGGCTCCGTCTGATGACTCAGGGCTCCTGGCCTGCGTCACCCGGGGTTGCAGCAGGAGATCCAGGCTCAGCTTAAGGCTTTTAGAGATCTCCACGCAACGCAAGGATTATGATACCCCCGCCCACGCGGAATTCACAATAAAATACGAACCAGAACATCATCGTGATTTTCCCGAATGCAAGACACGCTTCGTGGACGCTGTGTTCAGTTCGCTTTGTTTCAAAGCTGTTTGATCTCTCTCTCTCTCTCTCTCTCTCTCTCTCTCTCTCTATATATATATATATATATATATATGCACATATGTATGTATAAATTATATACATTGAATTTGCGAGGGCATGTGTACTGGAGCCACACACAGAGAGAGGAAAGTGAGAAAGGATCTTCCCCGCAGGGAATGGTCGCCCCGCGGCCCCTTCTCCACTCACTGCAGAGCTGTCCGAGCAGGACCCAGCCGCCATAACCGCCACGCCACCGCCCGGCCCGGACGGGCACGTATCTTGGCGCGCCGTGGCTGTCCTCTGCCTTCTCCTCTGTGGGATGAGAACCACCACCAACTTTGAGCTTGGGCTTCAATGGCGTGGTGGAAGGGGAGGGGAGGGGAGGGGGTGCAGAGGCCTGGACAGTCTGGGTCCGCCGCGGTTCACGTCCAGGAGGGCGGCTGGGAAGAACCGCGTGATGCCTGGGCTCCTGCGCTCAAAATCCGAAAGGCGGGGGACCAGCAGGTGGCGTGGTGGTTAAGGTGCTGGACACTCCCACATGGCTGACCAGGGTTCAAGTTCCGGACCTGGCGGCTTGCTTTCTCACTTTCTCTCTCTCTCTCCCTCTCTGTGTCACTCTCTCTGGTCAAATTAAAATAAATTAAATGAATAAATAAAATAAAATTAAAATAATTCTAAAAAAAAAACCCGAAAGGAAGGAGGCATGGTGGTGAGGGGTGACTTCTCTCCTCGCTCTCGCTCGCTCTGGTGAGCACATGCGCCCTCTGCCAGAATGTTCCAATGGCTGTCCAGTCTAGGAGGAAGGGGGGATGGCACAGGCCCGGGGCGGGTGGGAGGGGCCCGGGGAGGCCCCGCCCTCACGCCCCTCCTCCCCCAGGAGCCGTGGACGTCCAGGTCCCTGAAGACCCGGTGGTGGCCCTGGTGGGCACCGACGCCGTCCTGCGCTGCTCCTTCTCGCCCGAGCCCGGCTTCAGCCTGGCGCAGCTCAGCCTCATCTGGCAGCTGACGGACACCAAGCAGCTGGTGCACAGCTTCGCGCAGGGCCGCGACCAGGGCAGCGCCTACGCCAACCGCACGGCGCTCTTCCCGGACCTGCTGGCGCAGGGCAACGCGTCGCTGAGGCTGCAGCGCGTGCGCGTGGCCGACGAGGGCAGCTTCACCTGCTTCGTGAGCATCCGGGACTTTGGCAGTGCTGCGGTCAGCCTGCAAGTGGCGGGTGAGCGCAGGAGGGGCCGCCCCGGGCCACCGTGTCCCACCACCGGCCCCACAGCCCGCGCCCCGGTGCTGGCGCCTGTACTCACGGCTCCTGCCTCTTCCCCCCACCGCCCTCCCCTGTCCTCTGCCACCCTGCAGCCCCCTTCTCCAAGCCCAGCATGACCCTGGAGCCCAGCAAGGACCTGCGCCCCGGGGACGAGGTGACCATCACGTGCTTCAGCTCCCGGGGCTACCCCGAGGCCGAGGTGCTGTGGCAGGATGGGCAGGGCGCGCCGCTGTCCGGCAACGTGACCACGTCGCAGACGGCCAACGAGCAGGGCTTGTTCCACGTGCGCAGCGTCCTGAGGGTGGTGCTGGGCGCCAACGGCACCTACAGCTGCTTGGTGCGCAACGCGGTGCTGCGGCAGGACGCGCTGGGCTCCGTCACCGTCACGGGTGAGGACGGGTGGGGCGAGGCAGGGCTGGGGGCAGCACCTCTTCACTGGACCCAAAGCTGGAATTCTGATCAGCCAGAGCGTTTGAAAAATCACTTCCATAAACTTCAAGTGTCCCCGACTCTCCCCAGTAAGAAGTCCTTAAGGGGCTTGCTGTACGGAGGATAAGAATCTATGGAGCAGGTGACCTCCTGGGAGTGCTTCAGATGGCATTTATTATATTAAGTTTCCGTGTAGCCTGCAATCCCGAGGCAGGGCGGGAATTCTGGGGTGTCCCACGAGACCGAGTGCTTTTCATTGGGGACCGCTCTGGGTATTGCTGGGCCCATGGGTACCTACTGATCCTAAAGCCCTCAAGTGGTCACTGCATCACAGTCGGGATCCCTTCTTCCCGCTGACTTGAGCTCCACCCTGGCTGCAGTCGGTTTGATTTGGCGGTCTCTGCTGCCCCCATGTGGTCAAACAGTAGATTGAGACTGCAGGTTTAGCCGCGACCAGGTCTTTTTTTTTTTTTTTTTTTTTTTTTTCTTTTTTTGGAGAGGTTTTTGCTATAGGGCGCGTGCGCTCGCCAGACAGACAGAGAGAGACAGAGAGATAGAAAGCAGGAAATCACCCCCCAGGGGGGATGGCCACGCCGCAATCCCTTCTCCTCCATTCTCCTCTCGGGATCTTGGGCACGCACGCACACGCGCCCGGCGTGAGTTTAAGCCGCCGGGTCCGGGACTCGAACCGCGGTCGACTACGTGGGAGTCCAGCGACATAGCCATTACGCTAACTGCTGGTCCCCTGCGACCAGGTCTTAGCCTGGGTGGGCACCCTGGTGTCTAGGGGTGTGACAAGGGCTTGACCTCCCTGTAGGCCATCTGACGTTTCCCATGACCTCTTGCATACTCGGTGGTGGGGACGGCAGCTTCTGTCTGTCTGGTTCCCATCTTTTCTGTCCCCACAGTTTCCACTCAGCCCCCACGCCCCAGCCCACCTAAGTTCTCATCTCCACCGGGTCCCAGGGCTTGCAGACCTCAGGACCCCTGACTCAGGAGTCCTGCTTCTCTTCCTTGAGTGGGCGGGTCCTTCGTGGCCTTCATTTCTGACAAGTGCAGAGCCCGTGCCCCCCGGCATGTCTCCTGGGAGTTCAGGCTCATGCCTCCTGCTCTTTGCTCCCTTCTGGCTGCTCTGTGTCCCCTCTGCTCACCCCCTTCCCAAGGTGGAGGAGGAAGCAGATGTGGGGTGGAGGGAAGCTGCAGAGTGAAGCGTTCAGAGAAGGGGGCAGTGACAGCAAAGCCTGAGGGAGCAGGTGGCGTTGAGAAGGCTGGGGGTGGGGGTGGGGGTGGTGGGGGTGGGGGTGCTTTGTAGGCATTTGCACCCTGGGCTGAGCTGGGTTCTCTGCAGAAAGGGCTTCAAATGTAAATGTGACCACAGGGAGACCTTTACCCCACTTAGGAGAAGGTTCTTTTTGTTTTAAGAATATTTAATTTTGTCATTATTATTATTATTTAATTTGCTACAGGACACATGCAGTCATCAGAAACAGAAAGTGAGAAAACAAACCACCAGGTCCGGGACTTGAACCATGGTCAGCCATGTGGGAGTCTAGTGCCTTTAACCACCACACCACCTGCTGGCCTGGAGAAGATTCTTTATTTTAAACTGTAGTAGCTGACCCTGAAAGTGGTTTCACTTCTCCAGTGTTGCCAGGCACATCAGGCAGAGAGGAGAGGAACTTTCTTCCCCAGAGCCGCCTTGCATAGCAGCATTGCGTATTCGGGTGTGTGAGTGTGAGTGTGTGAGGCACATCTTTGAAAACAGGAGAAATGATGCACGAAGCAGTTTGCACACGGCCTAGGAGGGCGTATGGCCGCTGGACTCACCTACAGAGGGCTACGGGCCGGGCTCTGCTCCCTCACTGGGCAGGTGGACGGGGACTGAGTCGAGCTTGGGCTCTCAGCCTACTTTCCGGCCCTCCGCACCAGCCAGCCTCCCGTTCGAGCAGGTCTGGCCTACTTTCGAGCCCTTGGCCTGCATTTTGCTCTGGGCAGCTTTGTGGCTGGCGGAACACTCTGGACGCGGGCCCCCAGTCCTGTCAGGTCTCTGCACCTGACGGAGTGAGTGTGCTATACGGAGCCTCTCCGTGGAAGGCTTCGGGGCACACCTGAGGGCGTGGTCTGAGCCCCACTCTGTCTCCTCCTGGGTGAGTGTGGCAAGTCTGATCCACGTTCCAGGCACCAACACCAACCTCAGGTGCACAGAAAGGGACCCATGACAGGGCCGCCCCCACCCTGCAGCCAGGCCCCGCGCAGGGACGTCCTGTGCTCCATGCCTGGCCCTCCCGGCCACCCTTCCCAGGACGCCACCACATGGTGCCGTCCTCTCCTTCCCAGGGGTTGCTGGGTCTCTGGGCTGTTAGTGTCCAGAGCAGCCTTTTCACCAGCCAAGCCCGTCCAGGTACGCCCGTGATCCCTGTGCGACGGTCTGCGCCAGCATCTATGGCAGGAGCACTAATGGCCCTGCGTGCTACAACGGTGGCACCTCCTTCCGATGCCCTGGGCACTCATTGTCTCCGCAGCCCTGTCTTTTGCTAGATCTTTTTTTCCAGGGTCCCGACCAAGGGCCTGGCATAGGTCCAGGGACCGGGCTGATGGCCAGTGTATGTGACAGTCCCCTAGGGCTCTGCTTGGAGCAGTTCCTGGCCCTGAGCCGGGTGGGCTGCCCAGCACCTTCTCCTGAGCTATCGGGGAGGGGGTCACTACAGAAATGGAGCACGCACCAGCTCACGGGCCGTCGTACACAAGCCAGATGTGGCCTGTGGGTGGGAGACGTCACCGAGTGGGGCTGGAGTATTCAAGGAGGTAGGGGCCAGCAGGTGGCAGGGTGGTTGAGGCGCTGGATTCCCACATGACTGACTGCAGTTCAAGTCCCAGATCTGGCAGTTTGCTTTCTCATGTTCCCTCTCTTTTTCTCTCTGGTGAGTGCAAGTGCCCTATAGCAAATTAAAAATAAATAATTAAATTAAATTAAATTAAATTGAAATGGAAAAGAAGACTCAAGGAGGTGATTCTTAAGCTAGGCAGAGAGTTTAGAAGCACTGTGGAGGTACGAGGGGCTCAGCACAGCAGAGGCTGGGAGGAGCCAGCTGCCGGGCAGAGGTTGGGACAGCAGTGTGGCTGAGCACAGGGTGGCTGAGCACAGGGTGGCTGAGCACAGGGTGGCTGAGCACAGGGTGGCTGAGCACAGGGTGGCTGAGCACAGTGTGGCTGAGCACAGTGTCCTGTGAAAGCAGAAGGAAGTGCTGGAGAGAGGAAGCCCGAGCCGGGTTCCACGGGGCCTCGAGTCACCCCGAGAAGCCCGGAGCATTATTCTAAAGTCGGTGGGAGCCGTAGGAGGTCCCGGAGGGTCACCCCGCTACAAGCTCGTCAGCCTCCTAGGTCAGGCACGTTCACATGTCAGGGCAGTGACAGGACTGGCGGGGGGAGAAGGGCAGGGAATCTACGTGAGTCTCCAGTGTCAGGACCCAGCGAGGGTGTGACCCCACGTGCCCCTGGGAGCGCGGCGGTGCTTCCTCAGGGCTGTGGGGCCGGGCATGACTGTTGCTTTCCCCTCTCCTCCGCCCAGGGCAGCCCCTGGCGTTCCCCCCGGAGGCCCTGTGGGTGACCGTGGGGCTCTCCATCTGCCTCGTTGTGCTGCTGGTGGCCTTGGCCGTCGTGTGCTGGAGAAAGATCAGGCAGAGCTGTGAGGAGGAGAACGCAGGTGAGCGGGGCCGAGCCGTGGGGTGTGTGGCTGCGTCGGTGACGTTGACGGTGTCAGTTTCTAGTGACGAGTGTGCATGGGCGTGCACGTGGGCTAGCTGTGTGACCTGACCAGTCGTGTGTAAACAAGGCGGGGTGAGTGTGGGCGTGAGTGTCACCGGACGAGGGTCGTGTGAAAGCCCAAAGCTGGGGAAGGGGATGCATGTCCTGCAGACACGTGTGTCCCAGGCATAGCTGAGTGAGGGAGCGGGTGTGGCGCTCGGAGATGGAGTGGCACGGAGGTGACGGATTTCCTGGCTGGCATGTCACTGGTAAGCCCTCAGAGTGGGTGGACGGAGGCGGCTCTGCAGCCGGCTGGTGTCAGCACGGGTCACCTTTGGAGACCGGTAGATGGATGAGTGGACGTTGCTGGGTGGTGAGCTGACCCTGGTGGGTGGCACTGGGTCGGTGGCCCTGACTGGTGGCTTGTGCATAGACAGAGGCCAGGAGGTGACGGTGTCAGGAAGGAGGGTGGAGAAGAGAATGCTGGCCGACAGCTGGGTGTCTGTGTGGGTGACAGTCAGGTGGGCACTGGAAAGGCAGCGTGTACCCAGGGGTGACGGGTGACCAGGCTGGCGAGCGAGTGGGGAAGTGGCAGGGCAGCGCACTGGTCGGGGCTGCGTGCTGTGGTTCTTGGCTGGTGAGTGTGGGCTCCGGGCGGGGCTCTTTCCCCCTGTCCCAAGCTCTGCTCTGCTCACAAGCTTCAGCCCCAGCATCCAGCACTTGAATGACAGCAAGGGCCGCCAGACCCCGTGTGCCCCCACCCCCTCCCGGGGCAGCGCGGGGCTGAGAGGGGCACGAGTTTTCTGCTCACTCTGAGTTCTTGTCTCCCAGGGGCTGAGGACCAGGATGGGGATGGAGAAGGGTCCAAGACTGGTGAGTTGGAATTGGACCAGGCAGGGCCCCGGGGCAGGAGGGTAGCTCCGGATGCAGAGGGCCAGCCTGCCCTAAGGTCTGAGTGATGTGCCTGGGCCAGGCCCAGCTGTGCACGGCCTGGAGGCAGCGCTCCCGTGCCCCCGGGCACCCGTCACTTCATTCCGCCCACCTGCCTTCCCCTGTCACTAAGCAGTTCATCTCCCTGACCCAGCCCGGGGGCCTGGTGGCCTCCTGGGAGCAGGGGCTTGGGAGACAGTTGAAGTTCCAGCTCCATCTCACAAAAGCTGAGTGGCTTCGGGCGGGTCGCTTTGCCTCTCTGGTCTCAGTTTCCTCATGCGTAGAATCGCAGGCCAACAGGTCCGTACTAGGTCATTTAGGTCAAATTCAATGCATGGGGAGTAAAGTGGCTGGTGCGGGGACTGCCACGGGCAGGGCCCTGCGCCTCGGGCAGCGGCTTAGGTCTGTCTCTGGGTCAGAGGCCGCCGTTCAGACGGCCCTGCTCTAGTCAGCGGCTTGTCCTTTGGACAAGGTGCCTTGCTCCTCTGGGTCAGTTTCCCGTCTGTAAAATGCCACCCCACCCTGCCCGGTAGCACCAGAGGGCTGTTTGGAAGCTCTCGGGTGACTGGGTAGGGAGGTGTCTTGCCAAGGAATGGCGCTGTGCACCTGGAGCCCAGCCTGCTGGGGGCCCTAAGGCACCGGCTGCCACGGCCACTGGAGGCCTGGCTCCCAGGCGCTCCTGGGCTGGGAGAGGCAGCTTCTCTCTGAGCCGATTGGGATGGCTCCAGGTGACACCAGTCCCTCCCCACTTCTGCAGGAGGAAGGGCAGGACATCGACACCTGGGGACCGCTGTAAATTATGCCAATTAATTCTCTGCGGTGGGTGTCCGCGTGGCAGACGTGGAGACAGCCTGGGATCGGGCCTCGTTTTTCACGCTCACAGGCCGATGGAGTTGGCAGGGGAGGGAGTGGGGAGAGCAGAGTGGCTTCGAGATTGGCCAATCTCGGTTCCCGGGGGACATCTGCAAACCTGCCAGCCTGCGGCAGTCCCCGACTTGTCCCTCGCTGGCAGAGTGGCCCGGTGCGTGTCCACATCGCTGGCACGGGAGAGGCAGGGTGGCTGTCCCCATTCTGTAGTTATATTAGGTCGCTGGGTATTTTTTATGCAGAAATTTATCCTGACATTCCCGACGACCCAGTAGAAGATTCGGGGCCAGAGAAGGGAATGAAGCCATAGAGTAGAGCTGGGACTTGAACCCGGGCCTTGGGGCAGCAGCCTAGGGTCCCTTCCTGGTGTCGCTCGGTTGTCCCCGCCCTCCAGCCCGACTCCAGCCCCACACTCACCCTGGTTCCTCCCTCCCCGTGTGCTCTTCTGTCCGCAGCCCTGCGGCCTCTGAAGCACTCTGGAAGCAAAGAAGGCGAAGACGCAGGCTGCTCAGGTCGGGTGTCCTTTGTGATCTGTGTGCCCGAGGCTGGGGAGGGAGGCGGTCACCACACTGTCACACCCTCTCCAGGACAGTGACACAGCGGGGGCTGAGTAACCCAGGCGGCCCGGCTGCTGTTCTGGGACCCGGTGTGAGAGGATGAGCGAGGACACTTTATTTCTCGTCCTGTGAGAGTCTGAACCTAGCTAGCCCTGAAGCCGCCGGTGTCCTAGAGCCTCGGAGCTTTCATCCCTGGGTCCAAGGGCTGCTTCTGTTTCCGCCCACCCTCCAGAGCGAGGGGACGGGGAAGGGGAGGGCCTTTCTCTCCAGGGCTGGATCGGAATAGCAGCCGACCCCTCTGTCGCATCTGCATCCATTACACGATCCTCGCTCCCGCTGAAGCTGGGAGTTAGTTTCCGCCTGATTGACCTTGTCCCTGTCCCGGCAAGCCTGGAGGCCTCCTTGGGGTGGGAGCAGGAGCTTGGGAGACAGTTGAAGCCCTCCCGGGCGCAGCAGGGGGCTGGTAAACACCAACGGCCTTGCCGTCGCATTGCCGTGACGCGAGCTGGTATGTCAGGACGTGCATTCGTTCCCCGACCCCTCGTGGTTCGAAACCAAACAAGAAAGAACTGAGCAAACGGAGGTAACATGCAGCTCGGGCTGAGAAGGTGGCCAGGGGGCTGCTTCTGTGGCCTGGCAGTTAGGGGAGCCGGCTCCCACGTGGCCGTCGCGGCCTGAGTCCCAGCTGGCGAGGCAGCAGGACGGAGGGCGGAGGGCTGGCAGTGGGCCAGGCCTGCGGGATGCCTCCCCCCTCCCTCCCTCTTCCCCTGTCTCTGCAGTGAGCACACACATACTCTGAGAAAAATGCTTAAAAAATGAAAGAGAGAGAGCGAGGCAGAGGCTGGAGACGGCCCGGACGGGGAAGAGGTGGGCTCCCTGACTCTGCGCCCTGTGAGGCAGCCACCCTGGATAGGGTAGGGGCAGTGCTCAGATGGCAGAATGACTCTCTCTGGGGACAGCCGGGCCAGGGAGCGTGACAGGAGGGTCGTGGTCCTGCTGCTAAAGAACCCACTCGGGTCAGGGCGCGGGGCGAGGCCTGGCGGGTAAGGCCGGTGGACGGTGGACACCCTCCACGTGGAGGCAGGAGCCAGAGGAAGGGGGTCCCTACGGTGCCACCTGAGGGTGCAGCGTGAGCAGAGGCCACTGGGAAGGGCTGCCTGACGGGGTACTGGGCCAGGCCGCGGTGGGCAGCGGGTGCCCGGCCAGTGGAGACAGGGCGGGGCTGGCAGGAGGGGTACTGGGCCAGGCCGCGGTGGGCAGCGGGTGCCCGGCCAGTGGAGACAGGGGGGCTGGCAGGTGGGGTACTGGGCCAGGCTGCGGTGGGCGGTGGACAGTGGAGACAGGGTCGGCAGGAGGGGTACTGGGCCAGGCTGCGGTGGGCAGTGGACCAGTGGAGACAGGGCAGGGCCGGCAGGAGGGGTACTGGCAGGAGCGGGTAGTGGAGACAGGGCAGGGCCGGCAGGAGGGGTGGGCCAGGCCGCGGTGGACAGCGGGTGTCCGGCCAGTGGAGACAGGGCAGGGCTGGCAGGAGGGGTACTGGGCCAGGCCGCGGTGGGCAGCGGGTGCCCGACCAGTGGAGACAGGGCGGGGTCGGCAGGAGGGATACAGGCTGGCAAGTGGGCCTGGGGCTGAGAGGGAGCTGTGTGAGGAGGGGCTGTCTCCCTTGGCGCTGGCCTGTTGTGCCCACACCGGTGCCTGCACCCGGGCCTCCAGGCAGCAGTTAGTGCAGGGCCACACGTGGGCCCCCACCCGAAGTACGGGATAGGTGCTGGGCTCTGGCTCGCTCCCGGAGTAGAACTCTGGCATTAACTATCCTTCCCACTCCTGCTTTTTTTCCCATCATGAATTGCAGACGATGGACAGGAAATAGCCTGACCTCAAGGACCGGGGAGCTGCCCCCCCCCCCCCCGAGCTCCCACCTCTGGCTGCGTCGGCGTCCCCGTGGAGCCCTGCCACCGAGAGATGGGTCCCCTCCAAAGGATATGACACACAGGCCACCTCGCAGCCTTACGTGACTCCCAAGGCCCCTGCTGCCTTATTTCTCCGGCGACACGACGCTACATCACCCCTCAGCCTTATTTCTCTGGGCACACGACACAGACCCCAGCTCTGAGGCCACGTGATCTCTGCCTGCCGTTTTTCTCAAGGACACACTACTCAGACTCACCCCCTGCCTTAGTTCTCCAGAGACCAGGACACGGTCACCCTGCCTAGGCACCCGCTGGGCTCGGCACACTGGTTCTCACCTCTGCCTCCCCCTGCACAGAATCCGTCTCCTCAGATGACCCTGTGGCCTCGCTGTGCCTCAGGCTGTCCACTCCGGCTTCCTCCTGCTCTGCCCGGTGTGGCCCTTCTGTCCCTCACCGAGGGGACAGGGCGTTCCCCTCCTGCAGATGCGTGTGCACACCCAAGGATCCCCGTCCAGTCTGCTTTGCAGGGCCCTGGCTGTGCCCACGACACCCCCTCCACGGCCTGCCCACCCCAGGGAAGCAGGCGCTGGCCAAGCTGGCTCCCTGGGGGCTGTGGGGCCCGGGGTCAGCGTCTGCTCCTCTGCTCCGCGGCCATGGCCACCTCCATTCCTTTCCTTTCGTGTGCGGTTCAGTTCCTGTTGGTCGAGCCACCCGGGGTGTCAGCACCACCGCGGGCCTGGGGCCTGGGGGGAGACAGGTCCTCCCTGGGGTCTCGCTGTCCCACTGGGGAACTCAGCGGCAGCACTGTGGCCTGCGGTGCACAAGGGGCAGCCTTGCCTGGCACCCGGCTGTACCCCCTCCCGGGCCCTGGACACCTCGTCCCCATGCACCCCCGTCCTTACCCAGAGCCTGGGGTGGGGGCGGCGGCCTGGAGAGAGGGCCTGTCCTCACCACTGGAGCCTGGCGTGGGTGGGGCAGGGCCAGGAGGACTTGGGACGCTGAGGGGACTGTCCCCACCATGGTGCTATTCTGGGGCTGGGACGGCCCTGGCTGGCCTCGGCCACTCCTCGCCCCCGGTGGAATGGAACTGCTGATGTCCTGTTGCCCTCCTGGTGCCATGTGTCCCCAGGAGTGGGAGCTCTGAGCGGTTCTAATTTAAATGTGGGACTCTGAGGAACTTTGTAAACTGGAGGTGTATGTTGGGGAAAATAAATGCCTTTGTAAAAAGCCTTTTCTCTGTCAACTGTTGTAGGCATGTGGGTGGGCCTCAGGACGCAGCAGGAAAGAGTCCCTCTGGGGTGGCAGGGCCTGGGCCTCTGTGGCCATGTGCCACCCCCCCGGCCTCATGGAAAAAATAACCCTTCAAAGTAAGAAGACCGAGGAGGAGCGAACGTGTCAAACACACCCCAGCCGTTGCCTCTGGAAGACGTGCTGGCGAGGGCTGGCAGCCCGGCGGCCCCGGAGCTCTGTGGTCACGGGCAGCAGCCTGGACTGGGAGCAGGAGCTGACCTAACCCCAGCTCTGCCCCCGTGACTGCGGGCACACCGCCCAGCCTGTCTTGTCTCCTCAGTAGGGTAGTGAGCCTGTCCGGAAAGTGGACACCGTGCCGTAGAAGTGAGGATGTGCACTGAGCTGACGGCAGGAGGGGACGTCGGTCACCCTGCCTGACGTGTTGTCGGTGCTCTGGGTTGGAGGCCTGAACCTGTCCTCGCCCTGTGGGCTGCAAGCACTGAGGTGGGTGCAGAGAGCCCTGCTCCAGGCTCGTCATGGGAGTGGGCAAGGCCGGGGTGGGAGGCGCTGCAGACAGCCGTGCTGACGGGTGCGGGGGGATGCTCTTTCCCTTCCCGCGGTCAGCCCCGCGCCTCTCGCCCCTGGGTGATCTGTAGGCTGGACGGTTATCCAGAGCAAGCTGTCTGAACCTGTTTGTCCATCTGGGTTACGGCTCTACCAGGTGCTGGTGGGGCAGAGCGGCAGGTCCCGCCAGGGAGGCCGAGGTGTGGGGCTAGGCTGGGGCTGGAGGGCAGGGAGAGGGGCTTGGTCCTCTGGAGTGGTGGTTTTAGCTGTCCTTTCTGGGCATGGCTCCAACTCCTGCCTTTTAATGGACAGAGAATTCTCACAGTGACAAGCTGTAGCCTGCAGGTGCCACGTCCGTGCTGACGAGGGGGCAGGGAGCGTTCATTTGCCTGGCTCATGTGTGACCGGAATCCGCCTCCAGGACCACTCGTGACCGGCTCTATGAAGACCAGTTAGTCCATCCAGCCACTTGCCACTGCAAGGCAGAGATGGGGGTGATGGGGACAACGGTGTGGCCCAGGACCCCTGACCCACCTGCCTCTCCTACTTGCTTGAGAGCACTTGCAGCCATGAGCGGGGCCTCCCACAGGGTCTGTCTTCCGGGAAGGGGCAGCCGCCTTTGCTTGGTCTGGCAGCAGTGGGTGGGTAGATCGGTTCATGGCCGCTCAAGAGCAGAGACCCTGGCGGGTTCTGAGCGGGCGATAGCCGAGGGTCCCACTGCAAAGCCCTCTTAAACTGAGACATGGAGTCCCACATCCCGGCCTCCGACACGGGAGACTTGCTGAGAGGGAGGAGCTGGCGTGTGGGGTGGGAGCTGTGGGCAGCGGACTCAGCATGGCGATGCAGATGGTCCCAAAATGTGGAGCGCGCATCCCCACCGCGAGCCTCCCCACTCCAAGGGCGGGCTATGAAGGGTGTGCCAATCCTGCCAGACTTCCCCTGGTTGACCCATGACAAAAAGGACACTGTACCTACTGTTGACAGTCTTGCTTCTGCTGCTTCACCATTTCCCCAAGTGGGTTCTTCCCAAATGCTGCTTCCCCCTCCTCTCTCCTTTTCCTATCACTCACTGACAGCCAGTGTTGAACAGACGCGGGTGCTCAGTTACAGCCGCCCAGCCCGAGATGCAGGACGACCGCAGAGCCCCGGGAAGGCCTCTCGTGTCCCTTTTCGGCCAATAGCCCTGCCCAGGAATACGATTCTCGCTGCTTTCACCTCCCAATAGTTTTGGCTATTCTTGAACTTCATATAAATGGAATCCTACAGTACATGCCATTTTGTATCGAGCTCCTGAAAAGATCTCCCTTGCTCTTTTTAAATGGCAACATAGTATCTCCCTGCTGCTGGTCTGGAATATATTTGGCCAGTTCCTGCAGTTTGGATACAAATAATGCAGCCTTCCTCTGCTCCCTCCTCAGAACGAGGGATCTCTGAGTGCATTTATCTGCTGGTGGCGATACTGTTCTACCAATCGTTGGGCTGACTTTCTAGCCAGCCCCTGGGGCAGTAAGAGTGTGCAAGCACACACCTAGGGCCACTGGCAAAGCTGACTGTAGAAAGGCAGGAAAGGTGCTTGGAATTCACGCCCCCACTCACAGGTGAAGCCTCAGTGCAGCAGTAGACAGGTCTGTGGTCCCCCGTCCTCCCGCCCCTCTGGACGGTTTCCCCTGCAGCGTCTACCTGTGGCAGCTGCCTCCTGGGTTCCCCAGAACTGTCTTGACGCTTCTGGGACCCCACTGCCGGGTGAGTGCTGCTGCCTCCCGCTGGACGGCGAGGGCATAGCAGGCGCTCTGCGGGGCTGAGCCCAGAACCAGACACCTGACGGTCTTGTAGGCGGTGTGCCTTGGGGCAAGTGAATGTCCACAACCTGCCATTGGCTCCACCAGCTCCAGGTCGTGATGGGGACACTATTTTACCACGATTGAGCAGTGTTTTGTTAGAGCAGAGCGAAGCCTGGGGTATGTCCCAGTCCTCGTCCCAGTCCTGGACAGAGGTCTATGACCTTTGCCCCCGCCTCTCTTCAACTTCTGAGCAGGGAAGCTCAGCCTCCCTCAGCTAATAGGATTTTCCCAGCCCCACTGCCTCCTCTGGATGCATTTTGTCATTGTCCCTTTCAGACTGAGGCACTGGCTTGGATCACAAAGCTTCAACTCAGCCTCTCACCTCAATCCTGAATCCTCACTTCTGTGGATGCAGTTCTCAGCCCTGGCTGTGCATTAGGCTCACTTAGAGTCTTTTTAGTAATATCGGTACTGGGATCTCTCCCCAGAAGTTCCTATGCAGGTATGAGGCCCTTGCTGAATATTCGATGTGCACACCCCAGGGGCCGTAGCATGGCTTCCAAGTAAATGTAAAATAAGTCGGAGACAGCCCTGAGCAGAGACTTTTGAAACCAGGCAACTGAGCTGTCCTCAGCAATGACTATATCAGACCCAGGGTTGTTTTTATTTTTTAAAAAGAACTATTTAATTTAATTTAATATTTTTTAAATTTTGACCAGGGACAGACCTAGGGGCTTTTGTTTTCTAAGAGAAATGCAGAGAATGTAGGAGCAAGGAAAGAGAAGAGAGGGCCCCTGTTCCCTTTGTTGTGGGGGGTCAGGGGAGAGCAGGAACCCCAAGTTCAGACCAGACCCCAGGCTCTGGGACGTAGGAGGGAGTGTCATGGTGATGGCTATGTCCCTTCCAATTCTGGGATAGGACATGGGCCCTCCCTACTTCTGAGCGCCTCCTTCCCCCCTCCCTCCCTCCATCCCTCTGTCTCCCTGTCGCCCCCAGGCCTCCAGATGTGCATGGCCACGTGCCTGGTTCTGGCTCTCCAACCCCTGCAACCCCATGTTCTCCGAGGAGGGCAGGACCATCTGTCCTGCTTTCTGGAGTCGTCAGTCTGTGCGTGCGTGCCAGGCTCGGGCAGGCAGGCGTGCTCGCTCTCCCTCCTCCTGCTTTCCTCCCCCTGCCCCTGCTAAACATACTTCTGCCCCAGGGTGTCCTGGTCTCTGCCTTCCTGCAGACCTGCAGCGCCCGAGGGGCTGCAGCACAGCACCCCCAGCTCCCCTGCAGGTCTCTGGCCTCTGGTCCTTCCAGTGTCAGGTGTGCCCCTTCTGTTTCCGTCCTGCTGCTCCTGTCTCAGTACCCTCCCGAAGGTTCCTGCAGCATGACCCCACTGTGGGGGTGGGGAGGGGGGCCCGGCTGCCTCTCTGCGGAGCCTGCCAGCCACCGAGCTGACACTGTGCCTTTTTTTTGCTAAGATAATTTAGTGTAATTTGCTGCTAATGAATGAACGCACGCCTTGTTCCTATAGCTTTGGTAATTGCCTGCACGTCCACGGCTTGCTGATGGCAGCCTCAGCTAACGTTCCAGGAACTGAGGCCATGGGGGGCGGGGGTGCCTTCCTTGGTGTCTCTGTGGGTGCCGCTCTGAGAGAGTCCCCCGTCCACGGCAGTGGGGAGGATCTGGGTCAGTCTACCCAGAGGGGCAACGTGCTGGCAGCCTGGGTGCCAGCCCTGGGGCATGGTGGAATGGGCCTCGGTGCTGGGAGGTGGGGGTGCAGTCTGTCCTGTCTGCAGACCGGAGCAGTACCAGGGAGAAGGGACAGAAGTGTGTTGGTAAACGTTTGCTCAAGCCCTTCTCCACCTGCCCCGCCTCCCACCCCCTCCGGGCTCCACCCTCTCTCTCCCCTGCCTCTGCAGATCCTACCCAAGCCCTTCTCCGCCTGCCCTGCCCCAAGACCCTCTGCCCACAGCGGCTGGAGTTGCCCCTCACTCCCCACCCCCAGGGCCGGGCACAGAACAGCCCCGTCCTGGTAAGGAGCCTGCTGAGAAGGACCCAAAGCACAGGAATTCAGGACTCTGCTTGGAAATGACTGGCCTGAAGTCTCCTTCTGCACTATCCATGCAAAAAGGATTTCCCAGCAAAAGAATCCTGTAAACCAGGCTGCCTAAGGGCGTTTAACCTATTTAAAGGAATAACCTATTTTAAAAATCTTTTAGAAGCCCCTATTTACTCAGAAACAATTGATATGGTAATTGCAAGTCATTCTTTTTTTGAACTTTATTTACGGGAGCAGGCAGGTGCTGGAAGCCCCCCTCACCACTCTGGGGGAGAATGCTCCCTACTCCCCCTTAGAGCTGGGTCCTTGCAGCCTGCCTGTGTAATGTGGGGGCGGGCCCCTTTCCTGGTTGACTTAAATGGAGAGAGCTGGGCCCAAATCCAGGACCTTCGCAGGCCACCTTGCCTGCAGGTAGCAATGGGAGCCGACAGATCTGAGCAGCTGGCATCAGGCGGCCGGGATGGAGGACAGTGGACTGACCTGAGACTAACCGAGAGAGACAGGGTCAGCCGGGGCGCACGTGGGCACGATGGGAGCTGGGGGCCAGGAGGGCTGCTCAGCGCTCAGCCCCGGTGCTGTAGGAGCCCAGGCACGAGGGATGGGGCAGCTGGCCCCCGAGAACCAGCACTGAGATCAATGTGACTCCTCTGCATGCAGATCAATTTTGCTTTCTCCGGGTTTAATTGGCTTGTTGGCTTTGGCTTGGGAAGAAAAAGCTCTTTCCCTAGGAGAGGAGCTGCATCAGAGATGGCCACGGCACCCCTCCCTGCTCAGCCCTGCCAAGAGACGGGGCAGGTCAGCAGGCCCCAGCAGGGCTCTCCCTGCCTGGTGAGGTGGGGAGGGACAGGCCTAGACCTGGGCTGGGAGCCCCTGCATGGTGTCGGCCTGCACCTGCCCTACCTGGGCAGGGGGCCCAGGTCTGATGGGGGGCCCTAGTTGGTGTGTGCCTTTGGGAGTGGCGGGGCAGGAGTGGGGAGTCAGGAAGTGAGTGAGGAGAGGAGGGCAGCACCCACAGGTCTGGAAGGAAAGGGACGGCTTGCCCTTCTCCTGTCACCGAGCTCAGAGAAGGGGACGAGTTGCCCAGTGATTGGGAGCAAAGATCGAAGGAGGGCCCCGGAGGCTCCCTCCCCGGCCTGGTCTGTGGCCGTGGCCTCTGTTTCATAGCTGTGGGGCTCAGAGGGGAAGCAGGTGTCCCGGGTGTCCTCGCAGCCACTCCCAGCAAGGGCGAACAGCCTGACCAGGGGCTTTTTTCTCTCTGGAGGGCAGGCCCTGGGAGTGGCAACTGAGACCAGTAGGGGGCACTGCTCTCCGCCTCAGCGGCACCCTCTCTGCCAGCGTGGTTTGCCTACTAAACACCCTCAAATATTTATGAAGGCAGCTTTAGAAGTAACATGATGCTGCCTCGCGAGCACTTCTCCTCGTAGGGGGCTCAGGAGCTCGTTTCCACGCTCCTGAGGGCGGCCATCAGGGTGAAAGCCCAAGGCAGGCACTTGGGCTGTCTATTCCTGTGCTGAGCTGTGGGGGTCCCTTCTCTCTCGGGACTGTGGGCGCCAGGCCTGTGGCAGGTGCGGCGTTGTCACAGTGGGTAGGGCTTGGGGGCTGGACTCAGGAGGAAGGGGTGTGGGGAGTGGGGAGACCAGCAGGGCTCTGGAAGGACCCTGTGAGGGAGGAGGTGGGAGGCTGAAGTTTCTCTGGAACCATGGACAGCACCTCCAAGCCCCAGCGGGGGCCTGAGACACTGGGGAGCTGAGAGCTTGGACTCCTGGCCCGTCCGCTTTACTGCTGAGACTAGGAAAGGCTCTGGAGGGAAGTGACGGATGCCACGCACTGGCAGGGAGGCCTTTAATCTAGGGACGCCTCGGCCACTGGGCTGCTGGTGGCTGCGTTCAGCCTTTCTGGGCAGATCCGTGACAATGACTCATGTGCACACGTGGGCGGTGGTTCGGGGTCTGTGGTCACCCCAGGTTTGTCCCTCTGGTCTTTGAAACTGCAAGGAGCCCCTCCTGCCTTCATGCACAGAGCCTTCGAGGCCCTCTCGGGTCCAGCTGGGGCGGCTTCCTGCCCTCCCTCCTCGCCCCTGCACAGAGGGGAAGCAGCTTCTTGTTCCCCTGCCTCTTCCCAGCAGGAAGGGAACTCCGGTCCTGACCTCCCTGGTGTGCAGATGGAGGGGAGTCCTAACACAGGAGTCTGGGAAGGAGGGCTCTGTCCTCATCCTGCTTCTCCTCAGAAAATCTCTTTCTAACAAGGGCTGTTTTCCTCACCATTGCCTAAAGCCTGGAGCTGCTCCAGCGAGTCAGGCTGGAATCTGACAGGAAGCATTTTAATTATTAATTTGAAGTGTGCTACGTGGCGGGTGGAGGAGGGCCATTCTCCAACTCACGTCCGTCGGGACCTCGTTAGCAGCCGCCCAGCCAGAGACCTTCCCGTGCAGCCCAGGGCCTGCGTGTCCCTCCCCTCTGACCCTCGTGGCCTCCCCGTTTTATTCTCCTAAGCCTTTCGGGACAGAGTTCGCCACTCCTGTTATAGACACACAGGACACAGGCCCAGGAGGACCTCAGCCACGGGCCGGCAGGACTCCGGGGTCGTCTGGGGTCTTTGATTCCTGCCAGGTGGCTGTCTCTCTCCAGGGTGTCCTCAGGCCCACGTCACCTGCAGTGGCACACGAAGTTCACTCAGGGTGTTACTCCTGGGCTCGGGCCAGAGGGCTCGCCCTGACCCTGGTGCAGACTGGGGATGGCACTTTGCCTATCCCCTCACCTGCCCCTGCCCCTGCCCCCGAGAAAGCACGCCCCTGTTCACTCGTCTTCTAGAGCTCACCTGGCTCCTCTGGGAGCTGGGGCCGTCTCTCCTGGACCAGGAGCACAAGGCAGCCCTGGCATGGAGCCCTGGCACGGAGCATGTCTTGTTTCACATGTGTCTGTTCATGGAGGTGGCTCCTGAGGCTGGGGTCCCCTCCTGCCTTGTCCAGCCAGCAGGGCCTCCCTTTTCTGGGGTGTCTCTGCTGCTGCTTGCAGCAGGGCTTGGTGCCCAGGAGCTGTTCTCAGCCCGGGGCCCCAGGTCACAGCCTCACGCCGGTCAAAAGGAGCCCGGGGCAGCCCGAGATAGCCCCCCACCTGCCTCCAGTTCTCGCCCACGTGCCTGCAGTGGGGGGAGCCTGGTTTGCACAAGGCCCTGCATTTTAAGCCTCCCAGCTGCTGGGTCCAGCAAGACCTCCCAGGGAGGTAGGAACAGTGGTGAGTGTTAGTCAGACACACCGAACTCAATGGGGACGAGCGATGACCACGACTAACAGGCCTGGCCCACAGCCTGCTTAAGAGAGCCGAGTCCCGCACGGCCAGCGCAGCTCAAACGTCGTCTGGCGGCTTGAAAAATGCCCCAGGTGCGTGTGTGTAGGTGCCCAAAATGCGGACAGGGTGGAGAAATCGAGAAGGGGTTGTGATGTGCCTGCACCCCATGGGGCGTGTTCTCTCCTCTCTGTGTGTGTGTGTGTCTCTCTCTCTGGTGAGTGCTCATGTCCTCTGGCAATTAAAACAAGTTAAAAATAAAATAAAATGAGTAATACATATGAAAACCTGTCCACGGGTCCACCGTGAAGACGGGCCTGCACTTGGATGTTGGGAGGCCTCCGTGTCAGGATGGGGCTGAGTGTTTGTCCAAAGCCGAACACAAGGAGCGATGGAGGCAGTGCTAGGATCCAGCTCTGGTGTCCTCGGGATGGGTTTCCAACCCCAGCACACACCACACAGCACCGCGGAGCCCGGGGCTGGAATGTCATAGTGAGGAGGAAGCGGGCACCTCAGGGAATCGTGGCAGCTTGGCCCGGAACAAGAGCCGCGTGGAGGGGAGTGGCGAGCAGAGCGGAGCCAGCGGCTGGCAGGCTGCGGAGGGCTCGGACGCCGTGCTGAATATTGGCAGTGCCCTCCCGCGGGCGGCCGGGAACCGCTGAAGCATCTTCCTGCTTTCCCATAGAAGGTTCTAAGGCAGGAGAGCCCCAGTAGCTCTGCATTATGGCTGTGAGGAACGGTTTATACTGGAGGGCAGGGCTGAGTGCTGAGTGTGGGAAAGGAAGCCCTGACCCTGGTCACAGACTCTGCTCACACTGGGCCCGAGCCTGCTCACACGGAGTCCCCACTGAATCCTAGCCTTGGCCTGGCCCTGGCCCTGGCTGACTGCAGGCTGGGCCTGGCCTGTGGCAGAACCTTTTCCCACCCACTCGCCCAGGGAAGGCCCTGACCCTGGGGCATCTGGAGAACGCGTGACTCTCCCAGCCCTTCTCTGTTGTGTCTACAGCCCGGAGCTCACATCTTTTTTTTTTTTTTTTTTTTTTTTTTTTTGAGAGGGTTTTGCTATAGGGCGCGTGTGCTCGCCAGACAGAGAGAGACAGAGAGAAACAAAGCGAGAAGTCACCCCCTGGGAGAATGGCCACACCACAGTCCCTTCTCCATTCTCCTCTTGGGATCCTGGGCACGCATGCACACGCGCCTGGCGTGAGTTTAAGCCACCGGGCCCAGGACTTGAACCGCGGTCGACTACATGGGAGTCCAGTGACATAGCCATTACGCTAACTGCTGGTCCCCAGAGCGCACATCTTAAAAAGGCAGAGTGCTATGTCTGCGACAGGAGGGCGCTGGAGGATGCTTGCTCAGCACTTGAGAGTCTACACGGGGGACTCAGAGGAGGGCATTCTAGAACGTTAGGCTCTCTTTGCCATACGGAAGGGGCTCTCCTTCCAAACTCGCTCTCCCTAACAGCCGTGACAGCCAAAAGTTGAAAATGTCTCAGATTCAGATCCAGGTCCCTCTGGCTCTAATGCCTGAGTCCTCCCATGTGTCACTCGGGGTCTGCCTCTGGGCCAGCCTGCCCACCACGTGGCCTAGGGTCCAGGCGCTTTCTAAGTCCAGTCACGAGAGTCAGTGACCTCGAGCCTCAGGTCCCTGGGGTGGTGCCGGCCAGGCCTGGGCTGCCACAGGGCCTGTCTCCGCCGTCTGTGCTTGTGAGCTGGGCTCTCTGCCGGGGCAGCGGCTAGGGTGGGAATTACGATCCTTTTTGAACCCACCGGGGGCCAGGGTGGGGACCCTCTCACTAGGTACTTCTCGGGACGTTGTTTCCATGGTACCAAGGGCTGTTGACATGGGATACAATGTGAAGGGTGTCCTTGGGGTGGTGTGGTGGCCCTGGCAGGTGTCCTCAATGCCCCAAGGGAGTTCTGAGAGAGGTAGGGCAGGGGCAGAGGGGCAAAGGACACAGAGCTGTCAGCGGGTGTCCTGGAGGGCTCTGGGACAGCCTCTGGGCCACCGCAGTGGGGGCAGGGTGGCGCCGGGCCCCACTTTCCGTGGCTCAGTGGGGTTCAGGATGCGACCTACTGGGCAAAGGCACTTGATTAAGCCAAGATTCAGTTAACTGCCTTCGCACGCCGTCCCATGTCCCGTCCGACACTTGAACGACAGCGATTACTCACTAACGCGCTCTCGCCATGGCCGTGCTCCAGCGGCTCGATGGAGCAGCAACGAGAGCTATTTGATCTGAAGACTCCTTTATTAAAACGTGTAAAACCAACGCTCAGCCCGGTGATGCTGCTCTGAATCAAAAAACAAGAAAGGAAAACAAAACCGGGGTGTGCTTGGGCGTTCCAGCCTGGGCCGGCTGCCTTGAGGAGCTGGGCTGTCAGGCAGAGGGGCCTTCTTGGGCCTTCCCCTCCCAACACCCAGTGACAACCCCTTCTTTTGGGAAGTGTTTGGGGTCATGGCCTTTCACCCTGACTTAGGTGAGGGGCGTGAAGGAGGGCTGGAGGCGTCTGGGCCGAGGCCAGCCCGGTCATCGGCGTTTGTTCAGGGAGAGCCCTCGGTGCCAGCCCCCTGCCGGCTCCTGGAAGCACATCCGTTACTCCTGCCCACAGGGGCTTGCAGTCCTCTGGGGGGACAGCCTAGCAGGGAAGGAAGCTCAGGGTGGGCACGAGGGCGGAGCCCTGTCAGCAAGGTGACGAGGGAGGCGCCCGGCCATGGAAGGTGAATGGGGCAGGTGTTCGACCTGCTTCTGTGGGCATGCCAGCCCAGGGCTGTCACACCTACCGATTTTCTCCGAGAGGTCTGAAATCTGGCTTTTCATGTGAAATCCTCTTTCTCAACAAACGTGGGAGCAAAGCCAGTGTGCTGGCCACCAGTCTGCAGCCTCCGGACGTGAGGGAGAGACAACCCAGGGAGTGGGAGGGCGAGTAGGCTGGGCCAGCCCTGGGCGGGGGTGGCACTGGGCTGGAGAGGCCCCTGAAGCGGGAGGACCACCCACAGCTGCCTGCTGCTCCTGACCACAGCCCAGCGTGGAGGGAGGGCCTCGGGGAGGGCTGCCACCCTCCGGAGGTCTGGGGGTCCAGCCAACACGGACACTGGGCCTGCAGCACTGTGCATGGTGTGGAGTCCACCCTGGGAGCTGGCCAGCCCATCCCAGCCACAGAGATACCGCAGCGTGTGCCCTGCAGTGGTGCGAGGCTCCTGCCCACATGGACAGACCTCCCAGCGCACCCTTTGGGACCTCTGGCATCACAAGCTGACCCCCCACCCCCACCCCACTTTGTGTCATCCGCTCTCATTGGATGGGCTTCAGATTTAACCCTCTACTCCCCGCCCAGGAACTGGGGGCAAACGCACCTCCTCCCAGCGCTGTGTGACACAAAGGGGGGATGTGGTGCCTGGACCACTGGCTACGAGGGGGTCCCTCTGCAGCTGAGATGAGCAAGGCACTTCAGCTCACACAGTAGGACGTCCACACGGTGCTCTGACTCCTACCAGGCTCTGCCCCTCTCCCTGCACTCCGGCCCACCTGTCAGTGAGGACCCCCCCACAGCTCCCCAGAGTGGGCTCGGCCATCGCCGCCTCCTTTGGAAGTGTCTCATGGTCTGTCTACTGTCCCCATCCTCAGGGGGCTCCTGGAGGGCTCTGCCACTGGCCAGGATGGGTCAAGGAGACCCCACAGAGGTCAGGGCCCCACGGTTTCCCCGGCCCATGCCCTGCTTTCTTGGGGAGGGTGCACAGGTGGGGGAGCACCAGGAGATGGGGTTTTCGCAGCACTGCTAAGAGGCCACTGGGTGGGCCTGCACCACCTCCCGCTGCCCTCAGTGGGAGGTCCCTGGCCTCTCCGTGTCCTGGCAGGACTTGGGGTGCGGGGGCAGCCGCCGGAGCAGGAAGCCAGAGCCGCAGGCAGGTGTGTGAGCTTGAGTGCTCCTGGCAGGGAGTCAGATCCAATCAGTGCGAAGCCTGGGCCAGGGACGGCAGGGCCGAGGTCAGCCACCGGGCCCCTGGTCTCCCAGGCTGGCACAGGTGACGCAGGAGCGATGGGTGGTGATGGCAGCTATGTTCCCCTCTGAAGCCGGGTCAGGCAGGCAGGTGGGCAGTCAGGTCACAGCAGGATCCCAGGTAGCTCACGTGGACGGGCTGGTGCGGCCCAGCGTCCCAGCCCCTGGCCCGTGGCAGGCATCGGGAGTCCACCGCAGGGAGGCGCTGGCCACCCCGGGTGCTGTGCTGTCCTCAGGGCTCCATCCTGTCTGGCACTGACCAGCTGCCCTAGTGCTGCCATTAGTCTACCATGACAGTGACTGTCGTGGGCTGTTACTGAGCGCTCCGAAATCTCTTCTCCCAGAAAACCCAGCTCCTTACCTCGTCAGGAGGATGGGCTGGCTCTGACGGGGGACTCTAAAATCCCTTGCCAAAGGTGACCTCATCTTCCCGTGTGACACTAATGTGTCCCTCTACTGTAACAAGACTTGCCTCTATCGTCCACTGCCCGTGGCCACCCCAGCCCCAAATCGCTTCATCCCCACTTGCGGGGACCCTGTTCCAGTCTATTCCAAAGGCAGGTTCATTTTGAATTCTGCCCCCTCCCAGAAGCCTTCCCATGACACTCCAGCCCCCACCTAGTACCAGGTAAGTGCCGACCGTGGCCGGAGGGTGCGGGGAGGGGGGAGAGGATGCCTGACCCCAGAGCTGTTCTGATTGGTGTAAACAGATTCAGCTCTGCCTATTTCTGACTCTAACTCTGAACAAATGTCTTACTTTTTCATCAGTTTCTTCACTTGACCTGTAAGGAGATTATGGTCAATTTGTTTGCTCAATAAATACTGAGCAACCTATTCCGGGCAGTAGGCTGCCACATCGGTCATTCCGTGTGAGTCTGAAGTTGTGGCCTGGTACCTGGCCTGGAGGAGGCTGTCATTAAATGTCAGTTTTCTCACTTCAGCCCCCGCTCTGGAATGGTGGCTAGGCAGGGGGTGGTCAGAGAAAAGGGTCTGAGGAGGGGTAGGGAGGGAGGGAGGGCGAGCCCAGCTGTCCCCTTCTTGTTGTCTCTAAGGCAGAGGATGGAGCTGGGGTCCTTGCTGTCCTTTCTGCTCCTGTCCCAGCAGACACCTCTGTAGCTACGCCGTCTTCCCCTCTCACCTATAACACGAGACAGCGGTGCCGTCTCCCTCTAGGCCATGACGCACGCCTGCCCTCTGCCCGAGGACCCACAGGACACGTCCCGGGGCTGAGCTGGTCTCCTGCTTCCAGCTCCTCTCCAGGTATCACAGGCTGGACCCAATGCCACCTCTAGCTTCTCACACATTTGCTTTTTTTTTTTTTTTTTTTTGGAGAGGTTTTTTTCGCTATAGGGCGCGTGCGCTCGCCAGACAGACAGAGAGAGACATAGAGACAGAAAGCGAGAAATCACCCCCCAGGGGGGATGGTCACGCCGCAATCCCTTCTCCTCCATTCTCCTCTCTGGATCTTGGGCACGCACGCACACGTGCCCGGCGTGAGTTGTAAGCCACCGGGTCCGAGACGCGAACCGCGGTCAACTACGTGGGAGTCCAGCGACATAGCCATTACGCTAACTGCTGGTTCCCACATTTGCTTTTTATTTTATTATTATTTTAATTGCCAGAGGGTGCACGTGCTCCAGAGAGAGAGCAAGAGAGCACTCCCCGAGGGAGCGTGGCTCCTCTGCAATCCTTTCCCCTCCATCTCTCCATCCTGTTGGGCGTTTGGAGACATACACACACATGGGCCTGGTGGTTTTTCAAGCTGGGGGGCCAGGATGGGAACTGCAGCTGACCCTGTGGGATCTGACTCCCCACACAGGCTAGCCGGGGCAACACGAGGCCAGCCCGTCTCCCTCACTTTGTGCTTTGCCTAACCCCCAGCTGCAGCAGGCCAACCCTCCTGGGGAGGTTGTATGTACATGTACATGCAAGCCACATGGGACTTGGCATGCAGCAGGTCTGTGGTGTGGGCCGATTGAATGACTGCACAATGGTGCCCCTCTGCACATGGGGCTCATTCATTCATTCAGTAAACATTTATTGAACCCATAACCCACCTGGCGGCAGGCTCCAAGCAGGGATTGTGATGTGCAGTAGCTCACAGGGTCCCTCCTCCTAATGCCCCCTGCCCCCCTCCAGACCCGCCTGGCTGCCCACCTGCCCAATCTCCACCCCACCCTCAGAGAGCAGGGCACTGGCTCCAGCACCTATTTTGTGGGCCAAGTCACTGAGTTCGAGCCCCAGCCCTGGTCTTACTGCCAGCCTCTGCTCTCAGGCATGTTATTTAACTTCTCAGAACCTCGGGTTCCTCATCTACAAACAATTCACACATAAATAAAACGGCAGGTCTCATATTTGCCTGAGGAATAACCGAGGTGCAGCTCATGCTTAGAGCAGAGCCCAGGGCGCTGCAGGTGCTCCAGGGCCGGGAGGACAAGCACCGTAGCCCCTCCGTCCTTAGAGACAGCGAGGCCCTGCTTTACCATGAGTTCGAGCCTCTCTGTCGCGATGCCTGGAGAGCATTTGGCAAAGCCTATGTGCACAGTAGGTGTGCAGTGCACTAAGGCCTCCTGGACACATTCTGGGAGCACGGGACGCTCTGAGGGAACCCAGAGACTGGCAAAGGTTGGAGGCAGGAAGGACAGGGAAGGGCTGTGTCTGGAGGGAGCAGCCAGGTCTGGAGAATGTCGTGTGGCCCCCTTCACTCCCGAGAAGCAGCCATTCCGTAACTCAATGCTCTGATCCTCAGAATTCTACCTCGGGGGGCCACATTCTGTGTACAATTCACAAGCCACAGGGACCCCGCCCCAGGGCCAGATGTGGCATCTGGCAGACTGACAAAGGCGCTGTCCCTTCCAGACCACCCCACCCCTGGGTTTTGCATTGGGAATTGCACCCTGGCTACCCTTTCAAGCTCTGACCTCCCCAGGGGCTCGGGGGCGCCCCACAGCATAGAGCATCCCTAGTCTGCCCAACCTCATCCTGGCTGGACAAATGTCCTTGCCCCCGCTCCAGACCGGCCTGCACGACCTCACTGTCTTTCCGTGGCCAGGGCCGGGCAGCACCTCCTGCCACAGGGGCAGCGGGGGCAGTGGGGGCTGCCAGGCCTGTTGGCCAGGCCTCCTTGGCCCCACGAGGGCCCCCTCCCAATGGGCCTGGAGAGCTGTAAATCTGCCTTAACTGAAACGTTCAGCAGGGAGGCCCCGAGGAGGGACACCCGACCCCCCACCTGCTCTGAGCGAGGTCAGTGAATCAAGCTGTGGTCACCTCCTACCCCTGGCTGTTAGAGGCCATGCGTGTGAGCCAGGATGACGCCCGGTTGGATGGGAGTGGCCTCTTTCCCCTTCCAGTTCAGGGCCCTCCTCCCTGGAAATCTGTGGGGGCCACCATGCATGCCCGCTGCCTTCAGTTTGTCAAATGCGTTCACAGTCACTGCTTGCTGGGTGTCCCCGCAGCCGGAGGGGTAGGCGAAGACCAGCAGATGCACTCGTAGGTGAGGCAGATGGGCTCCGACAGGGGAAGTGGGCCTGGCCAAGGCTACATGGCTACTCAAGAGCAGGGCCAGGGACAGCCCAGAAGCCACCAGGCCATCAGGGGCAGGGTGGCTGTGACCAGGGCCAGTTACTCAGCTCTGAGCCTCAGTCATCTCATCTGAGAAATGAGAATGGGACCAGCAGGTGGCGTGGTGGCTGAGGCGCTGGACTTCCACATGGCGGACCTTGGTTCGAGTCCTGGACCTGGCAACTTGCTTTCTCTCTCTCTCTCTTTCTATCTCGCATCTGGTGAGTACATAAGCCCCATAGCAAATTAAATAATAATAATAAATAAAATTAAAATGAATAATTAAAAAGAAAAGAAAAATGAGAATAATAATAATGCCTATTTTGTTAAGTTATTCTGGAGATTAAATGAGATTATGCCTTAAAAAGCATTTAACGTGGCAGTGGTTTAAGATCTGTTGATAAACGTGAGCAATGATTGTGATTATTATCTGAAGGATTCCTGAAGCTGTTCTGAGCAGGCTGTGTCCTGAAGAAGCCCTTGTGCCTCTAGTCTGTCATCCTGAGGTGGGCCAGGGCCTGGGCCACGCCCACCTAATCTACATACTCCCAGACACGCCCTCCAGAGAAGGGGGGAGGTAGTTCCTGCCTCTGGGACCCAGGAGATGAGTGGGCACCTCTGAGTCTATGGTGAGCTCTGTGAAAGCTGCAGGGTCTGCAGGGCCAGATCCTTAGCATTTTGGAGTTTTATTATGACTGCATTGGTTTAAATATATATATATATATATTATATATATATTTATAGCTCTATGCCCCGCCCTCGCCCCCCGGCCCCTAGTTCTTGCCCCTGGCCTTCTGCCTGGTGGCCGTGTAGGGCAGCACCGTCTGTGTGCTCTTGTCCGACACCGTCTGGGTACTGCTGTTCCTTGTGACCCTTCGGGTCTGTTCGGCGGCCAAGGAAGGGCCTGAGCGGCCGCTGGTCAATGGAGAGCGCCTTGGCTTGTAGGGGGCTGGGGAGGGCTTGAGGGAGCCCGCTTGGGCCTCTGCAGGGGCAGGCTCAGGGGGCAGGCCCGCCTCTTCCTCCTCTGCTTCCCCCTCGCTGTCCCCCTCCTCGTCGTCACAGCACAGAGCGTGGTAGAGCACTTTGTCACTGAACCGCACCCTCTCCCGTGTCCCTGGGGTCCGCTGGGGCAGCTGGCCCTTCGTGGGGCCTGTGCCGAAGGCCTCCTCACTGGAGGAGTCCGGGGTCTCCACTCGGGGCCCGTTGGGGATGGGTGTGCCACCGTTCATGAGCCGGTAGTCAGGACCTGCCCCCGGCCGTGCGGACTCAGGGCCGTCCAGGGAGTCCGAGGGGGTAGAGACGTCCAGGAAGGAGCAGAACTCCCAGCTGTCCGAGAGGATGTCGGCCGTCACGAGGTCCAGGTGGCCAAGGTCGAAGGGGCCGCCCACACCTGCCTTGTCACTACTGGAGGTGCTGCTCACAGTGGCCGTGGTCCAGTCGTCCGGCTCCAGCTCGAAGTCGAAGTCCGAGGTCAGCTTGTCGATCTGGCTCACCACCTGGCCAGGGGAGGGGAGCGGGGGTGAGAGCGGCCAAGTGGGGCCCAGAGCACTGGGTGTGATCCTCTGCTCAGGAGCCCATGGGACAGTGACTGGACTGGGGGTCACAGGTCATTTGTCCTGTTGGGGCCCACAGTAGACCAGGGTGGACAGAGCTCACTCTGGCCACTCTCAAAGGCATGTGCACCACACCTCAGCCTCTTGAGGGGACTGCTTTGTTCCCTGTACCCCATCCACACACACCTGCTCTCCTGGGGCAGCCCTGGGGACCAGGGCTTGATCTTCCTTGGGTTGGGAGGGGGCCGCCCACCCACGCTCAGAGAGGAGCTGGACGGTGCCTACGGGGGAACGGTCCAAGAGTCCCTCAGCCGGGCAGCGGCTGTCCCCACTGGGTGCCCAGCAGCCCTGCAGGGAGGCATACACGTGCAGCACTGTCCGGGCGCCCCCTTCCTCCACCCAGCCCTCCGTCCCTGCCCACTGGTGAGCGGAGCTCACTCGTGCTGGTCGGGCGAACGGCTGAACAAGCGTTATTTGGTGAGCAGTAACAAGACCGACACCCCAGGCTCAGCCCAGCTGTGGAGGTCGCCGCCCCTGCCCTGCCCCATGTAAAGTGACACGGCAGCCTCCACGCAGGCGGCCCTGCACCATTATGTGCTGACCCCTTACCTGGTCAGCACAGAAATCAAGGACGGTGAGGGAAAGGGGGAGGTCCGGCCAGAGATTAGGAGAGGATCGGGGAAGAGAGGGAGAGAGATCAAGCCACAAACGAGACAGCCAAGCAATGCACTGCAGCGAGGGGCTACGAGGCAGAGTGAGAGACCCCGAGACAGACTCCTCCAGCACCGTCCCGGCATCCTCTGCCTGGGGTCAGAGCGGCCAATTAATTAATTACTTAAGTCCTGAATTTAGCCGGCATTGACTGAGAGTCACAGCTCTCCGGGGATGTGCTGGGGTCTGGCAAAGGAGCGGGGACAGCATCCCAAAGTGAAAGAGGACAGCAAGGCCGAGTGACACCAGGAGTGGCTTGGGCCAGCGGGGAGGTCCTAGGGCCAGAGTCGGGGGGTGGGAGGCCAGTGACCTGGCCAGACATTCTCCCTCTCTCGGTCTCTTTCTCAGTCCATCAGTGGGGAGGTTGGGTGACCGCCTTATCTCCAAGATCCCTTCCCTCTCTGAGATCTAGGACTCTTTACAGGGGTGAGTCTGGATGCTGTGCGGGTGCTGACAACTGGGCATTCCTGCTCACCACAGGCCCAGGCTGGGAGCCGAGGAACCAGGTGGCCGAGGCTGCAGCAGAGCTGAGGAAGTCAGGGCACCGGGGTCTGGACTTAGCTTAGGGATTGCTGTGTGTCTTTGGACACGTCACATAACTTCTCTGGATCTCAACTGCCATCACTGCCAAGAGGGTGCGAGGACCCCAGCCCTGGCAGCCTCACCAGAGCTTATGAGCAGCATGGGGACGGGCAGGGAAGGCCCTGGGAGCTCTGGGGATAAAAGGGGCATCGGCCTCCACTAAGCACCTACTATGTGGCAAGTTTTCCACCCAGGAGACATTACCTCCCCAGTTTAGAGAGAGGAGCTTAAAGTGCTAGCCCCTCACCTCCACAGCTCCCAGTAAAACTGCCCACGACCGGCTCGGGCAGGCAGCAGGGACACCCACCTGGTCACCCTGTCAGCGCCTGCCTCCCCAGGACGACTCCCTCCACCTCAAAGCTCACCCACAGAAGCCTGGTTCAATCTGAGCTTTGCTGAAGGCTGGTGAGAGCTCTGTCTTGGGGGCCTGGCTCACTCCTCAGGCTGACCCTGCCAGTCTGGGGCAAGGCCGGAGAAGGAGCATGTGTAACAGGCTCCCTGGTGCTGCCATCCTAGACCCCTATGAAACCAGCTGGTCTAGGGCCGTCACTGTCCCCCCAGCACTCCAGGGATAGCCACGCTCTCCTCTGAGACTCCTCTGTTCCCTGAGAGCTGAGGGGGAGTGTGCCACTGCCCAGGGGGCTGGGGCAGGGGGTGCCAGGAGGAATCTGTGACCTCACGGGGTCACCGAGGCCTCCCTCCTGATGCTCGGTGAGTGGCAGGGACGATCCAGGGAGCACATGGCTGGGGCTTGGACACCTTCAGGCTGGACACACTCCCACCACGAGGAGTCACGTGGGCCCTTCCACCTTCCTCCCACTTAGGCCCCTCGCTGGCTCTCAGTAGTGGCTGGCTCCGCCCCTCCCAGGGGTCTGAAGGAAGTAAGGCCAGGCTTCCAATCCCGTCTGCCACTTTTGGCTGAGGGACCTTGGGCCCATGCTAACCCCCCTCCAAGTCTTGGTCCCCTGCCCTCCTCACCCAGGGTGCTGAGGACCCAGCTTTCCACTGCAGTCGGGGCAGTTGAATGCTTAGGAACCTGGGCCCTGGGGGCCAGGCCTGGCTGCACGACCTCCCAGGTTGTGCTAAATGGCACAACTTCTCTGTGCCTAAGTTTCGTCGTCAAGGGGAGTTGCAGCAGCACCTATTCGGCAGTGCTGCCGTGAGAACTTAGCGACCTGGCGCACTGTGGCAGGACGCAGAACCACACAGACCACCCATATCCCCATGCACCAGTGGTAGCTAACTCATGGCCGGGCCCTTGGCACCAGGCCCATGAGCAAAGGGAGTCAGTTCTCCACCAAAGGAAGGTGCTCTGGGGCATGTCCCTGGGGCAGAACGGGGGACATACTGGGCCTTTCGAAACCCTGCACTTGTGCAGCACCTATTCCCCTGGGTCTGTCTGCAGACAGAGCGGAACCAGAGAGGTTACACAAGCCACAGTCCGTGAGGCTCACAGCAAATCCAGCCGGGTCAGGTAGGTGGGACAGGCCACCCCCACATGAGGAATGACATCGTGAGGGGCAGAGAGGAGGCCCTATGCCTGAGAACACCCACAGACCCCACTGCCCTTCCCTGGGGCCTCATGTCCTGGGACCAGTGGGGAGGGCAGGTCTGAGCAGGCCCTGCACTACCCACCTCTCTTGGGCATCTTGAAATGTGTGATTTCTCTCTGAGATTTAATAATCATCTTGCCTACGTGTAATTTAAGATTGTCTTGGAGCGCAGGGAAATAATTATATACACAGAGGGGAAGCAAGGGGGAGAGAGAGAACAGAGAGAAGTGGAGCCATAATGTCAGGGGATCATGGGACCTCAGTGCCAAAGAGCAAGAGATCCCAGTCCACCGGTCGCTTCACTTGCTGATGTGAAACAGGCCCAGAGGTGGGACTGGCGAGCCGAGACCAGAAGGCAGAGCCTGACTTCCAGGTGCCATCCGGGTGAGCTCTCCTCCTGAACTCCTGCCCAAAGCCAGCACTTCCCGTCCTGCTCCTGAGCCAGGCGCTACCAGGGAGCCTTCTAATTGGCCAGCAGGACCCTCGGCTTCCAGCCTTCCAGGCTCTCCAAACTCCTAAGCCTCCCAAACACCACCCCTCAGCCTCCTCCTTTCCAGCAAGCAGCCCCACCCTGCCAGGCCTGCCTCTGCCACCCCACACTGCCTCCAGGCCTCATGGCCTCATGGCCTCCCTCCTTTCCTCCTTACTCCACCCTCACATCCAGCTCTGGGCTGCGGTCACTGCGGTCAGTCTTGGTCCCCCACGAGGGGCTCTTAGAGCACCCTGCTCCTCGACCTGCTGTAGCTAGGAGCAGCTGTTCTAGCGGCTGCCTCCCCTCTGGACAGTACGCCCATGCAGCCGGGTCTGCCTGTGGGGCCCCAGCCCCTACAGCCCCTACGGCCCCTGCAGCCCGGGCCCGAGGAAGGAGATGGGGCCCAGGGAACCTGCTGGGGCTTCTTCTCTGGAGGAGTCCCAGTACTGCCTGGCCTCAGCTCTGAGCCCCCTCTCCAGAGAAAGCGTTTCTGGTTCCCCAAGGTCCAGCGGCCAGACTGAGGACCAGAGAGTCCTAGAACCAGTGCCCCCACCCCCACCTCACCTCTCCTGACAAGCTGTTCCTTCCCTCCCTCCCTCCCAGCTCCCGGGCAGCTGGTTACATAACTGGGGATTCTGCATTATTTATGACCACTGATTATTTTTTAATTCTGTGATTACGTTATTTATTATCTTCCTGGGGGGCTGTGGAGTTGGGGAGGGGAAGCGAGCTGACTGTGATTCACGGCTCTCATGTAATTTGGCCTAATTGGCCAGGGAACTTCAGTGAATCTGTCCAGAGAAGGAGAAGGCAAAGGGAAAAGGGAGGAAAGGAAGGCGTGAAAAAAATAATAAGAAAAAAACCCGCGCAGTTCTGCTGAGCTGCGGGTGATGGAGCTGACCCACTTTGGCTCCGCCTGTGGTCCCCAGCCTCTCCGGCTCTGGCTGCTTCCTGGCGGGGCCACGTCTCTCTCACACTCCTGTGGCCTGTGGCTTTCCTTGCCACCTCTGCACAGGGCACCTGGCCCAAGGGACTGCATGATTAGTCAGCCAGAAAACAGGGTGGCCACTGCAAATTAGGACCCCCCGGCCTCCCCACTGTGCAGGCCAAGGTGGGCATACCCTACCCAAAGCCACTGATGACATGCGGGATACAGGTGATCACCACAGGGATCGCTGTTGTGCCCCCATGTTGAGTGACATCTTGGGGAAGGGGAGACCAAGCTGGAGAAGGCCCAGCTCCTGCTCAAGGTAAGAGCAACACTGGGGGCAGGGACGAGGCCTTCACCCGTCTGGGGAGCTCTGGCTGGAAGGAGCTGGGGCAGCCGTGGGGAGGCAGATTCCCATCAGAAGATTCCTGGATAGCATGTAGGATCCGGAAGAGAGCAAGCCGGAATCTACAGGCAGGACCCGCCAGGCTCCAAGCAGCTTGCCCCTGCTCCCGGCTGGCCTCTCCCCTGCCTCTGTGCCTGGTTCCCTACACTGCCTGACAGTGCGTTGGACACGCTTACCTTGTCCCCCAGGCCTCGGTTGCTGCTCCCCCTGCCTGATAGGCCCTGTCCCAGCTGCCCCTGTGCCCGGAGCCCTCACGTCCTGTGGGTCTCTGTTCAAAAGCCGCTTTACTGAAAACCCCCCACCACCTCCATCACTGTCACCCTCGCTCCCCTTTCCCTGTGGGCAGTGGGTGGAACTGTCTACTATAGGAGAGATCTAGAAGACTCCAGTCAGGGATCCTCCCCCATCATGGCTAAGAAGCCCATGTGACCCCAGAAACAAGGCCCCACATGGAATGGCAGAGCAGGCCGATGATAGAGTAATTCCCTCGTGACACCCAGCAGATTCAGGGCTGGCTTTGGGCCCACCACTGTGCTAAGTACTGTCCGTAGCTCAGTTAATTCTCACAACAACTCCGGGTGGGAGGGTGTAAAGTTTAGTAACCTCATTTAACAGAAGGACAGAGAAGTGGAGCAACTCTCCCAAGTCCATGCAGCCAGGAAGCTGGGAGCTGGCATCTGAACCAGAGACTTCTAGCTACTGAGCCCATGCTCAGGGCCCGTCTCTGAATTTGGATGCACAGGGTTACAAGCTGGAGCACTGGAGAGCACTGCAGACATGAGGCTACTCAGCGACAGACCGGGGCAGCCCTCTGCAGCACAAGCAGAGCCCCCACTGCACCCTCTCTCTGCCCGCCCCACAGGACAGCACTGCTCTTAGCACCCAGGGAGCCGACAGAGTGGCAGAGTTAGAGCGGTGATTTGGGAGAGGAACTCCAGGTCCTCTAGGAGCGTGAGGGTGTCGGGTGTCGGCCCCCACCACAGGCCCAGGCCCCCAGCCCCCCAGCCCCCAGTCAATCCCTGTGAGAGCCCTGTGGGAGGAGCGAATCCTCACCCCCATCAGAGATTGCAAACTGAGGCTGGGCTGGGGGAGTCCTCACCCCATCAGAGATTGCAAACTGAGGCTGGGCTGGGGGAGTCCTCACCCCATCAGAGATTGCAAACTGAGGCTGGGCTGGGGGAGGAGGTGCTCTTGTCTCTCGCCTTACTGTACATGTCTGGCTGTGTGCTCAACAGGACACTGAGGGTCTGCGTGATCAGAGGTGGCTGGGAGCAGTGGAGAGGAGGAAGAAGGCAGAGGGGACCAAAGCCAAGCCTTCCGCGACTCTGGCCTCACTCCTTCCCCAGGCGTCCACACACTCACTCTCCCAGGGATTGTACAAGTGACACCTGTCTTCCCATCTAAGTGCTCGGCCTTCCTGAGACAAGAACCGAGCTGGTGGGCTTGGGACTGCTGCTGCTGCCCAGGGAGGGGGTCTGATGAGGAAGCAAGTGTCTGCCAACCTCTCAACCTTGGCTTACCCGTGCCCCAATGGAAATGCCACTGGGGACTGAGACAGGGGCTAAGGTGAGCTGGCAGATGCAGCTCTGTAGCCCCCTTGGAGGGCCAAGAGCCAGGTCGCAAGTTCCATGGAGCAGGGAGGGTGTAACCTTTTTCTCTAAATCAGAGTCTGGTACCCCCGCTGGATACCCCTGACCCAACAAATCCCATCCCATGAGAAGTCAGTGATGATGTCACGTCTGCCTGGGCCTCCAGAAGCCTCACCGCCCTTCCCCCTCACACCCCTCTGCCCAGCACCCCAAGTCCAGACCCTGCCTGGGGGATGAGGGAGCTCTGACGCTTGCCCCTCCCAGCTGGGTGCCATTGGCAGCGGGCAGGCAGTGGCATACGGGGTAGACTCTGGTTGCCATAGCAACCTGTCAAAGTCTTGGGTGGAGGCACATGGCGGGGGGGGGCATGGAGGGAGGGGAGTCATCTTGCTGCGTCCTGGTTCAGGCCTCTGGGATGCACAGCCTATGAGCCTAAAGCCTGCTGTGGACGAGAGTGTCATGGCATGAGGGGATGGCTGAAGGACCAGCGAGTCAGTCCGAGCACTCTAGCACCACAATGCCAGCAGGAGCATCAGCTCTGGAAGGCCTCAGTCAGAATGTAAAGAGAGGGGCCGGCAGTGGCATGGAGGTTATGGAGCTGGGTCCTACATGACCAGCTTTGCAGTTCAAGTCCTGAACCTCGCAGCTTGAGAATCATGCCAGGCGCACGTGAGTACATGCCCAAAATCCTGAGAGGAGAGTGGAAGAGAAGGAATTGTGGCATAGCCATTCCCCCCAGGGAAGAAATGGGGGGTGATTTCTCACTTTCCCTCTCTCTCTGGTGAGCGTACATGCCCTATAGCAAAAGCACTAAAAAAAAAAAAAAAAGAAAAAAAAAAAGAAAAAAAAGCAAAGGGGTCACCCAGCAGCCCATCTGCTGTGGCCTCGACATGGGTCTGAGGGACCTGACTTCCAGGCTTAGTTCTGCCACTAGCACGCTGCGTGAGCTTGGGTGAGCCCCAGTCCCTCTCTCTTTAACAGCAGGTGGACCAGGGCTGTCCCGGGGAGCCTGGGAGACTCCTGCTAGCTCTGGGTGGCCATGGTGGGGGAAGACGCCCAGCTGGGAGCAGACGAAGTTGGGCAAAGCTCACTCCCAGGCTGCAGGTCGGTCCTGGCTCCTGGGTGGTCCTGCTGGGGCAGAGGTCCCACGCCCCTGCCAGAGACCGAACCCCTGTACAGCTCCCATGGCCCAGAGAGAACTGCAGAACATCTAGAATAAGATGGGGCGGCAGGGGACTGCAGTCCTTTGGGACCTTGAGGTTGGAAGAAGAGGGCTGCTCAGGGGCCTCTGGCCTGTGACCTCTGGATCATGCTGCCCAAGGAGGCTTAGCCCAGACCATGGATGGCCCAGTGTCCAGGCAGAAGCCACACTGCTTTCTACCTCCCAAGGTATGATGGAACTCGCTGGCTGCTCCCTGAGCTGACCCCGGGCAGAGGGCTGCTCTGCCCATCTCACCTCCTGTCCTGGCATCACCCCTACTCTGAACAGCTCTCTTTGAATAACCCCTGCCTCGCTGCTCTCAGGTCAGGCTTGAATGCCACTTTGCTGGGTAGAGCTGGCGCCCCCAGCACCCTGCCCGCTCAGCTCCCCTGCATGGCTGGCCAGGGAGCACATGAGTCCGTAACTCCAGCTCAGTCATTCTCCGTGCCATCTCTGCAGGGACCCTGGTGACAAGGAGCTGAAATTTGCCTAAAGCCCACCTGGCTGACGTAACTGCACCCAGCGGGCAAATTCAGGCCAGCGGCTCAGAACACTGGTCATGCATTTTGGGCTCAAAGCCACCCAGGGGGCAGGACCGAAGACATGTGGACCTCATTACCCCAGCCATGTGGGAAGCAGTAATTAAACCAGGCTCCACTTAGAGAGACAGAGAGGGACACACACACCCAGCACTTCCCAGTGACTTCAGCCTTGGCACAAACACTCAGAACTGTGGAGTGGGGACGCGTGTTCTTAGAGGAGATTCTGCCCCTGCCGATGTATGTGAGGAACGCTTGCACCCACGAACAGCCCCCAGACTCATTCTCACTCCAGGACAGGGAGGGCACAGTGGCTCTAAGTTGTCCAGGATCAAGGACACTGAGCACTAGAAGATCTCTGAGGTAGTGCTTAGCCAGACCTTGAGCAGTGGGGACGGCCTCATGTCATCCACACTCTCCGAGGGCCCTTTGTGACCAGTTCAGGATCTGAGAGGCAGATGGTGGTGTCAAGAGTCAGTCTGGGTCCTGAGAAAGTGTCTCCCGCTAAGAAGCTGGCGGGATTCAGTCCTTACAGGCCACGTAGCAACCCCAATGTCTGACCACAGAGCCATGGGCCCGCTGACCTACCACCCAGGCCATCTCTGACATCAGCCCCCCACCTCGCTTCAGTCCTGGGGTGCAGGGAGATAGTGAACAAAGCAGAGCTGGGCAAGGCAAATAAGAACAAGGTTTCCCGCAGAGACACACGTGCACACAGTTTTGCACACTCAACAACACACGCGTGAGCAGGGCTTGGTGTCGGCCCGGGGAGACTGGCTCTGCCCTGCCCTGGCTTACCTCCCTCAGCTCCTTGGCCACTTCCTTGAGCTCCTGCAGGATGCCCTCGAGCTGCCCGATGACCATCTTCATGCGCTGGCGTATCCGCTCCCGCTCGCCACCACTGCTGGGGTCGTCACTGGGCTGCCCGAGGTCCGGGGTGCCCCGAATGTTCATCCTTCACCACGTGGCCGCGGGCCTGCCCATACTCCCCCCAGCTGGGCACGCGCTGCGTCTGCCTCCACGGAGCCCCCCTCGGCTGGGCAGAGCTCCACATCTTAACGGCCCCCCAGCCCACCCTGGCCCTGGGCAGCTCTCACGCAGCCCCTGCCAGCCTGCCGCCTCTGCCTCTGGGTGGGCAACGGGACACCCAGAGGGAGATCTCAGAATCTGACAGAGAGGGTCAAGGTGAGGACACAGGAGGGCAGGAGGAGGGGCCTTGGGTCCCAAGAGAGGCCTCCAGGATTTGAGGTGCCTGTGAGTGAGCAGAGCTGGTGTCTGGCCCAGCCTGGACAGAGGCAGGGGGATGACTCTGCAGGGACTAAGGGTAAGAGATGCCCTTGGGATGGGGAAGGCAGCAGTGTCCCCTCCCAGCTCCTCAGCAGTTGCAAAGGCAGGGGTCTCTGGATGCAATTGACACCTGCAGCAGGGTGGTGGCCCAGGTCTTCCAGCTGTGTGGGGCTCCAGATGTGGCTGGCTCTGGGGAGGGAGCTGGGTAGGAGGAGGGCAGCCCCCTGCAGAGAGCGAGCCTGGCGTCAGCTCCCTGGCTGCAGCACCAACCAGCAGCGCTGCCTCCCTCCTATTTCCTGCCGGCACCCTTCCTCGATGGGGATGCATTATCCCTTCTTTGTGGGGAGGGGTGGCGGAGGCAGTCGGCTTACAGCACAGTCCCTCCCCCGAGGGAAAGGCGGGGAGCCCCTGAGTGACAGGCTCAAGTCCCCAGCCTGCTATGGGGCACCTGGCCTCGGTCCCCCAGCCAGGCCTGAACCGCGGGCTCACCAGAGGGCCTCTCCAGTCGCCGGTCCTGCTGCCTAGTGCCCCAGGGTGCGCTGGGTCCCAGCGGACCCTCCCTCCCCCAGCCCCGCCTTCCCTCTGAAGCCGGGCTCCGGGACTCACCGAGGGTGGGAGCGCCGGCCTTGCCTCCAAGCAGCGTCGGGGGCCAAGCCCCAAGACGAGGTTGGGGGGCCCCCCAGGCTCCCTAGGGTGGGCTTCTCTCTCTGCACCCTTCGGCCCCTGGCCTCAGGGAGGTCCTCCGAGCCGCGGCCGGAGACATCTGGGCGGTGGGAGGGGGCGGGGCCTCGGCGCTCCAGGGGAGGGGGCCGGAAGAACCGCCCTCAGCCCCCGCCCGGCTCCGGGTCGGCCAGGGGCGAGGGTCCGGTGGGCTCCGGGCCCCAAGGCCGCGAGTGAGCGGGCGCAGGGCGACCCCGGCGACGCCGGACTGGTCCCAGCGCGCGAGCCAAAGTCAGAGGGCTGGGGGGGCTCCGGGATCCCGGCAGCCCACGCCCGGCATTCCCAGGGCTCTGCACCGTCCGAGATCCGCTCGGTCCAGTCCAGATCGGCCGGTCCGGGCTTCTCTGCGATCCGCCTTCTGCCCTGCGCGGAGTGAGCCGGCCCGGCCGGGAGCCCGGGACGCGCCGGCCGGACCCGGAATGTCCGCGCTCCAGCCCCCGCGGCGTCCGGAGCGGCCGGCAGTCGGCCGAGCGCAGCCGGCGGGCAGCCCGGGGCGAGCCCGCGGCCCCGGGGGGTCGGCGTCCGGAGAGGCCCGGGGGAGGGGCGCCGCCCGAGAGCGCCCGGCGGGGGCCCCGGCCCGCCTGGCTCAGCGGCCCGGGCGGAGGCGCGGCGAGGAGGCGAGCGGGAGCGAGGGCGCGCGGCGGGCCGGGCCGGGCCGGGCTTCGCAGCCTCCGCTCGGCCCCCCGCCTCCCGCCCGCGGCTCTCGGCTCGCGCCTCGGCGGCCCCGGCGCCCGGTGGTGCCGGCGGGGCACACAGGCGCCGGCCGGGTCGGGGCCGGGCCTCCGCTCGCCGCCCGCCCTGCCCCGCCGGGCTCCGCGGGCCTGGCCCGCTCCGCGCGCGCCGCGCCGCCGCCCCCGGCCGCCGCCGGCCCGCGCCGCCGCCCCCCGCCGGACTGGCCGCCCGGGCGGGCGCTGGCTCCCTCCAAGGCCGCCCGGCTCGCTCGGCTCCGCTCGCCTCGGCGCTGCCAGGGAAGGGCCGGCCCCGCGCGCCGGGAGGGAGCTTTTAAAGCGACACACACGCCTCCCAGCGCCGAGCGCCAGCCGGGGGGTCTCGCCACCCCGCTGGGGGAAGGGTCGGGCCCTGGCGCTGCCCCGGACTAGCCCGGCCGACGCGGCCGACCCCGGGCGCCGCAGGCGGAGGTCTAGGGACCTGGCTCCTTTCCCACCTTCCGAGCACCGGGCGCCCCTTCCCCCACTGCGGTGCGCCCCAGGCTTCCCTTCTGCCAAGTTCCCCACCTGCAGACCTGCCCCCAGCCCCATCGTACCTCGAACCATCTCTTACGTGGGCTTTCAGGAGGCCGCCGCCCTCTGCTGAGCCCCGTGTTGCCGGCTCTGGCGGGGCGGGCCAGGGCTTGAAGGCCCGCGGTGGGCCCGTGGCCCCTGTGCCTTTGACACGGGCCTTTAGCTCAGTCATTGGCATGTATTGGGCACTTTCTGTGTACCGGCCCCTCTCCAGGCTCTGGGGCAGCAGGAGGAACGGCAGCATCTCGGGAGCTCACAGCTCAGGGGTCCTGGGTAAACCGAGGGCAGGGTGGTACTGAGGACAGGGCCGAGTTCTAGGGCAGTGGTAGACGTGGGGGTGCGGCTACAGGAGCCAGGCCTGGCAGGCTGGGGCCAGACAACCCTGGAGGAATCTCAAAGAAGTGGGAGTTACCCTGGTGACTGTCAGCCTGGGGGAGGTTGGGAGGGCAAGGACTGGGACCAGAGCTGGGGGAGGGGATTCGAGCCTTGAACCTGGCCTTTTAGACAGACCTTGACTGCTCTGTGCCAGTGGGTGGGAGGAAGACCAGGTCAGGGCGACCCGGAGGCCTTGGGTAGGAGCTTCGTGTTGTTTGTGGGACACGGAGGAGGGAGCTGGGCCTGGCTGGTCTCTGGGGCATCTGTGGGGCATTGTGGAGGCTCCTGTCAGAGACCTGAGACCTGAGTGGCTGGCTGGGCAGGTGGAGAGCAGCAGGCAGGACTTAGAGACCCAGTGAGCGGGAGAGCCAGCCAGAGGGTGGGGTGCCTCCTGCTTCTCACTGGTGAGGCCGGGAGGCGAGTGGACACCAGGGACTTGGAGGATGGAGGCGAGCACAGGCAAGGGGGACAATCCAGTTTGAGATGGGCAGAAAGATGCAGGAGACGGCAGAGCGTGTGGTTTGATGGCCATCCCGCTTTCTGTCTCGGGTTTCGTTTTCTTGGGGGCACGAGGTCCAGCACAGAGGCTCTGTAGAAGTAATAAAAGCAGTAGGTCCAGGCCGGGACCTTGGAAGTGTCCGTGGGTGAGACGGAGAGGGAGTGGTCAGGCAGGAGAAGAACCAGGAAGGTGGATGGTCACCAGGAAAGTGGACGGTCACAGCCCAGAAGAGAGGGCCTTGGGAACAAGTGCTGGACAGTGGCAGAAGCTGCAGTGGCTATGAGAGGAGGAACGGAGAATGTCCACTGGCCTTGGAGCAGGAGGTCACCGGTGACATGGCGCCAGTTCGTGTTTGGGGGGTGGGAGTGGGAGAGGGTGGCATGGGTCGTGTCGTTCCGGGCACTGAGGACGCATTCGTCGGTGAGAAGTGGGAGCCAGTGAGTGCAGACTTGCTGAAGTTCCGATGAACCTGGGTGAGGGTCAAGAGAGTGAGTCTTGGATTCCGGGACGGCAGTAGTGTTACGGGTACCCATGGTGGCACTCGGCCTCCAAGTCCCCCTGTGGGTTACCGGGGTCTCCCTCTCCTGGAGACTGCTCAGGTTGCCTTATGGAGGACCTGGGGCTGTGCTGGTGCGGTGGGGGAGGTTCTCCTGGAAGGGGGATCTAGCGCCCTCTCACTTCTGTGGACTCTGCGATGCTATGGGACAGCCTCGAACAGAGCTGGGCCTGAAGACACGCTTGCAGTCTGAGGTCCACGAAGCCGTCTGTCCTCTTCCAGAGTGGGGAGACATTTGGGAACCGAGGAGACAGCGAGCTGGGTTCCAGAGGGTGGGGTGTACGTCATTGATCTTGGGTCTCACTTACAGAGGTGCAGTGTTTGGGAAAAGGGAGTGGCAGTGCTGTCGTCTGTGTGGATCTCGCCACGCTGGGAACCTCAATGCACTGGGGAAACAGCTGGGGAGAAGCAGGGGCGGGATGGCGCTTCTGTCCCTGGAGAATGGTCGATGTGATCGGGCGGGCTGGAGGAGAGACCCTCTGGAGAAGGGTCTCTAAGTCTCTGGAGGGCTGCCAGGCCAAGAGGGAGGAGGCAGGTTCTGGGTGGTGCTCGGGCTCGCCTTCCTGAGTGTTGGGCATCAAGCCATCCTTTTCTCTTCCCAGTGGCCTGGCCAGCTTCCCAGATGTCCCACCCTTCAGATCTCTGCTTAGATCCGCCTTCCTCAGCCCTCAAGGCAGCCCTCCCTATCCTCGAGTCAAAGAGAGAAATGGAAGCACTTCCTTGGCTTTTAACCAAATGCCTCTCAGGATGTTCATTTAATGTGCTAGCTGTGTGACCTTGAGCAAGTCGCTTAACCTCTCTGAGTGGGGATGGGGAGCCCATAAACATTCTTATTTTTTTTCCTGAATTGAATCTCTTGCCAAAAAAGGTTGTTTCCTACGGTCTCTGACGCAGAAAAATAGGGATGATAATAGCGTGTACTTTCCGGGTCACAGTGAGCACGGGGTAAGATCACTCACGTGGAAGTACTTGGCCCCGTGCCTGGCACCTGCTGCATCGCTGTGGCTGCTCCCAGCCCTACGGACAACTTCCTGTCTGTGAGCCCATCTCCCTGAGACAGTCTGTGTGCCTGCCCCCTCTCACGTGACCTGGTGACATGGACAGTGACAGCTCGTGACTTTGGCCCCTAGCCCATTTGTGCCATCCCACTTCTGGCATCCCTTTCCTTTGGGAGATTCCTCCTTATGGTCACACATTCCCGGTAGGTTGTCACGCTGCCCAGTATTCCCACCCATTCCTCTCCATTGCCACCAGAGAGCCATGTGACTAGACTGCCCCAATCATAGAGCCCCATCCTCCAGCCACAGTGACTGGTCCCCAGAGTGGGCACAGAACTCCTGCTGGACCAATCAGACTTCCCCTGGGATGGATATGCGGCTGCTGGGAAGACGAGGCCCTCTTCCTCTGGGGCACCGGGCCTGAAGTGCTGACAAGCCCTCTTTCCCACTACACGCCGAAAACCAAGCGAGGCAAGCAGAGCAGAGGAGGAGAGCGCGTGTGCCGGCACCGAGTCCCAGCTGTGGTTCCGGGGCCTCGGCAATCGTGGTCCCTTCAGGACTGCGAACCGCAGCGACATCCTGTCCTTCGGGAGAGCCCCAAGTTCCTGCTCTGGTCCACTGCTCAGGAAGCACTGTATCGAGTGGGCTGACACATGGTGGCCCAACAGCCGAGTCCCAGCTCGGGAGAGCCGTCGGAGGCCCAGATGCCAGAGGGAGGCTGACCTGCAGCCTGAGCTGTCAGAAGCAATGGGTCCTGGCACCAGCCAGGCAGTGCCAGGGTGACAGTGAGTGTGTCTGGGCACCAGGGAGATGACAGACGATAGGGGGGTTGGCACGTGGGCGGTGGAGCTGGAAGGATCTGGCTCAAATGCCAGCTCTTCCATTAACCATTGGACGGAACCTCCCCAAGCCTCAGTTTCCCCCGTGGGCACCGTCCTTGGGGACTGTAACAGTCCACACGGCGTGTTCAGCGCGGGCAGGCCATAGACGCTCACCGGCCAGCAGCCACGACTGTTGACGACCGGGAACCTGCTCGGCAGTTGGCGGTTGTGGTGAGGGCAAAGCACGCACCAATGGCACGAGAAAGTCCCCACGTACAGGAGAGCCAGCTCTGAGTCTCCCAGGAAAGGCCGTTCCGAATGGCAGGGTGACGTGCCCTTCCGGGCTGGACGGTGGCAGGGTTCACACAGAAGCAGCGTCTGAGGACGGTCCGACCCTCTCTGCCCACTGCACTCTCCCCTGCCGAGCTGAGTTTCTCTGGAGTTTTCCATGCTGGCTACAATGGCTCGCATGCCACTCTCCCGTCACTCGTCTCTCTCTCCCTTGTAGCTCCCTCCTGTCATAAATCTATTCTCTGGGCCAGCCTGGGGCACGGTAGTTAAGGTGGCCGGATTCCACATGGCTAACTGCATAGTTCGAGTTTGGGACCTGGTGGCTTGAAAAACACAGCAGGCATGTGTGCATGCATGCCAAAAATCCCAGGGGGAGAATGGAGGAGAAGGGACTGTGGCATGGCCATCCCCACTAGGGGATAATTTATGTCTCTCTCTCTCTCTGACAAGAGACAGCAAACAAAACAAAACAAAACAAAAAAACAAACTCTGACTCTCCCATCCTAAGGGCTCTCCGGGACTCTCCAACTCCTGTGTCATCTTTCCCCTTCCCACAGCAGGGCTACCCTACAGAGTGATATTTAGGGCCAGCAGGTAACGTGGTGGTTAAGGTGCCGGATTCCCTCACAGCTGGTGGCAGTTCATGTCCTGGATCTGGAGGCTTGAAAATCATGCCAGATGCATGTGCACATGTGCCCAAAACCCCAGGAGGAGAATGGAGGAGAAGGGGTCACGGCATGGCCTTTTCCCCTGGGGGGCGATTTCTCTCTCTGTCTCTCTCCAGAGAGTACATGTACCCTGTGGCAAAAACCTTAAAAAAGGAAAAAAAAAAAAAAAAAAAGTGGTCTCCACCCGTCACCTCTCCTTCCTGGCTGTCTCTCATTCTTCTTTCTTTTGCCATCTGGGTCCACCTCCTCCTCTGCCCTGAAAACACTTTAAATGCCAAGGCCACCTATGACCTCCAAACGCTCAGTCCTCAGGGCAGACTGAGTCCTGATCTGGCTTGTCTTCCCACTGCACCAGGACGGACACGCACCCCCTTCGCCTCTCTGCCCTGTGCCTCGGGGCTGGCGGGCCCTCCTGGATTTCTGCTGACCACAGTCCACTGACTCTCAGCTGCCTCCGCCTGCCTTCCCCTCCCACCGCTGAGCGCCCGCGTGACTCAAGGTTCGGCTCTAGGTCCTGGCTTCCCCAGCCCTCTCTCCCTGGTCAGCTACACCCCCTGCTCTGGTGACTGCACCACCTCCTCGATGGTCCCTCCGACATCTGCACCTGCAGCCCGGACTCCCCGTCGGTCCCAGACTTGTGGATCCTGTGCATATCCCGAGGAGCTTGGATGCAAAGCAGAACTCAGGCTAGCTCATGACTCTGCTATGGGCTGACGTTGGTCCCTCAGATCCGTATGCTGGAGCCTAATGCCCAGTGTGGTCGTTTTAAGGGGTGAGGGGAGTGGACGGTGGTGCGGAGGTGAAGTGGGGACTTTCTTCGAGACTGACCCACATGGGAAGGTTACTGGTTCAGGTCCAGAGGCCTCTCCGAGTACCCCAGGAATTCTGTACTACCATCCGGGGCTGGCCGGGGCGTCAGGCCCCTGTTGGGTGCTAAGTCTCTCTCTCACTCATGGAATAAACAAATAGGGGCCGGCAGGTGGTATAGTGGTTAAGGCACTGGACTCCCACACGGCTGACCACGATCTGAGTCCTAAACCTGGCAGTTTGAAACTCACACCAGGTGCATGTATGCCCAAAAATCCAGAGAGGAGAACGGAGGAAAAGGGATCGCGGCATGGCCATCCCCCCCTCTCCTGGCAGTGTTTTCTCACTTTCTCTCTGTCTCTCTGGTGAATACATGCACCCTATAGCAAAAATCTCAAGAAGAAGAAGAAAGAAAGAAATGAATAAACATTAGTAAAACGGGTGGGGCCTCAGGCAGGCAGTAAGTCCTGAGGGACCCACTCCACAAGTGTATGGACGCCCCGATGGAGAGGCTGGCTGTACCCTAGTGCTCTCCATCAGATGGCGCAGACTGTGAGCAGCAGCGCCCCTTCCCCCAGACAGGGAATCTGCAGCGCCTTGTTTTGGGCCGCCCAGCCTGGTGCTGTGAATAGTGACCCCCAGTGACCTGCCTCCATGGTGGCTCTCTGGTCCTCACCAACATACTCACCCACCACAGCCATGAAGATCAGAGCACAGTGAGTCTGACACGTCATTCCCTGTCCCAAACCTCTCCTCTATTTTATGTGTGTGTGTTTTCTCTTTTTTTTTTTTTTAAAGAGATTTTTGCTATAGGGCACATCACTAGCAGGAGAAACAGAGAGATAGAAAATGAGAAATCACCTCCCAGGGGTAAGGCCACACTGCAATCCCTTCTCCTCCATTCTCCTCTCAGGATTTTGGGCATGCATGCACATGTGCCTGGTGTGAGTTTCAAGCCACCGGGTCCAGGACTTGAATTGCAGTGGACTATGTGGGAGTCCAGCAATGTAATCATTAAGCCATCTGCTGGCCCCCCATTATGTGTTTTTAAAGACCCCAGTTCTCACCCGCCCATGGACCCCGTGAGGTCCTGCTCTGCAGCCTCTCTGCCGCCATCTGCCCTCACTCACGCTGGCCTTCTGATGCTCCCAGTTCTTGCCTCATCACTTTGTTCCCCGTGACTCAGGTCTCACCTCAAACCCTCTTAGCCTACTTCCAGGGCCTCTGCCATGGGCCACGCCATACACAGCCTCCCTGTGCCAAGACGGCAGTGGTCCTGTCATGCTGTCTGTCCCCATGGCCAGTCTCCCTGTAAGCCACAAGCCCTGGGAGCAGAGACGCGCTGTCTCGCTCACTCTGGCTCTGACTCATCCGTCCTCACCTTCTCGCTCAGCCCCTGGCATGTGGTGGGGACTGAGAACTGCGGACGCTGTGATCCACTCCACCACGACCCAGACGTGGCCCAGCTCTGACTGCAGACTTCCTACAGGCACCCGTTCTCTTCCTTAGCCCAGTTACAAATCGTGCCTCCTTTCCATTTTCATTCTAAATTTTCTTTGAAAGAAACTTTTGCTAACAAAGAATAAATCAATGAATCATTGAGGGAAGCACAAAAAGGAATCAGACACGAGACAGAAAAGAGGAGCGGCTAGACCTGGTCACGGCACCACAGGTTGCTGTCCTATGGATCCTGCCCTTTTGGTTCTTGGGCCCCTCTCCACTGTCCCGCCCTCCTGCCCCGTCTGGATTCAGTCCTGGTTGGAGGCAGGCTTTGAAGGCTTCCCCAGCACATCCCCTGGTGGGCAAAGCTGGCGGGACACTTTAAGGGGGACTGGAGTCCCACCATGACCGAGAACCATGCCCGGATAGTATTGAAGCCTACAAGCTTATGTCCACGGGGGCCCAGCCCCTCCTGGCTTCCCCAGGGAGCTGTGCAAGCTTGGCTGGGCTCCCTGCCCCTGAGGCTGGCCTGGGGGAGGAGTGAGGGTGGCAGTGGGTGGACTGTGGGGAGGGAAACCTGCAGGACTGAGGTGGCTGTGGGAGGAAGGGCGGGAAGCCGGGCCTGTGGCTGGGCAGAACAGCAGGCTCTTGTCAAACACACAATTTAATTCGGAGGCTGCAGTCCCTGTGACTGGGAGGTTTTCAGCTCGCAATAGTGTCATTTACAGATGGATTTGCAGCGGCGAATTACAAGTTTGTAAGCAACAGCTTCTCTGACGCCTCAAAGAAAAAAAAAAGCCTTATCCCTGTGCAAATTATAAATTCATAACTAACAGTGTTATCCAACTGAATGCAAAACAAATTCATTACCGACGGCAGCGTCCCATTGAATACCAAGTGAATGAACTGCACAGGGCTTTGTGTGGACCGGGCATGTGGTCTTCCCCACTGTCCTTTTCAGCTAACCCGGGATGCCAGGAGCACCAGCACGTGTACAGCTCTCGGGGGAGGGGACGGGGTCCCGGCAGGGATGCCCTGGGCACAGCGGAGACGAGGGTGGTGATGGCAGTGAATCTGCGTGGCCGTGAGAAGAGCTGGTGTTTCCTAAGGTACTGTCTCATGAAAGCTCAGTGTGTGAGTCTTCGAGAGCACCAGGCCATGTCACGAAAGAGGGACCGTCCCTGTCATTAGCAAGGCTGAGCAGAGACAGCGAGGGGATGGTCTAGCTGTAGGCTCTGGAGTGGGGATTCCCTCTGGGGCTCAGACTTCAGGGAGCAGAGGCGGCTATAAGAGATGGATGCCTCTGGGTGGGGTGTGGAGGCAGCTTTGGGACTGGGGCGGGAGGCCTCCTGACCCGAGTCCTCCATTCCATCTGCCCTGAGGTCCACATCCTCCTGCCGGCCAGCAGTAGGAATGACTCCCCCTTTCAGGGCCTGGAAGACACGCTCGAGGACACACGCGTGTGAGCCCCCCAGGACAGTATCTTAGGGTAACAGAAGCGATTCTCGTGATCACATAAGAGAGGCCCACACCCCACGGCAGGTGACCCTCAGTTTCTGTTCTCCACCGTCACTACCCTCCACGCCAGCACCACCATGACCCCCACCCTCCTTCCCACCCACCTGTGGGCCCTGAAACTTAACTCATTTCCTTTTATGTTTATGTTTTTAAATTGGGGAAAAAGAAAAAAGAAAAAAAAAGGGGGGGGGAGCCAGCCTTGTGGCCTGCTTGTTAGAGGAACCAGATCCCAGGTGGCTGACCACGTGGTTGGAATCCCAGCTACATGGCTTGAAAATCACGTCAGGCACATGTGCCCCAAACCCCAGCAGATGGAGAAATGGAGGAGGAGAGAGGGTGGTGGGACCATGTCCCATTGCGGGTGCTCTCTCTTCTTCTCTCTCTGGCAAGTGCATGTGTCCTCTGGAATGTTAAAAAAAAATAGAAAACACAAATAAACAAAACTAAAAAAAATATATAAACCACCCATAATTTTCTCAACCAGAAATAACCACTTTGGGGTGAATCAGACTTGAAACTCAGCCCCTTCTCCAATTCCCACAGAAAAACCATTCATTCCAAAACTCAGCTTTTAGCAGATTTGACTGAAAATTTGATGCCAAGGAGAAGGAGAAATGGTCCCTATTGTGGTCACAAACGCATCTGGAGGAAGAACGGGGCTCTCACCAGCTGCAAGTCCCCCCCCATCACCCCACACCTCGACCCCAGCGGAGGTGGCTTCTGTGTCCTATGCAGAGCCCTTCCACCCTCCCTCTCCTGTGAGCACCGCACCCTGCTCTGCCACCCTCCTCCAGAGCAAAGTGGTTCCTCCCCTGTCACACACAGGGGTTTGTGATCAGCCCAGGTCTACTCAGTTGACCGGAGTATGTCCCCCAAGACAGCTTCCCATCTAAGAAGAGTTGTGATGCCAACTGCCCAAATAAAGTATTTTCACCTTGTTTCATCAACACATGGATAGTTTTAGAAACATGGGATTAATCTGTAAGAGCTGCCGTGAAACCTGCTTTGTCTACGAGTAACAGAGTCAGAACATGTTTGTGTCAATAGGTAAATGTCTACGTCCTGTTTTAATGGCTGCAAGTCAGTCCATACGGTTTCTGTAAATACTCTCTCTCTCTCTCTTTCTCTCTCTCTCTCTCTCTTTTTGCTATGCATTTAGGCTGTTTCAAATTATTGCTATTGTAACACCCACACATCACCTTTGCACATTTATCTAATTATTTCTTTAGGATCGGTTCTTAGAAGTAAATTTTCTGAGAATGCGCTTTCCAAAGGTTTTTAAGTATTGTTAAAATGCCTTTCTGGAAGTTCATGCCAATTTTTATTCTCAGCAGCAGCTCGTAGAATTGTCCCACTCACCGAAAATGCGGTCACTAGCATCGGCCATGCCTTCGGGTGTTAAAGAAAGAGCTCTAGGGGTCAGTTTGGTGACAACAGGGGCAGCTAGCGAGAGCTCCCTCAAAAGTTGCAGAATTTCAGGGGCAAGAATGGGATCCAGGGCCCACCCCTAGGTGCGTTCTTCAAGGATTTGGAATTAATTGATTGATTAATCAATTGATTTTACTAAGGAAGACAGCGCTCTCACAAAGGATGGTTGTGAGAGATGATGAGTGTAATTCAGGATGGAAGTAGGCCAGGAGGGAGAGGTGGTCCGAGGATGGGGCACAGTGTAGATAAAGAAGCCACTTTCTCTAGACCCAGAACAGTGAGGGGCTCACTGGCCACAGGGGATGATGGGAGCTGAGAAGGGTCTTGAACTTGGCAAGGAGAGATGCTTTGGATCCTGGAGGGAGGTAGGCCAGAGGGATGGCCTGTGGGATGGAGGAGGAAGGAGCCTGAGGCGCTGGGCTGGGAGTCCCCTCTGGCCTCCATCGAGGGAGCAGAGGTGAGCTGGGCCCTGGAGGCAGTGGTTTCCTGGGCTCCCGGGGAGAAGAGGAAGCTGTGGGCCTGGAGTTGTACCTTCTGGTTGAGAGGGAGAAGGGTCGGGAGTAGGGTCTAGAGCTCTGCTCCCTCTGCCTGTGCTCCCTGCACCCCCTGCCTCCCAGCAGCTCCAGGGTCTCGGGTCTTGAGGCAGCTCAGCTTTGAGGAGCTCATGCTCCCCCAGAAGCATGGTGCATGGCTGGGAAGGGCCCTTTCCTGCTTCCAGGTGCGGCATGCATGCGTGAGCTGCAGGGATCTCTCTTCCGGGAAGAGATGCTTGAAAACCAGGAAAGCAGAAGGCAAGTGTCAGAGCAGCCGGCACCAGATTAATCTGCTCCGCCCCTGAGGACAGGGTGGGGACTCCCCCTCAGGCTGCCTCGCCCTCCTTGCTCCCAGGCAAGCCTCGCTTGGGGTGTGGGGGAGACATTTTCCACTCCCACTTTAATAGTGCTGGTGATCTCAGTTTCCATGGCGATGAGCTCCAAGAGTCAGGGGTCTTGGTGAACTGGGCCAAATAAGCCCACCCCCACCCCCCCAGTCTCCTCCCAGATTCTCACCGTGGGGAGGAGGACTCAGGTAAGCCATGTACTTGCCAAAGAAGACAGGGCGGGGGCTGGAGCGAGCCAGGCTGGGCACAGACACAGAGCCTATGGGAGACATCGAGCCCTCCGTAACTTCCTGGGCCCTGCCCCGTCATGCCTGGAAAGCTGCCTACCAGAGCATGGTGCTCAGGGTGGCCCTCTGCGGGGCGATGCATCCGGTCACCTCCCAAGGGGACGATTCTGATCCCAAGGGCGACACGGGTGGGGGCGTTCTAGGCACGGCGGCCCACGAGGAGGCCTCGGTAGGGAGGAGACAGAGCAGCGCAGGGGTCTGGAAGGAGAGGGCCCTTGCCATCCGGAGCTCGGACTTCTTAAGAGCCACCTGGGCAGGACTGAGAACACGGGTTGGGGAGTCCCAAGGACCAAGGCTGGGATCCAGGGTGGAAGACGCCCGTAGCCCGTGGGTTACACGGGACAGCACAGGGAAGGAGGTGCTCTGCGTGTGTTTCCTCCCCTCCCCGCCCTCCTTCCACCATGCAACGGCCTCAGCTCCTCGAAGAAGCTGGAGGCCCCTCGTTAGAGTCCAGTCACATAATTCGATGGCTACAATGCCTCTGATCCCATCATGGTAGCCCCTCTGCTTTGTCCCAACCCTCCCTGGCCATGCAATGTCTCACCTGGAAAGCAATGGTCTTGCAGGGTGGGCAGTGAGGGTTTCCAAGCATGCGGACGGCCATGAGTAAAGACAAAAGAGAAAGGGGGTGGGTGGCCAGAGAGCTTGCTCCCCTGCAAGGCTGGCCAGAACCACACCTCTGGCCGTGGGGTTTCTCAAGGGCGAGCGGTGAGAAGGTCAGAAGTCTCACGCTTAAGAGGTGCCAGTCTCTGGGCACGGATGGGGAAACCCTGCCTGCCGCCCTCTGAAACGGGCCCAGGGAGCCTGCAGTCCGTGTCTGTGCATCTGCAGCCCTGGGGTGCCTTGAGTCATCCCAAGTAAGAGGAGCCTGCAGGAGAGAGCCGAGTGGGCTCTGCTGGTGGATAGGAACCTGCAGGTCAGCTGGGAGAGCTCCTTTGTCCTGGCAGGTCCCCTTGGGGACTCAGTGAATCGCTGATGAATCCAGAGACACGGCTGGTCATCATCTTGTCACAGTTGGAAGACACCGTTTTAGCTGGGCTCTCACTTGCTGGGGGTCTGCAGCCTGGAGACCCTTAGGGGCCCTGTGTCCAGGACAGCCTGGAGCCCCCTTATACCGCCCCCACACCTGGCAGTTCACTTGGGGGGGCAGCCTGTGTCTCCCAGCCCTGAGCCACTACGGGCCGGGCCGTGGATGCTGGGAAACAGCTCTGAAGGGCCAGGTCCTCCTCTAAGCGGGCAGCGCCAGTTCACGCCACCGAGGAGCACTCCCCTCCTCCCTCTTGCCCTGCCCTCTCCTGTGCTGATCTGTGCTCTCACCTTCCCCTCCGCTGCCAGCAGCAGTCCTTTGAGGAGCTGGGGGCTAATTCTTGAGCCTTTAGTACATTTGTGCCATTTTTTTTTTAATTGCTAGAGGGCATGTGTATTTGCCAGAGACAGAGAGAGGGCACAGGAGAAGGCACCCCATGGTGGGGCCACGTTGGCTTCATCCCTTCTCTACGTCTCCTGTTGGGGTTTTGGGCATGCACACACTCGCAGCTGGCATTTTTTTCAAGCTTCCTGGGCTGGAATTTGAACCTCTGTCGGTCATGTGGGATCCTGCTCTCTTAACCACTAGGCTACAGGCCAGCCCCTCTTGAGCCACTTTCTTACTACACCCTGGAACCCTTTTTTCTCTTACTGTTTCTCTAACTGGGTTTTCTAGTGTATTTATTTGATACCGGCCATCTCCCTGACCTCTCTCACACTCGCCGGTTAGTTTTCCAGTTGATCCTCGTGAACATTCTGGATAAACAATCATATCAAGCACAAATAATGATAGCACTTTCTCCTCCCTTCCACACGTTCTGGTTCTTTTCATCTTTTAATGTCCTCATGCCTTGGCTAAACCTTGCAGAACAATAAACAATAATTGTGGTAATAGCAGGCTTTCTTGTCCCGCCCTGACTTAGTGTTCCGCTGCTCAGAGTGAGGTGGCCTGTTGGTTGCAGACAGAGATCTTTTTTTTTTTTTTTTTTTTCATTTTGTCCAGAGATCTTTTCTTTTTAATTTACCATAGGAGTTTCCGTCAGCCTGGATGTTCGGTTCTATCATGGAGGTGTTTGGTGTTTGTCAAGATTGCCACATCACTTTGCCCTCTCTGGTAACCGATACGCCTAGGACATGGATTTCCCGCCATGTGTTTTTTGTCGTCCTTTCTAACAGAGCCGTCTATGAAATGGGTGATCCACTGGCTGGGGGAGATCCGGCTGGTTCTACTGGTGCCCGAGTCCCGTGACTGTGAGCATGCGTGTCTTGACCCCCTGAGCCCACGCCAGGGCAGAGTCTCTGGGCAGTGCCGTGAGGCCTCGGGGTTTGTGCTGGGCACCGCAGACCTGCAGAGCTGGGTGGGTGGTAGCTGGTCTCAGCGAGCTCTCTAATGGCCAGTCAGATCATGACTCCATTCTGAGGCCCCTCACTGCCTTCAGCAGGAAATCCCTCCGACCCCTGGCCTCTGTCCATGCCCCCTGCCACTCCCACCCTCTCCCCTCTGACCACAGAGAACTCTGTCTCTTGGTCTCTTGTGCTGCTCTCAGCCTGGAATGTCCTTCCCACACAGGGCTCGTCAAACCCTGCAGGGAGAGTTTCGGTATTCAGGTCCAGGAGCCCCAGGAGGGCGAGGACGGACTAGGCCTACCCTGGATTCCGTCTCCCCGCTGTTCCACCCATGCAGGGACTGGGCTTGGGAGCACATCCTGTTCGAACCCCCCACCTGCCTGTGACCGACTGGCAGCAGGGCTCAGACAGTGGTGGAGACAGAGAGGCCCGATTGCTGCAGCTCCCCTGAGCCTCTTTAGAAAACGCAGTCGCCTTGTCTCCTCCCATAAACAACGACTTAGCACCGCGTCGGCCCCAGGAGAGCGCTGTGTGCTCCCCACAAAAGCTGCTGCCTGTGGAGACGCAGGAGGGAGAAGCCAAGTGGGCCCAGGAGGGACCAGCCAGCTCTGGATAGATGGGAGTGAGCGAGCGGGAGGGGCTTTGTGGGCTGTGTCCCCCTGGGCTCCCGCACAGCTCGGATGCCGGCACCTGGTGAGGGCCTCGGCAATAGCTGTCTCTGGCTCTCCACGGTCCTGGGCTCACCCTGTCTCCTCACCCCACTCCCAGAGGGTCCACTTCAGTTTCCTGCTCTGACAGCCAGCGCTCTCAGCTCGCGGGACAGGCTGATCTCAAGTGGAGGGCCGGCTGGGGGTAGGGCGGGTAGCCCAGGCCTGTCCTCTCTTTTGGGCTCATTTTTTGACCTGAATCTGATGGCAGGTGGCATGGCCCCAGGGCATTGGGGCCAAATTGTGGAGCCCACCCCTTGCTCGCTGGGAGCTCTTGGGCAAGGTACTTGACCTCTCTGAGCCCCGGTTCTTCGACTGTGGAGCAGAGCACCCTGTCGAGCCCCGTGAGGATGACACAGGATGACGGATCGAAGCACTTGTAAGCACTGGCACACAGGAGCTCGGTCAGTGTCCACCCTTGTTAGAAATGCAAGCTGGGGGCCAGCAGGCGGCGTGGCGGCTGGGGTGCTGGACTCCCACACGGCCGCCTGCGGTCTGAGTCCTGGCCCTGGCGGCTTGCTTTCTCGCTCTCAGCTCTCTTTGCTGAGTGCGTGTGCCCTATACCTAATTAGAAAATAATAATAATAAAAAGAAAGAAAGACATGCCAGCTGGGCCACAGCACACACCTCCATTCCTGTTGGTGGGGGAACGGAGGCCCAGGGCAGGGCAGGGCGTGGAGGGCTGAACCCCTCCCTCCTCCTGCCTGACTCCTGTCAGCCAAGGAGCTCTGCTGTGACAGCTTCCATCACAGAGACTCTGGTGCCTGGAGACGAGGGTCTCGGGCCCTGCCCCGTGCACATTCTTCTTCTTTTTAAATGTAATAATTATTTATTTAATTTTATTTATTATCATATATATATATATATATATATATATATATATACATATATATAAAATTTTTTTTTTTAGAGAGAAAGATCTTTGCTATATGGTATGTGCACTCACTGGAGAGACAAAGAGAGACAGAGAGACGGAAAGTGTGGACTCAGTCCCAGGGGGGACAGCCGTGTTCTGCCAAGCGGCCAGCACTGACAAAGTCCCACCTTCAGGTGGGCACAGACTGGGCTCCGAGGTAGGGTCCCAGAGAGGCCCGGGCCCACCGTGTGCTGGGTGGAGCAGGCATTCGGCCCGGGCCCACCGTGTGCTGGGTGGAGCAGGCATTCGGCCCGGGCCCACCGTGTGCTGGGTGGAGCAGGCATTCGGCCCGGGCCCACCGTGTGCTGGGTGGGGCAGGCATTCGGCCCGGGCCCACCGTGTGCTGGGTGGGGCAGGCATTCGGCCCGGGCCCACCGTGTGCTGGGTGGGGCAGGCATTCTTCAGGGGACTCGGTGGCCTGGGACGGGCACTGTGAGAGCATCCGCTTCGTCCTACAAATGCCAATCACCAGATGCCACATCTCGGGCCGTGGCAGGTACTTCCCTGGAGAGAGGACAATGGAAATTTGGGACAGAAGAGCTCTTCATTTATTCAGAATAACTGCACTATTTAATTTACTATTAATAATAGCTCTCGAGTCAACGTCTCTTGAAGCGAACTGAAAGGCCGTCCCTCTCGTCGGCCCCCTCTTCCCTCCTCTTTCGCCTGCCTTCTTCGGGATGCTGTCACCAACGATGAGCTGTTTCGGGCCTTGGGGTGGGTGACATCTAGGCCTGGCTTGTGCAGTAAGCTAGTCACCTCCCCCACAGAGCCTGGCTCTGCATCCCTCCGAGGGTCCGGGAGGCCGCTGCCCCTCTGCTGTCAGACTGGAGGGGAGAGTGTGGCTGGAGAGTAGAGGCCAGGAGGCAGGCTCCCCTGAGGTGAAGGAGTCCTCCTGGTCCTGAAGGCGGGAGTGCAGGGGGCCTGGGGGACAGGGACCAGTGAGCTGGGACCCTTCGGAGACCCATCTTCCGTGCTCCACACCCAGTGCGAGCCCTATGTGAGCATTGGAGAGGGATGGAGCCGGGGAGCAGATTGGACCCCAGCCAGGGGCTGTCTGGCTTGGAGTTCAGAAGACCCGGGGAGACCCAGAACCACCTTCAGAGAACGGAAGGGTTTGGGTTCTCCTCCACCAGCCTCCATTGTGGGCCTTCTCTCCCAGGTTCTGGGGGGCTCCACGGGGCAGAGGCAACAGACCTCAGGGCTGTGGGGGATGGTCCCGGCCCTTCCCTCACCCCTGGGCCACAGCCGACCCCTCACACCCTGGCCATCTGCACAGTGGGTTGTTCCCAGAGGCTCTGGGTGATTAAAGCGTGCTTGTGACACTGCTGAGTGGGGGGCGGAGCCCAGCCTGGGGGATGTGACACCAGCTCGGTAAACACGGAGGCAGGTTCCACATACCTGCACACACACATGCACTCCCAACCACACACGCCTGGCACGCAGCCCTCCCGGCTCCCGCTGCGAGGGCCCCGCTCGTTACTCATGGGTGCCTCGGGCGTCTGAATGGATGCTGAGGACCGTCTGCAATTAACCACTGCTGCAGTATTATTAGCCCCTGATAGGCAGGCCTGCCTTTGCCAGGGACTATAAATACGTGGGGCCAATGACTCAGCAAATCTGTTGCTATTTTTCTTGCAGGTCCATGCGGATCTGGGTCTGTGTACACCCTGGCCTCATCTCCCAGCAGCTCCATGGCCGGTATCCATGGAAACGCAGTCCTCCCGACTACGGACTTGCTGGGCCAACTCTGGGAGTCTCCCAGCCCCCTGCCCACCTTGAGCGGCAGTGTGGACCACACGGGCTCCAGCGGGTATGAAGGTGGCCACCTTCTCGGTTGCCTAGAAGATCCAGGCAGGCAGGGCTGGGCCTCTAAGCCCTCCACCTGCTGCTCTGTGGGCAGGGCCCTGTCACCTACGGAGGTGAGTGGCCTTCCTGAGGCTGGCAGGGCCTGGTGGGACTGACCTTGAAGTTGCAGGGCGTTTCTGAGATCTGGGGACAGTATGGCAGGGGCGGGAGGAGGGGCTGCTAGCCTGGGCCAGCAGTGGGAGCGCCAAGGTATGGGCGAACAGGAGAGGTGAACCGGGAAGAGCGATGGAGACCATGCCCGTCTCCTGACCTCGCCTCTGCTGAAAGAGGCCGTGGGGCAGCCAACAGAGCCTGAGCTCTGCCCCCATCCACTCGGCCCACCCGTCACGTTTGCCTCTTCTGCGCCAGGCCCTGTGCTGGCGGTAGGGACCCAAGGGTGACTCAGAATCAGACACTATCTCCCGGAGGACTCAAGGCCTCAGGGGTCAAGTCGGTGAGCTCGGGGCAGATGTCTGCCCTGGAGCAGTGGGGCACGAGTGTGGTCAGAGGGGCCCCAGAGGGTTGCATGCATGGACAGACAGAGCCCAGGAGACCAGGCAGGGGGAGCGGAGGGCATGCCACTCAGGTGAGGAGACTCTCAGCCCAGAGCTCTAACGCTGGGTCTGTAAGCAGTGTTCCCTGAAGAAAGCTCCCTGAGTTTTCCTGCCTGTGCATGGGGCTGGGTGAGAATAAATAAAATAAATAAATGGGGGCCAGCAGGTGGCTTAGTGGTTAAGGTGCTGGACTTCAGGTGGTGGACCATGGTTCGAGTCCTGGACCTGGCAGCTTGAAACTTATGCCAGGCACGTGTGCGTGCGTGCCCAAGATCCTGAGAGGGGAATGGAGAAGAGGGGATTGTGGTGTGGCCATCCCCCCTGGGGAGTATTTTCTCCCTTTCTGTCTCTCTGTCTCTCCAGCGAGTGCACAAGCCCTATAGTTAAAAAAATCAAAAAGAAAAAACTCTAAAAAAAAAAGAAAGAGCGTTAAATAAAACATGTGGCCCTGACTGTAAGTGAAGGTCTATTGCATTAATGACATACTGGTCACACTTCTGGAATCTGAAAGCTGCAGATCTGAAATGCTCCAAAATGCGAAACTTTTTGAATACCACCATGATACCACAGTGGAAAATTCCACACCTGACCTCATGTGATGGGTCATAGTCAAAACACAGGTGTACAAGTGTCCCCAAGGGAAAAGAAAGACCCTCCTAGCCCCCTTCTCCTGCGATGTATCTTTCCCACACATACATGCATGTTAGACTACTCCACAATCTGAAATCTGAAACAGTTTTGGCCCCAAGCATTTCAAGAGTGTTTTTTTGCTATAGGGTGCATGCACTTGCTAGAGTGAGAAAGACACAAGAGAAAAAGTGAGAAATCATCCTCCGGGCGCGTGGCTATGCTGCAATCCCTTCTACATTCTCCCCATGGGATTTTGGGCATATATGCACAGGTGCCCAGCTAGAGTTTCAAGCCGCTGGGTCTGGGACTTGAACCACAGTCAGCCATGTGTTATTCCAGCACCTTAACCACTACGCCACCTGCTGCCCCTGCCCAGAGCATTGCGGAGAAGGGGCGCTCAGCCTGAACCTTCGCTTTCTTCCCTTCAGCACATGAGCAAGCTCAGGATGACTGCGGCTCTGACCTTCCCTGTCCTTCTCCCCATTTTCAAGCTAAGGGAGAAGAAGGCTTCAGATTGTGGAAGCATTCAACAAACGTCCATGGATATTGATTAAGAGCTGCTTGTGGGGCCAGCAGGTGGCATAGTGGTTGAGATGCTGGACTTCCACAGGGCCGACTGAGGTTCAAGCCCCGGACCTGGTGGCTTGCTTTCTCACTCTCCCCTTCTCTCTCACTGTCTCTCCCTGGTGAACACATGTGCCCTGTAGCAAAATTAAAATAATAATAATAATAATACCTAAAATAAATAATTGTAAATAAATAAGAGAGCAGCTTGTTTCTCCCCAGTTTCGAGAGCGCAGAAGCCAGGCCTATATCATAGTTGTTATCAGTGGCTGGACATTGCTCTGCGGCTGTTCTCAGGACTTGGGAACCAGGTGCCCGGGGTGTGTGTGTGACAGCGGGGTGAGGCCTGGGCTGTGCTCCACCTGTTCCCAGGCTGCTGCAGTGAGGCACCTTGGGGTGGAGCAGTCTCGGCCTTTGATGGGCGGGTTTGTATGAAACCCCAAACTCAGAGGCCTGGGAAGGAAAGGAGGACTTTCTGAGCACAGCCCTGGGGGTGAGGGCTCGCAGGCTGATCTCCCTGGCTGGCTGGGGACTGTCCCCGTCCACTGCTGAGCGACCAGAGCACTTGGCATGTGCTTGACCCTCAGTGGCCCAGGAAGGAGGAGGGGGAGGAGAGACAGGAGTTGGGGTCAAGGTGTCGGACGACACAAGGCCGAGGGAGGGGGTCAGGATCCTGGGGTCTTTCTGTGGGCAGCACGGGTGCTATGGCAGAGTGGAGTGTTTCGTCCTCCTCCCCAGCTCCTCTGCCCTGCCCTCGGGAACCATGGGAACCCCCCCTAAAGTCACCCAGCTCCATGGCCCACACGAGGCTGGTGGGGTCCCGATGGGTTGATGGCTGTCGGGCCTCCCTGGCAGCGGGCACCTCTGGGGCAGGATTGGTGCAGAGGGGCCTGAGGGATGCACTTCTCCCTGGACTAGCACCCTCTGCGTCCTGGCTGCCAGTCTCCCCGGTGACACCACTCCCCAGGGAGCTGTCAGAGGAGCAGCCAGGCTGGGTACCTGGTGCTATAGCTCTGGGCAGACTACCTGGCTCTTGTAAGCCCTAGCTGCCCTGCTGCAGAATGGGGTTGCACTGGGGTCTCAGGGTGCTGCCTGAGGGGAAGCCCCCAGCTGGTAGCCCCTGCCCTAGCTATTACTGCTAACCCTGCGGGCAGCATTTCCCACGCTTTCCATCCCAGGTTCCCTTGTGATAAGCCTACAAACCAGCCAGTCCTCCCTCTAATGGTGCAGAATTTAAAATGTCAAAGAAATAAAAGGTTGAGGCAAAAAACAAATCAAACACTTATTAAATGGATTACACTTTTGCAGACTAAAGAGCACCCCTCCCTGTCCCCACAACTGAGGTTCACTTTGAGGGAGGGGTGGGGAAGGGAAGAATGCCTCTGCCTGGGTTTGTGGGGAAGCTCGGACTGAAATCCTCGGATGGGGTGGAGGGCTGGAGTGCCGGAGGCCCCTCAGCAGCCCTCCCCAGCAGTCTGGGGCATCTGGACTCAGCCCAGCCTCCCAGCTACAGCACTGACTTTGAAGGAGCTGAGGCACCTCTCTGGAATACAGATACCTCCAGCCTGCCATCCCAGGGGCACCCTGTTCTCAGCTAGTGCAGGGCGGGGGGTGGCAGAGTGGAGGTTGGTGGGAAGCTCAAAGGGGAAACCGCCAACGGTAGGAAACCCAGCCCAGGCCCGACCCCGGGGTCCTGGTAGTGCCTCCTCCCAGGACCCAGCACTGGGGTTCAGACCTGCACCCCGGCGTCCTGGCCAGTCCCTTGCAGGTGGGGTCCAGTCAGCATCTCAGGTCCAGGGGGCAGCCTCCCCAGGTGCCGGATCTGAGTCCCCAGCCTAGGGCCAGGCTGGGTTGGGGAGCAGACAGCTGGGCAGGAGCCCTGGGTTGCACGGACTTTGGAAAGGGGGTCTGGTGGTTGCTCCTGGGGTGCTAGGAGGCAGACTCCAGCTCTTCAGTGAGGCCCTCCCTGAGCCCCACAAGGTACCTGCCACCCCCACGCTCCTGCCTTCCCGACTTCCGCGGCACCCACTGCTCAGGTGGTCTCCTCCCCAGGCTGGCAAGTTCTTTAACAGGAGGGCTTCTCAGGACTCCCGCGCTGGCAGGAGCCCGGCACTCGCCCACCTTGGACGCTGTCTGCAGTGCCTGTCCGGAGGTCCCACCAAGGAGGGATGGGACCTTGACTCTCGTGGGACGGCCTGAGACCCGAGCAGGAGGGTGCTTGGTGCCCAATGCCGCATCTCTGCTCAGTCCTGGGCTTGGCTGCAGCCGTGGCAGATGGTTCTGGGTAAGCTCAGCTCACCCCATGCTGGCCGCCCCCTCTGCCCCATGCACACCCCAGGACAAGCTGTTTTTCCATCAGGGCCTCGTGCAGTACCAGGGAATTCCCGTGTGACCTGTGAACAAATGCAGGCTGGGAGCGTGGGGGCGTGGACAGCGGGACGGCCTCAGCTAGTGGGGGGCTGGAGCTGGGGGTAATGCACCTTTCGGGGCGCGCTTCCAGAGAGACCCTGGCACTTCGTGAAGGCTAAGGCAGAAAGGAGTCCCGCTCTCCCCTGCAGGGCCTGAACGAGGCACGCGTACATGGCTTTTCCTCATCTCCGCCTGCTCTCCTGCTTCCCTGCTCCCAGAGAGAGAAAGCCACACAGTGGACCCCCTTTCTCCGACCCTGATTCCTACCCCTCCAACAAAACCCCATCATGGCTACCAAGGAGTCCCCAGGGTATGTGGGACGCTTCAGTAGAGGAGAGTTACTCAGGGAATTATGTCCTGAAATTAAACTCCACGGGCCCCGAGGGAAGGAGGGAACGAGGCCCTGCCATGCTGGGATGGGGTGGGGGGAGCGAAGTTGTTGGGGGGTTGATGGGAAACCCATTTTGCCTTAATTATATTGAGCACATTAAACCAGCAACTCTGAGAGCAAAGGGGTGGGGCAGAGGCAGAATGGGAAACGGCTGGAATGAGCTGGCGCGTGGGCGGATGGGGTTCTGCAAATCATTTGGGATAAGGGATTGGGGTTTAGGAGTCCCCTGGCCAGGCAAGGACAGCCCAAGCCACCTCTTGCCTCTTGGAGTGAAGAGAAGGTGGTAGCCGAGGGCGGGAAGCGGGACTTGGCTGAGCTGGGCATCTCAGAGTGCCAGGCAATCGGAGAGGGAGCTTCAGTGGACGTCGCTCACCCACGAGGCACTGGCTGCCACACCAAACCTCACCCTGCAGCAGCCTCTGCGGGCAGCGACTGCTCTAGTACCCCAGGGAGGCACGTGGCCTGCCTGACGTCACGCAGAAGTTCAACAGCCCCCCGCACCCAAGCAGGGGAGCCTCATCTCTGCAGTGAAGGGCGAGTGGACAACTGAAGCCAGGCCATCGGGGAGGGATGGAGAACCATTCTGTGCTGACCCCGACCCTGTCCACACAGCAAGCCGGCCACCCAGTCATGAATACAGCGATTCACCGCTCAGGCCAGCGTCCGGGCCCCCTGGAGTGAAGACGGACTATGCCCTATGAAAGGAGCAGCCCTGGGCCCCGGATGCCACGGGCAGGAGGACGGAGAGCTCAAAGAGGACCAAAGAGATCAGGGGCTTCCCGGGGAAGCACGCAGGGACCTGGGTGGGCGACGTTCCTCTCTGGAGCTGAGAGACCTCCCGGGGACAACGGGAGCAGCCAGCGCTGCCCTGCTCCCTCCGGGGGCTGCTGGGAGGCCCGGAGGCCCGTCCGAGGCTCTGAGCATCACGTCCCTCTCAGGCAGGTTACCGAACTCTGCGTGCTCGTCTGCGCTGTGCCCCAGGCTGCAGGAGGAGTGCCGTCCCCAGGGCACAGGCCTGCCGTGCAGCCTGTCACTCCTGTTACCTGCGGCTGTTACCGCGGCAGAGCCCAGGCCCGGCAGCCGCTCCTCGACGCAGAGCCAAGCGCGCCCCCCGACACACATCAATCTCAGGTCCTCTGTGGACGGCGTGCCGATATGTTCCGTGTGTTACGAGACATTAAGAGGATAAGATACAGCATAAAATATAAATAGGAATTACATGACTTCTTCCCACAGCCCAGTGGCCCCTTCGCGCTCCCACCTGGGGCAGGCGCAGCGCGGGCACCTCGTTGGTCGTTGGTAGAGGCGCCCGGCGGAACTGCAGAACCGCTCCACCCGGCCCCGTGAGAGCCGGGCAGTGCTAATGTGGTGATTAAATCATTCGCAATAATCCATTTGGAACAGCAGCCGTGTCTAACATGGGGTGTGATGACAGCTCCACAAATAGAAGGCGGCCAGGGAGTGGCTGGTGGGATGTGTCCCAAGACACGGGCAGGTACGGGTTGGCACAGGCCACCCCTGGCCACCCGCTCACTGACTTTTTGCTGAAGTTAACTCACCAGGCTGCGTCCGTCCAGGGTGATGGATCGGCCTGCCTCCTGCCTAAATGTGCCTATATTCTGCTGCCTCTGCACCAGCTCCTCCTCCTCCAGGAAGCCCTCCCTGAGGGCTCTTTCTCATCTCCTAAAACAAGTCCTCTCTGGTGTTACTCCTCCCTCCTACCTCCTTCCTCCCGCCCCATTCTCTTTCTCTCCTCCAGCAAAGGCCCTCCCTGACCTAGAGCCACAGGAGAGGCCGAGAGCTCCACCTCCAGGTAAAGCTCACCTTTTGTTTTGCTCTCCTGGCATCGGCTTGCCCAGGAGTCTGGATGGAGTTGACCTTGCCCTGGGGGTCTAAGAACCAGCCCGTCAGAATCACAATGGTGGTCTGGATTCAGGCCAATGCCGTGGGCTCTGGGAGTTCAGCTGGAAACACTGGAGCGAGCCCTCAATTTTTAAAGCAGATACCGTAGGGAGGATTTAGGGAAATATCTTTTAAGAGGAAGGTAGGCAGACTCTTCCCGTCCCCCTCCTTCTAGCCATCTTGGAGCTTTGAGGATGAACACTGTATGGTAGGACGGTGGGTCAAATGCTAGAAGAAACTTAGATTCCTGATCATCATGGCGCTGCCACATCACCAGAATATAAACCTCTAATTTGCTTAAGCCACTGTGGTGGCTTTGTAGGTCCTCACTAATGCACTGACTGGTCTCTGTGTCCGTGAGGACAAGCAGAGGGAATTCTCTCACCCGAGAACACAGAGACACAGTCACACCAAGCCCTGGTGTGAGACCAAGGAGCGTGAACTCAGAATAGAGCCTCTTTACCCTGAGAACGTCTGGCAGAGTCTTGCCCCTTGCCCCTGGGGATCTGGCCCCAGGAGATCTGGGGCCACAGACCATATGGGCCACCTTGGACCCAGGGTATCAGAGGTCTCCTTGCTCCCCGCCCTGCCCTGGGTGTGTTTCTGGGAGGCTCTGAGGAGGCCGGCCCACCTGGCCCCAAGTCCTCACTCTCCATGCTGGCCCGTAGACACCGGCCCTTCGCTCGGGGCCTCTATGTGCCAGCTTCCGCTCTCTCCCATCTCCCACCCCCAGACCCCCATGCTCTGGCTCTCATAGGGCGCAGGGACCGCGGTGTCAACACCAGCCTCGAGGAGAAATCCGTTCCAATGACCCTGAGGCCGGAGGCCCCCCCCCACCTGTCCTTCCCCCAGAGGTGACAGAGGTCAGAGACACATAAACAGCCCACGGTTTCCAATTAATTTTTAATTGCAACTCGAAGTTCTTAATTGCGGCTGAAACGCTATCTCTGGCGGAGGGTGGGGGTGACCCAGTTAGGGACGCTCGGCCTCTGTCAGACTGCACAGAACATGCGGAGGGCCAGAGGGCAGCCCGCGCCCACCCCGCGCCCGCCCCGCCCCTGCCCCGCCCCTGCCCGGCACACTGGCCCACTCCAGGAGAGCCAGGGTGGAGTGGTTAGGCCTCTGGCTGGCCTGTCCCCTCAGTGACCATGGCCAGCAATTTGACCTGTCCTCTGGGCAGTGCGCTGAGAGGCCGTTTGTCAGTGCCTTGTTCTCGCCCTGGAGGGTCCTGACACAAGTCCCAGCCTGCTAGAGAGAGACACACCTGGCCTCAGCGCTCTCCAGAGCCGGGGCTCAGGCCTTGCCCTGCTGGGAGAGTGGACACAGGTGCAACGGCAGGAGGTGACCAGCTCTCCTAGTCTGCCTGGGACTGGGGTTTCCTGGGACGTGGGACATCGAGGGCTAAAACTGGGAACATCCTAGGCAGGCCGAGAGAAACCGGGTGCCCTGGTGGGACAGTCGGCCCTGTGAACAGCACGCCTTGGGGGTGGGGGTGTGGAGCTGTCGCTGAGGCTCCTCTTGGGTGGGAGAAGGAGCTGCCTGGGGTTGGGTCCCGTGCCCTCTATCTCCTTGGCTACCTGGCCACCTGCACCTCACCCCTGAGAGGAGGAGATAGAGCTCTGGGCTCCCTGCTCAGCCGGGCCCTCGGACAGCTCCTTATCTGATCTGCAGGGAGGCAGGTGCCTGGTCTGGTTCTCAGTGTCCTCAGGAGTGACCCAGGCCAGGTAGGGACATGGGCGGGACAAGGAACTGCAGGTGAAGCGGGGGCCGGGATGGGTAGTGTGGTGGGCCTCGGCGGTCTGTCCTGTGGGAGCAACTCTCAGAGCTGAGACCCGGCGTGGCTGCCGCTGCCTGCCGCTGCCCGCCCCTGCCAGGTGCGTTTGCAAACTCGGGCTAGGCGGCTGCTTCTCCACGGGAGCTGTTGCCTGAGACCTGACAGCTCGTGACAGCAGAAAGCCCAGCTCGGCGCTCCCTGGGCTGCAGGGCGGGCGGGGCTGGGGCCTGGTCAGGGTGAGGCCAGGATGTGGCTGCTGCATGAGGAGGGCTGGTGGCGTGGGGGAGCGTTTGGGAGGACGGGCTTCCGTGGGCCGGCTCCCATCACCCACTCAGCAGGCCCGCGGCTGCCTTTGCCTCCGCTAGACCCGTCTAGTTTCAGCACCCCTCCTAAGTCAGCATTCCCTCCCAGTCTCCAGGGAGGCCCGGCCCTGGATCACTGTCGCCTGACCTCCGCTCTGTCCTGCTCCTTGCTGGAACCCTTCCATTCCTCCCAGAGCAAAGGACTCAGTCTCCATGGCCTCGCCACATCCCGCATCCCCTCAGCCATCCCCTGCTGCTGCCGCTGCCGAAACTGGGCAGGTTCTGGGTTTGGAGGGGTCTGTGCGGGGTCTGCGCAGGCTCTGAGAGCACCCAGGCCCCCGCAGAGGCACCTCAGGTGAGTAGCCTGTCCATGTGGGCAGCCTGTCTGAGCACCGAGGGGCTGAAGAGTGTTTCTGCTCTCCTTCACCGTTCCCCGTCTCCACTCTGGCTGCTGGTTCTGGTCTGGGGCCACCTGCCTGCCCCCCTCCCCCTGCTCGCTCTCCTCTCCTCTCCTCTCCCTCACCCACTTGCCTGTACCCAAGGATTACATGAGTCACTTCGCTTTGAGCTGCCAGATGTCGGATACGCTTGGGCTCGGGGTGGAAGCCCGCTTCCCCTACTGCAGCACCCCAGGGGGCTGACGAGAGCCCCTCATGCGGCCTTCCCGGGTTTTACAGGAGGGCCGGGTGGCTGTGCTCTGGCCTGCCCGGCCTCTGCCCAGCTCACGGAGGCAACTTGGCCTCTGACACCCTCCACACTCCCAGTTCTCTGGCTTATGACCAGTGTTCGGGCCGTTCCGCGGCTAGTAGGAAATACCCAGGCATGGCCAGGCCAGCCCGAGCAGTGCAGGCACTCTCAGCCATGCAGAGCTGAGGTCAGAGAAGCCGGGGCCCTGCGCCCATCCCACACCCCCTGGGTCTTCAGCGAGAGCCTCCCAGCTCCCTGCTGGTGCCGTGGGGGAGACGGAGAGGGAGCGAGGCCCTCGCATTCCCAGAGTTGGCGGTGTGTTACACAAGAGCGGTTGTGTTCCTGCCTGGATCGAGCGTCTCCTTCTAGGCACGACCTCCTTGGGTCTCAGGGCTCCTCAGTGTGGGCGTCATCGTCCTCACTTCACAGACGAGGAGACGGCTGAGAGGGCAGGTGACTGCAGGGCCACAAGGCCGAGGAGCTGAGCCTGCCCAGTCCTCGGGGCCCCCAAGCCTTGCTGTGCCTGGGTGCACAGGGGGCAGGTGGGGACACTCCCGGGACACAGGGCCCTGTTCTCTCTCCTGTCTCCTCCCACCCGTCCTGGGCCTTCTCCCTGCCCTGGGAAGAAATCCATCTTGAGCAATTCCAGAGGTGCTCAGTGCTGGGAGTGCGGGAGCAGTGGGGGTTGGGGTGGCTTTCTCAGTTTGGGTTCCTTGGAAAGCGAAGCCTGAGGCCGGGACTCGGGTGTGGGTGGTGCGCTGGGGAGGGAACTTCAGGAAGCAAGAGGTGGAGGGCCTTGGGGTGAGACAGGGAGAGAAAAACCATAAAAGGGGCATTGACCGAGAAGCCAGCCTGGGTGGAAAGCTCTGGTCCCCTGGGGTCTCCCGCCACCGTTGGCCAGACAAGGGGAGGTGGGATATTTCTGCACTGGTTCCCACCCCGCATCGGCCAGGGGTTCCCCAAGGGTGACCACTCCTGCCCTCCTGAACTGCCCCGGGCCCTGCCAGCGGGCACCACCATATCCAGACGGAAGTGGACGACAGGCTGGGCCTTGAGGTGGACCCTGTGCCGGTACAGGACTGTCCTCCCGTCCTGCGGCCGAGCTGGAAATGGCTTCTGCTATTTGGTTCCAAGCAACTGAATTCTGGGCCCCATGGCTGCTGCAGAAGGCCCTGCCTTGGTGACCTGGTGGTCTCGGGGGGCAGCTCCTGGTGGGTCCCTGGAGACCGGGGAGGGAAGAGAAGACTTCCTCCACACTCCGATTTGCTTGCTATGGTCAGCGTTCTGGCCATTCCGCTGCGAGCAGAAAACGCCCGAGTCTGGGTGCTTTCTAAAGGGGGGTGTACTCAGCTCATGGCGTAGAGGGCCTGGGTCTGGCGTCCCCGCGGCAGGGCAGGGAGTGTGCACCTGTGTTTCTGTTGGCCTCCTTCTCTCTCCTTGTAAACCCGCTGCGACTTACTCTGGGTGGCACCCACGCCCCGATGCCTAGTCACTTCCCTGAGGCCAAACTCCCAATGCCGTGGTCAGATGAAAGTCTCGAGTCCCTTCACAGACACACCCCTACCCAGGGACTTGGCGCCCGCCGCCATCCCTGCTGGCCTCCTCTGGGTGGGGCAGGCTGCCGACAGCTGTGCTCTCAGCCCCAGTACAGACCGGCTCAGAGACGCCCAAGGCAGGCGTGGGCAGCCGAAGGTCGAAGGGGGTCTCTGGCCTCCCCCCAGACTGCCCTGGGCTCCAGGGCGAGGAGATGACCGGGAGACCCCCCTCTGCTGGTTCTCGCTGAGCAGGGCCCAGCTCAGCAAGCCCTGCTTCCCTCTCCCTTCCTTTCCCTTCGATTACTATCTCTGGAATGAAGTGGTTTCGGCTGCCAAGCGTTTGGGGGGAGTATTCCTGCGTGAGAAAGACTCATTCCCTCCATAAACTTGTATTGTGTTCTTGATGGTCCCCTATAAAGGAAGAGATGTATCTTCCCGTTTATGTTTACGACCGTGTGGCTGGGAAAAAAACCAATTCTCTCCCTCCACAGCTTTTCAGCCAAACTTCCCCCGGCAGGCTCTCTGCGGGGCCTGCAGGCTGATGCCCAGAAGTTTGGGCCGGGGCTTCCTCTGCCATCTGCGGGCCAGAAGAGGGGCCCCCAGCCCTGGGCTGGCTGCGAGCCCAGCGTCGACTGGCACAGTAAGGCACTTCTTGGCCCCGCATGGTTTCTAAGCCAAGTCGGTCCCAAGGCAGAGGTTGGCAGGGAGAATGCGGTCAGTCCTCCAGGCTCTGGGAGGGTGACCTGCAGATCAGAGGCCCTCGCCTGCACCAGCACATGCTGCAGGCCCACGGTAGCCACTGATGGGGGCAGCAGAGACTTCGCATTCACCAGCCGTAAGTGCTGCTTCCTCCTACACGAAGCCCTCTTGATTGCCCAGGATCCTCAACCTGCTGTCTTCTGCCCAGATTAATTTCTGTCTGCTGCAGGCCCATAGGAACAATGGTTGGTTCAGAGCAGAGGTCCCCATCAGAACATTGCTGTTCAAATCCTAGCTCCTCTGTTTGACCTTGGGCAAGTTACCTCACCTTTCTGTCTCTCAGGTTCTCTAGCTGCCGAGCGAGGGGTGTTTTAGGGACTACAGTAGACTGTCTCCCGCTTTCTCCTCCACAGCAGGAGCGCCATCTGCCTTCCCGGGCCTCGTTCCGTGTGGCACTGCCTGCTCTCACTCCTGCCGTTCCCGCCTGTGCGGCCCAGGGAGGAGGCCCCGCACGGCTCCCAGCTAGCACACCGCTCTCATTCTCTCCAGCCTTTCGGTGTGTCTGATTTGGTGCTTCCGGAGGGGACGCGCACCCCAGGGTTACCTGTGAGTCTGTCACCAGCACCAGACTGGGAACCTCTGGGGACAGGGACTACGTCTTACCATCCCAAGGTCCCCGAGGCCCAGCAAGGGGCTTATTCACAATAGACGCTCTTGGGATTGGAGTGGCCAGACTCTCTCCTGGTAAGCAGCCCGAGAACGACGCCTTTGGCCTCTGCTAGGGTGGTTCTCGTCTGACTGTGCGGGCAGGCACTGGGCTCTGGGTTGTCGCATCTCTATCACCAGGGAGACTGGGTGGGGGAACCAGGCCCAGGTGACAATATACCTGCCGACCAGCTCACACCAGCTGTCAACTGATCTGGTTTGCCAAACAGCACTCCAGTTCCAAGGTGGAGTGGGAGGCTGCTGGCTCTGGGTCTAGCAGATGTGGCTTGATTTCTGGAGAGCGACCTTGGGCCAGGCCCAACCTCCTGGAACCTCGTTTTTGACACTGTAGAATGGAGGTGGGCAGAGATGTTGATCCAGAAGGGAAGTCTCGGGTGGGACACGGCTGCGTGGCAGCTCCTCAGTTTGCCACGAGTCCCAGCAATCACCCTCACCAACCTCTCCCCTTCCTGAAACCCGGTCTCACCTTTTATTTTGTCTGATCCTCATGCCAGATTTGTGAGCACACCACTAGGAGTTATGATGCCTTTTTTTTTTTTTTTTGCAAGAGTGAGCGCGGGAGAGATGGGAGAGCCAACGGGGTTTTCCTCCTGTCCTCCACCCCTTCAGGACCTGGGCATACCCTGATCTGCCTCTCGGCGTGTAGTGGGCCAGGTGGGATCTGCCTTCCCCTGCAGGGCCAGACTGTATGCTCATTTTAAAGATGGAGAAACCGAGGGCGAGGCCACCCCTACCCCTGGAAGCCCGAGGCAGGCCTGGGAACAGGCAGACAGGCCTCCTGGCTGCGAGACAGGCCTTGCGCAGCTCCTGGGGTCACGAGGGCTGCTGGGGGCCCTGGGGCTGCTCCTGTTCACCCTCCCCGCACCTGCCGGGGCCCTGGGCTGGTCTCCCTCAGCCTTTCATTGCTTGGAAACGGAGCCGGCAGCAGTGGGGACAGCTCAGCCACTGCCGGTCTCATGACTGGAGGCTTTTATTTGTTCACAGAATCATATTTTTACACTCCGGCTTCTGCTAATTTATGCCGCACACTAGCTCTGCCTTGCTGAGATGGAGATCTGGGGAGTGGGGAGCTGATTCCTGGGTTTATGTAGTCATCCTGGAGCCTATCACCAGCCGCGCCGTGGATGAATTAACAGAGAGTAATCATAGCCAGGCCTGGTGGCTGGTTTTCTGGCGATTTCCTCCTCCGAGGGGCCGCCCTGCTCCCTGAGCGCATCTGCCGAAGGAAGCTTCGCTGGGAAAACGAAATGCTCCTCGTTTAAGATGAAGCAATCAGCCCTGCGCGGGTATGGGGGTTCATCCTGGCTCAGCTCCAGAGAGAGGTGAGGGTGGCAGGCTGGAGAGCAATGCCAACACGTATGCGCGCACACACACGCACACACACACGCACACCCCACAGGCCCACATCCCTCCGCGTGCAGCGCTGCCACATCTTGTAGGAGATTGCGCTCCACTGGGAGTGATCAAGGAGGGCTTCCTGGAGAAAGGGACCCAGCAAACTGAGAATGGGAAGGAGGATTCTGAGCCTGAGCCATAACGGGCAGGGATGGAGACAGCAAGGCTACAACAAAGGGTGGAAGGGAGAAGGTCACGTGTGCGCTGGGACTTCATTTGAACACCTAACTTGCTGTACGATCTGTCCTAGGTGGGCTCTGCCTCTGCATGTGAGGGGTGGGGCAAAACGTCCCACGCCTACCCTCGGCCAAGCCAGGGCTGAAGCTGACGGGGCAAGGAGCTGGACCCCTCCTGGAACCCTGTAAATTAAGAGATTTGTCTTTTCTCTCTCTCGCTCTCTCTTTAGAGAGATTTTCTACAGGGCACATTCGCTCTCCAGAGAGACAGAGAATGTCAGAAAGTAAGAAATCAGGCCCCCGGGGGATGGCCACGCCACAATCCCTTCTCCTCCATTTTCCCCTCGGGATCTTGGCATGCACGCACACGCACCCGGCGTGAATTTTAAGTCACTGGGTCCGGGACTCTCGCCACAGTTGACTAGGTGGGAGTCCAGCGACATAATTATTATGCCATCTGCTGGTCCCAAGACAACTATCTTTTTTTTTTTTTTGAGAGGTTTTTGCTATAGGGCGCGTGCTCTCGCCAGACAGAGAGAGACAGAGAGACAGAAAGCGAGAAATCACCCCCCGGGGGGGGGGGGTGGCCACGCCGCAATCCCTTCTCCATTCTCCTCTTGGGATCTTGGGCACGCACGCACATGCGCCCGGCATGAGTTTTAAGCCACCGGGTCCGGGACGCGAACTGCGGTCGACTACATGGGAGTCCAACCACATAGCCATTACGCTAACTGCTGGTCCCACCAGGACAACTATCTTTTAATTAGTAACTGAGCCAGGAAAGGCTGGAGGAAGACTGGGGAAGGTCACGCTCACACATACACAGTCATGAGAGCAGGAAGAGGGACCAGTGGGCACAGGGTAGGTTCTCAACACGCTAGCCCTCCTTTCCCTCTCGGCACATGTGGCTGACGGGTCACCAGCGTGCCTGCCAGGGCCGCTCTTCCCAGAGGACACGGACAGCCACCACCAGCCACGTCCCCACTCTCCAGCACCCCCTTCACTCATCTACCCAGCCGTGGCTGCCCAGCCACAACGCCGTGGGACGCAGGCGGGAGAGCTCAGTGCAGACGCTGCCCACCACACGCCGGCCGGCTGGAGGCACGTGGGGCAGCATCAACCTTGAGCAGGTCCCCGAGGCCTGGCCGCCAGCCTCGCAGACACAGGAATCTGTTTTTGTGAGCTGGGTGCTAAGGAGATCCATCTCTCTGTGACAGACTCGCATTTACCGAGCTCACAGGGACTGATATTTATATACACACCTGATGCCGGTGTATTAATTTATAACAAGAAATGCTACTCCGGCGGAGCGGATGTTTGTCTTGGCAGGACCATGTCTGTCCCGGTAGGCGAGTTCCACAGGAAGTTCAGTCACCATCAGATGCTGGTCGCAAATTCTCAGTAAGAGATGGGGCTTTTGAGGGGCCAGAACCTCGCGAGCTCCTGGTCGCTCTCCTCCCCCTAAATGAGTTACAAGAGAAGATCACCAGAAGGGAGCTGGCCGAGAGCTGGGTGCGGCAGGGTCAGGGCTGTGCAACTGGCACCTGTCCCACTGGGGCCCAGTCTGCCCCGGCCACCATCTCGCCTGGGTCTCCACACACTTCAGCCCTGCTGCCTGTTTATATAGTCCTGAAACTAAGAATGGTTTTTACATGTTTAGATGATTGGGGGGGGGGGGGGGACAATCTAAAGAAGAATAATACTTCATGATAATTATACGAGATTCAAATTTCAGTGTCCAAAAATAAAGTTTTAATGGAAGGCAGCCACAGCCACTCGCCGCGTAGAATCCGTGGCTGATTTTGTACCGCTGCAGAACTGAGTCGCTGTGACAGAAACTGCAGCTGGAGAAGCAGAAAGTGTTTACCGCCCAGCCCTTCATGGGAGGAGTCTGCGGCCCGCTGCCGGCGTGCCTCACTTGTCCCTGCCCTGCCCTCGTCCCTTCACCGAGCCACCCTCGACTGGCTGCCCTGTGCTTGTCTGCCATCTCCTGGGGCCCACCCAGGCACCAGCAGGTGACCTCTCGGCCACTGAACGTGCACCACTCGCCCTTATAGCCAGCTTGGAGCCCCAGCGGGCGCACGGGCAGCTCCACGCAGACCACGCTGGCACTCGTGTTCTCCTTCCCATTCTCCGACTGTTGACCCACTCGCCAGACGGTCCTCGTCACCCCCTCGCTGGCCCTACCAGCCTTTGTCCATCCCAGGAGGCACCCATCTTTCCACCTCTTGAACCTCCACCTCGCTGTCCATGTAGCCTCTGGTCTAATCTGGTGGTGCGTGTGTGCACATGTGTGCACATCTGTGCACGTGTGTGCATGCCCGTGTGAGGTGACTTCACAACTCTATAAGCTCCCAGCTGGGTTGGAAACTTTTGGTAAAAGTCAAAGGCTGATGAGAGGGCCATAGTTCCCAAGGATCGGGGTTCTAGTCCCCTGGCTAGGGCTGTCTGTCACAGGCACAGAGAAATTGGGAACTTGCCCTGACGGAGAACCCACAGCACCAGGGTGACCCTGTGGCACTCTCCTGCTTCAATACCCCAAACAGGCTGCGTCTGGGTTCTTAAGAGGCAGCTGTGTGGGAGAGAGAGAGATGAAGAGAAGGCGAGGCAGGGGGAGGGAGGGAGGGCAGGAGAGGATGGGGAGGGAGGAGCTCGCTCTGGGCCCGTTGATTCGTCCTTCCGGGGCTTCTCTGTCTGAGTGTGGGTGGCGTGGGCACCTGGTCTGGGAGTGCCTGGGGCCAGGTCCAGGGGCCTTGCCTGCCCAGCTGGGGACTCAGCTTTCTGGCACTCCTGGGGGACGGGGTGACTGCACGGGATCCAACCTGGCTCTCTCACGGGTTTGGGGAGGTGCCCAGGTGCCATCCGTGGCACGCCCTCCAGCGTGCCTGGTTCGGAGAGGCCCGTGGACTAATGCACATGGCAACCAGGCCCCGAGGGGATGTGACTGGACCTGCCAGTCTTTGCCTCCTCAGTGCTCCTCTTCCTTAAGCACCTGTCATCTGCCCTCTGCGGCCCAGCCAGTCACACAGCCCTGGGCATCGCCACTGTCCACACGGACTCGAGGAGAGGAACAGAGGAGGCAGGAGCAGGCCGGAACCAGAGCCAGAGAGAGCGCACTGCCCACCCAGTCCCACGCCTGGAAACTCTGACCCTGCATGGCTCTGCTGTCCTGTCCATCTCCTGGGCTTGGAGACGGCTGCGGTTAGCACACGGGCCCTGGTCTGGGGTCAGAACACGGGACGCTGTCCACCCGGCGGCTGCTGACTCCACTCGTAACCTGTCACCTCCAGAGGCAGGCTGCACCCGGGCAGATGAGAGGAGCAGCCGGTTATTTTGGTGGGTGAAGGTGTGATGTCACAGGTACAAGAGTTCCTGGCTCCCAGGGACACAGAAGCTGGGAGAGGGCCATGCCTGCCTGGCTCCAGGGGCCCCTCACAACTGGTCTTCAGGCACTGACAGCTCCTGCTCCCCACGGGCTTGCCTGACTGTGGGGGAGCAGAGTCCAAGCATTTCCTGACACCCCCGTGTGCCCGGACCTGCACCATGGTGCTCTGGGTCCTGGACCCAGGTCGGTTGGGAAGATGAGTCTTCCCATAGGGCAGTGTGTAGTCAGGTGCCCAGTCCTGAGCGCCACAGGGACTCTGAGATGAAGACCGCCCATGTCACCACAGGGGTTGGGGAAGCCCTAGTGTGGGGGGGAGTTGGACGAGGGGGAGGCATCAGTTGTCAACGGAAACGTGGAGGCCAGCAGAGCCGCTAACACTTCTGCAGGCTCACGTGGACCAGCTCGGTTCCAGGTGTGTTTGCATGGGTGAATTTACTTCACCCTCACCACTAAGGCACAGAGAAGTGAAGTAACTCCTCTAAGGTCTCACAGCTAGTAAGTGGCAAGGCTGGGATTTGAACTCAAGACAAGATAGCCCCAGGGACTATGCTCACAACTAGTCTGCTCTGTGTTTTGTTACCTGGCTGGAAGAAGGGTTTGGGGCTGGGGAAGTGGGAGAAACAGGGTTATGTGTGGGGGAACAGTAAATGACAAGGAGACGATCTGAGAGCTGACCTGATGGATGGCAGGACACTGGAAGTGACAGCCCCTGCAGGTCACCTGCAGCCCTCCACGCTATGCCGCCCCTACCCGCCCTTGCAGCTCAGAGGAGGGGATGCTGCAGGGGACCTGAGATACCCACTGCTTTTCTGCCCCTCCTGCTAACAGCTTCAGCTCCTGGGTACCTGCCAATCACAGAATAAGCCTTCTCTGCCCTGCCACCAGGACAGGCACATGACCCAAGACCGGCCAATCAACATCTTTTTTGGGGCTTTGAAACTGCAGAACCCAGGAAAGAGCCCCTTCTCTGCAGGCGGCTCTGGGCAGAGGGGGCCCTGGAGGAGCCCCTGGGCGAGATGCTAGTCTGCAGATAGGGCAGGCATGAGAAACGGAGGGGGCAGCCACAGTGAGCAGAGGAGAGACCGAGAGGGAGGCCTTGTCCTGGAGGGTCTCACTTGCAGCACCCCTGCCTTCCCGATCACCTGGTTTTGTGTGCCTAACGGGTGCCAGCTGAGTTTCCACCATTTGTCACGTGAGGGCCCTAAAAGTCAGTGTCTCCCAGACCCTGGCAGAGAAGGATCTCCGGAAGCTTCTGTGCAGCACCTCCTCCCCCACACACACCCGCCACCTCTCCGATGCGGAGGTCCCCGGTGCTCTATCCTAGTTGGTCCGGGCCACGCTGGGATTGTAGAATGAGGGGTGGGGGGGTGGTCTAGGCCCCGAGGCTCTCCCTGGCAGGGAGACAGGCCCATAGACAGTGTGCGCTGAGCGTAGCAGAACGAGGTGCCACCCTGACCATGGCAGCAAGCCCCTTTCCCCATCCAAGCTTTGAGGGTGAGGAGGAAGACTAGGCCTGCAGACGCAGGGTCCACCTGGCCTGGCCTGCTCACCAAGACCTATACCTGCCCCGGGCCTTGGCAGCAGCCTGGTCTATCCCTGAGCAGACGTGCCGGCCTGGGCTGGGCATAGCCAATGCTGCTTCCTGGCCTCCCCGGCTGTTGACCGGCAGCCCTGGCCACCCCGGCAGCAGGGCCTGCTCCCAGACTACTCAGGGAAGTGCCAGCTGCACAGCAGGAGCTCAGCACAGAATCACGGACTGCCAGCCTGTCCTCCTGGGGTGCCTGGCACACTGCCCATGGTCCCTGGGCCCCAGGCAGGCGGCCCTGCTGAGGCTGGCAGCCGCCAGCTCCCAGTGCAGGGGCCAGTGGCCCGACGCGCCCGCTCCGCTCCGTGTGGGCCTGTGCTCTGAGTTCTGCTCTGGGCAGGTGGCTGCTCTCCTGTGTGGCCGTCACTGGGCTCACACAGTACATCACTGGGCTCACACGTGGCTGGCCACAGTTTGAGTCCCGGACCCGTGGCTTGAAATTCATGCCTCCACCTGGCATGCATTCTGGGATGGGTGCTGGAGGCATCTCCATTGCCCAGGTCAGCCGCTGCAACCTGACCCTTGGAAGAAATCCTTCTCCAAGGTGAAATTTTCTCTCTTAAACCATCTGTAAGAAATGTTCCCTAGGGACCAGCAGTTAGCACAATGGCTATGTTACTGGATTCCCATGTAGTCAACTATGGTTTGAGTCCCGGACCCAGTGGCTTAAACTCATGCTGGGCACGTGTGCGTGCACGCCCAAGATCCCGAGAGGAGAATGGAGGAGAAGAGATTGTGGCGTGGCCATCCCCCCTGGGGGGTGATTTCTCGTTTTCTGTCCCTTTGTCTCTCTCTGTCTTTCTGGGGAGTGTACGTGCCCTGTAGCAAAAACCTCTCCAGAAAAAAAAAAAAAAAAAAAAAAAAAAAAAAAAGAAAAGAAAAGAAGAGAAATGTTCCCTAAATCCTAGAGCAGGGGAGTGGGCGGCCGTTCACAGAGACTGGGGCATTTCCTCCGTGGGGTTCTAGCAGGGTGATGAGGAGAGTGGGGGTTGGAAGGGAGGCCCACAGGAGCCCAGCACAGACCGCTAGGAGAGGGGCTGTGTGGTTCCCTGCCAGGGCACGTTTCTCACCAAGGATCCAGGCCCATCCACGGCTCGCGATGCCAGCAGAGCAAGTCACAGGCGCACGCTCTGTTTGGCTTTTGGCCTTAACGCGGAACCGGAAGGGCGGCGGACGATTCGTGTGTACCTCTTCCCGGCTGCCTGGGCTTGGTTCCAGCCCTGTGTGTGTGTCTGTGCACGCAGGCTCACACGCATGTGTGTATGTGGCCTCTGTGTGCACGTGGCCTCTGTGTGCCTCTGAGCACGTGTGCGCACACACGTGTCTACATGCTATGACTTGTCTGTCCCTGCCCGACCTCTGCTGCTTACGGCAAGGGTCCATTGTCAGCAAAGTTGAGAAATGCAAAGATTCTGAGCCCAGCCTGCCCTGGCTGTGTCCTCCCTGGCCCCAGCCCTGCCAAGCGGTCAGTCCGACCTTCCCTCTGCACTTTCCCTTCCAGACCTCTCCTGACTGCAGTGCTCGATCCGATCTCCACCGTGAGGTTAAAGAATATCGTTTATAAATAGTCTTCCTTCAGGCCTTAGAAACCAGATTGGAGACTTCTTGGTCACTGGAAGATATTTTCTGTTAAAAAAAAAAAGGCGAGCACCTCACTTTCTCTGTGGGAGAAGCTCACGATCCTGGTGTGGGGCTCCAGGCTGAGTTCACCTCTCCAATGCTGGTATGGTCATCTGTAAAGTGGACGCGATCTACTCTGGGCCCTCGTGAGGCGAGGACAAGGCACTGTGCCAGTAATGGTGGCTATTTCTTATCCCATGGGGTGGAGCTCCGGCAGGCAGGCTTGAGCCCCGTGCAGGTGGATGATGGTGGAGCAGAAGCCTCGGGGGTAGAGGACGAAGGCAACAGGCAGGAATACCTGAATGCCCATGAAGGTCCACAAGGCCCAAAGTGCCTGCCCCTGCTCCAGCTCTTTCTGTCCCCTTCCCTCCCACTGTGCTGTGTTCAGCCTCACTGGCCCCTGTTTTTTTTTTTTTTTTTTTTTGGAGAGGTTTTTGCTATAGGGCGCGTGCGCTCGCCAGACAGACAGAGAGAGACAGAGAGATAGAAAGCAGGAAATCACCCCCCAGGGGGGATGGCCACGCCGCAATCCCTTCTCCTCCATTCTCCTCTCGGGATCTTGGGCACGCACGCACACGCGCCCGGCGTGAGTTTAAGCCACCGGGTCCGGGACTCGAACCACGGTCGACTACGTGGGAGTCCAGCGACATAGCCATTACGCTAACTGCTGGTCCCTGGCCCCTGTTTTCATCCCCCAGTGTTCCAAGCTGTCTCCCACCTCCGCACATTGGCACGTGCTGGTCCTCCTCACCACCCACCTGCTGTTTGGGCCTCAGTTTGAAGGTCACTTTCGAGGAAGCTGCCCCTGCCACATGCCATCGACACAGGCCACCGGCTCATTAATGGCGGACCACACGCCCAGCTCTGTCCCCGCAGCAGCAGCCACGCATGAGGGGGGACGTTGCTGATGGGACCACGCCTAGGCTCGGGTCGGGCAGGGAGCCTTCCTTAGAAGGTCTGAGTAGGCAGGCGCCCTGGGTGGGGAGGGTGCTTTTCTCTCTGATGTGGATGCAACGTGCTCTCTGTCAGGAGTGAAGTAAAAGAAAGACAAGGTGTGGAGGGGCAGTTGGTGGCATGGTGGTTAAGGTGGCTGATCCCACACAGCCTGCTATATGGTTCGAGTCTCAGACCTGACAACTTGAAAAACACACTGGGAGCATACGTGTGCATGTCCTCCCAAAACCCCAAGAGGTGGGACCAGCAGATGGTGTAACGGTTACACCACTGGACTCCCACGTGGCTGGCCACAGTTTTGAGTCCCGGACCCAGTGGCTTGAAATTCATACCAAGTGCATGCATGTGTGTGTGCCCAAAATCCCAAGAGGAGAATGGAGGAGAAGGGATTGCGGCATGGCTGTGTCCCCTTGGGGGTGATGTCTCACTCCCACCTCTCTCTCGTGAGCACATGTGCTAAGCCAGCGGGGCTACATTTATGACAAAACCACAGAAGGAGAACACAGGTTGTGCCAGGCAGGCCCAGGCAGTCAGGGACGCTTCCTGCAGAAGGGATGCTCTGGAAGAGAAGCTCTGGGGACTAGCTCTCTGAGGGGCCCCAGGGCCAGGCTGGGAACATTTTATGCTTTTTTAGTGTACTCTGTGGACAGCCAGGGCTGTGGACGAGTACCGAGCTGGGGAGAGGTGTGATCGGGTATGGGTTTAGAAAAATTACTGTGGGACATAACAGACAAGAGGATGCACGATCAGGAGGCGGGGGACCGGCCATGATGGCCCAGCCACGTCCTCCTGCAAGGTAACCCGGCTCCTTGTAACTGGAAGCCCGTCCTGAACAGCCCCGTTCCCTCAGCTCGCGGTAGGTGAAGGTTTCTCGGGAGACCCTGCTCACTCATTGTGTAGGCATGATCCCGACACCGAGGAAGGGCTGTGAACACTGAAACGTCCCAGTCCACGCCCTTCGTGGGGGCCCTTCGTGAAGCTTCGTTTCAGCCCCCTCAGTCCCTGGATGGCTCCCAGGGAGAGGGGAGGGCTGGCCCGGAGTTACCTTTGGGGGAGGGCGGTCTTGCTCCCCCTCCTCCCCCAGGGCCTTGGCTAATAACAAGCCATGTGCTTCCTCCATTTCATCCCATTTCCTCCGGATCCCCAGCAGAGCCTAATGAGGCGGATGGTGGTGCCCATTATGCACGGTAATGTGCGGGCAGTGGGGTGCCCGGCAAGGCCACTGGCAATGACTTCCTGCAGGGGGTCCCCAGGCCAGCCGCAGCCGTGGGGACTCGCTGCGGGTCAGGCAGGGCGGGCGTGGGGAGTCCCAGGCTCAGGCAGGGGGAGGCTTCCTCCATGCCCCGTCAGCCCACGGGACAGGAAGGGCCATGCCATCACGGGGCAGCACGGATGGCCACGGGCAGCTAATCAGACTCCGACGGGATCGAAGACCGCAGCTGCGGTGCAGAAAACACAACACGACCAGGCAGCCTTTGTAATTAACTTCCGCTCCCTTCCAGCAGTCATTTGGAGTTAATGGTTTCTTAATTCAGTGCTCATTTGGTGACTTTAATTTCCAATTAATTTTGCCGATTTTCCTCTGAGGTACTCACGGTGTGATAGAAAATTCCTGCATGGTGGGACCTGAGGATCACAGAGACCTGGAGGGAGGGTGTGGGCAAGGCGGGGTGGAGGTCACGCTGCCACCAGAAGACCGGACCGCCCCCGAGGCAGCGGGGTCCTTGGGGAGGAGAGGGGAGAGCTGGTGAGGGCCGATGAGGTGACACAAGGCATGAGGCGGCCTTGACTCTCCCAGACTCCCTTGACGGTGCCGCTGGTGTCCAGAGGGTCAGTCAGACCCCACTGAGACCACAGCCTCACTCAGGTCCCCCCCTTTATCCAGGGAGGACTCCCCAGGAAACCCCACGCACCTGGGAGCCCAGGCAGTCTGCTTCCAGACTGCGCCCTTAACCCTCGGGCCAGCACGGTGAACTGAGGCGAGACATGCATACATTGGATGACGGCAGCAGGGTCCAGGCCAGGCGAGCCATTTCACCCCGGACATCTCGCTGAGGTCCCGCATGTCCTGGCAGGCTGTGAAGGCACAGACTCCCGGCAGGAGGGGGGAAGGGGGTGGGGTCCTACAGGTCGTTCTTGGCTAGCAGGGTCCGTGACAAGGCTGGACCGGCAGTGTCCAGGCACGTGTTGGCAGAAGTGGTCCTTGTGTCTGGTGGCTGTCTCTTTGTGCAAGGCAGAGTTCTTCAGTGACAGCTCCTGTAACCAGGCCTGCTGGCGGGAGGAAACCCCTCTTCCATGGCCTTTGGCATCGTCGGAGTTGACATAAACAGCCCCATTTTGATCAGAAACAACTTGCACATACCCGGAACAGAAACACTGGTCTCCAGCCACTGCCCTAAAGACGTAGGTGGTGAGATCCAGGAGCCAAGCTCTAGGTTGGGGGGTGGGGGGACTGGGGCTAGGGAGGGAATGGCTTTTCTCTGGGTCCTTGTCAGGACTGAGGGCAGGAGCTCCGGCCCACGGTGCCGGGCACGCTTTCAGGCACTCTTCACCCCTCACCTGGCGTAGTCCTGAAGCCAGATAGTCGCAGGACAAGGCCAGAGGGAAAGCTGGACCCTGGATTCAGAGCAGACCCTGGCCCTGACTCGCTGTGGCTTAGGAGTCCTTCCCGGCCTCTCCAGCCCCGCTGTGTGGATGAGGTAAGTGGGTGACAAGGTCTTGGTCTGCCTGCTGGGGAAGGAGGGAGTGGAAGGAGTCGGAAGTGTGTCTCACCCCGGGACAGCTCACAGCGGAAGCGATGAAAGCACAGGCAGACAGCCCTCTGTGCAGTCAGAGGCGGCAGCTACTCGGGCTTCCCGCACCAGGAGCCACCTAGGGATCGTGTCCAGATGTGCATCCCGACGCAGCAGGTCCTCGGTGGGGCCTGAGCATCTGCATTTCCAGCACGCTCCCGGTGGTGCTGACAGGGACGGAGCACAGCGGCTGGGGAGCTCGGGGGAGGTGCTCAGTCTGCCTTCAGGGGTCAGGGAGAAGCTTTTTGGAGAAGGTGGTACCTGAGGGGTCATGGCTTCTAGGAGCTGGGAGGCTAGGTGGAGAAGGAGTCCACCCAAATGTGTGGACATCCTCCCAGCCCCTCCCCGGGCTTCCCCGACGCCGGTGCTTAGCGCCGACTCAGCAGCAGCCGGGTCACACTGGGTTGCATGGGCTTGCTGGAGGTCTGAGGTGGCAGGGACCCCGTCTGATGAACTCCCAGTCCCTCCATTCGCAATGCTTCCTCACGCTCGTCCCTGGGTGACGCAGCAAATGACAACTGTTGTAATACCAGCTTTCGTACCGTTTAGCCTCCGTGTGACTTCTGGGCCCTCTCTATGAGACCCTGAAACTTGTGGCTTACACTGTGTCCCCTTGGGTGTGCAGTCACGGGGAAGGAGCTGCCTGAATTCCCACAGCGAGCTGACAGAGGGCTGGAGCAGGAACGAGGCCCTCTGAGCAGGTGCCCAGCCCAGGGCAGCCTGGCCGACTCACAGCTTCCTGCAGGGTTTTGGAGATGAGCCCCGGGTCTCCCTGAAACCATGGGCAGGCAGCAGGCAGGCGGACACCGGACAGCAGGCTGGTGGGACTGGCAGCAGGGATGTCCCAGGTCAGAGCCTTGGCCCCGGACAGGGTGTCCCGTTGGGGCGGAGGATGGGGGTGGCGGTGTATTCCGGCTGCTCTGCAGGGGACCGAGGGCAGGTGCCAGCTATCTTCCCATCCTGAGTGATGGAGTCGGGAATGGCCACATGGTCCGGAAGGACAAGGACCCCCCAGGCCTTCATGGGCACGCTCAGTCACTGAGGGAAATGGGAAGTGATGGTAAGTGACAGAACCGACGATGTAATTAAGACAGATGGAACTAACCGGCGGGGAAGATAAAAGCCATTCCCCAGGCTCCAGTGTTTACAGTGGGGTCACAGGAGGGCCCCATCTCGGCCGCACAGCCAGAAGGGGAGGTGAGGGAACGAGAGCAAGGACAGGAGCCAGGCCCCATGGACAGCCGCGAGCAGGCCGGGCTTTGGCTGGACTGAGAGATTCAGGTCAGACACGGGTGAGCTGGAGATGAGGGTCGTCAGACATCGGCGTAAGTGTGACGTCACCTCTTTTTCCCAGAGTCACCGATATACCTCCTGGACAGCTGGACACAGACTGGGGCAGTCCAGATGCTCCAAGGTCTGGGAATGAGAAGGACCCTATCAAACAAGAGGCTGTGAGTGCAGAGGGGACATGGGGCAGAGGACCAGGGAAGGGGCTCTGTGTCTGAAAGCCCCAGTGCCATGGGCAGGCACGAGTCAGCCAGCTCCTGTGAGCAGTCACAGGGCTCAAGCCTGACCCAAGGGGCTGTCTCCGAGGGACCCCATCTCCTGCTACTACCCTCTAGTCAAACCAGAAGCAGAGTGGGCCTGGAGCCACTTCTTGAGCCCACAGAGGAAGCCCCCAGGCTGCCTGGCCGTGGGCTCTCCAGAGGCTCTGACGGAGGGATTCCCAGGGCCCCTGGGGAGAGCCTTCCTAGACCCTCGTAGCCAGGGTGGGCTGTGGAATCCGTGGGAGCTTCGTACCAGCGCAGAGGAGCTCAGCTCTGGCATCTGGGCAGGCGTGCTTCACCAGCCGCCACTGACAGAGCTCAGCTTTGCTCGGTGAGCTGAACTGGCAGCTTTGTGGGAGCTGGCCCAGTTTCCCCCTACCTGTGCCAGGTCTCTGTGCTGGGCATGGGGCAGGCCAGAGAGCTGCTTCTCTGTGTTCAGTGAGTTCCCAGGATGGTGGGAAAGGAGAGACCCAGACCAAACCGGGCCACCGTTGGTCCCCATTTACTGAGCATTTACTCTGTGCCAGGTGGGGCAGGGCAGGTGCCCAGTGAGCCACTTAGGCAGTACCTCCAGATGTTTATCATGTTGTTAGGAAATAAAACTTGCAGAGCAATCAGGAGTGGAACACTGAGGGCTTAACCAAGAGACACACAGTTCCACAGGATGGCACGGGAGTGGGGAAGGAAGGAATCCGTGCAGGCTTCCCAGAGGAGGCGGGCTGGCACTGGACATTTCAGGACGAGCATGACTGACTAGAAGAGGAAAAGAGGGGGTACGTGTTGGGTTGGCTTGGTGCAGATGCAAACGTGTTGGAGGGAAGAGTACTCAGAGCTTTTCTGAACCTCAGGACAGAGCTAAGCTCGAGGATAGAAAACAGATCCCTGCAGACCTGAGCCTGCTCTGGGATCCGGTGTTTCTCTGTGAGAAGAGCTTGTGCTCAGAGACGAGTTGCTTTCCCCAGGTGGATGGGCCCACCTCCGGGAGGGTCAGCCCAGATCCAGGGACTGCGGACTTTGTCCTCTGGAACCCTCGGGTTAGTGGAACCCTTACCCCAAGCCACAGCAAGCAAACCCAGATCGAAATAAATGATACCCGCTCAGCAATGCAGACGGTAAGGGGCCAAAGTTATTCTGCATCCAGCCTCCCCTTGTCCCACGCCCACGAGGGGCGAGATGCACACGGTAGGGGAGAACTGTGCCCCCATACCCCTTTCAGCAGGACTGGCCCCGAGGCTGACTCTGCAGCCGTCCGTCTCCAGGGAACACGCGATGGAGGCAGGTCGGACCTGCTGTTCCTGCACCGACTTTTACTGTAGGACACGTCCTTGTTACGGATACTGAGCGTCAACCAGCCAGCTCGTCCATCACTGCAAGCACGCCATCCATCCATCCGTCACGGCCGGCATCTGAGGCTGCAGCCAGGACACGGAGACAGCAGACCGGGATTTATTAGGGTGTTGAGTGGTAATTTATGCCACTCATGTTCCCTGTTACGGACAGTCTTCCCGAAACATCTCTGTCTTCCTTCCCTGCCGGGATGTGTGTTTCTGCCCACCCAATGGCAGCCCTTTTAGGGGGTGTCATCATCTTCCCACTCATGGGTGAGCCTCCAACCATGGGGAAGCCCTTGCCTCTGAGCTGGGAGAAAGAACCCCCGGGGTATGAACTTTACGCGGTGAGCGGGAGATAAGGCCCCATGCGGATTTGCTGATGGGTCTTGAAGGTATGAGTGTTTCAAGGGAGCCCTAGTCTTACACCCATTGGCTCTAGGGGAGAGATGGCACTCTCAGTGTCACGGGTCCCAGCTGTGCAGCCTTGGAGAGGTCACTGTCCTCAGTCAGGGCTTTCGCGACGAAGGGGCCCCTCAGTGACCTCTGCTCCTCTCTCTGCAGCTGGGAGCCTCAGCTCACCCAGGGCAAAGCCTGGCCAAGGGCGCACATTCTGGAGAGAAGCGTGGCTGAGTGCCGAGGTAGGAGCTGTGAGGGCAGTGCTCCTGGGCCAGCCTGGTGTGCAGTGGGAGCAAGCGGAACTGCGGGGCTGGAAGCCACGTGGCTGCCTGTGGGTTTGGATCCCCGGGTCAGCTCGAAAACATACTGGGTGCATGCACTGTGTCCTGAACCCTGGGACTGCAGCCTGATGAGACCCTGGGGGGGGGGGGGCCTTCTCTCTCTCTCTCTCATGGATGTGCACATATCCTCTCTTACAGAAAAAATAATTAACTTAAAAAAAACAACACTCCCAGTCACCCTCGCACTGTGAAGATCCCAGCAGGAACTGCACATTCGGGGAGTGGGGTGGGGGTCCTGGGCTTCCCTCTTCCTCTCTCTTCCCCTCTCTCTCGTCTCTGTCCACTGACGATGCCTGCCTTGAACTGCTGCCTACTGCAAAGTACATCTTCAAGCCAGACCAGAAATGGTTCCAGCCTTGACCAGACCTGAGCCGGGTCTGAAACTGAAGTCTCGTGCCCTGGACTCTGCTTGACCTCGTGTCTGGTGACGAGTGGACTGTGCACTGCCCCCAGCGGTAAAGCCCTCGTCCCCAATCTCAGAATACTCCTATATTTGGGGACAGGGCCTTTAAAGAGCCAATCACGGCAAAGTCGGCCACTAGTAAGGGGCCTGTCCAACTTGACCAGCACCCTTACAGGAAGAGGAAGTTGGACACACAGAGACACGTGTGAGGGAGCCCAGAGGGAAGGCCATGCGAGGACACAGCAAGGGGTGACCGCCGCCAGGCCAGGGAGAGGCTTCAGAAGAAACCAGCCCTGCCAGCACCTGGCTCTTTGGTTTCTGGGCTCCAGACTCTGAGAAAAGAAACTTCGCATGCTGAGGCCACCCTGTGTGCAGCACTTCTGTCCTGGCTGTCCCCGGAGGTGACACTGACCCCTCGCAGCCTCAGTGCCCCACCCGCTGCGGGCAGGCAGAATGGGGAGGAAACACCCCAGGGCACTGAGCACTGGTGTTCTTAGGAGCTGGAAGAATTTTCATGCTCACTCCCACCCAAGGCTGAAGTCAGTGCCTGTCCCAGCGAGAGCTCCGGGGCCCGTGGGGGAGTTCGTCCTGGGGTAAAGCTGTGTGAGGTGAGGACTGACGTGAAGGAGACTCTGAGTGGGCCGAGTAAGCGTTAATAAAATAACAGTGTGACCGTGTCAACTGTGTTAAGAGTGGAGTATCTTTCAATCCTATATAAAAAAATAATTCTTTAAAAAAGGATCCCTCTGGGACCAGCAGGTGGCATAGTGGTTCAGGTGCTGGATACTCCCACATGGCTGACCACGGTTCAAGTCCTGGACCTGGTAGCTTGCTTTCTCACTTTCCCTCTCTCTATCTCTCTCTCTCTCTGTTTCTCTCTCTCTAGTCAAATTAAAATAAATGAATAAATGAATAAAATAAAAATAAAAATAAAGTTAAAATAATTCTTAAATTTCTAAAAAAAAAGATCCCTCTACTGCAGAAATGTGAGAAACAGGGGTTAGCCCTGCTCAGGCACACTGTCCAGAGGAGCGTTTTATTTATTATGTATTTATTTATTATTATTAATTATTATTATTCAACCTGACCAGAGAGAGAGAGAGAGAAAGCCAGACGCTCAGTCCAGGACTCAAACTGCAGACAGCCACAGGGGAGTCCAGCACTTTAACCACCATGCCACCTGCTGGCCCCAGAATGGTGGTTAACAGCAGGCCTCTATCCGACTTTTAGAGAACAGGCGTTGTGCTCTATTGAATAATTTTTAAATTAACTGCTCCTAATTCTTTTCCTTATGGTTTTTTAATGATGTATTTGTTTTTCAGTTTCTTCACAATAGGCTCCCGATGCATTTTAAATTGGGAATTTATTTCCAAATTTAATCGTAGCAATCATTTATTCATAAAATGGTTTTCAGCTAGTATGAGCAGAGGTTTAATGCTATTCTTTCTTTAACTCAGTTCAGTGTATATCACACGTTCAAAACGATTCTGCATCCTAATAAATACCATCACTAGAGACTGTCTGAGACAGTGACAATGTAGTAGGGTCTCAGACTTCACTCTGCAACAGAATGGATTTAGGCTGCACGGCTCCCCCTCCCCTGCCAGGATTCCGATCTCGGTGGTCTGCGCGGGGACCAGTGAGCTGAATCTGGGCAGCCAGATGTGCCTGGCACCTACGGCCCTGTCTTTGAAGGCAGCGAGAACTGCATACTACGCTGAACACATTGACGTTCTTGCAGTTAATCATTACAGTTAGCTCTGAGGTTCCTGGCAGTTCAGACCAAAGTAGACCCGAAAGGATATAGTGTTCTCCCTGTGAGAGCCAAAGGCCAGCTTTTCAGGAGACAGAGACGTGCTCCTGGCGTTAGACTCTAAGCGGAGTTTGCCATGGGAGCCGGTACTTACGGCGCACCGAGCTGCACCACCGCAGCCTCTTCCCTGACCTAAAACGCAGACACAGAAAACGGACACATGTCCTCCACGGCTGCTCTTCAGAAGCCACCGCCTGTCCCCGAGCCCCACTTAGAACTGTGCTTTTGCCAGAAGCGCTGCCCGCGTGGATCAGAGAGGTGAGAAAACACAGGCTGTCTGAGGAGGCACGGACAACGTCATGCCGCCAGAAAACTCAGATGTGGGGGCGACATGACCGAGGAGAGCAAATAAGAAGACAGGCCCTGCTCCTCGGGCCCCCGAACCCAGGGTAGACGAGGTCTGCTCCGGGCCCAGCCCCGTCTGAAGGAGGAGGCCTCTCATCCTACCCTGAGAAGCTCCTGGAACAACGTGGTTGGGAGGGCAGAGGCCAGACAGCCATCCCTCATCTTTCCTTGCAGCTTCAAGCGTTTCCTGAACCTTCAGCAGTCGGGCCACTTTCCACTAAGCACCCAGCTCGGGTCGGAGCGCAGCGAGCACTGGCAAGTGGCACTGCTGGTATTGACGGAGGCAGTACCCAGTGCGTTCCCACCCTGCTGTCTCTTGGATACCCGGAAAACCTCTAGTGTTTCGTGGATCCCAAGGGGCAGGAGAAAGCAAGCACGTTCAGTATCCTAGACACTGTCCCTCGACCCTAGCCCTGCCTGATCAGACTTTGGTGGGCCAGGAGATTGTCAGTCCGTCCGCCTCTCTCTGTGACTCCCTCATTCCAGACCGGAGAATGGTCTGGACAGCCTAGCCACCATCAGGATGTCCAGGACCCTGTGGTGACTGAGGCTGGAGCTGAGTTGGGACAGATCAGGACATAGGTCTAGAAGCATCCAGCTTATCAGATGCAGCCTGTGACCTGGGACAGGTGAGGGAAGTCATTGTTCCTCTAAGGTGGACGAGGCCTGAGCAATCGCAGTGGGCATCGTGAGCTAGTTACCAAAGCCCATCCGCCCTCGTCCTGAGGCCGGAACTGCAGCTTGCCTTCTGTCTGCGCAGCTACGGACGGTTTCCCAGCTCCCCTTGCAACAGCAGGAGGACCTCCGGGCCTCCCAGCCCTCCTCAGGCTCGGGCTCCGACTCCTCAGCCCTGCCTGCTGCTTCTCCAGCTCTCCGGGTCACACTCTGGCCGGTCCACTCTGCAGGAGCCCCCTGAGAACCCAGCCCTGTTCCTCCCTGCACAGCCACTTTCAGCCAAGCTGGAGGAGCTGGAGGGCTGTAGGGGTGGGCTGGGGTAGGAACCCAGAGCCAAGTGCAGGAGCAGAATCAGGACTCAGCCTCCTGATGCCGGCACGCCCCGAGGCAAAGCCCTGTGTCATCATCCCAGAGCTGCACTTTCCTCGTCTATAAAACGGGGATATGAATCCACGCACGCTCACCCAGGGGGCGTGATGTACTGGGTGGGGCCTGAACGATGTCAGCAATTCTCACCCAGCTTCCAGATGCAGAGAAGGCAGAGGCAGGGAGCCTGAACAACTGGCTGTGCAGAACTCCCCTGCCATTGCCGTTGGGCCAGAGAGGGGAGTTCTGCCAAATCGGGGGTCCGAAGAACCCACCTAATAACCCTACACTGAAGTGGACTTCTGGGGCTGGGGGGCGGGAGGCTGTGGTCAAGAGGACAGGAGCCTGTGGATGTGCTGCCAGCTCCTCAGGGAGCAGCTCTCGGGGCGGACTGGGTGGCCTGGCCACAGGCTCCAGCTGAGGCAGCAGGCCAGCGCGGTGGGGGAGTGAGCGGTACCTGCAGCGCAATGTCACGCCTAGGAACGGACATCGGCACGGCACGGCTCACTGTCCTGCAGAACTTTCTGTCCTACGTTTCCCCGTGCACTCTTTTCCTTCTCTCTCTCTTTCTCTCTCTCTTTCTTTCTTTCTTTCTTTCTTTCTTTCTTTCTTTCTTTCTTTCTTTCTTTCTTTCTTTCTTTCCTCTCTACCTTCTCCTCCTCCTCTTCCTCTTCCTCCTCCTTCTTCCTTTAAATTTCCATAGGGCACATGCACTCACCAGGGAAGAGAGAGAGAAAGCACTCCATGGGGGAGGGTCCCCCTACGATCTTGTCTCCGCCATCTCTCCCTCCTTTTCAGGGATTTGGAACATATACATAAGGACATATGTACAGTGTGTGTCTCTAAGCTGCTGGGTCTGGGACTGGCACTTCACAGCAGGCCATCTGGAATCCAGCCACCCTGATCCCCACACTGGTTGGGACTAGTTGTTGTTGTTGTTGTTTAAATAATTGTTTTATTTAACTTTATTCATTTATTTTTAATTTGACCAGAAAGGGACAGATAGAGAAAGAGAGAGCAAGCTGCCAGGTCCAGGACTTGAACCATGGTCAGCCATGTGGGAGTCCGAGTCCAGTGCCCTTAACCACGATGCCATCTCCCAGCCCCTTTTTTCTGTTTAATTGTCTGAAGGCACGTGCACTCACGTGGCTGGGAGGCTGCTAGGGAAGGGCTGGCCCAGTGCCCTCTGTGCTGTCTGTCCGTACAGTGCTGTACGTCCGTCACAAGTGGACGTTGATATCACCAGCACCACAATCGAGGCAGGGAATGGCTCCGTCACCAGAGGAGCCTCTCAAGGACCCCTCTAAATTGGCCCCTGCACCCTGCCAAGCCCAGGGTGTGGCTGCCCAGTGCTCTGCTCATCGCACGAGGAAGGTCTCCTGTCTCGTCCTGCTCTGCCCAGGGAGGCCCTTCCAGGGAAGCAGGGTGGGGACGAGTCCGGTCAGGCTTGGCGGCTGCAGCCCCAAGCACAAGCCTTCTGTGAAGAGGCCCATCTTGTCATTGTCTTGGAGAAGGAGAAGCGGAAACCCTGAAGACTGGGTCCTCGCAAGGTGTGGGGGGGAGAGGCACCCCGGGTTCAGCACCACGGACAGGTCCAGGGGTCTGGGACCAGGCGGGTTGAAGCACCCGGCTTCGGGGCCACCTCTTCATGTGGGGAGGAACCACGCCTGGGTGAGTGCTGACCCCCCAGCAGGGTCACATGGCAGGGACACATGAGGACACTTCAGGAGGGCAGATCCCGCACCAGGCTCCTCTCCATTATTCAAGGCCCCGTCTCTTCCGTCCGAGCTGCTCTCCTTAACTTTCCCACCTTGCTGGCTCCCATCTCTGAACTAATTTACCCCGAGAGCTGGCAGAGCCATCCAGATGGCCTGGAGGCTTCCCGTGTGCTTTCCTCTGCCTGTCCGCACTGTGTGTGTGTGTGTGTGTGTGTGTGTGTGTGTGTGTCTGGTGTGTGTGCCATCTGGCATGTGCGCTCCCCGGAGAGAGACAGAGAGAGGGAAAGTGAGAAATCGGCCCCAGGGAGGATGACCATGCTGTACTCCCTTCTTCTCCAGTCTCCTTTTGGGATTTTGGGCACACTCAGGTGCCTCGTGTGATTTGAAAGCCACTGGGTTTGGGATTCAAGTTGCGGCCGACCATGTGGGAGTCCAGCACCTTAGCCACTTGCTGGTCCCAATCTGTTCCCTCTTCTGAAGCCTCACCCCTCCACACACCAGACTGCAAGGCCTGGAGGCAGCGAGCTCGTCCTTCACTTGCCTCATCCACTTCTGCCTCTTCCTCCCCCCGGTGTGGTCCACACAGGGCCAGGCACTCAGGGTCTCCCAGGGACGCCGTCAGCCAGATGACTGTCCTTACCTCCAGTTCTTCCTGGTCTATCCAGGGCCTCTTTCCTGCCTCATACTGTCAGGAGCAGCAGAGAGGGCAGATTTGAGCCTCGGGCTGCCTTCTAGAACTCTGTAACCCAGTCTCCGTCCTTTTCCCTACAACCCACAAGACCCTGCCCCTCAGACCCCCATCCTTGGTCAGCCTCACCAGGCCCAAGAGCAGCTTTCCTGACCACTCCCCCCATTGGAATCCCTGTGAAACCTCACGGGTGCTGTGCTGTGCCACCCAGATGGCCCCTCGGGCCCAAAGGGCTTTGCCTCCCAGTCTGTGGGAAGGTGGTCATTTGACAGCTCTCACAGTCAGAAGAAAGTGTCCTTGCCCATGGTGACACGCCATCTCAGGGAAGTGCGCACAGGTGACTGGCCAATGACAGCATAAGCCTGGCCCCCTGGACACTGGCAACTCTTCAGGGGCACCCCGGTCTCCTGTGGAGCCAGCTGAGTCCCCGTGGAGGCTGCGTCGCTGCCCGTCTCCCGGGGCAACCCTGCTTCTTTCCCTCCTGCACAGCCTGATACCTTTCTGCACGCCAGCTGAATCAGTCTGCTTCCCGGTGGCCCCTGCAACATCTCCCAGGGCTCAGCTCTGTGTGACTGGGGACCATGGGACTTCCTGCCCACAGCCTGCCCACCATCCCACCGCTCGAACCCACCAGGGCAGGGGCGAGCTGCCCTGCACGTTGGCTCTCTGTTTCCACAAAGCTCCTTGCTCCACTGACTGTCCTCAGCCTTGCGTCTAGAAGCAGGCCTCGCTGGGCTTCCTAGGTCACCCGGCATGAGAAGACGGTCTCCGAAGGCAAGCAGATCAGAAACTACCCAGCTCCACCCACCGACTGAGTGACTGCAGACCGGTCACCTTGTCTCTCCGAGCCACTATCTGGACGCAGGAATGACAATATAGTAATTAAAAAAATATAGGCCCAGGGGATCAGCAGATGGTGTAATGGTTACATTGCTGGACTCCCACATAGTCAACTATGGTTTGAATCCTGGACCCAGCAGCTTAAAACTCATGCTGGGCACATGTGCATGTATGCCCAAAATCCCGAGAGGAGGATGGAGGAGAAGGGATTGCAGCATGACCATCCTCCCAGGGGGTGATTTCTTGATTTCTCTCTCTCTGGCCATCATATGTACCCTATAGCAAAAGTGTCTCTAAATACATACATACATACATACATACATACATACAGATATAGATATAGATATAGATATAGACATATATGCAGGCCTGTTTTGAGGATTTAATGCTATTATACAAATTAAAATGTCTATAAAGCACAGTGCCTGGCATATAAATTTGTGTTTCACAAATATTAGTTCCCTTCTCTTAGTCTGGGGGTACTTCCTACTTGCTGATTAATATTTCTAAACTAACCCCCTATTGGGCACCACGGGTACAGACATGGTAGAGCAAGTTTTTTATTTTCTCTGGAGGGTCCAGGGAGCTGTGGGGGTGGTCACTCAACTGAACTCTGAATGCTAGTCTTGTTCCGGTGGCCAGAAAATTCTTGCCGTCCTGCAAACATTCCTCACAGGGTGCTTTTGCTTCTGAAGAACAAGGAGAGAGTTCACTTTCCATCACCCTCTAGAAATGGCTGGGACCTGCAGTTTCTGTGCCCCTAGGTCCCTGGGTTCTCAGTCCTGCCTGTAGGGATTGGGGGCTTCTCTCCTCCCCAGGATCCCCACTCAAGGAACCGAAGGAAGGCTGGTGTTTCCAGGGTGTGTCCAGCTGCCGGTTGAGGATGCCCCAGAGGCCCACAGCCATGCTGCCCCATGCTCCCAGAGGCTGTGGTAGGACTGTCGGGGCCCCTGGGTGTGGGGTTGTCACTGTCACTTGGTCTATGGGCGAAGCTAGCCCCTCCCTAGGAGCCCTGATGGAGAAAGTTAGTCTTGGGCATGTGGACCAGGTGCGACCCAGTGAGAAAGCAGGACCAGGACGCTTGAAGCAGATGTGACCAGGTCTCAGAGAGGTTGTGGGTGCTGGGGGGAAGTCCAGAGGTGAAGGTCAGGAAGAAGGAAGGAAGGAAGGAAGGAAGGAAGGAAGGAAGGAAGGAAGGAAGGAAGAGGAAGGAGAAGGGAGAAGGGAAGGAGGGAGAGAGGGCAGAGGCAAAGGAGGGAGGAGAAAAAGTTACAAAAAAGATACTCTTCGGTTTGTCTCCCAAAGCACTTGTCTTGAGTCTTTAACATTGTTACTACTGGCAGACTTCAGGTGGAAACAAAGACATCTTTCCAACAGTGGGAGTTTCCTGAGAGTGGAAAGGAAGCTCCCCCTCACTAAGGAAACAATTTAAAAATGTAGCTTTGCTTAAGGACTAAGTTCCACTTGCCCATCTTATTGTTCTATTCATAAATGTAATAAGAACAAGACCTTCACTTTTTCTTAAATTACAGTTTGATTAACTCCTGTTGAAAAAAACTAAACAATCAGTGCCACATACCACGTAATTAAATCTATTGAAACAGTTTCGGCTACATTTAGACATTTAATATATTTGATTCTCCTAAGTAACTTAAATGTCTAATTGAACAAGCAAAACCTTTTTATCATGTACTGGGAAAAAAATGTTATAAATCTAATCAATTCCATTTCTGAATGGAGTGACTTTCACCCTCCCTTACACACTGGAGTACTGTGCAGAATTGGGTAAATTCTCCCATACTTTTCGTCTTAAAATTGCGGTCTGCAGAGTTCTTGCTGCAGGTCAGAGGGAATAGGGGCACTTTGTCCTCTCTCTCCCACTGGTGACAAGTGAAAACCCTAAGACAGACACACGCCACACTGTCTCAGGGCCTCGGACAATAAGAGCAGGTGGATTCGAGGGAAAGGAGAGCTCAAGCATGACTGACACTGCAGTGAATTTCCTGGGTTTTCCCTCCCGTCTCTGGTTTAGACCCAGAGAACCCAAATCCCAGAACACAGCAGGCACAATTGAGAGTCTCCGAAATCCTTTGGGGACAGGGACTCTGCCAGACAGGGGGTGGAGAACTCCAATTTTTTACTCCTCTGGGCATGCCCAAGGACAAGGCCAATCATCAAGGTACAGTCCTACAGTGTGGGTGACCCAGGCCTGTGGCTTGGGGTGGAAACCTTCTCAGAAAGGGGTGTGGGGGAAACCTGTTAATTTTCTGTCTTTTATCTTGCTGTTTCACCCTCAGGTGGGCCAGTCAGGGAAATGGACGGCAATACTGAAGGCGGACTCCATGGCCTTCTTGCCGGAAGACTAGGAACAAGGTCTCTGAGAGCCAGAGGGTGTGAGAGAAGTGAGAGCTGTAGAAAGGGCCAGCAGGTGGTGTGGTGGTTAAAGTGCAGGACTCCTACATGGCCAAACATGGTTCAAGTCCTGGGCCTGCTGGCTTGAAACTCACGCCAGGAGCAAACACATGTGTGCCCACAATCCCGAGAGGAGAATGGAGGAGACAGGATTGCGACTAATCGTCTCTCCTGGGGTGATGTCTCCCTTTCTCTCCCTTGTCTCTGGTAAGTGCATGAGCCCTATAGCAAATTTTTAAAAAAGAAAGAAAGGAAGAGTGAACAGAGCTTCAGGGACTTCAGCAGTGACCTCAAAAGGTCTGATATTCATGATAGAGAGAGAGAGAAACAGGAAAAAAACTTGGTGTGGAAAAAAATGGTTCGAAGAAATCATGGCTGAAAACTTCTTATGTTTGGTGAAAAGCACATACATTTATAGATTCAAGGAATTCATTAAACCCCTCCCACCCCCAAAAAAATGATGAAATTTAAGGATCCCTTCACAATGAATCGTGCACTTTGGATCCCAAAGGCCAGCCAGGCCCAGCAGTGCCGTGTCCATTTCTGGACTCTGTCACGGGGCCCTTCACTGCTGTTTCCTGCGCACACTCGAGAGAAATAAATGCGGAAATGTTATCCTTGGGATTGGGGTGGAGGCCTGAGCCACATGCACTTCATACTGCTGCAAACCGAGGGTCAGGAGAAAAGCTCGCCTTCGGCTGGGGGGCTGCGGGTGTCTCTCTAGTCTGCAGTGATGCTCGGAGGAGGGTCTTAGTGTGTCAAGAGTATGACTCCTTCCTCCGGGCCTGGAGGGGACAGGAAAGGGCACAGAAACGCCCTGCAGACACTGACGAACAGAACGGGCCAGTCCCGTTCTCTTTGAAGTCGCAGAAAGATCAATCTTCTCCTTCCCTAAGGCTCTCCGCTGTAGCACCACGAGCTCAGAGAGGACGGGCCCTGCTCCCAGGGAGCCAGCGCCCAGCCCAGCTGCCCAGCCACCTCCCTGCACCCTGGGAGGAGGGAGTGTGCAGAACTCGGCCCTTTCTGGCCCTCACCTGGCCCGGCCTCCGAAGAAAGGAGGAGGAGAAGAAGAAAGGACAGCTGTGCTCAGGAAGGAAGGCTTTCCTGGCTCTTTCATCCGACTTTCACAAGGGCCCCCGCTCCCGTGCACACCCTCCCTTTTCTTTAAAGTCTGGCGTTAGAACATCACCCTGTGCTGAGATCTGAAGACGCTGGGCCGAGGCAGAGACTGGATTCTAATGCCAGGGCTGCCTTTGCCTGGCTGTGTGACCTTGAGCAAGCCCCTCTGCAGCTGCCTTGCTCTGTAGCATTGCTGTAAACGGTTTTTCAGGGCTCTATGTAAAACTGTGGTCCAGGCCAGCCTGTGGCCAGGGTCAGGGCCCAGCACGTGGCCTGGGCCGAGGTTCAACGTAGACACAGACCACAGACACTCTTTCTCGGCTCCTGTCCTAGGAGTCACCCCCACCGTCTTGACCTCTCTGGCCACCTCATCCTGGCCAAGGGTCTCTCTGCACAGGCCCTTGGTGGAAGGAGCTGCTCCCTAGTGGGGCAGTGGGAGGGCAGGAAGCTCTCCCACGGGCCTTGTTCAAGGAGGCGGAGCAGAGAAGGCTTGCAAGGCCACCCTGTCCCCCACGGGCTGGGGGAGAAAGGGTCCTGGGGCAGGGTGGGGAAGGGGCTGGGGTGAGAGTAGGGGTGAGGGAAGAGTCCTGGACCGTTGCCTCTGGGTGCTGTGTGCCCTGGTGAGTAATTTCAGACCCAGAGAAAGCGAGATCCCCCAGAGCAGGCCCCAGAGACGAAGTGCAGAGGCCGCAGGAGTGCTGCCCTCCCCGCAGACACAGCAAGGCTCCGCTGCTCCCGCAGGTGCCCCCTCGGCCTCCACCTCACTGCCTCTGCTGCCCCGGAGGAGAGCTGGGCCCTGAGCTCAAAGCCCACCTGAGGCCAGGGTCAGGGCCAGCCTCCCTGATGGCAGCCGTCCGCTTGGTCCTTGCTGCCTGCCCAGGTGGCACTGCAGGTGAGAGATTAGGAAGCGGAGTCAGAGAAATTGCGACTTGCCCTGGGGCACCTAACGACCAGGGGGGCTCCCCACGTCTGCCTGATCTCAGACGCCAGCTTCTCTCTCACCATTCCGATCTACAGATCATGCTGGAAGGAAGGTGAGTTGAGCTCATTTCCCCCCAAACCTGCTTAACACACAGATCTGTTTGGCTGGTTAGGGATGGGCTTTCATCTCCCAGCAGGAGCTCGTCTTTATAACCCTGGATTTAAGACCCAGAACTCCCTGGTGGCGGGAGGGAAGGGAGGTGGGCCGAGGGAAGTGACCGTCCTCACCCGGAGAAGGCCTCTGGGAGCCGAAGGAGGGAACCCCGCCGAGCTTGGCTGGAACAGGAGTTTTAGACCTTGGGGCTTCTTCCTTGGACTTGCCTGCCAAGTCTGCCCCATAGGGATGAGGTACTCTCAGTGGTCAGAGGTGCCTTGCACACGCGTGCACACACACACACACACACACACCCATAGCTGCTCTTGCCTGCATGGGGAGACTGCTCAGTCCCTTCTCTCCTGCATTTCAGTTGCAGGGAAAATGCATTATTTTTTCATTAAAAATTCATTTGGAAACAGATAGCCTTCAGAGACGTAATTAGGCACGTTATTTCTCTCCAGTAGCAGTCCCTGGTGTTTGCTGCGATTTCTTGTCCTTTTTCCTCTCCTTTTCACCCTTTGCACCTTCACAGTCTGTGCAGCAGCCCTGCCCCACCCCGCCCCACTCATGGCCATGTCCTCTGGTTTGGGACTGAGCGACTGCTTTCCAGTCTGGACAGGGAGTTACAGAAGGTCCCCCATCCCGCACTGGGCCAGTCCTGACCCAGAAAGGAGCTCAGAGATGCCCACCACTGCCTAGGCTCTTGGAACTGAGCGTCCTGGCTTGGTGACACCTGGCGAGTAACTTGGCCTCTCTGAGCTTCTGTTGCCCTTACCAGGACCTCGGTCAGGCTGGCACTCACACATGTGAAGCACTGCATTTTGAGGTGTATCGTAAGTGTCCAGGAAGAGGCAGCTGTACAGGACCAGCAGGTGGCGTGGTGGTTAAGATGCTGGACTCCCACTTGGCCGACCATGGTTCAAGTCCCGGATTTGGGGGCTTGCTTTCTCATTCTTTCTCTCTGTCTCTCTCTGGTCAAAACTGAATAATAATAGATAGATAAAATAAATAATTCTTTAAAACAAAAAGGCAACTGTGCTTGGGATGGTCCAAGACAGAGAGGCTTCTGGGATAGAAGGACATGAGACATGGGCAGGGGAGACTCAGCCTGGGCTGGCAAGTCAGGGCTCCCTGCCGGTGGTGCCCCAGGAGCCTGGGCTGGCAACCCCCAAGAGAGCAGGACTGGGGGGCTGTGGTGGAGAGTGCTCAGGGGTTCAGCCAAGCTGCTGGAGGCTGATAGGCCTTTCTGTTGCCCCTGGCAGCTGACTGGGAGGTGGGCTCCCCAAGACCTTGGAGGTGGCCCCAAATTACAACAAGAAGCTCCTCAGCACTCCAGCTGACCCAGGGCCGAGCTGGGCTGGGCTGGCTCTTGCTCTGGAGAATTCCAGCTACTCCACCCCAGGCCCTCCTCCCCGCCCCCCTCCTGCCCTCATGCTAGTGACACATGACACACAACCGTCCCCAGCCTGGTCAGAGACTCCGTGCTCCATGGAGGCAGGGGAGAAAAGTCCGATGCCAAAAATCTAAACTTAGCCATGTTTCCCACAAAGGGGCCGAGAGAAAAGCGTAGCTTTGTCCTAGAAGATCTTTGACACTCTGCAATGAAATCAAATCCAAAGTCATGTGATTTCTACCTAGCTAGAGTGCCCCAGGCTAGATGCGCCCGGGCAGGTGTCCTTTGAAGGGGCCGACGCCTGTTCACAGGGACACAGCGGCACACAGGCCATGCCCTGTAGCATGGAGGGAGCGGGCATGAACTCGGCTGCTCACACTGACCTCGGCTGCTTTTACAGCAACCTTGGTCCTGTAGGTTCCTGGGGACACAGAGAAGCAGAAACTGACTGGCCGGTGGGTCTCTAAACCCGTGCACAGATGTCACTATGAGCCTCGCAGCAGCAGGTGGCAGCTCCACTTGAGCCTTTCGGGTGACGTTTACGGCCCAGTCCTGGGCAGGAGTGCTAACGGTGGCGATGCTGAGGGCAATAATACGATCACACACTGGGGGCCTCTGGCATGCCAGGGCGGGGCCGGGCTTCACACAGCTGCCCTCTCCTTCCACGACGCTGGGGCCTGGGGGGGAGACGCTGCCATACAGACACGGGCCACATGGTTTTCTTCTTCCCAGGACTTCTTTAATGCAAACACCAAAAATAATATTTAAAACTCTGGGCTGTATGTGCGCCGAAGAACTCCCACGTCCAGAAATCTGAAGCAGAAATCTGGGTTTCCATCAGGGAGGGGGAAATGCTTAAAAGAAAAAGTAATACCTGGCAGAACCCCAAAGCACTGGGGCAATTACGGAAATAGACAAAAGGATCACCCTGCCCTGGAAATCGATGGTCACGTGCAGATCCCTCTGAAGGATCTGAGAAGAGGTGGGGGAGCACTCGCACCCCTTCTTGCTGGGAGCAGGTTCTCACGGTCTCTCTGATGCTCAGCCTCCGTGCAGTCGCTCCGAGGTGCCTGTGACTGAGGAAACCACGCGGGCTAATTTGCAGAAGGGTTATTACCTCCAGTTCACAGCTGGGGAGCCCGAGGTGAAGGAAGTCCGTAGATGATGTACGTCCATGTGTTTGTTTTAGAGGCCACGTAGGGTTTAGCTCTTGGGTCTGCCCACCCCCCACACCCCACCCCCCCGCCCCCCCACCCCCCGCCTGGCCCTCCTCTTCCCGGGGAAAAGCTGCCGACACTGCTGTTGTGGAGGAGCAGAGGCGAAGAGAATCCCAGTGGTGACTCACGCCCATGCCGGGCCTGCTGCTCTGGACCTGTGTGTTAGAAACCTCTGGCCGCCTCAGGGTGAGGCCACCTGTTGTGGGAGAGTCCACCCTTATCCCGCCCCTTCTCCCACTCAAAACGTCCAGCCCCTCGCTGTGGAGACCTGGGGTCGGCAGATGAATGGGGAGAGGCTCTTTGGCTTGGCCGGTTGAGATGGGGCCGTGCAGGGGGATGATAAGGTGATGTGATTTAAAAGGCTTTGTGCAGCGCCGCGGGCGGGGTAGAACAGTAACGGTCAACGAGACAGTGAATTGTGCCCGCCGCGGACTTCCGTATGGACGTGATTCATTGTGTTAATAAGGACGGGAGAGCCAGAGCTTGGCTATGTTCTGACTTCACGCCTGGGGACCCTAGGCTGGCAAGGGGACACATTGAAGTTGGAGGTCAGAGTCCCAATTCCAACTCCATGTTCCTGACTCCAGCTTGGTCCGCTAATCACGATCATCTCCCCAGGACCGGGGATGCTTTGGAGCCAGGTGGGACCTGGGCGATGGCTACGGTGGACAGTAACGCCGACACCAAGTCCCCCCCGCCATCCTCAGATCCGGGGCACCCACTGAGTGCCACGCGGTGGGGCTGGCACGGGAGGGGAGGTGCAGAGGACTCTGTGGTGTTGACCTGCCCTGAAGGAGCACAGGCTAGTCGGGGCACACTCGATCTCTGACAGGTACAGAGGGGTGTGAGAGGGGATCCCGCAGGGCATCACGTGTGCTCCTATTTGATTAACCCACACATCCGGTTACTCGCACATTATCCCAGGGCTGGGGATACAAGATACGTTACATAGCTAAAGCTGTCTCTACTGGGCCGGCAGGCGGTGTGGTGGTTAAGGCACTGGACTCCCACATGGCCAACTGTGGTTCAAGTTCAGTGTCTTGCTTTCTCACTATCCCTCTCCCTTTCTCTCTTTCTGTCTCTCTTTGGTAAGCACACGTGCCCTGTAGCAAATTTTAAAAATAATAATAGTGATAAATAAAATTAAAAATAAATAATTCTTTTAAAAACTTCTTTAAAAATGTAAAATAATAATAATAAACCCGGTCTCTGCCACCAGAAGCTACCATGCAAATGCCGAATCTGAGTCACATGAGATGTATCAAATCCATTCCCCAGATCCCAGGCCCAGACATAGGGATTCAGAATCTTTGAAAGTGGTTAAGCAGGACATGGGAAGCTCGGAGTCTAGGTATTCTTCAAGTCTGGGGACTTGCCTGATGGAATAATGCTCTAAGGGAGTCCTGAGGAAGAGCCAGAGACAGAGAGAAAGGCATCGTGGCTCACCTCTCCCAGGAAGCCCACCGTGAACAGTCTAGCCCAGGCTGAGCCCCTGCACCCCGGGTCCACCCCCACTGTACATCCTGGGTGTGTTACGAGTTTTCTGGGTGACTGGCGAGCCTGGGCCCGGGGCTCCTGTGCGTGTCTCGGCCTTGAAGGCGAGTACCCCGTGTAACAGGGTTATTGTGATGAGGGTTCCGGGGCCTTGTGACACATGGCTGGCTGGTTGTTCAAGTGCAGGAGGTCAGGAGAGGCCGGGTTCCCCTTGGGAATGCGACTCATCGTCTAAAAGGAAGGTCACCTTCCCCTGCTAATTGGCATCACGAGGACTCCCAGCGAGTCCCTGCTGCTCAGAGGCTGCTGGAGGACAGTCAGCAGGGGCCATGACCACCCTGTCTCCTGAAAACAGCCTCTCTGCCCAGCGGTCGGCCTCCTTCATCCTGGTGCGTGCTCTTCATCAGCTCCGAGGGCCTCCTCCCCAGGCTCTGGTTTGCACTGGGATGGTTTTCCCCCGCCGGGTGGGCAAGTCGAGGACCCTGAGCTGGCGGTCGGACCCTGGTGTTCCCGTCTGTACCAACAAGCGCGCGGTAGCCCAAGCCCCTTTCCAGCATCTGTCCAAGCGTTGCCTTCTCCCCAGGTGTGTCGTTCCAACCTTAGGAGTTTTAGGTTTGCAAGTTCACTCCGGAAGCTCAGTGTCCTTCGGTGCTTTTGCCATCGATGTGGAATGCTGCCACCAGGTGGCAGTGGTGCTGCCGCGCGGGGCCAGGCCCAGGCCCAGGCCCAGGCCCAGGCCCAGTTAATAAGCCACGCGCTTCCTTGAAATCAGCCTCAGTCCTAAACATTTTCCACACGGCACTTTTTCAAAATCATAATTACTAATTATAATGACCTTAACCAATCTCAAGTCTCATTAATCATAGTGATTCAGAGAGTGATACATGAAAATGCAAAATGGACACTTCATTCCCTGAGTTTTAAATGTTACTGTTCTATTCTGTGAAAGTTAATAACACATAAACCATCACTTGGCATTTATTATGTACAACGACGATCCTAAATGCTTTATTTCCAGTCATCCATTCTCCCCACAACCCCACGGGGTGGATGAGGCCGTTCCCCTCATTTCGTAAGCGAGCAGACTGAAGCGCAGAGTCTGGGTGCCTGGCCTGCGGTCACACAGTCCCGAGGGGCAGAGCCGGTACTTAGACCAGACAGGAGGGCTGGACGTCCACCCTCTCAGCCGGTAGTTCCCAGGGTGTTGTGGCTGAACCTGCAGCACTAGCATCTTTTGGGAATTGTAAGAAAGGCAGATTCCTGGACTGGCAGGTCCATGAAAGGCACTAGATCCCACCAAACTGTGTGGTTCAAGTCCCAGACCCAGCAGCTCGGCAATCATGCCAGGCATGTGTGCGTGCATGCCCAGAGTCCTGAGAGGAGAATGGAGGAGAAGGGATCGCAGTGTGGGCATCTCCCCTGGGGGGTGATGTCTCGCTTCCCCTGTCTCTGTTTCTGGCCAGTGCATGTGCCTATAGCAAAAGCTAAAACGTAAAGAGGTGGAGATTCCTGAGCTGGAGATCTTCCAAACCAGAAACTCGTGGTGAGACCAGGGCACCGCCCCCAGGTGATTCTGGTGCTCAGCTGACGGGGAGAGCCATAGCTCTGCCCCTCCTCGGTCCTCCCGCTGCCAGTGGTGCACCTTTTCCCGGGCTGGTTGTCATCCCCAGTGGGGAGAGCCCCCTGACTGTGGGGAGTGTCTTGTCCTCAGGTGGACTGGAGTAGGAGAGAGGCTGGGAGCCTTAGACGGAGCAGTGACCTTCCCGGGCTTTCATGCCCTGCTGCCGTGACCTTTCAGAGAAGCCTGGCGTGGCAAAGCTTCATAGACGCTTCCCTTCCCTCCAGTGGCTTTTGGACTTTGCTGACATCTCGGAGAAAACCTTAACTCGCAGTGCAGTGGGGAGGTGGGCTAGGAGACGTACGATTGGAGCCAAGGCCTGTGGCAGTGGGGACTGTCTAGGGAGTGAGCCACTCAGCTCCCACTTCTGCTCCCTTCTCTGGGGGAACCATGGCCAAGGTTTCCAGGCATGTTGGTGGAAGGCGACAACCTGCAGAGACTGGTGGACGCCGACTCTCATGGTCACGGCTGCTCCAGTTGTCTCGCCGCGTGACGCACTGCCTTGGGACAGCCAGCAGGAGGACCCCGCCAAGGGCATCTCGCGGAGAAATGGAGCTTGCGCAGTGCGAGAACGTGAGAGGCCGTGTCCGCGAGTCTCTGCTCTGGCCTCGCTCCTCCTGATGGACGTACCAGGGTGCAAGAAAAGGAAGAAATCCCTTTACGCAGTGGTCAGAGATAACCGGTGCTGTGTTCAGTGGGTTTGGGGTTTTTTAAAGTCGGGTCTGATGCGTGGCAGTCCTCCCGCCTCAGCCTCCCGAGCACCTGGGCCTGCAGGGGCACACCGCCACGCCCAGCTTTTTGGCCGGGCCAGATACTGAACCCAGGCCTCTGGTGTGGCTCCCACCAGCAGGCACAGCGTCTCAGCCGCACACACCATTGGCCATTTTCGGCCTCTTTTCTCACTTCTGCTGTGGTTCTGCTGTCGTTTTTATAACCTCTAATGTACAGGACATGGAGATACGGCCAGACGGGGGCCCAGCGGGACACTGTAATGCCCTGAGAGGCCGTTCCCCATGGGGAGGTTCCTGGTTCAAGCCTGGAGACCTCCCAATTACAGGCACACGCTCGCCCCAGTCTGGGGCTGCCTGAAAGTTGGGGGTGGATCGTGGCATCAGCCTGCCTGTGGTGCTGTCTCTCTGTGTCTCTGTCTCTCTCTCATGGCAGAAGTAAATAGAGGCAGCACTGAGTGCTAGTCACACCTCAGAGCAGAGCACACAGAGGGACACCGGGTCCCAAGTTCGTGCTCTGCTTTTCCCACTAACATTCCTGTTTTCCAGACTGTTCTTCCTCGTGCATGCCTCGCAGTCTCCCACTGGGTCCGTGAGGCGCACTCACGCAGCTGTTCCCTCCCGGCAGAGCATCCGAACGCCCGCAGCTCTCAGTCGGGAATGGGAGGGCTGTGCACACGGGTGTCCCTGTCTATTGTCAGTAATGTCCTCAGGACAGATTTCCAGTGAGTCAGTCAGAGGTCGCGAACTCTGCGTGTGCTGCAGAGCCCAGAGCCCAGAGCCCAGCATTTGGGAGCAAAGCCGGGGTCCTCGCAGGGGGCCGACCAGTTGTCCTTGCCAGGCCAAGAGAAAGCCACCCATTGACAAGACGGAGTGGGACGGCTTCTTCGACGAGAACGGGCACTTGGCCAAGTCGCGGGACTTCATTTGTGTCAACATCCTGGAAAGGGTACGGTCCCCAAGTTCCCTTGGGCCGTGCCCTGGAACCGGGAGCTTGGAGCGCCGCGGGGAGGTGTGGCCTTGGACGGAGGATGCTGGCGGGTGCCCACGACCCTGCTCCCCCAGGGCCTGCATCCGGTGGTGCGGACGGAAGCCTGGAAGTTCCTCACGGGCTACTACTCGTGGCAGAGCTCCCAGGACGAGCGGCTCACCGTGGACAGCACCAGGAGGTAGCCGTCTGGGTGCCTGGGCAGGGTGGCTCGGCGGTGCCCACCCCAGGCTTCCTCCACCAGCCGACTGCCGGTTCTGAGAGACCCCATGCACTCCTGACCCAGGCCGGCACAGGGAGGCCGTGGCCTGTGCCAGTGCCTTCTCCCCAGCACAGCTCCCGGCCCACGACTGCCACCGCCCCGTCCCAGCAACTCCTACAGCCCCTTCTCCAGATCCCACCCACTCGGCTCTCTGCCCACCTCCCACGGCCCAGCTGCTTCTTGGGTCTATCTCGTCTCTGCACACCTGCCCCTCCTGGCACCTCACATTCCCACCACACCAGCTGCCAGCCCGACCTCCGCCTCCCCGACTGTCGCTCCCGCATGGCGCAGACACATCTGCACTCCCCTGTGCCCACTCAGTCTTCCCTCTCTATCCTCAATGGCCTCCCCATCATCTGCCTGTTAAAAACCCAGCCATCCTTTAAGGCCCAGGTCAGACAGTGCACCTCCTCCATGCAGCTCTCCCAGATCTTCCAAGGCACCAAGATGAGGTGCTTTGGTTCAGGGGGTGACACATGGGGTTTGAACTTGGACAACCTTGGATTTGGAAGCTGGGTTTAGATTCAGGCACTGTCATTGACACCCAGGGTGAGCTTGCCGTGAGCCTCACTGCTGAAGTCTCAGTCTCGTCTGTGAAGTGGGGGTAACAACACGGTTCTCAGGGTAGTTGTGAGTGAGAGCTACGTTAGAAGATACAGGTGTGGTGCTGGGCACAGGGGTGGGTGGCAGCCGACGGGGTTTGGAGGGGTGTGCTCCTTCCCTGAAGCCAGGAACCCTCGACGGGCACTTCTATGACCCCGGCCAGCCAGTCTGAAGGGCTGAGACTGGAACAGGTGTCTTCCCTGCTCACTGTTGCCTTGGGCTCGCTCCTGGCCTCTCCGTCCCTGGGAGGGCTCAGCACACACCGCCTGGGCAGATCCACTCTGCTGGCTCGGTTCCTCTTCGGGCTGGTGGCTCTGCCCTCAGAGGTGGCTAGCCTGGGCGGGACTACCAGTCTGGGAGCCTAGAGCAGCCCCGAGTGATTCCGGGTCAGGGCATGGAGCTCTGCATGCAGGCTAAGCCGGAGGGCTGTCCACACGAGGCCTGAGAGCCCTGCCCGGTCCCCAGGCTGTCTTAACCAGCGGGGGGGCTCCAGACACAGGCGTGAGCCAAGGTGAGGGCACCCCCCCAAAGGTGCCTTGGGAGAACCTTCCTCACCACCAGCTGCCGTGGGAGCACCTTCCTCACCATCAGCTCCCAGGCTCCTTGGTTCCTGGCACCCTCACTCCAGTCTCTGCCTCCAGTCACTGATAAGGACACATGTCATGGAACTTAGGGTGCACCCAGAAAATCCAGCATGTCCTCATCTCTAGATCCTTAATCACATCTGCAAGGACCCTTTGACCAAACAGGGTCTCAGCCACTGCCCAGCCCTACACCTGGCAGTCCCACACAGGTGCCAGCACATGCCTGGTTCTCCCACCCAATCCCAGCATGTGCCTGGTTCTCCCACCCAATCAGAGGCACAGTCAGAGAAACAGGCTGAGAGGGGACCTGACACCCCAGCTTGAGCTCCTGAGGCAGACCCCCAGGTAGGAAGCTGTGGAGCCAGGACTCAGTGCAAAGCCCAGGGGTTAGCCCACCTCCACGCTGCCCACAGGTGACGTCTGAGAAAGGTGAGGGCTGGCCCGGCTGAGAGGGGAGAGCAGAGCAGGTAAGGATATCTCCCCCGGTCCAGCGCTGCTGCTGCTCGGAGGTCTCTGCCCCTCGCAGAAGGTGAAAGCCACCAGTTCAGCCTCAATTCTGTCCTCCCAGGAAGAACTACGAGGCCTTATGCCAGATGTACGAGAAGATCCAGCCTCTTCTGGAAAACCTGCACCGGAACTTCACAGAGACGCGGAACAACATCGGTGAGCTGTGGGCTGGGCAGGTGGGGCCGGGTCCTGCGAGCTCCTCTCTGGTGTTGGTATTTGGCACCAGCCAATCCTGGGTCCTCACCCACCAGTCTACAGGGCACCCTCGATGCCAATGCCACGAGAGTCCCCGGCCACCTGCCCTTCCTGCCGCCTTCCTCCCTGGCCTTGAGCTGGGCTGGATGTGAACTGGACAGAGAGGAAGGGGTTGGGTATTCCTGGCCAGGGACCACCTGGTCCGAGACTTGGAGCTGGGAGAATCCAGACAGTCAGGGTGTGCTGGCCGATGGAGCCTGCTGGTGGTCAGCCTAGTCCCTGTCCTAGCCCCCTCTCCACATGTCCCAGGCCTGCCCTCTGAGGTGGGGCGCCATCTCACCCACGGACCCTGTGCTAGAGGTGATACTGTCCCTCACCCTCAACCTAGCCTGTGACATCCAGAAGCTCTATGACAAGGACCCGCTGGGCAACGTCCTCATTGACAAGAAGAGGCTGGAGAAGGTCCTGCTTCTGAGCTATGTGTGCAACACCCAGGCGGGTGAGCCCAGGGTTGCATGCCCAGCACCACTTCTACTCCTCCTCCAGCTCCAGGCTCCGCCCCCCACAGCCCCCACACCTTGGCTCCTCCTCCAGCTCCAGGCTCCGCCCCTCACAGCCCCACACCTTGGCTCCTCCCCTGGCTCCAGACTCCGCCTCTCACAGCCCCACACCTTGGCTCCTCCCCTGGCTCCAGGCTCCGCCCCTCATGGCTCTTCCCTCTGCAGAGTACCAGCAGGGCTTCCACGAGATGGTGATGCTTTTCCAGCTCATGGTGGAGCATGACCACGAGACCTTCTGGCTTTTCCAGTTCTTCTTGCAGAAAATGGTGAGGGCTGGGCTAGGAGCCCCATCCTCAAAGAACCTCTTGAGGTTGGGCAGGCATTGGAAACCCCACCAGTTGCTCCAGCCCTGAAACGGCCCCCTGAATCATGGAACAGCCTGGGGGACCCAAGGCACACCCAGGGCAGTATGTGACCTAAGGGCAGGGACAGGCACTGGAGCTGAGAGGGGGTTCAGCAATGCTCTACCAGCCCTTGAAAGAGCGTGGCTGGCCAGGCCCCATAACGGTGCCCTTTCCTGGCACTGCCTTCCACAAACACAACTGTAAGTCCTGCAAGTCCTCCCTGGCTCCCCACTGTCTAGAATCAAGTCCAGTAATCTGAGCCAGGCCCTCGGGGCCTCCTGGCTGGCCTTGCCTCCCATGCTCCTGTCACGTGACCTGCACTCCACATACACCAGGGCTCAAGAGTTCCCAGACACAACCCACTCTGTCCAGGTTGGGGGGCTGTAAAGGTGCCACTCCCTGTTTCTTCATGACCCATGAGAGGCTGCCCAGAGCCCTCCCTTGCATCCCCCTCCACACCTGCAACAACGCACATGCCTCTCTTTCCTCATCCCCATTGGATCTGACCCAGCAGCTTGTGTGTGGAGCTAATTGGGCTCGCTGCATCTGAACCACTTTTGACACCTCTCTGCAGCGCTCCACACACATGCACACACACGCATGCATGAATTAAGACACACTCAGACACAGACGTAGCCGCTCAGAGATGCACACACATACAACCAGACACATAGATCACAGAGATGTTTGCACGTGTGCACACGAGCACAGAGACACACAGGGTCATGCAGAGATGCAGAGACATGGGCCAGCCCGGAGCCAGACGCACACAGGAGCTCCAGAATTGGAGTGGGGAGGCAGGCGGCTGTCCCCGCGCCCTCCGGCCAAGCAGGACTCAGTTGCCCTCCCGCCCATCTCACACAGGAGCACAGCTGTGTCATCAACATTGGCGTGGGCAGGAACTTAGACATGCTCAACCACCTGATCACCTTCCTGGACCCCGTGTTTGCTGAGCACCTCAGTGAGTGGTCCCCCACCCCCACCCATCAGGGCAGGCACGGGGGGTCTAGGACCCAGCCACGCTAGCAGTCCCCAGTCCCGGAGGGACAGGAGACCTCCCCAGGGCCCTGGGAGGAGTTGGGGGCCAGTGGAAACCATCCTGAACAGGCTCTCACGGCAGCTGGAAAGGTAGCAGCCGGGGTCCCCGTGGCCTGGGCGTGTGCGTGCTCTGGACGGCGCAGCTGCACGTGTGCGCTCACCTACAGTTTGTCCCCATTTTGCCTCCCACAGAGGGGAAGGGTGCAGGGGCTGTGCAGTCCCTCTTCCCCTGGTTCTGCCTCTGCTTCCAGCGTGCCTTCAAGTCCTTCGACGATGTCTGGCGGCTCTGGGAGGTGAGGCCTCCCTATCATTCCTACTGGGGGTGAGCTTGCTGGGGGAGAAGGGGGTTGCTGGCCACAGCCCTGCTCCCGCTGTGTTGGAAGGAGCTGGCACAACCCATCAGGGCCCAGTGGTTGTGCCTTCTGCTGGACAGTCAGCATGGGAGGGACCTCCCTGTCCCGTGGGGAAGCCTGGGCTGACCCCTTCCACGTCCTTCCCCAGCTGCCCTTTCCTCAGTCACCCCCTCTGCAAGCTGCTGCCCCCTGCAGAAGGTGGGGGCCCCAGGGCCACAGTACCCAGGACCATTAGTAGATGAACCTCCCCAGGGACACATCTACCTGTCACTGTCCTGCCAGCGGCTGCCACTGCCCACAGGATCCTGCCCCATCCCGGCCTGGCACTTTACGCCTGAGTCTCCCCCACTGCTCCTGCCCTCCTCTTAGCCTGCTGGTCTCCATAGCCCAGGTCAGGCCTTTGGTGACACCTGTATTCCCAATTCCCAGCAACACTGGCTTGGCCACAGCGCCATGCCAATGCTGCAGCTTCCCAGCCTCTCCTGGCTCTCCACTCTCCCTCCCTCTCCCTGCATCCCCAGGGAGCACTGCCCCGAGGGAGCGAGTGGGTGAGTGAATGAGGCCCAGGGAGGGCAGGCCCTGGTCCTGGGTCAGCGGGCACTTCATCACCTAAGGCGACTGCAGGCTGAGGGCCCCGTGCACACAGGTGCTGCTGACTGGGAAGCCCTGCAGGAACTTCCAGGTGCTGGTGGCCTACTGTATGCTGCGGATGGTGCGTGAGCAGGTGCTACAGGAGAGCATGAGCGGGGACGACATCCTCCTGGTGAGAGCCCGGCCGCCCCACTGCCCCGGCCTGACGCCCCAGCCCAGCCCCTGCTGCAGGTCCGGGCTCAGGGTGTGCCGTCAGGGCTGCCCTGGCCTGCAGACAGAAACAGCAACAGGAGCGAATTCTGCAATGGCCCAGATTCAACACCAGCCACGACAGGGCCTGTCCATGCACACCGCAGACACAGGGGCTATATCGACCGTGGGCATCAGCCTGGTTAGCACAGGAGGAAACCGAGGCGTTGTCTACCCCTCAGCCCTAGGACGCCTCCTGTGGCAAAAGGACCTAGAGTGTTCAGCATTTTTTTTCATTGCCAGAGGGTGCGTGCACTCAGCAGAGAGAAACAGAGACACACTGAGAGAAAGAGACAGAGGGAGAAAGCATCCTCAGTGGGGCATGGTCACACCACAGCCCCTTCTCACACACGCTGGGCATTTCTCAAGCCACTGGGGCTAGGGTTCACACTGTGGCCGGCCATGTGGGATCTGGCTCCCTTAACCACCAGGCCATGGGGCCAGACTAGAACCTTTTTAAAAAGCAGCTGAAGTCTTTGTTTAAACAAAAATTTAGAAGGCACCTCAGTTATCAATCCAGTTCTCCTTAGAAGCCCCTGAGATAGGATGGAGCCCCGGGACTCCCCAGAGCCCTGTACAAAAGCTTCATTTACCATCAAAAAACAGTTCCAGGCACCAGGTCGGGAGAGACAGGTGACCCAGGACACTCTGTGCTCTGCGTGGCGCTTTCTTCCCTGGGTGCTGCCAGTGCCCAGGAGTGAAGGGGAGCACATCCCCATCCCCATGCCCACCACTCACCCTGTCCCCGTCCCCAGCCTCAGCCCCAGCCCCCATAACCTTCTGTTCCCACACAGGCTTGCAACAACCTCATAGACCTGGAAGCTGATGAGCTGATCTCTGCTGCCTGTGTGGTGTATGCCGAGCTCATTCAAAAGGATGTAAGCTGCCCCAGTGACTTCTCCTCCTCCAAGAAGACCTCCCTGATTTCCAAAGCCCAGCCCATAGCAGGCATATTCAGCCCCTAGACACAGTATGTGCCCCGTTCTCTCCTGTTTGCCGCTGGGGCAGACCACACTCCGAGTTCACAGCCCTCGTCTCCCACCCTGTGTGCATCCCAGCGGGTCAGGTGCAGGTCTAGCACCCAGGAGAATGTCACCGCTGGACGTGCTGACGAGCGAGGGCAGAGACGGGAGTCTGTCCACTCACCCCGGGACCCTCCCTCCCCCAGGTGCCTCAGCCGTTGAAGGACTTCTTTCTCTGAGGATGTGGGTGCCGCAGTGGACAGACGCCCTGGATGGACGGGCTCTTCAAATGCGAGGTCGGGGTGGCAGCTGATCGGGCTGGGGTGAGGGAGTAGCCATACAGTCGCAGTAGAAACAGCCTCCTGGAGTGATGGTGTGTGCTGGGCAGTCTGCGTCCTTTGACCTTGGGGGCCTGGGGCAGGCAGGGCTGGGACAAGATGGATGATGGGTAAGACGGTGATCCAGGTGAGCAGACACAGGGGGCTGGAGATGGGCCCGCAAGGCGGAGACCGTGGCCAACTGCCCCCCTCACATGACCAGGGCTTTCCAGGGCTTCCAGAGCCTCAGCTGGAAAGGCAGATGGAGCCCACCCACCCAAAGAGGAGGAGCCTACGCCCGGGACTCCATTCCTTCGAGGAGGGCCTTTGCCATCTCTCATCTCTCCCTCACTCCACGCACCAATCACACAGGTGGGGTGAGGCCCGGGTGGGGGGAGGTCATGTCCTGCCATGGCCGGCCACCAGCCATGCTGCCCAGGGCAGGAGAGGCTGACTTCTGAGTCCTCGGGCAGACGAAGGTCCTGGCTGCAAAGTGCTGCCAGCTCCAGGGAGGAGAGAGGGTGGGGACGGGCTGTGCTGGGGAAGGGACTGCAGCTGATGATGGGGCAGGGGCGGGGGTGGCACAACAGTGGCAGCTGTTAGGCACAGTAGAACTCCCACCTAGACTCAGGCAGACTGTTGGGGGGTAGGACTGGAATTTTAAAGACCCCTCAGGTGAGCCAGAGGCGGCATGGAGGTTAAGGCACTGGAGCCCACACAGTGGATTTTGCGGGTGGGGTTCTGGACCCAGTGGCTGGATAAATTGTGCCGGGTGCATGAGCGTGTGCCCAAAACCCTGAGAGGAGACTGGAGGAGCCAGTACTGGGCTGTGGCCATCCCCTGGGGAGCGATTTCTCATTTCCCCCCTCTGTCCCTCTGGCAAGCGCATGCACCCTATAGCAGGTGGGTACTGGGCTGTGGTCGTCCCCCCAGGGAGCGATTTCTCACTTTCCCCTCTGTCTCTCTCACAAGCTCACACACCCTATAGCAGGTGGCTCTGAAGCAAGCCGGGGATGGAAGTCCGAGTTCAGAGCAGGAGTGTGCGGGAGGGGGTGGTGATCAGAAACCTGACAGCTCCTGACACGAAGGGCCCAGGGGAGGGACTTGCCCCAAGTCTCATAATACAGGAAGCAGGGCTCTCTGCAGCCCCCGCCAGACTCTGCCCTTCTGGGGACCACACTGAAGCCTCTGGCTGTCCTCCCACAGGCTCTGGCCTGGACTCCCCATCAGTCCACCTTGGAGCCCTCCAGCTGAACCATTCTAGAATTAAGCATCTAAGCTCTTCTCTGAACCTGCAGAAAGGAATCTCTCTTTTTTTTTTTTTTTTTTTTTTTTTTTTTTTTTTTTTTTTACTTATCAGAGTATTTTTTATTAATTTTCTTAAAAGACACAATTTTTGGATTATAGCTTATTACAAAATTTTTTAGAAAGAGCCTCAGAATAAAGTAATTAACTATAGACAATAAAAACTTAAGGGGCCAGGAAACGGCATGGTGGTCAATGTTGCTGGACTCCCACATGGCCAATGGTGGTTTGAGTCCTGGACCTAGTGGCTTGCCCTCCCACTTTCCCTTTCTCTCTCTTTCTCTCTCTCTCTCTCTCTCTGGTCAAATTAAAATAAATAAATAAATAGTTAAACAATTCTTTTTTTTTTTTTTATTAATTACTTTATTTATTTTTGTATATACTTTCAATCATATTGTTTGGCTTACAATGAGACCATTTCGATATGTGAACATTTCTCCCCAGACCCGTTGATCGAAATATCTTCAACAGATAACACCACACCTCCCCATCCCGTCAATGCTCTACCTCTGTATCCCTTCTCCAAATGTCTTTCGTTGGGCCCCACTCCTCCGCATACACCTCATCTGACATTCACACCCATCTCTTGTGTTTGTTCAACTGTTGGTCAATCAGTTTCAGACATAGAATGCAGACAAACGGTATATGTTAAGTGGGGACATACAATGTCTCTCCTTCATAGCCTGGCTTGCCTCACTCAGCAGTACATCTTCCATATTCTTCCACTTTCTGTCAAAAGCCAGGGCTCTGTTGGTTTTTATGGCTCTCTTTAGGGAATTAAAAATGCCTAAATCTCTGAGGCCCGGCCCTCACCTGCAGCGGTATGCAAATGTCCCTGCACACCCACGGTGCAGCTTTCAGAGACTGGGAGCAAATAGGATGCAAATGTATGCACCCATTATGCAAACAAGGGCAGCCCTGGATTAATGAGCCCATCCGTCACCCAGAAGGCGGCTGTCTCTTAGGTACAGGCACGGCTGACAGCAAGGTTGGAGCTGCCTGTCAGAAGCACCCTGAGGAGGGGTCGGCTCTCAGGGCGAGGGAAAGAACGTTCGGACCCCTGACTTGCTGCACTGTGCTCTGGGAAGCACGGGCAGGGGTGTCTGTCAGCCAGGCAGGATGTCTCAGATGGCTCCTTGCCCAGGTCCTGGGGTCGGTGCCAGGCTGAGCCGGAGGTGGGCCTGGCGGAGGTGCGGGTGGTAAGGCTCCTGATCACAGCGCTCACGTGAACATTAGAGATGGTGACGGCAGAGATGGCCCCGGCAGGAGTAGCTGGTGACCACCGAGTGGGGAGGGGCTGGGTGGCGGTGATGGTGGAGGTGCCACTGACATGAGGCCGTGGACAAGGTGCAGAGGCAGAGGGAAGGCCAGTGCTGGTCAGAGTGGATGGGCTGGCCATGGAGAGGTGAGGGCAGCGGGAGCCTGGTGAGGGGGAGAATGGCGATGGAGGGAGTGGCAGTGACGGACACAGGGCTGCAGCTGCTCACGGCACTGGTGAGGGGACGTGGGGGTGTGTGTCCCGGCAGCCGCGGCGGAGTGGTGAGCATCTCATAGCCTGCTGCACGCTGCTTCTAGGAGGAACCTGAGACCAGGGCTCTGAGGGAGGGAGGTTTCCCCGACAGTGCGGAGGCTGGGCAGTCCCAGGGCATCACAGAATGGCAGAAGGCAGACCTTTGACAGAGCAGAGCGCAGTCCACGTGATGGTCACCCAGGGTGGCTCATTGGGGTGGGTCATCTCAGAATGGTAAGGACGGTGGCTGGAGAGGACCAGCCCTGTGTCTCCTTCCCGGCCCACTGGGTTTATCCCCACACCCTGTGCATGGACAGCGGCCCCAGAAAGGGGCCACAGAGACATGGCCGGGCCCAGGGACAGCCAGGGGCCTGGCAGTTAAGGAGGCTGGATCCCATGTGGCTGACTGCACGGTTTAAGTCCTAGAACTCCAAACATGCCAGGTGCACGTACACTTGTGCCCAAAGCCATGGAAGGGGGAGAGGTGGGGAAGGGACTGCAGCGTGGCCACTCTCCCTGCAGGAAGGTGCTTCCTCACTTTCCCTCTCTCTGGCTCTTCTTGCACCAAAAGAAAAAACAAAAAGCCACGGCCTGGCCTGGGCCTGCCCAGGGAGCAGCTGCACAGGCAGTGCCCTGTAGCCAGACACAGGGCCAGCGGTCGGGGCTCCGTGTGGCAGGAGGGCGAGGCCAGCTCTGCTTTCTAGCCAAGTTCTGAATGGTACCCATTTCACAGCCCACAGGGGGGTCTGGGCTCCTGTCCACAGACCTCCCTGAGGTGGCCCCTGCCCCTGCAGTGTCCAGGCTGGAGCATGGGGCAGCTTGCAGGAGAGGCCGAGTCCCCTGGGACGAGGTCTCCCGTGCCCCCACCCCCAGCCATTGTGACCTAGCTCCCTAGGTGTCACTCAGCTGCTGGGAGACGTGAATACTTGATTGCTTCTTCAATGTAGATATTAAAATCCCTCAATAATTCAATAACGCGCTGTCCAATTACTGACATGATGAGCTATTTTAAATTAGATAAAAAATATTTAGGCAATTAAATTGCTAAGTGATTGGATTGTTTCTGAAAGAAATGTCCTCGTAACGCTCTCCTGAGTCCTTTGTTTTAAGGCTTTTTGCCATAGGGTGCATGCGCACAGCAGAGAGACAGAGACAGTGAGAGATAAAATGAGAAGTCACCCCCTGGGGAGATGGCCATGCCGCAATTCCTTTTCCCCCATTATCCTACTGAGATTTTGGGCATGCAAGCACACTGATTCTCACACCTGGAGTGATTTTCAAGCTGTCAGATCTGAGACTCGAGCTGCAGTCGGCAGTGCAGGAGTCCAGTGCCTTAACCACTATGTCATCTGCGAGCCCCTCCCTTGGGTTTTTCTATTCTCCCTTCTTAAATCACCCTGTGAAAGGGACATGCAGATTCAGGAGCCTGCCTGGTGGCTCTGTGCATCTGAATTTGGGCGGAGGGGGGGGGGGTCCCCTTCAGAAAACAATCAAATTTGCACATCTTTTCCTATTCTGTGTTCAGTGACATCACGTGGCTACGTGGCTAGCTCAAAATCGGCCACAGTGGAAGTATTTACACCATGGAAATGGGCAATTGCAACAAGCCAGGAACCAGGGTTGTTTTTCTTCTTCAGAGAGCCACCACTGCCTTTACTCTTCTCTCCCACACGCCCACCCCAAAATCTGGTTCTGGGGTGTGATGACACACAAACACGTTTGCGGGTTTAGGGCGTGTGCTCCAGGCCCCGGCTGGGAGCTTCCCTCAGGGCAGAGCAGAGTCAGGACGAATGGGCGGTGTGGGGCCTTCCCTGTCCTCATCCCAGGGCTCGTTGGGCCTGTCATGGAGGGAGTGTGGTCTAAAAGGAAGAGACCTCCCCCGGATGTCAGAGAGCTTAGATGACAGACATGTCAGTCAGAGACCCAGGCGCAGTGAGCAGAGGTCTGGGCCATGGTTTGTCCCTGAAGTTCAGGCTTTGGTTTGGTCCTGGTGGGCAGAGGCGGGGTGTCCCCCAGGGTTTATGCACTGGGGGTTGGTCGTGTTGTGGAGGTATTCAGAGAAAACTTGGTTTCTCCATGGACCCCAGGGTGGGGCCTGCGGCGTGATACTGTCATTAGGGCGGTCTGTGCCCGTGGTCTGTCAGGACAGGGATGACACAGGCCGCCCTCCGGTCTGCTCACGGTGGTGCCTTCAGCCGTCTGCAATGTCTGTGGACTTCCCAGTCACCAGAATCACGCGTTTTGCAAATAAACATGTTTTCTTTATAAGTCAGCCAGTGTCGGGTATCTCTCTCAGCAACGCGACAGTGGGCTGGGACGCCTGGCCTGGCCACACGGTGGGGGCCTCGGCAGGTCCCCAGACTCCACCTCACCTGTGGGACCTAGCGGCTCACTGTCCGAGGAGAGAGCAGCTTTGGGGTTCTCAACCTGAAACGCCCAGGAAGCAGTCAGGTCACTGGTGGCCTCGTGTACAGCCCACCTTGAACGAGGCCACGGAAGAGAGTCACTAGGTGGTGGGAGAGGTGGGGCAGGGGCTGGAGAGAGCCATGGGGAGGCTTCCAACCTGGCTGGGATGGCGGGGCCCTCTTCTAGACCTCCCCACCCAAGTCATATGAGTGCACCCTGTCCCTGCTGTGTCTGTGAGGGGTGTTTGGAGGGGTGGATGATGGCATAGGGGAGACAGGATGAGGGCCAGCCCTCGTGCTCTGGCTGCACGAGGAGGGGGCTGCTGCTGAGGAGGGGGCAGGCTGGGAGGGTCTATGCCTGTCCGGCTTCTGGGGAGCACCCTGCTTGGCACCGCCCAGAGCCAGTGTCCCATGTCCCTTGTGGAAAAAGAGGCATGTCCTGGCCCGCAGGGAGGGGAACTGAGGCCAAGTACATCGAAGGCTCTACCTACCCCCTCGCCCATCGAGGACGGATTAGCAGGGCTGAGCTCCTGTTCTCGGGGTCAAAGCCAAGCCAAGTTGCTGGTGGACAGGGTCCCAGCACCCCTGAGTCTAGAATGTCATGCACGTGCAGAGGAGCCCTCGGGCCTGCAAGGTCCTTTTCTGCAAGTCCGGCTCTCTGTCCACCCACCTGGTGACACGCTGGGCCTTCCATTCATAGACAGGCCACAGAGACCCGACTCTGAGGGGAGGCTGGGCGGCCGACACCTGGGCCCCTTCCTCCCCACGCCCACCAGCTCTCAGCCCACCGCGAACAGCTAAATACAGTCCCCTATTAGTTGGTGCCAAAGACTCGGCCACCAACCGTCCCTCGACAGGAATTTCTCAGCTCGGCCAACCCAACCGTAAGCAGGCAGCTGCTCCGGACACCTCGCTGAGCCCCCTTCCAGAGGGGTCCAGGTGCTTGGGGTCTAAACTCCGTGTGCTAGGGGTCTAAATTCTGTGTTTGCAGAGGGGTCCAGGTGCTCGGGGTCTAAACTCCGTGTGCTCGGGGTCTAAATTCTGTGTCCGCGGAGCCGGCCGGCAGTGATGGGACGTTTACGTAGTTCGTGATTTCCGAGTCCCAGGCCAGGGGGCCTTTGCGGCCAGGGTCTTCTTGTGGGTGGGGCTCCGTGCCGAGGCCAGGTGTGCAGGGAATTGCATGATGAGACCACAGGAATGCATGTCCCTGTCCGTGTCCCTGTCCATGTCTGCGTTCACCTCACTCTGCTTATAAACCTGCCAGGATTCAGTCCTGGGCCCCACCCTAACGACTTTATCTAATCTGACTCACCTCCCAAAGGCCCTGCCTTTCCATGCCATCATCGAATTAACTGTACACCCTCTTAATCCCTTCACCCCGCATGTCCACGCGTGAAGCGAGGGTGCGAATCACAAACCACAGTGCGAGGAAGACCCAAGTTCGAGAGAGCAGGTTTGGAAGGCGTGAAGGTGTGAAGATGGCATAGAGTTTGGAATCTGAGAGACTGGGATTCAAATCTCAGCTTCTCTGCTTCCTTGCTGTGTGACCTCAGTCAAGTTACTTAACTTCTCTGGGCTTCCCTGTCCTCTGTACAATGGGGCCAGGCTCACAGGAGCGGGGTGAAAATCGCACAGTCGAGGAGGGGCCTGGCACACAAGGAGGACTGGGTGACTGCCCTCCTACCTTCATGGAAAGGCCTTCTGTGCCTGTCCCACCACGGACAGAAATGGAAATGACAACGCCTGCCCAGAGCGGAGTTTCACGGAGGTCTGCAGGAGCTGCAGCCTGTTGTGGGCAGTGTCCGTCTCTACAGCTCAACCCTGGCCCTCCTCTTCCACTGCAGGGCTGCCAGGTGTGACACCGAGGAGCACTGAGGAACACGCTCACACACACGCATTCCTGGGTAGTCACCACACGAGCACACCCACAAATCCAGATCGCGTGCAGACGCGCCCCAGGGACACTCCATGGCTGGTGGGCACGGCCCTGCAGACTCAGACACAGACAGACGCACAGCGGGTGCAGGGAGGGCATGTGGGCGCGGGGGTCTCCTCAGGCAGACCGCCACTGAGGCAGAGGGATGTAGGAGCCCAGGACGCTCAGCAATCTCCTCCTGGGCCGGGGCCAGGGCCAGAGTCCGGGCCTGCAGAGGGGCTTTGGCGCCCTCTGCTGACCACTGTGCTGCCTGCAGCCTGCATCCCGCCTAGCTGGCGCCAGGGGGCGAGCCCAGGGCAGCTAGGGGAAGGGCAGAGGGAGCCAGAGGGAGAGTCGGAGGGGTGGATGGAGGGAGAAGAGAATCGGCTGGTTCTGTCCCTACAGTCCACAGACTGGAAGGTCCGCAGCTGCAGCAGCTGCTTACAGGAGACTCCCCCTGGAGCCCTCACATAGAGGGAAGGGCACAGGGGACCGTCCCAGACCTAACTGCTGCCTGAGAGTGACATGGCAGACTGCTGGGCCAGGAGAATTCCTACCTCCTCTGAAACACCTGGAGGTCGGAAAGCCTGGTGGTGAAACACGGGAGCCCGGTGGGCCAGCAGAGCACCCGGGTTGCCCTCACCAGCTGCAGGTGTGGGTTCCCAAGCACCCCAGCCTCTGCATCCTCTCTGCAAAAAGGGGTGACTGGGCTGCATGAGGATGGAACACACATTCGTGCAGAGCACAGCCAGGGCCTGGCACGTAGTACATGCACAACAAACGCTGGCCACCACCCGTCATTGTGCTGGTCCTTCCACTCCAGGGAGGGCAGCTAGCATGATCCCCTGGGGGGAGAGGGGCAGGGGTTGGGAGACTCATCTTTGCAGGAGGCCACAGTGTCAGATGTTAGGTTCCTGGGACCAGATTCCTAGTCCAGGCTGCCTGGCCCTCTTTCTCCTGGGGTGGCCCCTTCCTGTCCCTCCAAGGGGCTCCCCTGCACCTGGGCCATGCTCACTGTCCAGGGCTGTGGGACCGACTGTCCTTGGCAGGCAGGTCCCCGCTCTGGTGTCTTTAGCCTCGGGCCACCGATGGCCACTTACTTCTCCTGGCAGAGGCTCCTTGTTGCCACACTCAGAAGCTGCTGGTGGTCCTAGTTCCTGTATCGTGGACACAACCAGGTGCAGGGACGTGGCAGGGTGAGGCTGGCCTGCAGCAGCCAGCAAAACGAGAGCCTAGAAAGGCTCCCGGTCCCTGGGGCCAGATATCACGGATGCCCGCCACCCCACTGTCCCTCTACCTGCGCAGCTGTCAGACTCGCTTAGCTCTTGGGGGGTGCTCCCAGGTTCTCCCAACTAAGCTCACGTTCGGCAGAATGCATGACTTGGGTTTCTGTCACTTGCACGCAGCATTGCCCTGGTGGCAGGGCCCTGCCTGTCAGCTCGAGGCCAGTTCCCTGCCGCGCTCTCTCCCCACCTGCCATCTGAGTGCAGCCCTCATCCTCTGAAGACCGGCCCGATGCCCACGTGGGGGACACAGGTTTACCTCTCCTTACAGGAAGTTCCCTGTGGCCTCGGGGAAGAAGAGCAGCCCCTTCTCCCATGGGGAGGGGACCACATAGCCCCAAGCACTGCACTCCCACTTGGCAGGCACCCCTCCTGCCCCCTCCGGAGACATGGGGCAGGGGCGAGGGTGCCATCCAGCCCTGTGATCGCCCCGGCAACCTCTGAGCACAGGGTGTAGCGTCCTGGGTTTTGCATGCTCAGCTCTGTGTCCCGGCAGCAATTCCAGATCAGAAGGGCTCGTCCCACGGGACTTCCTGCTATGCTGGTGCAGAACTCTCCTCGCCCTGCCCCTCTCCCAGCTGAGCGGATCAAAGGACTGCGGAAGAAAGGCGAGCCCTGGCGGGCATGCAGCAGAACGCTGGGCCTCCCTAAGCTGAGCAGGAGCAGACTGGAGGCGGCCCCAAGGGCCTCCGTTTCTGAGAAAGCCAAATCACAGCATGGTAAGCAGATGCGGTCCTGGCCGGACTTACTGCCCCCAGGTTGGGAGGGCAGGCGGGGGGATGTGGGCTTGCAGATCGTGTGCCACCGAAGCTCTTCTGGGCTGTGGACCCACAAAGAGCTGAAGGAGCTGGCTGGGTGGCCTGGTGGGTGGGAGGGCACTGGACTGCTTGGCCAGGCAGATAAACTGGCAGGGTGGGCCACAGCTGCTTCTCCCCACATTGGCTCCCCCCAATGCCACGTGCCTCCTTCCTGGAGTCTGCTCACAGCTACGTCCACCTCGAGGAACAGCCAGGCAACCCCAGATGCGTAAACGGGGAAGGCAGGTACGGGGCGTTCTCTGAGGATGCGTAGGTGAGCCCACAGGGACGCAACATGCAGAGAGAGACAAGGAATGACAGCAGGGCCCGAAGAAGACCCTCCCGGGAGACAGCGTTCCTGAGCAGACAAGAGCCCAAGCCTGCACATGTTAAAGATTTCTTTTTATCGAAATCAAATTAATACAAAGGAATGAACATTTGGAAATACCGTGTAGAAGTTTGGCAAGTTAAAAACATTTCTTTCGGATTTTTTCCTTGTTTTGAGACAAGGTCTCACTGTGCTGGTCAGGCTGGCCTTGAAGCTGTATCCTCCTGCCTCTGCCTCCCGAGTAGTTAGGAATACAGGCACAGGGCAGCAGGCGAGGCTGATCTTGTCCAGTTTAAGAGTAGAGGTCTTGTGTGTAAAGGGGGCCCGGGGAATGGCTACAACAGCATTGGTGTGTCTGCTCGGAAGGGCACCACGAACTATTACTGAGAATCTGTGCTGGGGGAAAGTTCCTGTCATGAAATAGACTCGGGAAATGCTGGATTAAGCCAACGAAGACAAAGCCCTACACTGAGGCTTTCTCGAAGCCTTAACTATTACTCATGCTGTTAAATTGAAGATACTAGCGGCAGTTTTCCGAACTTATTTGACCATGAAACTGTTCCATGCCAGTGTGGTGAGACCGATACTCAATGGAACGCATTTTGGGAACTGCTCTTCCACAGAATTCTTTCTTTCCTTTTCATTGCCAGAGAACACACACATTCACCAGACAGAGAGACAGAGAGATAGTGGGAGAAAGCACCTCCCAAGCAGACATGGTCGTACTGCAATCCCTTCTCCTCCATTTCTCCATCTGGGCCCACGCCCAGGTGCCAGGTGTGTGCTGCAAGCCTCTGGGCATGGATTTGGATCACGGCTGGCCAGTGAGACCAGGCTCCTCTAACCACTAGGCTATGTAGAGTTATCAGTGATCACAAATTAGTTATTCACACATGATTGCTATGATAGTGTATGTACATCTACAGAGATACATATTTGGTCTCCCTCCTGTTTCCTGACATGCAACAACTAAATTTCTTGGAACTGCATTAAATTTATTTAAATTGGGCATTTTTTTCTTGCCATGGGGTGCGTGTGCTCACCATAGAGACAGAGAGACAGAGGGAAAGTGAGAAAGCACCCCAGAGGGAGGCTGGTCACTCCACCATCCCTTCTCCATTTCTCCTCTTGGGACTTTGGGCACATACACACATGCCCAGCTTGTTTTCCAAGTCATGTCTGAATTCAAACCTTGTACCTGGCCATGTGGGATCCAGTTACCTCAAACACCCGGCCCAAGGCTGGACCTAAACTGGTTTTTTTATATGCTGCTGAGATGACTGATGGCTGACAGCCCCTGGGTAGCTGCAGGGCGGGGGTTGGTCATCAGAGAGACCCAGGCAGGATTAAAGGGTTGGGACTTTCGGTTCTACCTTCACACCCCTGGGAAGGAGAGGGGAAGGTAAGGTTGAGCTGATCACCAATGGCCAAGGATTTAATCAATGTGCCCACACAGTGGAGTTTCCATAAAAACCCAGAAGGCCTGGATTTGGGGGAAGGGAAGGCTTCCAGCTGGGAGGGAGGGTTCCTGGAGGGGGTGTGGCTGGGGGGTGCACAGAGGTGCTGCACCACTTCCCACACCTCCACCTGTGCCAGCCTTCATCCGAACCCTTTGTAATGTCCATTATAAGAAAGCAGCAAATGTTAGTAAGTGTCTTCCTGAACCTGTGACCCACTCCAGAAAACGAACTGAACCCGAGGAGGGGGTCTTGGGAATCCTCACTTAGAGCTGGTGAGTCAGAAGTTCTGGAGGTCTGGATCTGCATCTGGGGCGGGGTAGGGTAGTCTTGGAGGATCGAGCCTTCATTCTGTGGGTTCTGATACCATTACAGGTAGACAGTGTTGGAGGTGAACTGAGTTAGAGGACACCCAGGTCACAGCAGCTATATTGCAGCTCAGGCTGTGGGCTCAGGATCCAGGTATGATCCCGCGGAAACACAGTCCTGAAGGGGAGGGCGTGGCCTAGGCCGGAGCCCCGCCTGCCCTCAGCAGAGGGCATCTTGGGAGAACAGAGGCCCAACCTCTGCTTCATCCGGGCAGGCAGGAGCTCCTGCCACCAGTGTCACCATTCAACATGGGTCATCCTGGCACCGGGTGGGCTCATCGGCCGTGATGAGACAAACAGCGCGGGTTATAAACTGACACCTGCCCTAGGACTCCAAGTGGTGCTTGCTTTTTTTTTAAAGATTTCGTTTCATTTTATTTATTTGTTTAAAATTTGCTATAGAACACATGCACTCACCAGAGAGAAACGGGGAGAGAGAATGCGAGGAAGCAAGCCGCCAGGTCCAAGGCTCGCACCATGGCCGACCATGTGGGGGTCCAGCGACATAGCCATTACGCTAACTGCTGGTCCCCACAAGTAGTGTTTTTAATGGTAGAGGAAGAGCCTGGAAATGCGCTTTGTCTCCAGGTTATGGAATGAGTTGTGTTCTTCTTTTAAATTCTATATTCTAAATTTCCTATCGTTGACTTATGTTCCTTTTAGGATCTGAGCTAGGACGTCTGTGTAAAAATGTAAGGGAGAGATTGCTATCTTGTCTCCACTCCCCTGTGGTCAGCCTGGGGCCTTTTCCAGACCGCAGTTGGACAAAGGTAGGCTCTGGGAGGACACCACGGTTTGGCCTGACTCGGTCCAGTCGTGAGGCACACAGCAGACGCTGCTTTGCACCACAGGCCAGGTAACGACGGCCGTCATCTCCTGTGGCCCAAGAGCTGCCTTCAAAGGGTCCCTCTCCGAGTAGCATCTCAGGGCCAGACTCAGTGACCAGTGCTCTGGAGCAGGGTCCTGGGGCAGAACTGGGGCCTGGAGACTGTGGCCCTGTCCGCAGCCCATGGGGAGGCCAGCTGTCCAGTGGCCCCAAGAACCCTGCTCCTTCCATCACCCACCTCACCCTTGCCCTAGACCACCTGTCCGTCCTCATTTTTTTTTTTTTTAATTTGCTAGGATTTGTGCACTAGCCATAGACAGACAGAGGGGCTGGGGTGGTGAGCAATCACCCCCAGGGGGATGGCCATGCAACAGTCCCTTCATCTCCATTCTCCTCTTTTGGGCACACACACCCTCGCACCTAGTGTGTCTCTCAAGCTGCTGGGTCTGGGACTCGAACTCACAGTCCATGTGGGATTCAGCTGCCCTAGTCATCACATCATGGGCTGTCCCCATCTGCCCTGCTCCAGCTCCCCCACCATCCCCCCAGGGGGAGAGGAGCAGGCCACATTGCCCTGCAGAGATCAGGAGAAAAGCCACCTTGAGGAGAAGCAAGAACAGTCGCAGGTGGACAGAGATGGATGGACGGACAGACAGACCAGGAGGCTGAGGGAAACAGAAATGCCTCTTAAGGGTCAGAGAGTCAGAGCAAGGCCTTGGCCTCCCCCTGGGACTGTCACTGCTCCCCTCGCTAGGCTGGGAGCCCCGGGGGACTTGGCAGGCCTGGCTGATCTGTGTAACCCCCTCCTGCTCCTAGCTCAGGGCTTGCACGCCTCAGGCACCCAGGAACGTGCCGTCTGAGTGAGTGAGTGTGAGTGAGTGTGAGCATGAGTGAGTGAGAGGACTCAGGAAGGAATCGCTGGGAAAAACATCCGTGGGAACAGATGGAGCCAGAGAGGGACAAGGGCAGAGGCAGATGGAGGCTGCAAGGCACAGAGACCACGGAGCAGGAGACACAAAGAGCTGGGGAACCCGGAGCTCCGAGGGACACTGAGAGGCACACGTGCAGAGAGGTGGGGGGTCTCTCTGGGCCTTGCCCCGTGTCCCTAGTCAGAGAAGCGGCTCCTGCCTCAGTCTCCCGTCGTCAGGCTGTCCTCAAGGGCCTGGCCCCTGCTTGGTCTTGCGAGCTGTCTCCCTCAGGCAGGGGACGCTGCCAGCTCCTTGCCCTCGCCATGCTGGCTGAGGTCCATCCACACAGCTCTGGCATACGGGCCCTCCCACCAGCAGGTCCTGCCCCGAAGGCCTGGGACGGGATCCCCTCCTTTGCAGGCCTGGTCCTGCAGTGATGACAGTCTGTCCCCACTAGCTCTGGGTGGGCCAGGGGAGGGGGTGAGGGTGGAGGACGGGGAAGGTCACCATCCAGCAGGTCCCGGGGCCAGCCTGCACCAGGTTCTCGGAGGCCATGAAGTCAGGGCAGGGGGAGGGGGCCTCCTGCCTCCATGGGGCCTGGCCCGATGCCTGCTGCCCACCAGTCCAGCCAGCTCTGGTATTTCCAGTTCCCCAGAGAGCTGTAGGGGAGGGGGCGGAGGCCTGGGAGGGACAGCAGAGTGGGAAGTGGCCAGAGCCACAGAATCCCCCCCTCCTGGAGCAGGGTGGGTTCCTCCCTTTCCCATCTGTGCCTCCCAAAGGCTCCGACCCCACCCCCACTTCCGGCCTTCTCAGAGTTCCAGCCCAGGAGAGACACTTCCAAACCAAAGGGCCCCTCCGCTGCCTTGGCTCTGGGGACCTACGTGCCCCGCCCCCACCCCCTCACTGTGCCAGATGTGGCTGCAGGGGAGGGGCGGGCGCAGGGCCCAGCTGGCGGTGGTCATCGGTGGTCCTCTGCCGAGTCAGCACTCTCCGTGCCAGCTCGCCGGCCTCCTCAGGCTGCACTCCCTCCAGCCTTCTCCCAGAGGCAGCAGCTGGGCCTACAGAGGCCCTGGGAACACCCACCCAGGCTTCTGAGCCCACCCTGTAGCCCTGGCCAGGGCTTTGCTGAGCGCCCACCCAGGTGCCAGGCTTATACTCGGCAGCTGGGGCCATGGGAGAAACAGAGACCAGCTCGGGCAGGGACTCCAGGGCCTGCGCTCACCCTTACCCATCCCAGAGAAGCCTGGCAGCTGGCCCTCAGCAGCCTCCCCCTCTCCCCTGCAGGGCAGTGAGGCACCCGCAGCTCCTGGGCCCTGGGCCGGGGCCATCTCTGCTCCACGGCCCCTCTGCCAGGCAGCCTGCTCTCTCCTGGCTCTCCAGGGGGCCTCAGAGCCTGGGTTCCACCACAGGGTCCATGGGGCTTCAGCAGTACTGTGGGCACACAGTAGGTGCTTCACAAAGCCCTGCCCTCTCAACAAGGGCTCCCAGCCCTCTGGCACCAGTCCTCGGGGCTCTTGAGACTGGTTCCTGAGGCCAGACCCTGGCAACAAGCCTGGGGCATGCGCCTGGGTCTTAAAAATGTGGCTGCCACCCCAGCGGGGAGTCAGGAAGCAGAGGGGAGCTGCCCTCACCTCTCCCACCACGAAGGCCTGGGGCTGGCTCTGGCCTGGCGAGTTCAGGCCCTCATTTCACCCAAGCTCTGTGCCCTCCAAAGCCTCCTGCTAGGCCCTTCTGCAGGTTTCAACCCCAGGATGCCAGGACATCTCCAGCCACTGAAGTGAGGCCACGGCTTCCCATGGACGGTGGAAGTAGGCAGCCCCCGGGGGCTTCCCAGCCAGGAGAGAGACTGGACCTGGCAGGGGGGTCGAGCAGGCCGGGAAGGACAGACCCAGAGGGATGTGGCATTGCTGGCCCTGGCTGGCTTGAGGTTCCCCCTGGGCAAGGAAGGGTGCTGACAGGTAAAAACAGGACAGGGACAGAAATACTGGGGCGGGGTCACCCTGGGGAGGTCAGCCCCTCCCTTCTATCATGTGGGAAAGAAAACAGTGGCCACCTGCCTGGCACCCGGGGGTTCTCTTCCTAATCCTCTCCCTCCAGCCTTTCAGACCTGCAGCAGGAGAGGGGTCCCACCCCACCCCACTGGTCCCAGACAAGACTCTGAAGCTCTGAGCACCCTCGGGAGCAGCCTGCAGGCCAGGACCAGGCCTGGACCCCTGGCTCAGGGGCGTCATGGAGCCTGGTCTCAGCCTCGGGGGGGTGGAGGGGATGGCTGGCAGGGCCTGGGTCCTGGCCGGGGGAACCAGTGCAGAGGCCCCGCTCTGCTCAGAACAGAGTTTATTCACACAGAGCCTAACAGGAAACTGGGCTCCTCTGACTCACTCTGATTCGACCTTATTAAGAAAAATGAAAGCGGCGTGGGAGCCAGCACTGGGTAGGGTTTCACGCCAAGTGCGGGAGGCAGAGGCCGGCTGAGTGGGATGGCCTGTGCCCCCATCTTCCCACACCCAAGTTCTAGGCAGACCCTTCCCCACCAAGGGGCTGGAAGACTGGAGACGGGGGTCCTGCCTTCTCCACTTAAGGCCGACCTCTCGGCCATCCTGTCCTCCCTCCCTGGGGGTACCCTGAGGCCTGTTTCCACTTGGCCTCCTTCTCCTGGCTCTGCGGCCCATCTGGCTGGCAGGAGGGCCCTACAGGACCCCAGGGATGCCAAGCAGCAAGCCAACACTGCAGGGGGCAGGTGGAGGGAGGGAGGTTAACCCTCCAGGCCCCGGCTTTGCTTCCAGCAGCCTCGGCCAGCAGCCAGGGGTTGCTCCTCACAGGAACCCCACCTGGAGCATGAGCCCGACCCCAGGCTGGGGAGCCCGGTGTCCTGCAGCTGCCGCTGGCCAGGACGGTGCCGGAGCAGGGTCACCTGAACCGCAGTCCCAGAGAACAGGGTGGGGCGGACAGATGCTGCCTGCAGGCATGGGGGCAGGGCTACAGTCTCTGAAATGTCCCCTCTGCGGTCCCCTCCCCCAAGGAAGGCTCCAGGTGCCACAACAGAGGGGGTCTGCAGGACCAAGTCAGGGCATGCCCTCCTACCCTGTCGAGAAGCATAGGAGGACACTTTCTTCTCTGTTTAAAAAGTGTATTAATTTCTTCCAGCATAGAGAGAGAGAGAGAAGGAGAGAGATGCAGGTGCCACCCCCAACAGGACCTTCATGCCCCAGTCCCTGCAGCTTGGTCAGCCCGACCTCAGGCAGTGTGCAGCCAGGTCCCAGGAACCATGCCAGGACCCTCCCTGCGGGGCCCTGGCCCCATGACTGCTCCATCCCACCACCCCCATTACCTGGCCCACAAGAGGGCAGTTTCCGTCCTCTGGCTTCCAGGAGCAAGGCTGGAGAAGGCAGCCCAAGAAGGCCTGGGGGCAGCATTGAAAGTGTGAGTTCTTGGGACCAGCAGATGAAGTAATGATATGTCACTGGACTCCCACATAATTGACTGTAGTTCGAGTCCCAGACCGGCGGCCTAAAACTCACGCTGGGCGCATGTGCGTGCATGCTCAAGATCCTGAGAGGAGGGAACCAGCAGTTAGCATAATGGCTATGTCGCTGGACTCCCACGTAGTCGACCACGGTTCGCGTCCCGGACCCGGTGGCTTAAAACTCACGCTGGGCGCGTGTGCATGCATGCCCAAGATCCCGAGAGGAGAATGTAGGAGAAGGGATTGCGGCGTGACCATCCCCCCTGGGGGGTGATTTCTCGCTTTCTGTCTCTATGTCTCTCTCTGTCTGTCTGGCGAGTGCACGCGCCCTATAGCGAAAAACCTCTCCAAAAATAAAAAAAGATCCTGAGAGGAGAAGGGATTGCTGTGTGGTCACCCCCCTGGGGGCTGATTTCTCGATTTCTGTCTCTCTCTGGAGAGTGCATGTGCTCTATGGCAAAATTTTCTCTTAAAAAAAGAAAAGTGTGACTTCTTGGATGCCAAAGTGCCCTGACTTGCTGCCATCCCCAGGGGAACAGAGAGTCCGCCAAAGTGCTCTGAGGGACCATGTGGCCTCATCATCCATTGATCAGATGTGGCAACCGAATCGGAAAGGGGAAGGGACTTACCCAAGATCATCCCCAAACCACAGCGAGAAGACAGGTTGTGAAATGCTCTCACCGGTCATCCACGCGTCCAGGCTTTGCAGCCTTGCAAGGACCCCACCCCCTGTCAAATACAGCCGCTGGGCTTCACTCCTGTGGACAGGACCCTGGCCTAGACAGGGGAGGTGCCATGCAGAGCAGGAGTTGGGGACAGAAACCACCCCATGTGAGCCGCTGATCGCTCACAGATTTCAAAGTCCTATTCAGCTGGAACACGCCCATGCTACACGCTACATTCTACAGACGCACCGTGAGGCCTGGAGGCGTGCCAAGTGGGGGACAGTGAGGCTCCAGTTCTTGTAATTGTGCCCCAGAGCTGAGGAGCATCTGGGACCCAGAATTAGAAAGCAGACGCTGCCCAGATCTCCCTGCAGAGGCCAGCCAGCAAGGAGGGTGTCTCGTAGCACCGGCTTTGGAGAACAAGAGAAATGGGAACCAGGTGTCCCGGGGAGAGGCTGGAACAGACAAGAAAGGAGAAGACCAAAGAAGACAGACGATGCGTGAGATGGAGACCAGGCATGCTGGATGCCGGGTGATGCCGACACCTCAGTCCTGTTCTGCCTGCCAGAGCCCCTCTTACCAGGCGAGTCCCAGAGGCCCCCTCCCACTGCCTGCTGCCTGCGTTTCCTTGGAGGCAGGTCTGCGGCTTGGCTGGGAGCTCTGGCAGGGGTGGGGGGAGCGCTGCAGCTGTGGGACAGGCCACATAGCTAAAAGCCGGCGGGCCGTAGGGCCCCGCGGAGGAGGCCCAGCAGGCGGACCAGGCCCCCCAACCTCCCTTTGCTCCCAGCCTGTTGCTTATTCATTCAGAGTGGGAAAGCGCCAGCCCTGCAGCCAGCCAGCGCAGCCAGCTCCGCTGGACATGTAAGGCCCGCAGGCGGCCCTGCCCGCCCGGTGCCCTGCCGAGAGCCTCGTGCAGCCCTGGGCACCGCCCCTGCCCTGCCCTGGCCTGCCCCCTTGGCCTCGAAATGCTGTCAGCGGAGGAGCCGTCCCGCTCGGGACACGGCCAGCATGGACAGAGCTAGAGCAGGGGCAGGCAAGGAGCCGTGCTGTCGTCGAGGCCGTGGGAAGAGAAGCGCGCACAGGGGGCCGCTCCGGAGAGCCTCCCTGCCCACCAGGCCTCTGCAGAGGGGCCACCATGGCTCTGGCCCGCGCCGGCTGGCGGCTGGGGGCCCTGGTGTGGGGCGCCTGCCTGTGCGTCCTGGTGCGCGGGCAGCAGGCGCAGCCGGGGCAGGGCTCGGACCCAGGCCGCTGGAGGCAGCTGATCCAGTGGGAGAACAACGGGCAGGTGTACAGCCTGCTCAACTCCGGCTCGGAGTATGTGCCAGCTGGGCCTCTGCGCTCCGAGGGTAGCGCCCGGGTGCTGCTGGCCGGTGCGCCCCAGGCCCAGCCGCAGCGGCGAAGCCAGGGGGGGCCCCGACGCCGCCAGGCGCCGTCCCTGCCGCTGCCCGGGCGCGTGGGCTCGGACACGGTGCGCGGCCAAGCACGGCACCCGTTCGGCTTCGGCCAAGTGCCCGACAACTGGCGCGAGGTGGCCGTCGGGGACAGCAACGGCTTGGCCCGGGCCCGCACGTCTGTCTCCCAGCAACGGCACGGGGGCTCCGCCTCCTCGGTCTCGGCCTCAGCCTTCGCCAGCACCTACCGGCAGCCAGGCCCCTACCCGCAGCAGCTCCCCTACCCGCAGGCGCCCTTCGTCAGCCAGTACGAGAACTACGACCCCGCGGCGCGGACCTACGAGCAGGGCTACGTGTACTACCGCGGCGCGGGCGGCGGGGGCGCGGGCGCGGGGGGCGGCCGCAGTGGCCTCGGCCTCGGCCTCGGCCGGCGTGCTCTACCCCTTCGCGCCCCGTGCGCGCTACGAGGAGTACGGCGGCGGCGAGGAGCAGTCCGAGTACCCCGCGCCCGGCTTCTACCCGGTCCCGGAGAGGCCCTACGCGCCGCCGCCCGCCCCCGACGGCCTGGACCGCCGCTACGCGCACAGCCTGTACCACGAGGGCACGGCGGGCTTCGAGCAGCCCCAGCCTGAACCCGGCCCCGACGCGGCGCCCGACCCCCGCCTCGGCTGGTACCCGCCCTACGCCCCGGTGCAGCCTGAGGCCTACAGCCCGCCCCGCGCCCTGGAGCCGCAGCCGCAGCCCCCCTTCCGCGTGCTGGAGCCCCCCTACCTGCCCGTGCGCAGCTCCGACGCGCCCCCGCCCGGCGGGGAGCGGAACGGCGCGCAGGGCCGCCTCAGCGTGGGCAGCGTGTACCGACCCGCCCAGAACGGCCGCGGTGAGTAGCCACCCCTTGTCCTGACACCGCTCTGGGCCTCGCCGAACGGTGCCAGGACCTAGGCCCCTCCTCCCTGTGCCAAAGGCCCAGGAGCGGCTGAGCGAGGACCCGCAGCAAGACCCCTGTTGCATCCCACCTTCCCAAGGCGGCCTCATCAGGGCCAGGGGGTGGCCGGCAGCTCTGGGGTCTGCCTCTGGCCTTGGGGGGGGGGGGTGGCCTTCGGAGAAGGCACCTTCCTGACCTGGCTTGGGTCATCTGGGGGACAAAGGGAAGGTGCCCTACCTCTCCTTCACCCCCATGGGGGCCTCTTTCCACCCTGGAAATGCCCCCAGCACTCAGAGGTAGGTGAAAGCCTGGGCCTTCCGGGTCAGGAAGACCGCAGGGGTGCCCCTGGAGGTGAGGGGAATCCACGCTCTCCCAGATCATGTGGGGCAGATGGTTACAGAGGAGCCTCCCGCAGGCAGGAGTCCAGACCATAGGACAGACAGCTCCCTGTGGGGTGCCTGCAAGATGGACCCGCGAAGGCGGGCTGGAATCCAGATATAAGAGAAGCCAGAAAATTCAGCAATCAAAACAAGCAATGGTGCAATGCAGTTTTTTAAAATGAAAAAAAAAAAGAAAAAAAAATTTTATGATGAACAAAATATCTGTGTTCCTACTTTAAGTAGAATGGGTGATAGTGCCGAGCCCAGCTGTATCAGAGCCCCAGATGAACTGAAACATTGGCAGTATGGGCCCTGTCTTTATCTGAAATTTGGATATTTTACTGTTTTCTGGTGCCTCCTTACACTTGGCAGCACAGGCCAGTACTCCACATCACCCCCTCCCCTTGGCCCTGGCCCTGGGGGAGAGTCCCAGATGCTGGGGACTGGGCTCTCTCTGTCTTTTTGGGGAGCGAGACATGACCCAGTCTTGGGTAGGCCCTGGCCGTCTGTACACAGGGGCTCTGTGGAGGACCGCCTGCCTGATTCAGATGGGCTTCCAGCAGGCTGGCTACCTTGGCAAGGCAGGGGCTGCACAGCTATCACCCACCTGGCTCTCCTAGGACCCCCCCTTCTGCTTCTGTCACTGCAGAGGCTGCTTTCCCTCGAGGGCACTAAACTTCTCCTTAGAATGCAAGAGCTCAGCATGGGGCCGGTCAGCAGAGCCCGCTTCTGAGAGAAAACTGAGGCCACAAATGCCACAGGGCTGGCAGAGCCAGGCCTGGGACTCGCTCTGCGTCCGGGCTCCAAGCCAGTGGCTTTTCCAGGGCCCTGTTGGGCCAGTTAGTTATGATGGAGGGGCAAGGCAGGGCAGGGCAAGACCAGGCCTGCAGTGGGGGTGCGTGGCACTTAGCAAGGCTTGTGGCCAGTGCTCCCCTGCCCCACAGTTCTTTCTGGGTCAGAGACACGCGTGCCCGAAGGCAGGATCCGAGGTGAGAGTAGAGTGGCTGCCCCTGCGTGGAAAACAGAGCAGAGAAGCCATCGGGCTGTGATTAGGCAAGCCCTGGGGGGTGGGCACTGCGGGAGGCCAGAGGAGGGGCCTCCCCAGTCAGCTGCTGGGGCTCAGGGGGGTCTTCCCAGAAGAGGAGGCACCTGTGTATTCCTGCAAGCACCTTCCAGGTACTCCTCTCCTAACTCTGGAGGGGTGGGAGTCTGTGTGTATTGGGGGGTTCCCAGAGAGGTCATAGAGGGGGAGGGAGCAGTAGTCTCCCCAACATTGGTTCCACCTTCCCCACCCCACTGGGCCAGCACCATGGAAAATCCCAGCCCAGGGAAGGCCAAGCCGTGTACTTGAGATCAGACCCCAGGCCAGGGGTGGGAGCCCAGGGCGGCTCTCCGAGACTGACCTCATTCCCTCTGGCCGCCCAGCCAGGGGTCTGGGGCCGGGTGCTGGCAGCCTGCACGGGCGTGGGTGTGGGTGTGTCCTCTCAACACCAAACACGTGTGAGCACCGCCCACACCCCGCACGCGTGGGCGGTTTCCCAGATCCATCCTGGGCTCTCTTCCTGCCCACCCTGGATGCCGGGCTGCCCAGGCTGCCTCCAACTCTGAAATGCGTAGCTGGGAAGAGCGAGAGGATGCAGAGGCCCAGAGAGGGTCACACGCTGGCTTGCTCTCACAGCAAGCCCTCGAAGAGAGGCCTGGAGGGTGGCTGGCCACTAGCCAGGCCCTGCTGTGTCCCCTGTGCCCTGCCAGCTCCCAGGTACCCTCTCACTCTACCCCTCCAGGGCCACCTGTGCTGGCATCCTTGCCCAGCTCTTCCTCCCAGCGCCTCCCTGTGCCTGCTGAACTGGGGTCTTAGTGCTGACTCAGACGACCCCAGCCTGGGCCTCCTCCTTCCACCCCCAGCCTGACTCACTGGCTCTGGCAACCCTGGGAAAGGAAGAGGGAGCGGGCTGCTCTGGCCATCCTCCCAGGGCATCTCCGATGGCCGTGCCAGCCTTGCTTGGCACATGCTTTTCATCCATCTTCACATGGCCGATTGGAGGCCAGGAGCGGGCTGCAGCTGCCTCCCTCCTGGTCCCCTGCTCCCAGTGGCCCTCTCCAGTCCACCCTACATGTGGGGAGGAGAGACTGTTGCAGTGCTGACCAGGTTACTCCCCTGTTCAAGAGGACTTTGTAGCTCCCCAAGGCCTTGAGAATAAAATCTAAAATCTGAACGCCCCAGCCTGGTTCGTACTCCAGAACCTGTCCTTTTCTCCTCCTGTTCTCAGGCCTCCTCCGCCCTGGGGAAGTACTGCCCTGGGCCTGGATGGTACATCCCCTGTACACCCCCAGGGGTGTTTCAAGGACACCCCCTTTCTATCCAGCCTTCCACAACCAAGAGGCCAGACCAGGACCCTCAGTCCCAAGGAGCAGCCTGCAGCCCCGGCTCCCACTGCCACCCTAATTTCCACCCCTAGCTCACCAGGGCCTGCCCTGCGCCTACTACCCGCCACTGCCTGGCTCGGAGCAGAGGCAGGGAAGGACACAGACTTACAGAGATGGAAGCAACCTGGCCGTTTGCTGAAAAGCACCTGCTAAGTTTAGTGGCTAATTTTTTAGTTTCTTTCTTTCTTTCATGAGAGCGACAAGCGCCTTCACCAAGGTCTCATGCCACGAGCCATGGCCCACCTTTCATCCAGATGAGATCAGTGGCATGCACATGCACCCAGCGTCCATGGGTCTGTGTACCTGGGAGCCGGCCCCGGCCTTCCCTGTGGCTTCCAGCATTGCAGGGCCTTGTGTTATGGCTCCGGCACCACCATCACTGCCAGGCTGGGCTCAGTGGCTTCCACGTGTGACTTCTCCCGGCCTCACAACCTCCCTGTGAGGTGGAGAGAATTCTGAGGCCTTGGGAGGTGGCAGGGCAAGGTGTGGCCGAGCCAGATGCAGACCAAGCACTTGTCCCCTGCTCTCTGTCACAGAGCTGACTCAGAAGCTCACACTCCTGCTGCCAGGTGGGCAGGGTTCTAGGTGACCCCTGCTAACTCTGCCCGCCAGGGCCTCAGCTCCCATCTGTGACCAGCAGGCAGAATTCCCCTTGCACGTACTGGGCACATCACACACGGCCTCGCATAACATCCAGGGACAGCCAGGTGCTGCTGCTCGTCCCATCGAATAGGAAAGGTGACAGGTGCACTGGCTGACTGTCCACGGCGAAAGCTGGACATGCATCTGTAGGACCACCTGGCCTGTGCTCCTGACAGCGGGCGTTCGTTTAGAAGTCCTCACGGGTTAATGCTTACCCTGCACGCCCCACCAGCCATCCGTTCACGCAGCACTTCTGATGGCCTGCCGTGTCCCGGTGCTGGTCGTGTCAGGGAGATGGGACAGCGGAGGGAAAGGATTTGGAAGCAGAGTCCCTGGCAACGCGCCATGAGAGGGGGGCCTCGTCGCTCACTCTGCTCTCCCCGACAGGATTTCATACCCGTTCCCGAGGCACTTTCCAAACAGGGGACATTGTCCGCAGCACCATTGGAGTCAGTTGGGGTCTCCTCATCCTTCCAACTGCTCCAGGTCATAGGTGCCACTCCTCCCTGCAGGGGAGGAAACCGAGGCCCTGAGGGCCCTGGAGCCAAATCACAGCTCAGCACTCTCCCTTCCTCCCCTGAAGCCTTCTCAGGAAGAAGCGGCCTCTTCTGGCTGAGAAACAGGTGGAGAGTGGGAGGGGCAGTGAGGACACGGGTGCTGTCCCTGCCTCCCTGCCAAGCAGTCTAGAGTCCAGAGTGTCTGAACAAACCAGTTGCTTCCGGGGCGCCCTACCCTGGGCCAGCTTCCCGTCTGAAGTCTCCCAAAAAACAAACTCTGGATTCTCTTGCAGGAGTTCACAGAGCTGGTGACAGGGCAGGGGGGAGTCACTAGCGCCCTGATGAGCATCGGGCTGGCCACTCGGCTGCTGGAAGAACCTGCCTCTCGCCTCTCCACCCACCCCTCAGCCACCCCAAGTCCCCATCTCGAGTCCTCTGGTCTCAGAAGACCCTTTTCTAGCAGCCCAGCGTGAGCTGTCCTGCTTCCTCTCTAGGCTACAAGCACGCAGAACCCCCAGGTCTGTGGCCAGAGTGGGCAGGAGAGGAAGCGGGCAGGGGCAGGGGGTACACCTGGCAGACACCTGCTTCCAGTTGCTTTGCCGTGTTCCTGTGAGCATGCTGGGGGTCCAAGAGAGGCTGGAAGGGGAGCCTCATACTTGGCTCCTCTGCTAGCCCTGTCCCTACTCCCCACAGCTGGTCCAAGAAGGCCTTGGTGCTTGCTCAGGACAAGGTGAGGGCTGGGCCTCGGTCTTGCTGGCCCTTGCTGATGGGCAGTGTGTGAAAGGGTCTGTCAGGACCATCTGACATGGCAGGGCCGTCAGAAGGCCAGAGGAGGAGGAGGGTAGGCTGGGAGGTATCCCAGAGGCCCTTGCATCAGGAGACAGCCCAGCCCTTCCCCTGCTCACGGCCAGCTGAGCCATGAGGATCAGCCAGCACTGATCCTTTTTCAAAAGGAAGGGCTTCTGGCATCAGTCCCAGCCCCTGCTTGAGAGAAGGAAGCCCCTGCTCGCCTGGACAGATGCCACCAGACCTCCCGTGGGGTGCAAGCACTCACCGAGGGTGTACAAGTGCCAGGCCCTGGGCTGAGCACAGAGAATTCAGGGGGCCCCTGACCCGTCCCTGCCCTTACTGGGGCCTGAGCCTGGCAGCGAGAAACAGGCTGTCAGGGCAAGCAGCTGGCCTAGGCCCAGGCATCTCGCCTGGCTCCCGCTGCCCCTACCTGCTGGGCATCCTGAGGCCTGGCCAGCGGCCGGGCACAGGCAGGGGGCCATGCCCTCGTGCTGCCCTCTAGACACCATTTCCCAGGGAAATACGGTCCTTCAGCAAATCCCTAGTGAAGGCCATGGGCTGCTCTAGAGCGGAGTGTTTCACTAGCGAAAAGAAAAGAACAAAATCCTCACCGCCGTGGGTCTTATATTTTCATCTATAAACAGAATAGGAAAATACCAGAAGGTTAAGGTGAGCAGGAGAGTGGGGCGTGGGCAGGTGGGAAAGGTGCTGGGGACAGGCCTCGTGGAGGTGACCTTCATACAGCCTGGAAGGAGCCATGTGAGGGAACCGTGCAGCGGTCCGCAGGAAGAGTGTTCCAGACAGAAACAGCAGTGCAAAGGCCCCGAGGCAGGAATTCCTGTGCGTTCAAGTCTGTCACCGTGTGGTTAGAGCAGAGTGGAGTGCAACGGGGCCCAGCCTGGCGGGCCACGGGAGAACTTTGGCAGTGTGTAAACAGGGCCTCTACCGTGCCGCAGTGCAGTGGGGACTTGTCAGGGACACTGAGAGGAGGCCGGTAGGGAGCCCCCGTGAGTGGGGCGGTGGAGGGGTGGCAGGCAGACTTGGGAGGCCCTTTGCAGAGAGAGCAGATGGAGTTTCTGTTAAGATGGGATGGGGCGTGTGAGGGACAGGGAGGGCTCAGGGATCGCACGGTGCGGTGTGGCCTGGGCAGTTGGAAGGGCCAGGTTGCCAAGAGCTGGGATGGGAAAGCTGAGGGTGGAGCAGGTTTTTGTGAGAGAAAGAGAGATTTCAAATCTTGAGGGTTCAGAGAAGGGACTGAAACATCGGGGGAAACTCCTAGAGGTGGAGACAGTGGGCCCTAGGCAGGGCCTACAAGGGTGGGTAGGGCCAGGGGCCAGGACTGCTCACTGGGAAGAGGCCCTCTCTGACCGGCTGCGGCACAGGGGAGTGAGGCGTCGCTGCCTGGTACTCTCTCCCAGTGGGTGAGAGCAGCGGGCACATGTGCAAGGGGGAGCAGCTTGGAGGGGCAGCAGTGGTCAGGACTGCCCAGACGGGCTTTGCAGCCTGAGGACTGAGCCCATGCAGGGGCACATGGAGCGTGCCATGCGTGTGTGGCCACATGTGTGCAGCAGGGAATTCCAGGACAAAGACTTGGGGTCAGAGGCAGATGAGCGTGGGGTGGTGAGGCTGCTGCCCACAGACCCTTAGGGTTAGGAGCCCTGGGAGGCCAGGTTAAGAGCAGAGGCCACCCTCAGCTATCTGGGCTTCATTCTGTAGGCAGTAGGAAGCCACTGAAGGTTCCGGGCCTGGGTTGATGGCCATCATAGCGTACAGGCCTGCGCTGGGATTGCCCTCTGAGGGGGCAGGTAGATTCTGCAGCCGCATGTCGGCCTGCCACCTGGCAGCCCTGCCAGTGTCCTGGTTATTAGATGACAGTTCCCCAGGGTTCCCAGTGGCCAGCTGCAGCCCAGCGGGCCTCTCTAGCTCCTCGTTATTCAAGGCTGGGCTCTGTAGGCTTTCTGCTTTCCCCACCAAGGAGCCAGAACACCCCCGCTCAGCACATATTTCACAACCAGCCAACTGGGCTTTGTTTACCCCCCGGCCCTGAGCCGGGGCTCAAGAGACCAGGCCCTGCTGCAATCCGGTCTCCGTCCTCTGCTCCTTGTGAGTGGATGACTTGGGGAGGGATAATTTTGGAGCCAAGGCTCATAGAACCCGCAGGGAAGGCAGGAGAAGCGGGGCGGGAGCAGGTGAGGGTGGGCGAGCAACAGGAATGTGGCCACAGGCCCTGGGCGCTGGGCAGCGTCCAGCAACCACTGGGCAGGAGAGAGCCAGTTTCTAATGAAGCAGGAAGGATTTGGGTCAGACGGGAGAATTTCCTGCCCGCCTGGTGTCTGTGGAGGTTGAGAGAGGGCCCGGGTTCCGGCCCAGGGCTGGGAGCGGCCTGCATGGCTGTTAGCTCCTGACAGGTATTGTCATCTCCACGGGCTCTCCCGTCTACCCACCCTGTGCTCGAGGGCCTGTTGGTCCACTGTCCCTGTTGTCTGGACGGAGAGTCCGGTGCAAGACCGAGGACTCACTTCTGGAGTCTTCACCTTGAGAAGGCTCCAGCAGAATGCTAAATGCTGGACGGGGTGGACAAGGCCTCACCCTCAGGGTCCCGGTGGCCAGCGTGGAGCTGATCTGCATCTGCAGAGCGGCCTGGAGCAGGACAGGTGGGGTGGGCTTGTCTCGAGCACAGCGGCCCCCAACAGTCAGTGCACTGGGACCCCGGCTTCCCTGCAGAGGATGGGCCTTTTCCCTCGGCTCTGTGTCTCCACTGCCCTGGAGAGTCCGCAGGGCCACTGCTGGAAGGGAAGAGCGCTGGTGCCTGTGGAGCCAGGCAGCCTGGCTCTGGCCTCCCGGGGCCCCCACTGCCATCCTGGCCCAGGTCTATGCAGCCTGACCCCCTGAGGGAAGCCCACGGGGACCTGCACAGGGCCCCGGGCGTGAGTGCATCGAGGGCGAGCAGGGTAGAGGGAGGCCGTGAGGCCCAGGACACCCAGGTCTGAGACAGGAGGGAGGAGCCGAAGGCAGGACCCTGAGGGGGACTAGGGCGTCCTGGGCAGCCTGAGCACATCTGTCCAGCCAGTGGGCAGCAAGACCCAGCAGCCATGGGGGCTTGGGAAAAAGCTGAGTGAGGCTGGACCGGGAGCTGGTGTGCGTGGTCACCGGGTCCCAGAGGTGAGGACGGCCATTCACTGCAGTGTGTGTGCGGCAAGGAGGCTGAGCCCTTCCAGGGGCCAGCTCGAGGGCGCGTGAGGGTACACGCTCTGCAGCCCTGCTCAGCCATGACGGGCAGCGTGCTGGGGGTTAAAAGAGCCAGATCCCAGGTGGCCAACCGTGGTTCACATCCTGGCCCAGGAGCTCGGAAAACATGCCAGGCGTGTGTGCGCAGCCCTAGATCCCCGTAGGGTACAGAGGTGGAGGAGAAGGGATGGCAGCAGGGTCGTGCCCCACTGGGGGGTGACTCCTCCCTCTGTCTCAGTGAGCACATGGCCTCTGGCCCGTAAGGCGGGCAAAGTTTACATTGGTCCAAAAAATCAAGAAGCGGAATGAGAACTGTAGGACTACCATTTACATGCTTTAAAAATACACACGCAGGCCAGCGCCATGGCCCGGTAGTTAAGACAGCTGGATCCCACGTGGCCAAGTACATGGCTTAATCCCAGGCCCAGAGGATCGAGAAGCTCTCAGGGCTTCTGTGTGTGCGTGCCCAGAACCCCGACAGCCAGACAGAGGGGACGGGACTGTGGTGCAACTGTCCCCGCAGGGCGCTCTCTCCTCTCCCTGTCTCTCTCTGGCCAGTACATATGCAATCTCACACGTGCACACAGAAAAACATGCATGCATCCCAAATGCACTACACGTGTACTGTAGACACACACACATGTGGGGGGACATGTGCAAGGGAGGGCCTTCGCATAGAAGTTAGTTTGTTCTGAACTGAGGGTTGGTAGTTAAGAGTCTCCGGGTTTAGGAAAACAGGCATCTCTGGGAGGAAGCCTGCTGGAACCCATGTTTTAGTGTCCCCAGTTCCAGTCCCAGGGCCAGAGACAGCATCACCCCTCCGCACATCACGTTCCCCTGGCCGATGGGAATAAACTTACATACCCTCCCTCATGGGTCTCTCTTTGAAATTCACACTTCTTGGGATGGGGCTGATCACACCGTCTGGTTATAACTGGACTTCACCCGCCAATGGCCACTCTGCCTGAAGGGCCTGGTTGTACAGAAAGCGCAGACTGGGACCCCCAGCCCCCGCAGGCCCCCCTTCCCACATCACAGAGCCCTTCCCTCCCTTCCTCCACCCCCTTCCTTTCCTCCACCAGGCCCTGCCCTGCCGAGGGGCTGAGAGCCTAGGCCTGCGGGCCTGGCTGCTGACGGAATGTCCCGGGAGAGGAGAGCAGTTGGAGAAGGAGGCATTGTTCCTTCCTGGAAAAACATACCAGCAAGGGAGGGGGCCTGCTGATCCCTGGGACCTCGGCAGGGGATCCTACAGGGAGGTGGGGTCCCCTGAAACCCAGGGCTGGGCTCTTCCAGTAGCTCCCAGGGCTGAGGGGCATGCCAGGGTGGAGGGGGACAGAACGGGTGCGGCAGGAGGCCTGTGGTGGTCGGAGGCTGGGAACAAAGGGAGTGAGAAACTCACGTCAAGAGGCTTGGGTCAGCTCCAGAACAGGGTCATTTCATCTAGGGTGACGGAAAGGCCATCGGGGGTTGCCTGGGGGGTGGGAAGGGCAGGCCTGGCCCTGGTGAAGGTGGCACATGCAGCATTTCTCAGGACTTACCAAACCGCACACCTAAAACCTATGTGTTTCTCCACCTAAAAGTTAGATTACTTAGAAAAGAGGAGGGACCAGCAGATGGCAGGCGTAATGGCTATGTCACTGGACTCCCAATGTAGTCGACCGCGGTTCGAGTCCCGGACCCTGTGGCTTAAGCTTACGCCGGGTGCATGTGCGTGCATGCCCAAGGTCCCGAGAAGAGAATGGAGGAGAAGGGATTATGGCGTGGCCATTCCCCCCGAGGGGCGATTTCTCGCTTTCTGTCTCTCTGTCTCTCTCTGTCTCTCTGGTGAGCACATGGAGATTCACAGGTGGATACGAGACCTCATTAAGGATCGGTACAAACTGGTTAGGGAGACAGACGTAGAGCCCGGGTTGTCACTGTCAATCAGGGAGGCCTTCCTGGAGCAAGAGGCACCTGCTGAGCCTAGGTCAGCAATAGGAAGATGGTCATTGTCTCAGATGTGACCAGTAGCCCCATGCTCTCTGTCCTCGGGCTCTCTACCAATGCCCCCACTCAGCTCGGGAGCCACAGAGCTGACCCAGCTAGTCAAAAGGGACCGACACTGTAGAGCGAGTCTTTTTTAAGCTGCTGAGTTTCTGTTTAGTACAAAGACACAGCCCCTCATCGGGGGAGAAACAGCTCGGAGACAGATTCGGAGCTGTTGCTGTGTCGAGCCTCTGTGACCAGGGTCAGGGCTCACCTCTGGCCCAAGTGCCCGACCTGTCCCCATCTGGCTCTCCCAGCCTCGGCCTGGAGAGGGAGGGTCCAGCCAGAGGCACGGTGCCGTCCCTGCCGTGGTTATTGAAGTGGGCCTGGGGCGGCCGGCAGGCTGGGTGGCGATGCTGGCTCCCGCAGGCCTCAGCCCACTGAGGGAAGGTGCTCCAGGGTGGGGAGGGACCACCCTCCCTCCTCGCCCCTTCCCCAGAAGCTCCAGGGACCAGAGAGCTGAATCAGCTTCTGGCTGGCGTGAGGGCCCGAGGGTCCCCTGGGAAACGACTGCGAACATTCCTGGTTACTTGGGTCATGGGGCCGAGGTGGCCAAGAAGTCCCCCATCAGCCAGGAACCACCTCCCCGTCACCCAACCCATATTCCAAGTGTCTTCCCATTCCAAGTAGGTGAGGTCACTCTGGCTCCAGGACCCGGCTCCCTTGGAGGGCAGGCGCGGGAGTGGGTGCGCCCGGCGGTGCGGGCGGACACATCTGTCCGAGGTGAGGACACCCCTCCACTGCCTCATCCTGGCAGAAAAGCTGACGTGAGGCCTTGGGCCACACGAGGCGCTGGGGGTCTGCACAGGGCTCCGGCCCCCACCTAGCCTGCTCCTGGCCTCCCCAGCTCAGGAGCAGAGAGCTGGACAGAGCTAGAGGAGGACAGACTCACGTCGTTGCTTACCCGAGGCCTGCTCCCCTCTGAGCCGGAGGCCAAGCCGGGACAGGGTCCAGGCCCTCGGGGCCCCTTCCCTGACCCACCCCAGGCCCCTCAACCACCACGTTGAGTCTCTCTTCCCCATCCAGCGACGGGGAGTCCGGACACCTGGGTCTGGTTTCTGCTTCCTCCTAAGAACTCCCAGCCGGGGCTGTCCTGCTGGGGAGGTGGAGGCGGCAGAGCTGCTGGACAGACCCGGGCCTGGCATGCACTGGGACAAGGACCGCGGGGCTGGAGCGGGGTCCAGACTGACGTGGGCCCTGTAGGGAAGGGTGTGGTCAGGCCTGTGGGGGGAGGAGGCTTTGACAGGTGATGGGCCAGAAGAGAGGCCTCCTGGGAAGGCCGAGTGGGTCACCCAGGCTGCGTCCTGACAGCTCGGCACCTGCTGGGGGGATGGTCATTTCCTTTCGGCCCCTCCCTCCCTGGCCCAGTTTTCAACCAGCTCTGCTGTGAGTGTCTGGGACCCACCCCATGCACTTCCAAAGCTGCAGGCTGCAGGGGTGAGAGGGGACTGGAGGGGAGTGAGGACAGGGCGGTGTCTGTCAGGAAGTTACTGGTCCGTGGAGCCCTGCCTCTGGGCCTCTGTTCCCTGCCAAGAACACCCTCTCCTCCTCTCGGGCTCTGCAGACTCCTCCCTGTCTCCCGGCTCTCCCCCCATGGAGCTCCGGCCACCTGACGTCCTTGAGCCCACACCTGAGCACAGAGCCCCACACCCAAGGGGGATGCAAAGGGCGTTTGAGCTGGGGAGTCTCGGCACAGGCCGTGGCCGGCCACCCTCTCAAGCCCACGCTTTCTCTCTGGATCCTCGCCACTGGCTCTCCAGGCCTCCCCGACCTGGTCCCGGACCCCAACTACGTGCAAGCGTCCACCTACGTGCAGCGGGCCCACCTGTACTCCCTGCGCTGTGCTGCGGAGGAGAAGTGTCTGGCCAGGTAAGGAGCTGAGGAGGATGCGGGCAGCGTGGCGCGGGCCCTGGGGGCACCCAGAGCCATGTGCGTGCCAGTCGGGCTGTGAGCCGTGAACCCCAGCCGAGGGCCCCAGACTCGCAGGGCCCTGCTTCTTCGTCTGTGAGCTCACCACCGTGGGAGCAGGAGGGCCCGGGACAAAGTGGACATCCCCATGAGGGACTTTGCGGTGGTGATGAGTCCTCGTCCCGGCCCCAGAAGCATATGCTGCTCATCAAGGACCCACAGTCAGGACCAGCAGATGGTGTAATGGTTATGTCACTGGACTCCCACGTAGCTGACAGTGGTTTGAGTCCCAGACCTGGCAGTGTGAAACCCATGTTGGGTGTGTGTGTGTCCAAAATCTCAAGAGGAGAATGGAGAAGGGACTGCAGTGTGGCCATTTCCCTGGGGGTTGATTTCTCACTTTCTGTCTCCTTTTCTCTCACACCCTATACAAAAATCTTTCTAAAAAAAAATAATAATAAAATAAAAAATAAAAAAACACAGAGGAGGAAAGGGACTGGAACCCTTCAGCTCTGAGCTGCCTAATGAGATGGTTGCTGGTAGAGCCCAGGTTTCCAGTGCTCACACGGGGCTCAGGGGAGTCCTTGAGAGTGCATGAGCCTGCGGGATAGAGGGCGAGATTAGAGAGGACAGGCGCGGCTTCCACTGGTCCAGGCTCTCTGCTGGGCATGGCAGGGGACCAGTGACTTGGGTGACAGAGGCCTCCGGTATGTGTGTGCTGGAGAGGGGAGAGCGTGGCTGACCCTGTGGTCATGGTGACCTGCAGAGCTCGCTCCGGCCGTGTGCCCCTGTGCACGGAACTGGCCGAAGACGACAGAGGCCTGCTGCTGTGTTGGCACCCTCCACGCCCAAGGGCCCGCTTTCCCTGGTCACCTGCTCCTTTGGGCGTTAGAATTCTGTTTACTTTCACTTCCTGCTGTCAGGGAAACCCTTTAGAAATGTCAGCAGTTTGCCACTTCTAGAAGCTCGAGTCTGCTGCCACTCGGCATGGCTGGCCACGTCTGTTCTCTGTAACAAGGGCAGGCGCTTGCACCAGTCTGACGACTCGCTGCTCCTTCATCAGAAGTCCGCCTTGAAGAAAATATAAAGGGAGGAAAGACAGCGCTGGCAGCGTGAACTGAGCAGTTGGTAGCGTAGGTGGTTTACACTCTGGTGCAAGCTCTTGATCTTGTCACGGGGGGGTGTGTGTGTGACAAACTGCATGTGAACCAGCAGCAGTCCAGGGACCTCACACTGGGGACCATGCTGTGGCTCGCCTGTCCTAGGGCCTCCTCAGAGCTCCTGCCGTGGTTCCCCAGGGACAAGGAGCCTGCGCCTCCATGGTGGTAACCACGGTGAGGAGGCGTTTCAAAGCCAACTATGATCGCACCTTTAAGAAGCATCTGGAATGCCCAGACCTTAGACCCCTGATGGGGTGGCCTGTTCTGGGGGATCTCCAGGTCTAGCTGGGGATAGTGGCCCCTCACCCCTGCCCGATGACAGAACTGAGCCACGAGAGCAGGACAAGAGCTCAAAGGAGCAGTTCACAGGCTGGGGCGGGTTGTGGTCAGGGGAGGGACGGTCTGCAGCGGAGGCGGGCACAGGGTGACAGGCCCGGGCAACCCTGCAGGACGCAGCCCTGGAGCCAGAGGGCCCTCCGAGATCATCCCGACTGAGGACTGTCGACCGCGGCCAGTGCACATGCCGCAGGCAGATCCCCGAGCAGGGACAGGCCTGGCTCCAAGTCTCACCGCGAGTTCGTAGCCAAGCCGGGCCCAGAACCTGGCCCCGATGCTTTCCCACGGTGCGCTGAGCCGAACAGAAGGGCAGGATTAGCCGGAGAGAGGGAAGGAGGATGTTTTGTTTCAACCCAGACACAGACAGATTCCAAGCCTCCCCCAGACGAGGCCGAGGGCCTTGGGTCCCGGCAGACAGGAGTCTGGCCGCCTGCTGTGCAGACATACTCTCAGGGAGCTAATCCCCACCGCTGGCACCCCTCGCCTCTGGCCTCAGAACCCAGAGCACAGAGTGCCAGCAAAATGCCCTTGGGGTCAGCGGGGACAGCTGTCAGCTGGGGAGGGGAGGAGCCCGGGCCAGCCCTCCTGTTCTTCCCCCTGCCCCAAATGTGCACTCCTCCTTCCTGTCCCTTTATCTCTTCCCACAAGGCCTGTCTTAGTTGGGAATTTGGGGTCAGCAAGTGAATTGTAAGCAGGCAGTCTGCACCAAACCCAGGCTCCCTGAGCGCACGAGGCAGGCCGTGACCCTGAAACCCTGCGGTGAGAGTTGGGCACTTCTACCCAGCTCAGGGAGCTGCCGGTCGTGCATTAGAGCTCTTACGTGGGGCAATCAGGGCAGACTTCCTGGAGGGAGGGGGCTTGCGTTGAGCCCAGGGGCTAGGTATGCTATGGAGTTCTGAAGAGTTAACCAAACAGCAAACAGCATGGGCAAAAATATGGATTGGGGAAATAATTCCGTCTGTTTGGAAAATGGACTCAGAATCGGGAACCCAGGGCACATGGAGTGGAAGGCAGATGGGACAGAGGAGGCGGCTCTGACGGGCGCTCAAGCCTGTTCCAGGCCCTCGCCGGGACATGGCACACACTGGCTGGAAGCCAGCACTCCATGCACGGCAGGGAAGAGATGCCGGGAGCTCCCGAGCGGATCGTTTGTCCGTGGCCCTCCAGAGAGTTGTGCCCTCTGAGGCAGGCGTCAGGGACCCTCCAAAGGTCACTGCTGGGCCTGATGCCACCCTAGAAAGACTATGCTGGCCACTGGGCCACAGAGTGGAGACCAGCAATGAGGGGCGGCCAGACCCTGTGGGGGTCAGGGGAGCGAGCAGGGGCTGTACCGCCCCACAGCACGGGGGCAGAAGAGGGTCTTCAGGCCCAGGGGGCTGGGAGGACCGTGGTCGGGGTGGAGGTCGGGGTCCTGGCACGGCTCACTCTGGGTTTCGGCCGACCTGGCATGGTCTCCCCTGCCCCCACAGCACAGCCTACGCCCCAGAGGCCACTGACTACGACGTGCGGGTGCTGCTGCGGTTCCCCCAGCGCGTGAAGAACCAGGGCACGGCAGACTTCCTCCCCAACCGGCCGCGCCACACTTGGGAGTGGCACAGCTGCCACCAGTGAGTGCCATGGGGCCGGGCAGGAGTGTCGGGGGCCTTGGCCAGAGCGGGGCTGGGAGAGGGCGCGAGCAGGACCGGGCTCGGGAGGGATGGCCGTGTCTGGAGCCCGGGCCTCCACTGGGGCCAGGGCAGGCGAGCCCAGAGAGGACATGGGAAGTCCTGGGAGCTGCTCTCCTGGGTGGCCTGGCCCGGTGGAGACACCAGAGACGCCGCCTGGTGGGACACAGAGAACAGGAGAGCCAGATGATCAGGAGGCTGTGTCCCAGCTGGGTCCCCCAGCCCACTTCCGGAGGGGACTAGGCCCTGCCCTGCCCTCCCCTGCCCCCAGACATTACCACAGCATGGACGAATTCAGCCACTATGACCTCCTGGACGCGGCCACGGGCAAGAAGGTGGCCGAGGGCCACAAGGCCAGCTTCTGCCTGGAGGACAGCACCTGTGACTTCGGCAACCTCAAGCGCTACGCGTGCACCTCGCACACACAGGTGGGGCAGAGGGGCCGGGCGGGGCCGGAGCGCAGCCAGCCCGGGCCGTCGCAGAGGGAGGTAGAGGGCCAGCGAGGGTGGTGGGTGCCAGGGCCCTGGGTCAGAGCCTGGTCCTCTAGCCACCACCTCCCGCCCAGGCCTGTGGGCTGTATGGAGACAGGAACCTGACAGCCAACTCCGGGTGGCGTGGTGTCCCACGTCCATCCTTCCGTCCAGTCCATCTGCCCAGGTCCCTCCTCCCATCCGTCCTCACACCCTCAAACCGTCCGTCCTTCCTGCCTGTCTCTTTCTCTCCGTGCGTCCACCTGTCTCTCCTGTGCACGCCTCCCAAGTGCCTCTGACCGTCTCTGTCATCTCCCCATCCCTCCACCCGGGGCCCCAAGGAAGGTGGACCCACCCCTGAGCAGCCAGCCTGGGTGGGGCAAGGGAGGAGCACAGAGCAAGCCCCAGGAGGAGGCCGGGGGCCCCGAGGGTTGAGCCTCCGCAGCCTCCTCCCGTCCCGCGCCTCCTTAGGGCCTGAGCCCCGGCTGCTACGACACCTACAACGCGGACATTGACTGCCAGTGGATCGACATAACCGATGTGCAGCCCGGGAACTACATCCTCAAGGTGGGCAGCCTGGCGGAGGCACCAGCTGGATGGCACCCAAGGCTTGAGGCCAGGCGGACACAGCCTCTGGCTCGTAAAGATCCCGAGGAGCCTCGGCCCCAGCTCTGGTGATGCCGACAGACTCTGGCTCTGGGCTCCCTTCCTTTGATTTGCTTTTGCTTTTATTTTTTGATGGCCAGAGGGCATGTTTACTCACCAGAGAGAGAGATAAAGAGACAAAAGGGAGAGAGCCAGCTGGTGTGATGATGGGGTGGCTGGATCCTACGTGGCTGACTGCAGTTTGAGTCCTGGATCTACTGGCTTGGGAAACATACGAGGCACATGTGTATGTGTGCCCACAGTTCCAACAGGAAGGAGAAATGGAGAAGGGACTGCGGCAGGCCGTCCCCCGGCGGCTTTCTTGCTATCCCTGTCTCCCTCACACATGTCCTATTGCAAAAACAAAAAGCAAAGAGGAGAGGGAGAAAGCACCCCCAGCGCGGTGTGTCCACGCCAGTCCCTTCCCATCCCGTCGGGATTTCGGGCACGCACACATGCACACCCAGCGTGTTCAGCCAAGCCTCCAGGGCAGTCTTGAACTGCAGCCTGGCTGCCCGTCTGATGAGGCTCAGCAGAATGTCTCCTCGGGTGACCGGCACGCTCTCTCCTCCCCGACTCTGTCAGTGCATCTCTGTCCCCATGCCTCTCGGTCTCCCGTGGTCTGTGTCTCCATCTCCCTGCCTGCCTCTCCCCCGTCCTCTGGTGACCGGATGAAGAGCAGCCCCTGCTAGAGCCCACTGCCCGTGTCCCGCAGGTGCACGTGAACCCCAAGTACATCGTGATGGAGTCCGACTTCACCAACAACGTGGTGCGGTGCAGCATCCACTACACCGGCCGCTACGTCTCCACCACAAACTGCAAGATCGTCCAGTAAGCCCGCCCCAGCCGCCGCTGTACCGCCCTCTGCCCGGTCCTTTCCTGCCGCCCGGAAGACCGAGGACACCTGACAGCGAGCACAGCCTGGCCTGGGCCAGCCCCACACAAGCACTCACGGGGACTCAGGCTGCAGGGTGCTATTCAGGGCGCGGTGGCACGGCTCCCTGGGGTTTCCCAGTTCAGGCCACGCAGAGGCAGAGTCGACCGCCCAGCGCGTGGGCGCGGCAGTCCTGCTTCTGTGCCTGCCTGGCCTGTGATCTCGGCCCGTCGCCTTCCCTCCCACGGCCCCAGGTGCTCCTCCGGGCCCTACAAGGGTTTACGCCCACGTGGGCACAGTCCCGATGCCCGTCTTCACCAGGCAGACTGGACTCAGCAGTCCCGGATCAGAAGTGACTGCGGGTGGGGTGTGCTGTCCTCAGGCCCGGGTCCCTCTGTGGAGCAAACGAACACAGTCTGGGCACGTGCTGTGGGCAGGGTCTCCAGCTGCCCTGGCACAGCCTGGCCAGGCCAGCCTCAGTCTCCTGACTCCCCACATGAAGTGCCCTGCAGGACGCCCACTTCCGTGCTCACACGGAGCCCCTCCCCATGCCACGCGAGGGGAACGTGCTCGAGTAGAACAGAGCAGCTCCTCTGGTCCTTAAAGAGCAGTCCGGAGGCAGGGGTAGGAGGTTAAGCCAGGGGCCAGGGCACTGACCATAGGCCGTAGTCGGGCTCAGAGTCAGCCCTTTGCCCTCGCTGCTACCGATGACCTAGCCGTGCACAACCCTCCCCCACCGTGATAGTGGCAGTGGGGACACGGCCTCCACTGCAGGACAGAGATCAGGCCACTCAGCGAGAGCCGGACGGGAAGTGCCCAGGAAACAGGGCATGTTGGAACGCCCACCCCTGCCCAGCCCTGGCAGCTCAGCTCTCGCAGGCTGTGTCCAGCACCTCCCTCTCCCAGGGCCTGTTTCTAGCAGCCATTGAAAATTCAGGGCCCAGGACCAGCAGATGGCGTAATGGTTACGTCACTGGACTCCCACGTACTCGACTGCATTTCGAGTCCTGGACTCGGTGGCTTGAAACACACCGAGCATGTGTCTGTGCCCCCGAAGTCCTAAGAGGGGAATGGAGAAGGGATTGCATTGTGGCCATTCCCCCCGGGTGGGGGGTGATTTCTCGCTTTCTCTCTCTCCACCTAGCGCATGTGCTCATAGCAAAAATCTCTCTTATAAAAAAGGGAGAAAATTCAGGGGCTGGCCAGACCACAGAGGCTTTCTAGGAAGTAACTAGGCAGGGAGGAGGGACACACAGGTAGGAGGACGCCGCGGGTAGGGTGGCGAGAGCCTGCAGACCCCACCCCACCTGCTGCTGGCGAGGGAGGGCCACCAAGCAGCACCTCAGGGCCTGGCTGGCCACATCTTAGGCATCGAGGCCCGCAGCAGGCAGAGAAGTAGCTCCAGCCCTCAGCTCCCCCAGGGCCTGCAGGCAGAGGGAGACCATGGCCCTTCCTTCCGAGAGCTCTTTACATAAGTGCCTGGGAAGGCCCCTCTCCTTAGTGAGCCGCCACTGTGACCCTGACCGCAGGCAGGCGGCTGGGCCAGTGCGCTCAGAAAGCCAGATGGAGCATTCCCAGAGGGGCCACGGACTGACACCTGTGGGTTCCCATCGTGTTTCTGAAAAGGAAAAGGGAGGCTTTTTTAAAAAGGACCGAGTTAGGAAAAACACCAAGGAAAGCTCTTCCAGACGGTAGCGGCTCCCCCGATGGCTTAGAACACGGGCTCAGGGCATGGAGGGGGACGCCGAGACTGTGGCGGGGAGGAGGGGGCTGAGAACACCCCCTCTGGAGCTGGGCCCCTTCCGTGGAGCCCAATTCTGGAGGGAAACGGAGGCCCGAGCTGGGGAGACTGCAAGGCCTCCTGTAGCCACCACTGACCAGTGTCTTTCTCTGTAGGTCCTGACCTCAAGAGGGACAGACGCCACCCGTGCCCTTCCAGAGCAGGCCCGCTGCCCAGACAGCCTGCCCCCAGGGCCAGCCCCCAGCCACAGGCCAGGGCGGCTGAACGCCAGGCACCCTCCCTGCCGGCCTCAGGGAGCGAACGTGGACCGAAACCACAGGGATTCCGGATGCCGGCCCGTTTTGTACTTAGCTTCTCTCTGCAGTGCTCGTGGGCTGTTGGCTTTGTTTTCATGTTGGGGCCGAACCACAGAGCAGACTGCTCAGGTCCGGGCTGAATAAAACAAGGGTTTTCTACTCTGTGGTTTGTACGTGGCCTGCCGGCCAGGCTGGTCCCACTGGGCAGGGTCAGGGCCATTCTCCATTTTGTCCTTTCCCGGCAGCTCAGGCAAAGGGAGGGTAGAGGACACGCTGGGAGGACAGCAGTGCCCTCGAGGGCGGCAGGCCGTCCGGAAGCTCCATGGAGCTTAGCCGAGGCTAAGGACGCTGCCTGGGAAGGGACCCTGTCACTGTGGGTGAGGTGCAGCAAGGGGGCTGGGACGGGCAGCCACAGGCCTCTTGACCCCTCCCTGCTCAGCCTGCAGCCCACACTTCCACCTGCCGGCCCAGGGACCTGCCCCCGGCTCTGGCATGCTGTCACTCCTGCCACCAGCCATGTCGTCCCTCACAGCTGAGTGACTGTTGCGTGCCAGGTGGGCGCTGGGCCCACACAGAGAGTCCTACCCCGCTCTCAGGAGCTCACAGGCCCCGGGATCCCAGTGCCCCTGCCTGGGAGACAGCACTGGGGGGTCAGGGAGCCTTCACAGGGCTCCTGCCAGGAAAGAGGGGAGAGGAGGGTTCTTGGCAGAGGGGACAGGCTTCCAGCAAAGGTAGTGCTGTGGCCTGGAGGGCTGGCCCTGGGGGGTGGGGAGGCCGTGCTGCAGCCCTCACCTGCCTGACTGCGCCATCTCCGGGGTCCAGACGCCAGGCCAGGCCAGGGAGGAGCAGGAGGACGCAGCCTCCATCCCGTGGGAGTAAAGTGCTGAGGAAGGGGAGGGACTTGGGCCAGCACCGGGCTCTGGCTTCCAGGGCCAGCTCCCCTGCTCACTGGCTGGGGACTCTGGGCAAGTCATGTGGCACCTCGGGCCTCAGTTTCCCCATCCATAAAACGGGAACAAGCCCAGGCCTGGCTCACTGACACGGACACATGGAGAGCCAGGGAACTGCTGAGTCTCAGGGGTGTCCTGCAAATGGCCGAGGACCCCAGCCCGTGGGCACCCAGAGACTCTAAGGCAGATGCCCCCATGCTAGCCTCACCTGCAGCAACCAGGGCTGATGGGGGGGGGGGTGCTATGCTGCATTTCCAGAAGGGAGGCCGGGAGCTGCCCACTGACCCAGGAGGGGACTCCCAGGTCCCCTCCCTTCTACCATCACCAGCCGGGCCCTGCCAGGGTCCACCTCTGCTGGCTGTGTCTGGGGCCTGGCAGGAGACCAAGGGGGTGCAGTGGTCTAAGGTCACCGTGCTCCTGCTCCCCTGCGTGCTCCTTCTAGCCCACCCCCTCTCCTCGTCAGATGTCCCCAGGAGTGGGCAGGAGAAGGGTCGCTCAGCTCCACACTGTCGAGGGACCCTAGCAGGCAGTATCGAGTCCCCATTCCCAGGGCAGAAAACGGGCTTGGATAACCACGGGTCACCACGGTGGGCATGCCTCGGAGCCCTTGTCCCTGAGCCCGGCCAGGCCGAGCGTGTGTGCGGTGCTCTGAGGAGCAGGTCTGTATCTCCCGCACAGCTCATGCGGGTCAGGCCCAGAAATCAGGGCTGGGAGGGAGGAGGGGGACAGGTGGCTTTTCCAAAAAGCAGCGCCGGACAGGCTGGGGAGTACACAGGCCTGGGAGCTCCCAGACAGGTCTGATAACTACGTGAATGGCAGGGGCTGGTCGACACTGGCGGGTGCCAAGGGGTGGCTCAGGGGTCCCACGGCCTCCATAGTGACGGTAGTTCCCACTTCCCCGGCCTGTTCCTTCCAAGCAAAGCTGCAACACCCAGTCCTCCAGCCTGAGCAGTGGGGACCTGCTTCCCAGCTGCGCCGCCACCTCATCCCTATAGTGGTCCAGGCCCCAGGATGGACACACCCAGCCTGAGCCCCTGCTGGTCACCACAGGGATGGCCTTGCCCATCGGCTGCCCCGGCCACACACCAGCCACAGCGTTGGTGCAAAGGGCCCGGCAGGCCCAGGCCCGGTCGTGCAGGCGGTGCCGTGGGCAGGGCTGGCCCAGCCGTCCTGAGAGAACGAGGCGCTGCCTGCAGGATCCTCGCTGAGGCCTGCGTGAGGGTTGGGAGAGCAGCCAGGCTCCGGGGCCCAGGGCTGTGCGACTGCAGCACCCAGAAAGTCACAGCAGAACTGAGAAGACTGACGAAGTCCTGAGAGAGAACATTCTCCCAGCAAAACCACCCTAAGGAGCGCAGAGGGAGCGGGGTGGCTCCTGGCCCCCGCTCAGTCTGAACGCGAAACAGCCCTTAATCCGACCGGAGTCGCCCCCACCCCAGGCCCTCATGCCAACACCACAGACCACTGTCACTCCGGGCTATGGAAGTGGAAGTCCCGGGTAAAAGGCCGGTGAGTGAGCGCCCGCGTGGGGCCGTCCAGGGCAGCAAGCCTTGGCCCACACGCCTGTGCCCCGTCTGGCCCGGGCAGTTCGGACACGACACTCGCTTGCTGTGGTCCCGAGGGCCCCACTCAGGAAGCAGGTGTGCAAGGCTTGCAAAACACAGAAGTGCCACAGCTGGGACGGTGCTGCTTCCTGGCAACATGTACTTTGCTGGAATACTGTCAGGCTGATAACGGCCGTTTCTCTTCCTTTTGAGATGTTCCTAAGTGTTTTGTTTTGCTTAAAAAATAGGTTGCCTTTGTGGCCCTTCCCCTGCAGGGCTCGACCAGATACGAAGCCTAGCCTGATAGAATTCCCTCTTTGTTGTATCTATATGCAAACCCCAAAAAGCTTGGGGACAGTGCCTGAGGTCCCCAAGCAACTAAGTCCACAGCACAAGGAACTTGACCCAGCTCCCAGCACACCCATGCCAGACGAGGGGTTCCAGGCATGAGGTCCCAGCAGCACCCAGCCTCTCCGCCATGGAACACACTGTCCCTGCACCTGGAAGCCACCGGGGGCCACAGCACAGGCCTGGTTTCCCGGGATGGCCTTCTCCTTTCTCACTCACACCCACTGTCCCTCACCGTAGCCATCGCATTTGGGTGAATTAAGCAGTAATTTTTTTTTTTAAAGAATTATTTTTTTTATTTAACTTTATTTATTATTATATCATTATTATTTTTCAGTTTGATCAGAGAGAGACAGAGAGAGAGAGAGGAAGTGAGAAAGCAAGCCACCAGGTCCGAGACTTGAACCGTGGTCAGCCATGTGGGAGTCCAGCGCCTTTAACCACCACGCCACTTGCCGGCCCCAATTAAGCAGTAATTTTCATGCAAACAAGGGTATACAGTTGGATGAGTTTTGACAAATATATATGATCATAAAAAGACTCCCACAGTAAGAAGTAGACTACTTCTGCCGCCTTCAAAGTTCCCTCGTGCCTTTTTATAATTGGCCAGAGGCACCATGTGCCCACCAGAGAGAGAGAGAGAGAGAAAGAAAGGAAGGGAGTAGGCCTCCTCCCTGAGGGGAGCCAAGGCCATCCCTCCTCCTCCTCCTGTCAGGATTTTGGGTGCATGTACGCATGCACACACACACACATCCGGTGTGTTTTTCAAGCCGCCGGGTCTCGGACTCGAACTGCACACATGCTATGTGGGACTCAGTGCCTTAACCCCCACACCAGCAGGCTCCCCCCAGTCTGACCCGGCCTTTTTGTATTCGATGTCCTAGCCCCGCCCCAGTCCCGGCAAACACTGACTGCTCTCTGTCCTATCATTTGCCTTTTCCAGAATCTCAATTAAATAAGATCATAAAATATGCAGTCTTTTGTACCTAGCTTCTTTCACATCACATAACAGGATGCCTTTTAAAAACTAAAGTTGAAATGTTTTAAATGATCAACTGACATTTCTTCTGTGATGGAGTTTCTGTTCTCATCCGTGGCCCATTTTTAACTAGCTTGTTCGTCTTACTGGTGAGTGGGACGGGTTCCCTCTCTGTTCTAGATACAAGTCCTTCATCAGTTCTGTGTTCTGCAAACACCTTCTTCCAATCTGCATGTTGTCTTTTCATTTTCTTGCTAGTGCCTTTTGAAGAGCAGCAATTTTTAATTTTACTAAGAGCCAATTTATCAGTTTTTTCCCCCTTCTACGGAATGTGCTTTTTGTCCTGTTTAGAAACTGTTACCTAAACAAGGTTACTAAGGTTTTCTCTAAGCATGACTTTAAAACTACATCCCATGAATTTTGACCTATTGTACTTTAATTTTCATTTACTTAAAATATTTCTAACTTTTCTCATGGTTTCTTCTTTGAATCGTAAGTTATTTCTATGTGCGTTGTTTGATTTCCAAGCATGTGGGGAATATCTTTCTGTTATTGATTTATAGTTTAATTTCATTATGATGAGAGAACATACTTTGTATGATTTCAATTATTTTAAATTTGTTAAGATTTGTTTTATGGCCCCAAAATATGGTCTATCTTGGGGAAGTTACAAGCACTCAAGAAGAATGTGTATTCTTGTGTTGTGTTGTTGGGTGGAGTGGTCTCTGAACGTCAATCGGATTAAGCTGACTAATAGCGTTTCGGAGCCGCCCACACCCACCGATGTTCCGGGCACTCGTTCTGTCGAGGAACAGCTTTTGAACTCTTCCTTCGTTCTGTAGGTCTTAATTGTGCACGTCCCGGCTGGCTTTCGCTACACGTGCATTGAGTATTGTGTCTTCTCGAAGAACTGACCTCATATAGTGTCTTTCTTTATCCTTGGAAATCTCTATTTCAAAGTCTAGCTTGTATCATACATATAAGCTGGCTGGTTTTGAATTTTTTTAAACTTGCTGGAGAGTATATGCACTTGCCAGAGGAAGATGGAAAGTGAGAACGTACCCCCTAGGGAAGGGTCACACTGCACTTCCTTCTCCTCCGTTTCCCCCTCCTTTGGGGGTCTGAGTGCACACACCTATGCCTGGCCTGTTTCTCAAGTCGACGGGTCTGGGACTTGAACTGTAGTCAGCCATGAGGGATCCGGCCAACTTCACCACAATGGCATGGACTGGCCCGGCCTGACCCTCTCTTTCATTAGTGTTGGCGTGACATGTAGTTTTTCATTTCTGTGCTTTTAACCCTTCTAGGTCTTTATTTTGGAAGACAGGGGTGGGTGGGATTCAGGAGGGTTTCCCTGCTCCTTTCAAAGGTCTGGCCTGCCCACTCCCTGGTGATAAATGCTGTCGTTGTTACTCTGTCAGGCTCCTGGTAGAGGCTGTTTGTGGATGTGTGTGTTTGGGGGTGACGGGTGTTGCCCTGTCCTCCTGTCCAGCTCTGCAGAGCAGTGCAGCTGGGTCTCAGAGGGTGGGTCTTGCAGTATCCCTGCTCCTCACCCTGTGCCGTCTGTCTCTAGTGGGCCTAGGACAGGAGAGTTTCCTGCCCTCCAGGAAATGCTTGCACCCTGCCCCTCCTCCCGCAGCTGGGATGGGGGTGTGTGGCCCTATGAGGTTTTCTTTGAGAGAGCTGTTCTGGGAAGCGACCCAGGACCTTCGCAGCCACCAGACATCTTTATCTGTTGCAGTTTGTGTTTATGTATTTCTCCCATGAGAGAGAGGACGAGACAGAGAGAGGGGCACCCCCAACAGGGTCGTCACGCCACGATCCACGCCCAGTCTGGGCTGGCCCAGATCACGGGTACGTGCACTTGGCGTGCACAGGGAGGTCCCGGGGGTGAACCAGGACTTCTGCTTTCCTGCAAGTCGGCTTCCTGGGCCCTTACTCTAGACAAGGGGGGCAGCTTCTGGGATCAGGGGTCTTTTGTCATATGGCTGGCGCTGCCCAGCTGTGTCGTCTCTCGGAACGCTCCATGGCCCCCGCTGCACACTGAGTCCTGGCAGTGGCTTCCAGGCCCTCTGGAGGCCCGTCCCCGCCCGCCCCGCCTCCGTGCTGTTCTGGAAGTCCAGGACCTGCTCACGCACTGCGTGGACATTAATGGTAGGGCCGACTGTTTGTGTCTGGCTCTTCCAACTAGAATGCAAATTGCACAGACTGAGGTCTCGCTGCGTCGGGTGACGGTGCGGTGCCACCAGGCAGTACGCACTACCTTGCCTTGCACACGGCGAGGGCACAGGGGCACCCTTCTGGATGAACGACTGAGCAGGGGAGTGTGTCTGCAGACGTATTTGCTGACATCCACTTCTGACAGGTGCTCAGAGTGTCCCGGGCACCGTGCCGGGTGCCTGCTGTGTCACCCCACCTGGACCCTCCCTAGCTCTCCTGTGCTCACTCCCCTTTCAGGTCAGGTGGTCCTGAGGGCCATGCCCAGAGCCCTCGTGTCCCTTAGGGACTGACACAGATCCTTAAAGCCTGAGAAAAAGCCCAGCCTGGTGGCCCGGGCAGTTGTGGACTAAGCCACCGCGCTGGAAGACACATGACTGACCATGTGTTCGGGTCCTGCCCAGTGCCTGGAACACCAGGCTGGCAAGTGCCCAAGATCCCAGTGAAGCAGAGGGCTGGGGCAGAGGACGGCGGCGTGACGAGAACCCGTGAAAGGCGCCTCTCTCTCGGGTGTGTGCACGTGCTTTCTGTCGTGAATAAAATTAACTTTAAGAAAAAAATAAGAAAAGCCTTGGCTCTAAAATGGAAACACTATAGAATAATCTAAATGAACGTTTAATCAAACGTCTGCGAAGTGTCGTTGATGGATGGATGTCATTAACCTGTCGGCCTCTTCAATGGCTAGCTGTCGCGCCCGGCATGGTTTCCTTACACGTGCAGACAGCGTGTACACGATGTTTCTAACTCTCCAGGGTGGCCGCTGGTGACCGCACTGTGCCAGGCACTGCCGGGGCGTCACCCCCAGGGCGTGTGCTGGCGTGTGCACACAGTCACTCCCTGTCGTCACCTTACAGGGACGTGGCAGGTCTCGCCCCGGAATCCCATGTGTTTTAATATTTGCTAGGATGGGGGAGAAGCCTCCAGAAGTGATGGCACCTCATCCTGGGGGGTGTAAACTGCCATTGGGCACAACCGGCCCGTCTCACAGACCTGAGGTCACAGTAGTCAGCCTCCCCCAGTTCTCAGGGCCCAAGCCCTCCCTGCCCTCACTCTCGCCCAGCTCACCTGGCCTTGGGTACAAGAGGGGTGTGTGTGGGGGGGTGGGCACGAATGGTCAGGCCAGGATACTGCCCCCTTCCATGGCGGAGGGCCCTGTGCAATGAGAAGCCCGGCCATCTCCCACATCGCCACCAGATGGCACCACAAGCTCAGGGCTGGACTTCTATGGGTGCCCCGCATGGACCCAGGAGCCTAGGCCCAGCAGGAAGGCCTCTGGGTGCCCGTCCCTGGCTCCTGCTTCGGTATGACTCTGGCCCTTCCAAGGTGACCGCATGGCCTTGGGTGCCCAGGAGCTATGGAGAGCCTCGAGGTCGCCCTGGGGCACCTTCTTATACCCCCTAGGCAGGGATGGCGCAGCTTCCCACCCCCAGGCACGACCCCTGCCCTCCTTCCTCCCTGCTTTCTGCTGGGGTGTGGGTGTCACTCCTGTGTCCCGCCATCACCGTCAGAGCTCTGGACCCCAGTTCCTGTCTACAAACTCCCTCTGTCTCCCCCTTTTCCTTTGCCCACAGGCTCTTTCCCGTGATCAGGGACAGCACAAAGGGAGGAAGAGCCACGAAGGGCAGAGCCGCAAAGACAGAGTTCGTGGAACCAGCGTAATAAAACGTGCTCAGGACCAACACGGGGCACTCAGGCAGCCGAGCACACGAACGGAGACACAGAAACTCCGGTGTGGACGGGAGCCTACCACGAGGCCTCCAGGACAAGAGCGGCATGGTCCTGGGCCGAGAGGACACCAACCCACACCAACCCCGGGGCAGAGCGGACGCCCGGCTGTCGGCCACAGGCCGGCGGGACACGGTAGGGAGCACGGGCGGGTGTCCCCGACTGCGTGCTCGTGTAAACGCCGAGTGGGGCAAAAACTGACATGTCGGATTAAAATAGAGCACATGGAATTCTTTTAGAATCTCAGAATAGGTTTTTTCCTTATGACTCAAAATTCAGATGTCATGATATAAAATATCTACGAAGTACATTTTTAAAATTTCACAGAAAAAAGATCATAAGCAAGTCAAAATAGAAACCAGCAAAGTGGGGGGACCAGCAGGTGGCATGGTGGTTAAGGCGCTGAACACTCCCACATGGCTGACCATGGTTCAAGCCTCGGACCTGGAGGCTTGCTTTCTCACTTCCTCCCCCTCTCTGTATGTTTCCCTCTGGTCAAATTAAAAGGAATGAATGAATAAGTAAAATAAAATAAAAATAAGTAATTATTTTTAAAAAGTTTCTTTTAAAAAAAAGAAAAGAAACCAGCAAATTGGGTAAAAAACGACTTATCACTCATATGAAAAGCGGCTGACCACTCATCTCCCCGATATTTAAAAAGCTCCCAGATATCAAAACAAAGATAGGAACAGCCAGCAGGGGAAAAGGGACGCGGCAGGCGAGACGAGGTCACACGAGAGGCGACAAGGCGTCTCTTAAAGATATGGCCAGACTTCGGCGTCACTGAGAATAAGAGAAACAATTTCAAGAGATTTAAATGGGAAAAATGGTATTTTTTAGGCAAAAAGTGCTCCAAAGACGTGGATACCTACAAGGATGGACGAGAAGCCTCACCCATCACCCCGCCGCACACAGAGCCCCTATAGAACGGAGCGTGGGGGCCAGCCGGGCGGGGGGGGGGGGGGGGGGGGGGGGGGGGGGCTGCTGCAGGCGGAGCCCCGGGCCTGGCAACCCAGGAACATTCTGGGCACGTGACATCCCAACAGAATGGAGGACGGAGAAGGGGCTGGGGTGCACCCACGTCCCCCCAGGGGGTGCCTTCTCCCCTCTGTCTTCCGGTCTCTCTGCCGCCCCCTGGCCACGAGTGTGTGCTGGCGAGTGCCCAGTGACGCTGTTTGCTTCGTTGCTGTGCGTAAGGACGACAAGGAAATCCCCGGGAACGCGATTTGGAGTTTCTTTCCCATGCGTTAGAAAAAAACCCCAAACTTTCTAGGACAGTAACCAGGGCCCGCCGGCAGAGGGCGCCTGCTGCAGGCAGTGGGTCGGGCGTGCAAGGGACTGTCCTCAGTGTGCCCCCGTCGCACCGCCCGTCTGGGGCCCGCGAACGTCCGAGCTCTTCAGAACGGAAAAGCCCATCTCATTAACCCAGGCACACATTAGGTCCAGCGGCACTGCACTGCCCCAGGGAAGCAGGGTTCGAGTCCCCAGCGGTCAGCTGAAAGGCGCCAGTGCCCAGGGTGAGGGGCCGCAGGGCAGGGCCGGTGGGGGAGCGCCCCCTCTCATGCACATGTCCTCTCCTGAATTCGAGGACGACACGTACAGGGACGCACCTACCAGGGCATTCTGAGGACGAAAGTGCAGGTCGGGGGCAGTAGGGGCCCGCCTCCCACCCCGCCCTACTCTAGGTGTCAGTCCCCCAGGGGACGCGCCCCGCAGGGACTCCCCTCTGCTGAATGCCAGCTGTTCTTCTCCTCATGCCCACAGCCCGTCAGCCGCCCCTCCTCGGGACACACACGCCCACGCCCCGGCCTGCGGGATCGTGGCAGCCGCCCCTCCATCCTCACAGGCTTCCCCTAAATCTTCCCGGCCCTTCCAGGCCCGCAGAGACCACCCGGGGTTTCAGTTCCCTCCGTCGTGGTCTCTTATCTCCCCACGCCCCCATTTCCCCTAAAATGTGGTGTCCTCATCCCTGTCACAGCGACAGCTCGGACACCTCGCTCAGGGAGGCCGGCAGAGTCCTGTCCCCGATCCCGAACTGCGCGCCCCTCAGCCCCCTCTCCTCAGGTCCCGGTGAAGGCTCCCGGCCCCTTCCCTCAGGGCGGCCCCTGTCCTCAGGGTCGCAGCCTCCACAGCCGCCCGCCTGCTCCTGCCATGGGGGGCTCCTCCCTATCTGCTTTCGCTAGGAGTTCCCCAGTTCTTTCACAGCTGCTGACAAGGGCCACCCTGACACCCAACGGCGGGACGCCCGCGCAGTGTAGTAGAAGGGGCTGGGAGTTCCCCGCAAGCCCTACACGCAAAGGTCCCGGCACTGGGGCGCAGGCGCACACGTGAGTGGGCCAGTCAGACGCACATGCGCAGCAACAGGCACCTCAGCCCGGCTGCAGGGAAGGCACGTGGACACACGTGCTCAGGAACAGGCGCCTCAGCCACAGCACGTGAACGCACACGTGCCGGAATGTCACGTGGACACACGTGCTCAGAACACGTGCCTGAGCCGCAGCAGCACAGCACGTGGACACACACGTGAGGAAAGGCACGTGGATACACGTGCTCAGAACACGTGCCTGAGCCCCAGCAGCACAGCACGTGGACGCACACGTGCCAGAACGGCACGTGGACGCACGTGCTCAGTAACAGGCGCCTCAGCCACAGCACGTGAACACACACGTGCCGGAACGTCACGTGGACACACGTGCTCAGAACACATGCCTGAGCCACAGCTGTGCCGGAAAGGCACATGGGCGCATGTGTGTGGGGAGATTACCTCAGGCGCACTTGGGCAGTAATGGCTTGCGCTCAGTAACGGCACCTCAGCCGCACCTGCACCAAGAACACGTGGCTCCGAGCACCCGTGCTGGCATGGCACGTGGACGCATGTGCTTAGGAACGGCACGTGCACACGCATGCGCAGAGAAGTGCTCACGCAGGCGGGCACGCGTAGGAAGACAACTCAGTGGGGACGGGATGGGAGAGGGCCCAGCAAAGAGCAGACGTCACCCCATGGGTCTCGGGGTGGTGGCAGCACACGGGGTCTGGGGGAAGACTTGAACAGTTGGGGCGGGAAAGCTGGGGTGGCCCAGGGGCAGCTGAGGCTGCTTCTCACAGGGCTGCCTGGTTTAGGGGGCTAGTGTCTCCCCACAAAACTCTCCAGGAAGCTGGACCATGTCCTTGGGGTGGAGGAGGGCGGCCGGGGCGGTACCTCCATGCCATTCAGTCACCCAGTGAAGTCACGGTGCCCCCGCCCCTGCCCAGTGGTTCCGGCCCGTCTGCGGCACGCATGGCCGCCCCTCCCTCCTGGGGAACTGACACCCTCAGAGAGCTGAGCCCTCAGGCGGAGCCCCCGAGAAAAGGGGGCGCTTCAAGGGCTCCAGGGTCTGCGCCGCGCCCGAGCCGCCGTACACGCGCATGCGCGCACACACACACAGACACGTTTATTGGTCAAGGCTGTCCTCCATGCTGTCCGGCTCGGCGGGCATGCAGCCGGGTGGGCGGGAGTCAGTGCTCTGGGGGGGACAGGGCCCAGGGCTATGCGGCAGGCCCCGTGTCTCCACATCACCTCACTGGCGGGCCGGCCCAGCCCGAGTCCCCCGACCCCTGCTGGAGCTTGGAGCTGAGCCTGTGCTGGGGTGACGAGCTGCCCAGGCTGCTCTGAGGGTCCTGTGCCACCGTCAGGGTGCCTGGCCCCGGCTCGGCTGGGCACTCACTGGGGCCGTGGGGCCGGGGCTTGTCCAGAGCTCACTGCAGGGACAGGGGCAGCCACCTAGCCCGGCCTCTCCCAGCCCCACTCCATAGCTCCAGGCTGCACCACCAGCTGTGAGGACTCTACAGTCTGTGGTGGAGTGACGCCTCCTCCTCCAAGAGGCCCCCCTGGCTTGGCACCAGGCTCAGGGCTAGGGTGTGGACGGTCAGTCAAGGCTACTACTTCAGGGCCCTGAGGACGGCCTCCAGCTTCATGGCCACGGCCAGGTCACCTGTCACCTTCAGCCGCCCGCTCATGTAGGCGCCCAGCGGCCTCAGCTCCCTGCACAGCAGGGCCCGCAGGTCCGCCTCGGCCAGCTCCACCACCACGTCGGGGACGCCGTCGGGCACCCCATGTCCCACCCGCCCTCGTCCTGTGGGGAAAGAAAGCCTGCATTAGTGGGGGACAGCGAGGGTGGCACCGAGTGGGGGCGGCAGTCTCCGAATGGCAGGCGCAGGGAGAAGGGCAGCTGTGCAGGGACTCTCGGTGCAGGGCCCGCCGTCTGAGTGGCCCCGTGGTGGGCAGGGAGGCCGACATCTGGAAACGGCACCTGCACCCCTCCTGCTGTGGCCTCCCTGGGCAGGGGCGGAGCAGACAGGCCTGGCGGGTGGCGGGGCAGGAGGGCGGCGCACCTGAGCTGAGGTCCAGGAAGTAGATGCGCTGGGCGCCCCCGGGCAGCACGACGTTGAACTGGTAGCAGGCCCCGACCTGGCTGACCAGGGCCTCAGACAGGAAGGGCTGCAGGACGGCCAGCAGCCCCTCGGCCACGGGCTGCGGCGGGCACGGCTGCGGGCAGGGCCGGGGTCCGGTGGGAGGCGCAGGTGGCTCGGCTTCGCTCACCAGCTCCACCGTGTCCACTGGGGCCCACAGGGAGGAGACAGAGGTCGGCGGGGCCGAGGCAAGGACCCAGGACCCCCCGGCTGCTGGCCCTGTCACAGCCCCTTCCCGCCTCTGTTCAACACCCCCCGACCCTGTCCTGTCTGGGTCCCCTCGCTGCCTTGGCACCAGTGCCCTAGGACAGGGTGGGAGGGAGGCTGGGCAGGGCAGGCTCACCTGGCCCCGGGGGTGGGGCGCCCCCTCCCAGGAAGTGGAGTGCCAGCTGCTGGAGGGTGCCGTCCAGGCCGGGCACGGCGGGGCTGTCCTGGGGTGGCTGCAGCACGGCCTCCAGCGCCAGCTCCACGCGGTCCACCTCCAGCCCCCAGGCCCTGGTCACGTCGTTGATCTCTAGCTGGGGACAGAGGGCGAAGCAGGAGGCAGTCACCAAACCGATCCCGAGCACCCTCTTTGGGCAGGCTGTGGTGGCCGTGCACGGAGGTGGCGGTGCCATGTGCACCCCACGCTCCCAGCCTGGGAGGGGGACGGGAATGAGCACCTACAGGGAGGGCAAGGCCAGCAGGAAGGGATGGGATTCGGCCCGGGGAGAATTCTGTTCCAGGTGGGGAACAGCAGGTGCAAGCACCCAGACAGAACCCAGAGGTCCAGGGACTAGGAGAAATCTGGGCTCTACTCGGCGGGACCCGCGAGTGTGGGCCAGGGGACACGACAGCTGAGGGGTCAGAGGCGGCCGGGGCTGCTCCTGCCCCCGCGGTGTCTTCTGCAGCGATGAGCAGCCCCAGCTAGGAGCTGGAGCAGGGTGGCGGCAGGCAGACTCGGGGTTTGGGAAGGCCGTGTGGCTGCTGCAGACACTGCACTGGGAGGGTGGCGGGCGGAGGCATGGGGACCACCTCGCCTCGGTTTCACGCTGCACGCAGGAAATGGGGCCACTCCAGTGGGGGAGGGTGGGGAAGCTGGGGGCCGAGACGTGGTGAGGGTGGACGGACTGACACTGCTCGTAGAGGGGCAGCGCACTGGTCGTGGGCGTCCCCGGGCACGGCCCAGGACACGCAGGTGCGGAGAGGACAAGGCGGTTTGTCACTGGGACAGCCCGTGCCCAGAGGCAGCTGGATAAACGGTGTGGGGGCACAGGTGACCCAGGAGCTGAGAACCCTCCGCCTGGACCATGGCTTCAGGGAGCTGTGCCAGGTTTCCCAGGGGAACAGATCGACCACAGGTGCCACCTTGGTCTGTGCCACGGTCCCCTAGTGACTGTCACATCGCAGCACGGGACTGATTGCACCAACTGGCACCAACTGCCAAAGCGATGGTGCAACAGACCGAGGTGGGCCCCGCGGGGAGACGTGGTGTCCCCGAGCGCAGCGGAGAGGCACGTGCACAGGAAGCCGGGCTTGGAAAAGCTGCCGGCACCCTGGCAGGATGGAGGAGTGGGGGACAGCGCGGCCAGGTCCGGGAGCAGAGCGTCCTCTCTCACGCGCCCTCTGGCATAAAAATGGAGTTATCCATTTGATCTGTGTGGAGGGGAGGCCTGGCCCTGCCCCTGTGCTCCCCGACCACGGCTCTTGGAGGCAAGTGGGGTCACCCTGAGCCTCAGTCCCCTCCCTCCATAATGAAACGCAGCACCGATCTGAGCCCGAGACCCACGGGCAGGCGAAGGACTTCGTGAGCCACAGCCTGCGCTCGCCGGAGCCACTTCAGGCCCACACCCGGCCCCGCTCGGGGTGTCACTGGCTGCTGGCCCACGTGGGGCCCTCGGGGCCCGCTCACTTACTTCACTCCCTCCCCAGCCCTCTAACCCAGTTTCCTCGGGCAAAGCAGAGCAAAGTGGAGGGGGCAAAGGCCACCCCTGTTCTGTCAGGACACAGGAAGAAGCACGAGTTGGCTGTGACTAAAAGGGACATGCCAGTGCACGTGTACTCAGCTGACCCTGTCTTGTGTCGGGTGGATTTAAGGCGGGGACAAAACATGACGCTCTCAAGGCTGACCAGGGGAGGCTTTGGGTTCAGGTCTGGAGACCCCGAGTACGAGGGCACGTGTACAAGGGCTGGGGGCTCCTTCCTCCTTCCTTTGGGTGTACCGGGGACTCAGGCCTGCAGTGGGGCCCGTGGGGGCAGCAGAGCAGTGAAGGGCAAAACCTCGGAAAGCGCACCCTGGGGGTTTCCACGGGGCCACTTTCCCCCTGAGGGACGGGAAGGTCCACCCAAGGGCACCACCGGAGCCACCGCTGCTCGCTGCTCGGTGGCCCCGACTTGCAGCCCCCCAGACGCCGGCTCCTCCCACGTGGGCCACTCTCGGGCGGAGGGCGGCCAGGCCAGCACTCTGGCCCCGGGAGCCACCCTGGGAGCTGCCTACCAGGAGCTGGTCTCCGATCCGGAGCTTCTCCATCTGGATCTCCCGCAGCGGCCTCTTGAGCAGGGCCTTGGTCATGGCGTTCTGGGCCGTCATGCGCGTGGCTGTGTTCAGGTCCTTCACGGTCATCACCGACAGTACCGGGTCCCAGATGCGGAACTGGACGTCGGCCCCCACGGACAGCACAGCCCCGTCCTTAGAGGCCAGCTGTTGAGGGGGCCGTGAGAAGGGAGGTGCTCAAGCCTGGGGCGACAGGTTAGGCCACCGGGACCACCCAGCCCCACCCGCCCGCCTGGCAGCTAGCGCCACAGGGCAGCACGGGGTCCCCACGGAGGGGTTGGGGTGCGGTGTAAGGAGTGCTCCCAGTCCCCCAGCCCGAGGTCCTGGCGCCCACCGTACACGGCACAGCCCCGCTCTCACCTTGCAGGGAGGGACGTTGAAGGCCCGCGTCCTCAGATCCACCCTCTGGAAGGAGTCGATGAAGGGCAGGAGCAGAACCATGCCAGGCCCCTGGGGCGTGCGGATCCGGCCCAGCCGGAACACGATCATCCGCTCGTAGGTGGGCACGATCTGTCCGGGAGGGCAGAGGAAAGAAGGTGGTGCGCTGAGGCTGGCCAGTGACATGTGCCCAGGTCCTCGTCCCTCTCTCCTCGGTCACATCAGGGCCAAGTATCCTTAGCTCTGTTTCCAGAACTGAAGTTCAAAACCTTAAGTGACTCACTCACGCAGTCCCTGAGTGAGACAGGCGAGGTCCACACGCAGTTCCCAATGCCTCCAAGGGCCTGCGTCCCCACCGCCACCGTGTACTGACTTGGTCCCTGGGAAACCCGTCAGCCCTGTGGTCTGAAGCTGGCCACGACTAGCAGCAGGAACCGGTCTGCCCCTGGGCTACTTAGGGAAAGGCTGGCTGCTCTAACAGCAAAAGGCTTGCCAACTTCAGGTCCCTGGAGCCCTTGAAGAAGCAACTCAGTCCAAATTGAGGAATGAAGGCCCAGAGAGGCAAAGTGACTTGCCCAAGGTCATGCAACAGTTTTGGAACTAGGGTCTAGGCCCATCTAAGGACTCCCTTCTAGAGCACAAAAACCCATGAACTTTCTAGAGAAGCGACTGTTGCCCAGGGCCACGAAAGGCAGGGCCTGCCTGGGCACCCACCTTCCCCACAGCCCGCAGGTGTGTGCTCTGGGGCTGTTCATTACTCAGCCTTTCCCGTCGCACCACCCCTGGCTGCAAACCAGGCCCGAATCCCTGCGGCACCTGCTGAGCCAAGCTGGGGTTTTCAGCTCTGATCCTGCCTAACCCGGGGGAGGAAGGAAGATGTGCAAACATGTCCATGTGCACCTTCAGGCTGGTGATCTGGACAGGCCGTGGGCATTGGGGAGACTTGTTACTACCCCTCACTGGCCCCCAGTGTGACTTTCGACAAGCCTGAGCCTCCGTTTCCTCCTCTGTAAGATGGGAACGAGCAACCCCTGCAGAGCCGCCTCGCAGAGATGTGAGAACACAGGGGCAGAGGACGGGGAGCTCTTTCGTCAATGCCCAAGCTCTCAGTGGGGCCCGACCACCCCGGGGCTGACCCAGCTCACCTTACCTTCAGGGCAAACCAGCCGGAAACGGGGAAGGTTAGCAGCAGCAGCACAAACCCCAGGAAACTGATGAGGCTGTGGCAGAGGCAGGAGGGCCAGCTCTGCGGCACGTCTGGGGACAAGCGAGCAGAGTGGCAGTCAAGCGCGGTCACTGGACTGGGCAGGGCAGCTGCAGCCAGTGAAGCTGGTCCCATCCTTTGCCCACCTTACCCTCAGGGGCTCCTTGCCGCACAGACCATCTTCGGGCAGGTGCTAGTTAGGGACTGTCCCCTCCCATACATCCACACAACCTGTCCCTAGGCCAACAACCCTCGCACAGTCTTGTTCTCTGCCAGGCAGCAACCACTGGATCCCAGAGCCTGGTCCATGCGACGCTCCCCTTGCTGGACTGAGCAGGGGTCAGTCCCTGTCTAATTCATATGCCCGCCCGGACTGGCATAGCACCAGGAGCCCTGGGCCCCTGTAAACTCATGCTGGGACACCCCCCACCACCACCAGCACCGAGCCCTAGCACAGTCTTTATCAAGATCATGCTAACTCCACCCAGAGATGGAGCACCGAAGCCTCAGCAGTGGGATCCCTGGACGAGGCTAAGATGTTCTTCTCTACTCTTCACCCATTGTAATGCCCTAAATACCACACACACACAAATGCATTCTTAAATTCAAGCAATTTGTTGTGTGTGTTGGAAAGAGAAGTCAGGGTCACTGGAGCCAAAGGTCCTGACCCTGGAGAAGCAGGAGCCCAAGGCAGGAATCGAGCTGAGACAGCCCTCAAAATCAGGATCAGACTTTTCTGCATTCCTTCTTCTCCCCACCCCAGGCAGGAAGCAGATGGAATTTCTGCTCCATTCTTCCAGGGAGCCCAAACCCTCCAGGTTCTCAAGCCCCCAGGTACTAAGGCTCCACTTCCCCACCGGGTGTGACCCTCCCACCCCCCAGCGTGCGGAAAGGGGGCTACCTCGCGGTAGCCGGGTAGCTGTCCCTAAGGCTGAGTGTGGGGTCCCGCCTGAGGACAAGGGGCCAAGGAAGGCTCTGGAGCTGCCAGGGCGAAAAGGGGCTCAACAGGGAGCGCAGGGTCTGCTTTTGTGGCTTCCGATCTTCACCAGCAAACGGGGAGGTGCCTGCTCCCTGTTCTTCCAGGGGTGCCCCTCGGGCAAGGAGTCTCCATTTCTCGGCAGCAGGTGCCTTTAAGGGGCTGACACGGCCTCTGCCTAGACCGCTTTCTTTCTATGCAAAACGGGAACTTCAGACCTTTGCCCAGGCCTAACCAGCGGGGGATGACGGCGGGGGGCGAGGTCTGGCAGATGGGCGGGTGCTACGCGAGGCCGATCGGCGCCACACCGGCGCCCAGTCCAGCCCCTCTCCACACCGCGTCCTCTTCTCGGTCCCTCCCCTTCGGTGCGCAGGCAGAGACTCGGCCTGGGGGCGCTGGCCCGTCGCTCCCAGGTCGCGGTGCCGGGCAGCCACTCACCGGCCCCCGGCCCCACGCCGCCCGGCTCTGGGGACAAGCAGCCCTTCTGCGAGCCCAGGAAGCCAAAGCTCGACTGCTGGAAGCGGTCAAAATCCCCCAGGGGCAGTGCCCGGTACCCGGACCTGCCGAGCATGACTCCTCGCAGGGGGCGCGCCCCGCGCCTCCAGGCGGTACCCGCGCAGATCAGCCCCTGCCGCCCCGCCCCTGCCGACCGCCGCTTCCGGCTTCCGACGCAGAGGCAGGCCGGGGCCCGCGCCCGCCGTCGACAGCTCCCCCTGCGCGGGGAGGACCGAACTGCGGCTGCCGATCGGGGGCCGTGGTCCGCAATCCCGGAGCCTCCTGGCTCCTGCTCTTGTCTGAGTTTAGGAAAGGTGGCGGGGAAAGCGGGCTTCCTAAGAGGGTGTTCAGGAGCCGATCTTGCCCAGAATCCCAGAAGCGCCTGCTAGGCCCTCCCGGCACTCCCTCCCTCCCCAGACCGGAGAGGGGCGTGTCTATCAGACCTAAGGCCTTTTCTGGGCCTGGTTAGCTACCTACTCGCCTTTGCTACCCAGCCCAGGGAGCCGCCTGGCAGAGCAGGTCTGCTCATCTTGGGATGCTGGTGTCGCCAGGTCACTGCGATCACGACCAGAGGGAGGACTGAACCATTGCACAGAGAAAGATTTCAAGCGCAGACCTTAGGGAGCTCGGCAGGGTAAGGGGGGGAGGAGCATCCTAGGTGAGACACTCCTGAAACCCAGGTGACAGCGAATCTTTTCCGGGCAGTGTTAACTCCCGACAAGATGTTGGGGCAAGCTGTCTTCCAAAGTGAGCGAAGAAACTAATAAAGCCGTCCCTGCCCTCGGGCCCCTTAGTGCCACCCCCCACCCCACTACCTGCTTCCACAGGGGGCTGCCCATCCGATTTGGCTTTTCCTGTCTGGTGGTCTGGTACTGAAGGCCTGGGAGTACTGATCAGGTGGGAGGATAGGGCAGGGCCCTGGGGCCTCTCACAGCCCCCAGAAGTTGGGTCTCCCCCCAACTCCTGACCCCCCACCCCACACATCTAGACTATACTTTACAAGAGCAGCCAGCACCTCGTCACTATCTTTCTAGTCTGTTCCCAACTTGGAACAGAGCACGACTGGCACATAGGCTGGCACAGGGTGGGATGGCTGAAGCCAGGCACAGGCCCGGCCAGCAGCCTGGCACTGTGGTGCTGTGGCCCTGTTCCCCGCCAGCTGGGTCTGCATGCCTGTCCACCCACCAGGACCTCACAGGCTCTCGCTTCGCCCTTTTCAAAAGGACCTATTAGCCCCAGCCCCAAATATCTGAGACATTTTTGATGAGAAGGACACCTTCAAAGTTCACAGGTGGCTTGGGCATTTCCTTGTTGGGGATACTGCCTCTTATATGTGTCTCTCATCTTGCGCTCTGCCAAGAGAAGGCAACGTCTTGGGCAGGAGAGAAGCCTAAAGGGTCAAACCGGGTGTGGCTGGCATGTCCGGAGGAAGGGGACAGGAAAGGGGACACAGGCTAGTGAGGAACTCCTTGGGCTCAGAGGAAGATTTCCACTTGGAAGGAGGGACGGAAGGCGGGCTGCTTGATTTACTGCAGATGGGGGGGGGGGGGGCGTCTCAACCAGAGACAACAACTGAACAACCCAGATGCCGTAAAAAACCACCTGGCTGCTGTCTCAGGACTGCTTTAATCACCCAGCCCTAAGTCCCTTAAAAGTCCCCGGCCCCCCCACCCTCCAGGGCGGCATCTGGCCCCTTGCCTCCCTTTGGAAAATATGAAGCCTTTTCTCTCCACGTACTCTGAGTCTGAATTCTTTCTCTTTTTTTAATAATTATTTTTATTGGACTTTATTTATTTTATTTACTTTTAATTTGACCAGAGGGGGACACAGAGAGAGCGTGAAAGCAAGCCACCACGTTCGGGACTTGAACTGCAGTCGGCCATGTGGGAGTCCAGCGCCTTTAACCACCGCGCTACCTGCGGGCTGCAGAGTCTGAATTCTTTCACAGCCTGCAAACAGGTCACTCTAAGGCTTTTCACTCGGCCAGTTCCCCCTGCCTCCCGACTGACCACCCCAGAGTCAAGGTGTCCCCCACTGTCTCTAACTTGCCTCTCCTCCCCGCACCCACAGCCATTGTCCTGGACCCGGGTTGTCAGAGCGACTGTCCCAACACCACAGCTGATCATGCTGTCCCTGGGTCCAAGCCCTCCCCAGCTCTCCAGCGCTCAGGGACGGGTCCAGCCTCCCCTGCGACCTCTCCCCAGCCCATTCCATCTCTCGCGAGTCCCCTTACATCGGAAGGTGGCCCACACCGCAAACCGCGATAGTCCCCGCGAGTCCCTGCACCTTTCATACAGGCTGCTGTTTAACGCGTCTCCACCCGCCGGGGCCCAGGGAATTCCCGGAACTCTTTCAAGCTCCGCTCAGAGGTCTCCTTCCCAGCCGCTCCCAGCGCCCCGGAACGACTCGGTTAGGGGGTGCTCGCGTGAAAACGAGGGCGGCGTGGGACGCATCTCGGCTCCCAGCTGGAGAGGCCGTGTGTGCTGAATGAATGGATCGCAGCAGGGGTGGCCACTGCGACCACCGGTCAGCTCCGCCTCTGTCCCTCTGCCGTAGGCTGGAGGGCCGCCCCCGCTCCTGCCTCTGCCCCAGCCCGCTCTCCGCAAACCCGCAGTCGCCTCCCCGCCCCTGGAACCGCCCCCGGTCCTGTCTCACTTCCTCCCGGGAGGCGGACCCTTTCGGACGGCTCGGGCGCCACCGCCAGTGGGCTCACGCCTCCCCAGTTTCTCCTCCCACCTCCCAGGATCCAACCCGGAAAACGAAACTGCACGGTGGTCCACGCAGCAGGAGTCCGCGCCCTCCAACGCTCCGGGACCCCTGCAGGACCTCGCCCTGCCGCACGCGCCCACCATGTCTCCCCCGAACGCCCCCCCAGAAGACCACGAGCCCGGCCCCAGTCACAGCCCCGCGGAGGTACTGCCGGGTTTGGGAAAGACGGAGCTCAGGCTCTGTGGCGCGGGGAGCTGGGAAGGGGCGTCTAGTGGGGAACCCAGCCAAGTACTTGGAAGTGTGACCCCAGAGGGAACACCAGACACCAGGGTCTGGGCTTTCTGGACGGGGCAGGTAGGGAGAGAAGGGCAGAGCAGAAAGGCCAGGAGTGAGGACTCAGCAGGTGGGCAAGGTGTGGAGGGTCCTGGGGCGGCGGGGCTGTCCCCAGCCAGGGGCTTGGCGGCTGAGCCTGGGCCTGGCTGCTGGGAGGGAGAACGCAGAGGGCAGCCCTACTGACTGGCCTGCAGCCAGGGGCTTACCCCAGGCGGGGCCAAACCAAACCCAAGTTCCTGGATCCCATAGGAGGCGGGAAAGTGTGGCCCCGAGGTGAGGGACCTCCCAGCTCCTCTGGTTCCTCCTTAAGGAAACGCCTGGATCCTTCCTGGGAACACTTTCCTGCCCAGCCTGAGAGGGTTAGATTTTCCTGGAAGTTTTGCTTGGCCTTCTCCTGGGTCAGCTGCCCACCCCCGCCCCGCCCCTACAAGAACGCGGGTGCTTGCTCTTCTCCCAGGCCGGTCTGCTCCTGGGTGAAAGCACACACACCACCACGCTGCAGGAACTTACGTTACCAGCATTCCTGTAGCTAACGATGTCTGTCGGGGGCAGATTGATAAGTGCGGGGGTTGTGATAAGCAGTTTTGTGTGTGTGTGTGTGTGGTGAAATATGCATATCATTGAAATGACTTTGCTAAGTCAGTGGCAGTAAGTATAGACACAGACCGTCCCCACTGTCTTGTTCCAGAACTTTCCCATCACCTCCGAAACTATACCCTTTAACCTGTAGGGAAGCAAAAAAAAAAGGGGGGGGGGGGGCTTCTGTCCATCCTTCTAGATTCTTTGGCAGGGCTACAAATTAAATTGACAGATGAACAGAGAAAAGCCACATGTAATTACGTGTGTACGCATGGCAGTCTTGCAAAACATGACCCTCAACGCTTCGAATGACTGAAGCTTATATAGTGTCCAGAGCTAGAAAAAGGAAGGGGGCTTGGGGCTTCTGGGGCTGGGTGACACAGGTTGTAGGGCAGAGGGAGGGAGTACGTGGTGAGTAAGGGGGTCTTGTTATGCAGACACAAACCGTCTCAGGTGGGGCCAGATGGCACAGCAGTAACACGATGGCCTGGCAGGCTGGACACCCCTGGGAGGTCCTCGGTCTCCCTGTGCAAGCCAGGTGGGCAAGGCACATGGGCCTGTGATCACAGTGAGGCCGGGCTGGGGCTTGGCATGGAGACCCTGTTAGGTGGCCCCCTGCCCTGCTCTCTGTTGTCAGGCTTTACATAAACTTAAGGAACAGAACCAGCAGATGGCGTAATAGTTACGTTGCTGGAATTCCACATGATCGACTGTGGTTCGAGTCCCAGACCTAGCAGCTTGAAGCACTGGGTGCATGTGTGTGCATGCCCAGAATGGAGGAGAAGGGACTGTAGCGTGGCCATCCCCCTTAGAGGGGTGATTTCTCGCTGTCTCTTTGTCTCTCTCTCCAGCTAGCACATGCTCCCTATAGCAAAAATCTCTCTAAAAAAATAAATGAAAGTAAATAAATAAATAAACTTAAGGAACAAAAGTCTCCCATTTAGTAGCATTTGTTCAGAGCAGCCTTCATCCTGATGCAGATGCTTGTACTAATGCCGATTTCCCTTGGAGATGTACCTTGCTTCATAAAAGGACAGCTTTCCATAGCTGCTCGTATGTCTGCAGAATCAACAGCTCAAAATATGCCATAGAGATCGACTTTGGGGTGGCGTATTCCAGTCTCTTGGGGTTATGTTTTGGGGTGGCGTGTCCTGAGCCCCAGTGACCCTCATTCCCCCATTCTTTAGCCCTCGATGACCTCTAATCCACTTGCCTATTCTGGGTATCTCACGAAAGTGGAATCGCACAGTATTTCTTGTGTTTGGATTATTTCACTGAGCATAATGTCCTCAAGTTCATCCATATTGTAACATGTGTCTTTTTAATGCCCCAAAATATTTCCCCCTCTCTCTTTCTCTCTTTTGGAAAGATTTTTGGTATAGGGCACATGCACTTGCTGGAGAGACAGACAGGGACAGAGACAGACGGAAAGTGAGAAATCACGGTCCGGCAGGATGACCACGCCATAATCCCTTTTCTTCCATTCTCCTCTTGGGATTGTGGGCACACATGCACATGTGCCCAGCGTGTTTTAAGAGTCCAGTACTCGAACCACGGTCGACTACGTGGGAGTCCAGCAATGTAACCGTTACACCATCTACTGGTCCCAATGCTGACTAATACTTCGTTATTTGCACTGGCCACATTTCATTTACCCATTCATCTGTTGATGGATGCTAGGTTGTCCTCCCACTCTCCCTCCCCTGGCCATGTGGCTAGTGCCACTGTGAATCCTGGCATTCAAGCGACTGTCTGGGCCCTGCGTTCTATTCTTTTGGCAATATTACCAGGAGTGGAGTTGCTGTGTGGCGTGGTGATTCCGTGTGTAACTGTGCGGACCCCCAAACTGCGTTCAGCGCTCTTTAGGAGGTTCTCAGTGTACCCACCTTCCGCACTGAGGCCCTTGGGGGCGGGATGTTGCTCTGCATCAGATCCTTTCCTCTCAGGGCGCAGCTCTGCAGCCGATTCGAAGTAGATACAGTAAATTGTGCAGTACGAACTGGAAGGCCTGAGTAAATGGGAGCATCGGGGATGACAGGCCAGAATTTTGCATCGCCCGGGGACCACTGGGAATGGAACATGAAGTCCACTCCTGCCTCCAGTTATACGGGCCGGTGGTGGGTGGGGACGGTGGGCGGGGACTCCAGGGACTTCTCCAGGCCTCACCCTCCTCTCTGGTCCCCCAGCAAGGTGCAGAGGAGTTCCAGTTCCTGCGCTGCCAGGCCTGCAAGGCTGAAGCCAAGTGCCCCAAGCTGCTGCCTTGCCTACACACACTGTGTTCACGATGCCTGGAGGAACGAGGCATGCAGTGCCCTATCTGCTGTGTTCCGGAGACCCCGGGCTCCGGTGCTGTGGTCCCGGCCCTGGATAATACCTTCTTTGAGAGTCTGCAGGGGCGCCTGTCAGTGTACCGGCAGATCGTGGACGCGCAGGCGCTTTGCACCCGCTGCAAAGAACCTGCCGACTTCTGGTGCTTTGAGTGCGAGCATCTGCTCTGCACCAAGTGCTTCGAGGCGCACCAGTGGTTCCTAAAGCACGAAGCCCAGCGACTGGCGGAGCTGCGCAGCCAGTCCGTGCGCGAGTTCCTGGATGGCACGCGCAAGTCCAACAATATCTACTGCTCCAACCCCAACCACCGCACCTCTGCACTGACCAGGTGAGCCGGTGGCCAGGCCCGGCTGGCTAGCCACCAGCCAGGTGGACAGTGAGGGGAGCAGAGGTCGAGAGCTGCACAGTTGGGGACCAGGAGCTTCTGAAGGGCTTTGCAGCTTTCAGCAAGGCCTGTGGACCTGCAGCCATGACCACAATTCATGCTTTCAGTCCTTCCTAAGCAGGTGGATAGTAACAGTTTCCAAGTTCCCTCTGTAATGAGCAGTACTGCAGAATCATTCTTGCACCCGTATTCTTTTTTTTTATAAATTTTAGAAGTGTCATTGCTGGGCGAATAGGTGTGAGAAATTTGCATTTTGATGTATGTTACCAAACTACTTTTGAGAAAGTCTTACAGTGAGATTTCCCCTAAGTGCCCACAATGGAAGGCGGCTACAGTCTAGGATCAGAAGTAGGTTCTGTGTTTAGTTTCTATCTGAGGAGTTGAAACCGTAACACCCAGCAGTGATAGCTGGGGTGGCTGTATAGAAATAAATACCTACTCCAGTTACAATTATCTTTATTAAACATATTTTAATTCAGTTTTTACTAGATAATACATTTGTAACCTATGGGACACACAAAATTTGTAAAGAGAGAGAGAGAGAGAGAGCAGTCCCATCTGCCTAATTTCCACCATCTCCCCACCCACAGGTAACCCTCATTAGTAGCTTTGAATTTCTTTTTCAGTTTCTTTGTGAACCTGTGTGTAGATAGCATTCCGTTTTAAAGTCCCGTTCTCTCCCCTTTTAGCCAAAAAGGTCGTATTCCTCTGTGAACTGTGGACCACACAGCAATAGATTGCTTCTAGAAGGTTCTTGGTGGATTCAGTCTAGGGATCCCTGGCAAAGGGAAGGTTCTCGTCTCACCTCCCTGCTCTGAGCTGCACACCCGCTGCCCTCGGTGAGGCTTGCTTCCTGCTCCTCGACAGGCCTCCTGCACCACCAGGAGCGTCCTCCCCAGTTCTTCAAAAGCTGATACGTTTCCATTTGCATTTTCTGCTTTTTAAGATTGGGTGGCTTTTCCTGTTGTATTGGACTTGTGTTGCTCCCTTGGTCACTTGCCCATGCTGTTTGTCCCTTTATTCCTGAGAGAAGAGGGAGGGAAAGCACCCTTCAGTGCAGACTCGTCCTCCGGCAGCCCTGCCCTCCCGCTCTCCTGTCAGGAACCTGGGAACCCTGGATGGCTTGTTGCTGTGGGAGCAGGATTCAAACCATGGTTGGCCATGTGGGATCAGGCCTCCTCTGCATAGCCCTTAAGCTCTGTGCTAACCAGCCGGCCCGGAAATGCCAGTATGTTTGTTTTCTTTTTTTTGAGAGTAGATTTTTATTTTTAAAAAATTATTTAATTTTATTTATTATTATTATTTTTAAATTGCTATATGGCATTTGCACTCATCAGAGAGAGAGACAGAGAGAATAGAGAGAGAGAAAGAAAAGAGAGGGAGAGAAAGAACGTGAGAAAGCGAGCTGCCAGGTCTGAGACTTGAACCGTTGTCGACCACGTGGGAGTCCAGTGTCTTCACCGCCACCACGCTATCTGCTGGCCCACTGAAATGCCCCTTTTATCATGTACAAAATGCCCTTGTAGTCATGAGTGTGTTTGTGTGCCCAAATCTTTCTTTCTCTGTTGGTGATCTAACTATGATCTTATGGTTGTGATATGATAGGCAGGCCCTCCAAAAAGCTCATAGAAATATGTATTCTGAAAGGACTCACACTTTAATTCCATTTTCATGAAATTTTTGAAGTCCCCTTGTATGATCTGACAGCAATCCGGCTGCCCTAAAGATCTGTGTATCTCTTGCCCATTGTCCTCAAAAATAATTCTGTTTCACTTTTGCTTTTCAGTTGATACACTTTTGCTTTTCAGTTGATACAGTTTCAAAACTTGACACAGTCCTTGGCATTTGAGTTGAAATTGCATTGTGTCTGGGGAGAACTGGTCTCATCTCTGATGATATCTTTGGGATTTTATAGTTTTATTCACATAGGGCTTGAACTTATAAACTTTACGGTAGTCTCATATTGTGAATGGGGTCGTTGTCCATGATAATTTCTGGCTGAGTATCAGCGTTCACTGCTGCTCCTCACTCGTGCATGCTAATCGCGTGTGAAGCCTTCTTACTGAAGTCTTATTAGGTCTAAGACATTTTAAAATTGATTTGGATTTTCTAGTAAACAATTGTATCATCTGAAAGTTTTTTTTTTTCTGAGTTAAAAATAACTTTTAACTCTAAATTTATACATATAATTAGTTTTTATAGTTTTGTTTCATTTTCTAGAGCCACCAGAACAATAGTAAATAATAGTGGCTAAAAAAGGCAATTTAATCTCACTCCTGCCTTTTATTTTTTTAATTATTTTTATTTAACTTTATTTATTTATTTATTTATTTTAATTTGACTAGAGAGGAACAGAGAGAGAGAGAAAGAGAGAGAGAGAAGAGAGAGAGAGAGAGAGAGAGAGAGAAAGTGAGAAAGCAAGCCAGCAAGCCACCAGGTCCGGGACTCGAACCATGGTCAGCCAGGTGGGAGTCCAGCACCCCTAATCACCAGGCCACCTGCCGGCCCCTTGCTCCTGTCTTTAATGAGAAAATTTCTTATGTTTTCTGAAGTATTATGTTTATTGTTGAATTTCCTTTAGGTAATTTTTTTTTAAGGTTTTTGCAATAGAGTGTGCACCCTTGCCCTAGAGGGACAGAACGGCCATCCCCCCTGTGGGCATGGCCAAGCCGCAGTCCCTTCTCCATCTCCTCTCAGGATTTTGGGCATGCATGCCCACCCGCCCAGTGCAGTTGGCGTGTGGGAATCCAGAGCCGTAGACCTGCCAGCTGTCATGTCTGAGTTTTATAAGGCCTTTGGAGGAGAGGAGTGGGTCCCAAGAAATAAGGATCACAAGATTTTTTGCTTCATCTGAGTTTATGGTGTGGGTGTCCCTATCATCTTTAATTATGGCCATATTGACCTCATTCGGCATTCTTTCGCTAGGGGGCACCTTTGTTTTTTACACCGAGTATGATTTACATAGAGTGGGCTATTTTATTCTTTGGGCTGTAGTTTCCCATGAATTTAACCTTATCGGCTGATCATTTTCATTAGGTCTGGACACTTGAAATTCCAAATTTAGCAGCTGTCTGGTCCTGGGTCCCTGACTTTAATTATTTCACCTAATGTCACGTGACGCTAGTTGGCCAGAGGGACAGTGGGCAGGCAGGAAGGTGTTCTGGCGCGGTGAAGCAGGTTGACTGGTTTTATGGTCCTTTTCCTCTCATTGACTCACTGTGTCCCCACCTTACTAACTGCGTAGCCGGGGTCTGTCTTACACCACATCGAGTCATTTTTTTCCCCCAGAATTTATTTTCTGAAACTCTAAGTGTCTTAACTTACACATCCCTTTTTTTTTTTTTTTTTTGCTCTCATGCAAAGATGTTTAGCTGGGTGTAAATTTCTGGGGTCACAGTCATAGTTCTTTCATTCGGAATATGTAAACAAGTCATTTTATGTTTCTAATCTCTGGTGTTGAAGAGGAGAAGTTCAGTTTTCTGGTTATTGTGCTATGGGCCATCTGTTTCATGCGCTAAAGGTCTCTCTGTAACTGTTCTTCTTGGACATTATTGATGGAACTACATCTAGCTATAGGTCTTTATTTTTTCGTTAATTCCCTGTGATTCTTACTGACCTGAAAACTTCACATCTTTCTTCAGCTCAGAGAATTGTCTTCTACTTTGTTATGGAGTAATTTTCTGTTATTTGATTTTTTTTTAATGACTATTGTGATATGGATATTGGAACTCTAAGCGGACCTTTTATATCTGTTTTCATTTTTTCCTGTTCTTTCTGTTGTTTTGCCTCTTCTTCAAGAGTCTCCGAGAGCTCATTGAACTGGGCTCCTGATTCACCAGCTCTCTTGTCAGTAGCTCCTTTCTGCTGTTGGCTGTCCCCGCCGAGGTGTTTCCCAACCCCAGCAATCATCATGTTTTCAGTGCCAAAAAAGAGGAGTGTTCTCAGGATGCGTTTTCTTTCTTTCTTTAAACTTATTTAGTTTTTCCATGAGGGAGAGACCGAGAGAGAGACAGCATCCTCTGCAGGGCCGCGACCCCACGACCCACCTCTGCCTTCAGCCAGCCCCCGCTCCTGGGCACACGTTGCCTGCCATACTCAGGGAAGTCTTCAGACTCGAGCCAGGGGCCAGTTCTGTGGGTCCGCCCTGCAGAGCATCACATTGTTCTGCTGCGCCACCGTCTGGCCCTGGGGATGCTCTTATCAGCCTGTTCTTGCTTCCTCAGCACAGTGTGTGTGTCCGTCTGCGGACAGGTGCGTGGTGTGAACAGAAGTCTGTTCCCCTGAATCACCTCTTTGTCAGTGGGGCGCCTGAAAGCCCTGCTCAGTTCAGTCCCATGTTTTTGAGGCCGATTCTCTTCTCAGGTCCTGTGGTCTGTGTTGTCTGCCCACGTGTACAGGGTAACTCCCCAGGATGTTGCGTGCTTCAGCAGATGTGGGCTGGCCCTGTTCAACCCTTACCCTGTGGCAAGGACAGGGCTTATCCCCCAGAGCCCCAGGGGTGGTAGCTTCTATGTAACCCCACCTCTCCTGTGGGGTCTGGGGTGGATTTCTCCCTAGCGTAGGGGAAGAGAAAATATTTTCCTCTCCTCATTTTAGGTTTTCCAACTAGGACCCTGTAAATTCAACCACCAAATGACTCCGCCAGATGCGGACGGTGTAGACTCCCAGGAGGTCCTCCCGCACCCACAGCCAGGCTGCCCTAGGGTTTGGACCCGGGTGCCTGGCTTACCTGCCCTAGTTTCAGCCCTGCTCGGTGCGCTGTGTGAAGTGACCGGCGAGCTTTGTCCTACTGGAGCCTGACCACAGTGCTGGGACCGCTGCCCGGCCTGTGAGGAGCGCCCTCCCCGTTTTCCCACAGACTTCCCGGGGAGCTTGGTTTCAGAGCCTGAAGCAGCTGTTTCTTCTCACGGAGGGCCCTGAAGGTAGATCTGGTAGACTGCTGTGTGGATAAGAGAGACCCCCCTCAGGCCCCTTCGATGTCTCGGAGAAAGAAGCCAGGAATTCGAGGTGACCCAAGCCGTGATCCAGGTCAGGGTTTGTGTTCCTGACAAATTTCCCGAAAACCAGTCGCCCTACTTTCTCAGCCGCGGGAGTGGGCTTCGCTGCTCAGGCTGGGGGCCTGCGTCATTTCAGAATTTTAAACGAGACTTGAAGTTAAATGGCTTTTGTTTTCTTTTCAATTGAGCTCTTTTGACTTAAATGTACTGTGCTGGCGTGTGTGTGAAAGAGAGATGGCGGGAAAGCTCCCCAACAGTTGGTCATGCCGCCGTCCCTCTCCAGCTCCACCCTGTCAGGATCTGGGCCTGCACACACCAGTGGCTGGGGTGCGCTTCAGGCTGTCAGGGCTGGGCTTTGAACTGCGGTCAGCCCTGTAGGAGCCATCTCCCTATGCACAGGGCTTAGCTGCCGTCTCACTGGTGCTACCTCATGAGATAAACTACCTGGAACCCCGTCCGCCATCTGCCCATCCGGCTCCGCTCCATGGCTCACTGAGCCTTTTGTTCATGCTCGCCCTTGGGGCTGCTCATGAAGGTGACCAGGAAGTCTGAGTATTTGAAATCTGGGTCCAGGGAGAGGTTCAGTCTGGGACAGATGGGTCACGTGTGTGCGCAGCCTCTTCTCCATGGCAAGGACCCAGGGGTCCCGGGAACCATCATCTCGTAAAGCTATGAGAGCTTTGAGGAGGAAGCCCTGACAGCGTAGAGTCAGCATGTGAGCTGCCCCCGGGAGCCGTTTGTCCATCTCTGAGTTTCAGCTAAAGCAAATGTGGAAGTTAGTGACATGGTTGGAGTGAGTAGCTTAAGAAGAAAACAGATTGCTGGCGTCTGTAAGTGAGCAGGTCGCAGCTGGCCCCCACCTAACCTCACTGGAGAGCTGGCTGGGTCACAGGGTGAACCTGCATATCTTGATAACCACTCTCCTTCCCCACGCGATTGACCTTCACCGGCATGTGAATCCAAATCAGTGTTTACCAGTGTGCAAATATCATATAATTCTGACATGTCAGTATAAAAGTCAGTGAGTTTCCCCAGGTAATCTAACTGTGTTCCAAAAATGGAATCTCCTTTTTTTTTTTAAATGTTTTTGCCAGAGGGTGCTTGAGCTTGCTGGAGAAACGCAGTGAGGGGGAAGTGAGAAATCAACCCCAGGGGGGCTGGCCATGCCACAATCCCTTCTCCATTCTCCTCTGGGGATCTTGGGCACACGTGCCCAGCGTGAGTTTAAGCCACTGGGTCCGGGACTCAAACCGCGGTCGACTACATGGGAGTCCAGAGACATAGCCATTACGCTAACTGCTGGTCCCGAATCTCCATTCTTAAGATAAAATGTAGGTGATGCTTAGAAATGTCCTGTTCTGTGTGGGAAGAGGGAGGGAGAGGGAACGAGAATAGGGAAGGACATTGGGGGTAAACAGAGAGGCAGGCGTCTGTGGGACACAGTCATGGACGATTACCTGTTGGTGACCTGGTGTGTAGCATTTCCCGACTGGACCGGTCTGAGGTGTATTTTGTGTTGGGTAAATTCTCTTTGCAAGCCAAATGATGTAGAGTGACCACAGGTACAAAGTAATAATAATAAAATAACAATTCATAGTAAAAAGAAAAAAGAAATGTCCTGTCCTGGGACGAGCAGGTATCATGGTGGTTAAGGCACTGGACTCCCACGTGGCTGACCGTGGTTCAAGTCCTGGACCTGGCGACTTGTGTTCCTACTTTCCCTCTCCTTCTGTCTCTCTCTGGTGAACGCACGTGCCCAGCTGCTCAGGAAGCCGAGCAGGAGGATCTCGACACAGCGATACTTTGTCTTAAAAAAGAAAAAAACATGTGCTCGCACATGCACACAGTTGGCAGGAAAAGCAGGGCACCCGCTACCTCCTGCTTGGGTCGCATGTTCCAGCAGAACTCGGTCCCCAAGGGCGCTCAGCCAGGTCTTGAAAGCAAAGATTGTGAAAAAGCAAAAGCACAGGGAAGGAAATCACATTTTCTCTTCCTCATTCTTGGGCGTGGGCCGGCATGGGCCAGTGCGTCCTCTGCTCATCTGTTTCCTTGTGCTTCTCTGACCCTCGCTTCTGCCTCCTCTCAGAGACCACAGTCCTTCCCAGCTCCACCTTCTCAGCCAATGAGCAGCTGAGGGGTGGTCACCGGGAATGCCGCATCGGTCTTTGGAAAGCCCGGGCTCCAGACTTGCCAGCTCCTCTCCTGGCTGCAAGTCTGCTTCCTCCACAGTCACCGTGGAGACGGCGGGAGGCGGCAGTGTCTCACTGCACTGACTCAGTGCATTCCTAGCACCGTGTAAGTGACTGAGGGACCGCTCTCCATGTCCTGCGCTTACCCGAATTTTCAGAAGAGCGGCTTCTGTGTCACTCCACCAGAGTGAGAGCTCCAGGCCACTGCTGGAGGAGTGGCAGGTGTGGGGAGGTTGCGGGCTGTCATTCAGATGGACACGGCCCCTGCCCTGGAGTCCCCCCTCTGGTGCGGGCTCTGGGCTGCTGGTTCTGTGGCATGGCATTTTTGCTTCCTGTATTTCTCATCTAGCTTGTTTCCTAGCATGGTGGAGGTGGCATGCTCCACTGGCTCCAGTAGGAGGTGTGGCCTGACCATGCTGGGCAGACGGCAGCCCAGAGGTCACCCAGTGCCGCTATCTGTTAGTGTCTGAGGTTAGAAGGGTCACCCACCACAGGGCCATCCCCAGTAGACACGAGTGTAGTGAACACCTCTCTTCTTCCAAGGCTACACAGGACCTGGTGTGTGGCTGGCACTGTGCTGGGCACTTCATGCTCACCTGTCTTTGTTCCCACAACCGCCTATGAGGACAGTGTTATCATTCCCATTTTACAGACTGGGAAACTAAGACTCAAAGAAATGTATGTGGTGGGAACCAGCAGTTAGTGTAATGGCTATGTCGCTGGACTCCCACGTAGTCGACCGCGGTTCGCGTCTCGGACCCGGTGGCTTACAACTCACGCCGGGTGCGTGTGCGTGCGTGCCCAAGATCCCGAGAGGAGAATGGAGGAGAAGGGATTGCGGCGTGACCATCCCCCCTGGGGGTGATTTCTCGCTTTCTGTCTCTATGTCTCTCTCTGTCTGTCTGGCGAGCGCACGCGCCCTATAGCGAAAAACCTCTCCAAAAAAAAAAAAAAAAAAAAAAGAAATGTATGTGCTCAAAGCCTCACAGGTGGGGCTTGCGACAGCTCGGATTCAGGAGCCCAGACCCTTTCTGCTGTCCCGTGGCCTGTGGCTTGGTGGTATCGGCACGGGCAGCTTTAGAGGGGGAGATTCAGAACCCAGTGAACGTGTTGAGGCCTCTATTAAAATATTAATAACATGGTCATGCATGCCACAGTCACAGAGGTATAAGCGAGATGGACCTCCCAGGGCAGAGCTGTGTTGCGATCCCTCGTGAGATGTTCCCCGGGAGTCCCCTCCATCTCCCATCGAAGTCCCAGCTCCTGGGCTCATCACTGATTACAGAACCACGTGGGAAACCGACGAAGGTGAAGGGGGGGAGAGAAAGAGGTGCCTGTGGTTCCTGTGGACGCTTCCCTCCCTTTCTTGCTCGCTCTGTGACTAAGACAAAAGGAACACCTGATGTCTTCCCAAGAAGTAAATCGTTTTGAACTTTTTTTAAGAGACATTTTTGCTGTAGGGCACATGTGTTCACCAGAGAGACAGAGACGGAAACAGAAAGTGAGGAATCACCCTCCTCAGGGGGGAGGACCACACCGCAATCCCTTCTCCTCCATTCTCTTGGGATCTTGGGTGCACCCAGTGTGAGTTTTAGGCCTCCAGTCCAGGCCTAGAACTGAGATCAACTGCGTGGAGTCCAGCGACACAATGTTATGCCATCTGCTGGTCCCAGTGTTGAACTTTTAAGCAGCAGCATCTACCGATTGAACCGTTTCTTCCATTTCTCCGTGACTGGAAGGTCTAATTTACCATCGTGAGAGTAAACAGCTGGCTGTCGTTTCTCCCGCCCGGTGTCACCGTCATGTGGAGCTCTGGGACCCGTGGGGAATGTCTCTCGGTATAGACAAGCAGGCTGGGCCTGGTTCCTGCATTTCACTCGGGCCAAATTCCCTGATTCCAGTCATTGAAAACACCTTTCATGTTCATTAGTTTAAGATGCTTTCTTTGTTACATAATATGCAGACTGGATTCCTGCAGATTCCAGAGCCCACGCGGGCCGGTCTGTTCTAAGTTTTTCCTAACTCTTAGGCTAGCACTATACTCTTTTAACGGTGGCATTTCTATAGCGTATTCTCTGATGGAGAAAAGTGCCTTTCATTTCTTTCTCTTTTCTTTTTGAGTGCCAGATGATGTGTACACTCACCAGAGAGAGAGAGAGAGACAGAGAGGGAAGAAGAACTCCCCGGTGGGGCATGGTCACCCCACAATCCCTTCTCCTCCTTTTCTCCATCCATTTGGGGCATACACGCACAGTGCTTGGTGTGTTTTTCAAGCTGCCAGGGCCAGGATTTTATCTGGAGTTGTCCTCCTTAGTCACTAGACTGGGGCTGGCCCCAAAATGATCCTTCTTTACACTTTTTCCCCAAAATTTTCTTAGTTTTTCTGTTTATTTCTTTATGTAAAACTTGGAATCATTTGGTTATATTTCAGAATCCCATCCTTAATTGGACTAAAATTGCTTTAAACCTTTAGATTAACTTGAGAAGAATCTCACAATACTCCATCTCTATGTGGACCTCGGCACACTTTTCTGTGTTTTTACACTTTCTCTGTCTCTTCGTGGGTATCTTCCCTTTTCCTTATGTATAAATCCTGAGTATTTCGTGTTAGGATTATGTGTAGGTATTTTGTACCGGTTTTTGGAATTGCTGCGAATGGGAGCGAGGAGTATTTTCCATATTTCTTTCCATGTGCGTTGCTGGGGTAGAATTAAGCTGCTTTTTCTGTCCTAATACCAGCATAATCTGGCCACTTGGCTGAGCAATTTCAGATTATCTGAGTGATGTTTCCGTTCATTCTTCTGAGTTGTTCCGGGAGCAAGTAACTGCCGTTGTGCCTTTCTGGAGAGGAAGTTCTGTGCGTCCATGTGAGGCCGGGTTACTGCACCATACTCCTGTGGGCAAGTGCCCCTGTGCCCCCAGAATGCTAAGCACAGCGGGTGCTTCACGAGTGTCCTTGGCATGAGGGCAGAGGAGGGCCTTCGTGGCTCTGAGTGGCAGCTCCTGGGTGAGTGGCCCAATTCAGGGCCTGGACCCCTGCCTTAGCAGACCCAGGGTGTCTAATAAACCCAGCCAGTCCTGTCACTCATGATCTGACAGGAACAGCGGGCTTGCTCTTTGGAAAGGCCCCATTCACGATGGGGGCTTAGAAATAGGACCCAGAAAAGCCCTGGTCGTCCAGAAGGTCTCACTCTCCATCCACCCAGGCTGGCGAGGCCTGCCCTCCCAGGCTCAAGCATCACCTCCAAGGAAGTGGACATGGTGTCACATGCAGCCCCTTCCCTGATGCCCGAGGGACACTGGCCACTGCTGCTTGTTCTCCTGCCTTTATTGCTACCCCTGTAGAGGTGCCCACGTGCATTAGTATTCTGTTTGTAATTTTTAAAAAGCTATTAGGTTCATGTACTCACAAGGTTCAGACCTAGAAGCGATCTGGAAAGACTTACAGTGCCAATATCTGCTCAACTGCCACCCCACCCCATCACTGCCTCTCCCTGGTGCGTCCCGTGTCTACGATCAAACATGAATATGTTCTTATGTTTCTGCTTTCTTACCCAAAAGGTAGCATTGATCTGCACCTTGATTTTTTTTCCTCTTTTTTAAGAGAGATTTTTGCTATAGAGCAACATACGCTTGCCAGAGAGATGGAATGGAGACAGGGAGAGACCGAGAGAGAGATAGAAAGCAAGAAATCACTTCCCCCAGGGGGATGGCCACACCGCAATCCCTTCTCCATTCTCCTCTTGGGATCTTGGGCATGTATGCACACGCACCTAGCGTGAGTTTTAAGCCACTGGGTTCAGAACTGTAACTGCAGTCAGCTACATGGGAGTCCAGCAACATAACCATTGCGCCATCTACTGGTCCCGCACCTTATTTATTTTTTACTTAAAATGTACATCAGAATAATACAAATAGCTCACATTTATTCAACTCTCATTATATACCAGTCACTGTTCTCACCTTTTTATATATAGTCACTCTGTTAATCTTTCCCTATACTCTTTTGAAATGAATTAATTAATTTTATTTGTTTGTATTATTATTACTTTAATTTGCTATAGGGCATGTGTGCTCCCCAGAGAGAGAGTGAAAAGTAAGCTGGCAGGTCCGGTACTCAATCCGTGGTCGGCCATATGGGAGTCCAGCGCCTTAACCACCATGCCACCTGCTGGCCCCTTTTCCCACTACTCTTAGTATTACCCTGTTTCTCCATGGAGATTGCCCTGTATCTGTGCACCACGAGCTTCTTCAGTTCTGCCCAGCTGCACAGGACTGCTCGGGATGGGTAATTGGTGGCAGTCATTGACGGCCCTGCCTGTGGTAGACACGGGTGGTTTCTGGCTCTCTGCTCCTGTGAACTGCTGCAGCGACTGACACTTGGCCTTTGGAGAAAGAGCTGCAGATCGATGCCTCGAAAGAAGGCTGTGGAGCCAGAGGGTCAACGCACTTGTGATGTTGATGGATCGTGCCAAATTGTCCCCTCAGAGTTCTCCCTTCCTGTCATAATTGCTTAGCATTTCTAATTAGTAGCGTCACCAGCGAGCACTGTAGTTCAGCCGAGCAGGCCGGCAGGCTCTGATGGCAGTTCTGGGACAGGTTGACCTCAGTGACTGAGGACCAAGTGGCCAGCTGAGCCCCTTTCTCTTGGCCTCAGATGGGCCAGCATATTGTTACCACGGGTGGGGAGCCTCCGTGACAGCAGTACTTCTGGGAGGTGACAGGTTTTGTTTCCTGGTAATGCAGACAGGAAGCAGCAGCACAGCAGTGCTGGGAGCACAGGCGTGTGGCTGGACCACTTGTTTCTGCACTTGTTGCCTGTTGCTGGTGGAACAGAAACAGTAGACTTGGGGCTTAACATCACACACAACACCTGTCCTGCAGCTGCAGGTCAGAAGCCTGAAGTGGGTCTTGCTGAGGTCAAATCCTGGTGTTGGCTGGGCTTGCTCCTTCGGGAGGCTCTGACGGAGCACCCATTTCCCTGCATTCTCCAGAGTCCTGAGGTTGGCAGGGTTCCTTGCCCATGACCCCCTTCCATGTTGAAGCCATGACTGCAGCATCTCGCCACCCCAGCTTCCTTCACAGATCTCACTCTGCCTCGGCACTTCTTGCCTTTATAAGGATCCTCACGGTCACATTCGACTGGCCCGGGTAACCCAGGATACTGTGTGTGGCTCCAGAGCCTTGGTTGAATCGCACCTGTAATGACCCCTTTGCCTTGGAAAGAGGCACATCCACAGATGTCGGAATCAGGACAGGCCATCTCCCAGGACCCCCTTCTGCCTGCTCCGGTCTTCATGCCTGGACTGGACCACGTAGTGATCGTGTGACCTTGGACAAATTAATCTGCCTTGTGTGTCAGTGTCCCCATCCTTAAAATGGGACAGTACTAGTACCTATTCCATAGGATCGTTAGGAGAATTAAATGAGTTACTATTTCTCAAATGGTTATAATAGTGTCTGACATGTAAGAAATGCTATGCAAGTATCTGCTAACTGAAATAAATCGAGTAAATTAAGATATTAACATAGAAATGCAGGGACTAGCAGATAGTGTAGTGGTTATGTTGCTAGACTCCCACATACTCAACAGCAGATCAAGTCCCAGACCTGGTGGCTTAAAGCTCACACTAGGCGCGTGTGTACATGCTCAGAATCCTGAGAGGAGAATGGAGGAGAGGGGACTGCGTCATGGCCATCCCCCCAGAGTGTGATTACATGCTTTCTGTCTGTCTCTTTGGTGAGCACACACATCCTATGGCTAAAATCTCTCTTAAAAAAATAATAATAATAAGGCTGTACATCTCAGCTTCTTTGTGACACGAGGGTGACGTTCTTTTTCTCACCCAGGGGTTCCAGATGTGACGCGGGGTGCTGTGTGTCAAAGCCTCCGCAGCCTGCAGGCAGCAGCATGGTCTGGGTATTTGTGTAAGGTGGTCTCAGTGGAGACAGATGTGGAAAAAAGTATAACCCACATGCCACCTGGTGTCTCAGGAGTAGAAGGGATATTGAGAAGGGTGGGAAGAGAGGTTACTGTGTGTGTCTTTGTATCTTTTCAGTATGGAGACATTGTTACACAGTAACCTTTCATTCGCTGAGGCTTTATGTAGTTAAGCTATGGTCATGTGGCCACAAATACTGAGTTACTAAAAGTGCAAACTAGAAACGCACTGCGGTCCTAAGTTTAGTGATTTGGGAAGAGGAATTTAATAACGAAACATTAAGCGGGAGAAAGAGCCCTAAACCCGGCTGCATTGTGTGTCCGCAGCATCTACTGCCGAGGCTGCTCCAAGCCGCTGTGCTGCTCCTGTGCACTTCTGGACAGCGGCCACAGTGACCTTATGAGTGACATCAGCACGGAGATCCAGCAGCGGCAGTCAGAGCTGGATGGCATGACGCACGCGCTGCGGGAGCAGGATGGCGCCTTTGGTGCTGCGCATGCGCAGGTGCATGCGGCCATAGACCAGCTGGACCAGGCGCGCAGGGACACTGAGGAGCTGATCCGCCAGGGCGTGCGCCAGCTGTTGGCACACGTGCAGGCGCAGGAACGCGAGCTGCTCCAGGCGGTGGAAGCGCGCTACCATCGGGACCGCAGAGAGCTGGACAGCCGGCTGGGCCGTCTGGACACCGTGCTGCAGCGAATCCGCACGGGCAGCACGCTCGTGGAGAGGATGAAGCGCTATGCCTCGGACCAGGAGGTGCTGGACATGCACGGCTTCCTGCGCCAGGCGCTCTGCAGCCTAAGGCAGGAAGAGCCGCAGAGCCTGCAAGCGCCGGTGTGCACCGACCGCTTCAAAGAGTTCAAGGCGCGCTTGCAGAGCCTCAGCTCTTGCGTCATGGAGGGGAAAGGTGAGCCCTGTGCCACCCTCACGCAGGGCCTGTTGACTCTCCCTAACTTTAACACAATCCTGAGCCCTGGAGAACAAGACAGAAAAGGAAAATGGGTTTTATTGTGTCTCAGGTGTGGTTAGATCTTAGGGTGTAGGATAAGGGGGAGAGGAGGCCCTGATTGGGGTAGTAGCCGCTCAGAGGGCCCACATTTTGCTAATCTCCAAGACCCTAAGGACTAGCTCGTGACCTTGGGAACATGTGCAAATGTTCCTCAGATGAGCGTGAGAAACTGCAAAGCCGAAACTCACCCCGTATCATTTTAGCCCCAGGGCACCTTCACTCTGGGAGCGTCTCCCGAGCCCTGTGTGTCCAGGAATGGAGAGGACAACTGGGACATGGCCTTAGGGCAGAGAGGGCCAAGAAGCCCCGGGTGTGGTTGGCAGCTGGCCCCACTCTGCTCCGTGGCTCAGTGGAGGAGGGCCCTTGCCACGGGGGGCCTGCCCTCTGGGCTAGCTGCTAGCCTTTCGGGGCCCACCTGGTGCTGGGAGGTGGGGAGAAGCAGACCGTTTCCTGACCTCCAGAGTTGTCCAGGCCAACTAGGAGAGGGCCAAGACCACGTTGCCAAGCGGGGAGCGAGGCAGTGCTGGCTGTGCAGACCCAGTCCAGGCCTTGTTGCATCTCTGTGGGTGGAGACGTGGGGGGAGGGACCTGCAGCCTTCAAATTAAATGGGGTGTGGGGTGTGCACGACTCCTTCGGGGCTCTGTGACCAAATATTTAAGCTGGAGTCTGAGCTCTGAGCAGCTAGCGTGGGAGACCACGAATCTGCAGGCACTCAGGCAGGTGCCAGCGGTGGGGCTCCCTGACCCTCCCAGGGCTGATGGACACGGGGCCATGAAGGTAGAGTCCTAGGGTCCTGGGGCGGGCGCAGATCGGGCTTTTTCCCCAGGCCCTGAGCGTGTGCCTGTGTCTGGAGCGACCCTGCGGCATGGACACAGCCTGTCCTGGGTGCCATAACGGGCAGTGGAGAGAAGGCCACTGCAGAGTGAGAGGTGTGGCCTAGATGGGTCAGAGCTGGCCGTGTGCTCACCGTGCGCAGCCAGTGAGCAGTGATGGCTTTCCCCACACTTCACCTTGCTGGAGACCCAGACGTGGAGAGACGTGTGCTCAGACTCGGGGCCACAGGGCCACCTCTATCCCTCCTGGCCAGACTCTCCCCCACCGCAGTAGAAAACTTTTCTTCTGACAGCCACGGAGCTGCCCTGAAGGCAGTGGGATGCCCTGGAGTGGTCCAAGAGATGCAGCAGGGACTTCTCTGTCTGGGGTGGCACTGACCTGCCCGTGGCCTTTCTTGTCCCCCAGATGCAGCTCCGTCCAGGAGAGCCAGCCCTGAGGCTGCCAGCACCCCCAGGAACCCTATTGACATTGACCCGGTGAGAAGGATTTGAGGTTTGAAGGGGCGGCGGTGGGCTCAGCCCGTCAGGCGAGGCAGAGTCCTTTGGTCCCCGTGTCTGCAGGGAACGTCCAGAGACGGGGGGCAGCAAGTGGCTGGCGGAGCCGTTGGCGGGAGGGAGTAGTGGAGGACAGTAGAAGCGCCCGTGGGGACTCACAGCCCACATGGGAAGAAGGCCTTTTACAAAGATTCCAGCAGTTTTCAGAGCCAGGCACAGCGATAGGGTAGGACCTTGGAAACACTGTCTTTTTAAGTTTTCACTGTGGGCCATGTAGTTGGCTGTGTGGGATCTGGCTCCCTGAACCATAGGCCGTGGGGCCAGCGGGGCCCAGTGAATTTTAAGTAACTCATCTAACTCGTGTGACAGCTAACCCAGGTGGAGTTCCGGCCAAGTGGCAGTTAGGCCTCCAGGGCACTGGTTTCAGCTCAGTGGGAGGATTTTCCTGCTGTTAGAGCTTTGTAGCCATAGGAGCTGCTTCCACCAGGAGAGAGCGTGCGGTCCCTGGAGGTGTGCAAGCTGGGGCTCGTTACTCCGTGTGCATCGAGAAGCCGCTGGCTGGGTGCTTCCCTGGGGCATCTTTAGCTCTGTTAGGACATGTAAGAATTGCATTGGGGTCAGGACACCAGCAACTCAGGGTCAGAGGAGGGGGAGCCATGGATGGTTTAGGAAGGACTACTGCCCCCACCCCCACCCCCACTGAGTGAGCTCCAAGCTCCAGCCCAGGGCGCCCACACTGCGACTCAGGGAGCCCTGGGGAGTGGGCCAACCACAGGCCCCGGGACCCTGGCCGTCTCTGACTCTCTTGCCCCCTGACTTTGCAGCCCGAGAAGGTGCAGAGGGTACAGGCCCAGGCCCAAGGTCCGACCGAGGGCCAGTCTGTGGCTATAGTCCAGCCGGTGCCCGGGGCACACCCTGTGCCCGTGTTTGCCTTCTCCATCAAAGAGCCCTCCTGCGGAGAGGTAAGGTTCCTCCGGACCCCGCTTCCCCTTGTGAAGGCTGGGTTCCAGCTAGGCAATGAGGCAGAGCTGGTGAGGTCCAGGCCTCCCCACCAGCCCCCTCTGCTATGTGCACTGCCGCACTGCACGAGTTCCCCGCCAGCCCCCCGCTCTGCGCCCTGCCGCACTGTACAAGCTCCCTACTGCACCTGGGTCTCTCCCAGAGGTTGGGGGTCGGGACATGGAGACTGTTAGACAGGTGGTCGGCAGCCAGGACCGGCCTGGGGGAACCTTCTGTCTGAGGAGAGGCATGATCTGCATGGCAGAGCACAAAGGAGTGGGCATGAGGGACCAGCAGAGCCAGGGGCCAGCTGCAGGGTCTCTGCCCACGGACCTGGGGCCCCTGACCTGGCCCCAACTCTTGCCGCACAGATCTCCCACACGGCCACATCCCAGAAGAGGAAGTCCTGCCAGACCGAGAGCCCCAGGAAAGTCATCAAGATGGAGTCTGAGGAGGGGAAGGAGGCCAGGTTGGCACGGAGCCCCCCCGTGCAGCCCAGGCCCAGCACCTCCAAAGCAGTCTCACCCTTCCACCTTGATGGACCCACCAGCCCCGGGCATCCCACGGTGGGAGACGAAGTCTCCCTGCCCAGCAGCAACCACCTGGCCAGCACTGCTGGGGAGGAGGCAGGTAGGGAGGCGGGCAGGGCAGTGGCTGGGCTGCCCCTCTGCATTCTGGTCCCACCCAGGGAGCCCACAGCAGACAGGGCTCACTGCGTGTTCTGTCCTGAGTGGTGGGACGGAGCAGGCAAAGCCCACACAGTGAGAGTCCTGCACCTCATGCTTTGCTGCGACTCCAGGGTGGGGGGCCAGAGGGACCCGAATGCAGTCCTTGGGTTTCGTTCGCCAGAATACTAAACCATGCCCAGTACCATGCATCCACATAGGGCAAGTCTCCCCAATAAACAGTGGGCCGGATGCCCCCCACACTCCTGGAGAGGACTTGGGAAATGGCCACACCCATCACTTCCCAGATTTTTCTGCAAAGTCCACCCACCTGAGTGTCTAGTCCGCGATATCGGGACAGCCCAGATGGGGAGTCTGAGTCCTCGGGCAGAAGCCGAGCTCTTTCCAGTGTTCAGAAGCGGAGAGCTCACCCTGTGTCTGTCCCCCAGAGAATCCAGCTCCGCTCCTTACTTGTCCCTTACTCCAGGCCCCATGTGCCACCCCGCCCCTGGTCCCGAGCCCCGCCCCTGGTCCCGAGCCCTGCCCCGCTCTGCTATAGCCTGCTCACAACAGCTGCTGGTAATCAAAGGCTTTTGATAAACAAAATGAAGCCTCTTTTAACCCTCAACATGGCTGAAAGCACACAGCACCCACACCGGCCATTCCCGTCCCTTCCCAGACGCAGGTCACCCACAGCACATAGCCGGCAAGGTCTCCCACGGGGAACCCCCGAGCCCCAGCCAGAGCACATCCGCCAGGGCCTAATGCCGTCTCCCGCCTTTTCAGAGGAGCGCATCGTGGTGATCAGCAGCTCGGAAGACTCCGATGTTGACAACCCGGTGAGTGGCCCAGAGGTTTGGGCGGGACACCTTCCTGTACCCATTCCAGGGCCGGGCACAGCCGTGGCAGGTGGCTCTTAGACTTGCCTTGTGCCCTGGGGAGTTTCCCACAAAAGACAGGGAGTCCTCAGCTGTCCTGAGGAGCCTGCAAATGCCAGCTCATGCCTGGACCGCGCCGCCCCATCATGCCAGGGCAGGAGCCATTGTTAGCCAGTGTATTCTTCCAAGTGCCGGGAGCGGGCTTCCTCCCAGAGCCCTGTCTCCTTCCCGGGCTAGCCCAGGTCTTTGTCGGGAGTTTCCTGGTGCAGTTTCTGTCTGCTTAGGTTCTCAGTGATGGGTGCTGAGTAAGAATCCATCTCCTGCTACCCAGCATCCGAGGGCCAGTGAAGGGCGGTGAGACCGCCACTATCAGGGCCACAGGAGCCCACGTGGCTCCATGTAGAGAGGCCTCTTTGAAGCCACCCTGCCATGAAACAGGTGGCCTTGTGGGTAGTGACCTTTCTGCTCCTGGTGGTTCGTTGCCAGAGGCTAGGCTGTCACCTGTCCAGGGAAGGGGGCATCCGAATAGAGTGAAAGCAGACTGGGGGGCCCTGGGGTCCCTTCCAGCACTCAGTCTGAGATACTGTATTGGAAAGTGCGTGCAGCCCATGGAGACCACCGAGCCACACTCCCCGCCAGCCCACACCCAGCTGAGAGGGCCCGGAGCCTCCCTGCCCCGCCAGGCCTCCTGTCTTCCCAACGGCACGTGCCGCCCCCCAGCCTGGCCTCCCCACCACCCCGCCGAGCAAGCCGCCACCTCCCGTGCCCAGCCTGCCTGCCAGCCTGCCGATCGCCAGGAGCACACGGCCGGCTCCCGAAGAATCAACTTCCGGTGGCACCGAGGACGAATCACCCGCCTCCGCCAGGCCCTCCACCTGCCCCTCCAGCTGTACCGCGCCCCCATGTGGGCCTCTCCCACCGGGTCCCAGGCCAGCACCCTTGCCACCACAGGGTCTCCCAGCCATCCCTCCAGTGCCCAGGAGCATCCCACCTGCCTGCAGAGGGCCACCAGGTCACCCCACCGCACGGGGAGGGCTTTGCGATCTCGCAGCCGCCTCTTCCAGAGCTCCTCCCACTTAGCCCAGTGGCTCAATAACTTTTTTGCCCTCCCTCTCCCCTCCGTGGCTTCCCAGCTAGGTGCATCTCCTGGGGAGGGGACCGGGGGAGGCAGAGCACCCCAGACTCTTGGGGCAGGAGAGTCCCCCAGGGATTCTGACAGAGTCCCCATGGACAATCCCCAAGGCTGAGTCCCACCAGAGAGGCCCCACCAGCCTGGGCCCAGGCCCCCTCAGGCCCCCCCTCCATGGCTGCCGGCCACCCTGCCCCGTCCCTAGGCTGCCTCCACCCTGTGCACCTCAAGGCCCAGCACACCCCGGGCGCTCGTAAGCTCTTGGTCAGGGACGATGGCTACATAGCCTCTGAGCGGGGAGACCTGGTCCCCCCAGGCTGAGCGAGAAAGCTGAAGATGGCTGAACTCAGCCCTTCCCCAAGGGCCTCTTTGCCCGAGAAGGAAGCTTCTCCTTCCTTTGCACCCTCCTGTGTTCGGAGCTCCCCACCAAATGTAGCCTCAAGCCATCCCACTGTGCCTCTGCCAGGGTCTGAGCCCAGGGCGCAGGGCCTGTGTCCCCCAGACCCGGCCGATGGCCGCTCAATAAACACTGTTGAACAATCACCCTGGAGAACCCTTCTTGGCCTTCCACTTCCTGGGGCTGGCTCCTCCCCGCAGGGTGGTTTCGTGTTGCAGGGAAACCTGATCCTACTGGGTCTTCTCCCAGCTCTGAGCATCAGCAGTGGGAGGGAGGGGCCGAGGCTCTAGCAAGACCCTCCGTGCCTCTGAGGTTCCAGCTCCCAGAGTGCCCCACTGTCCCCGGCTCATCTCAGACCTACCCACCAACCCCTGGCAGAGAGCAGACTCGATCCCCCATCTCCCAGGTCTCTCCTCCCCGCTCTGATCTTTTCTTCGTGGTAATTGCAACTTGCGTGGCCGGCTCCAGAGCCATACCTGTGCCTCATCACTGAGCCCTGCTCCGCTGTTGCTGCCCCCTGGACTCTGACCGCGGCCTCCTGTTCCCCTGTCCTGCCATCAGCTCCCTGCTCAGCAGGTTCCCTCCAGCCGGTTCGTCTTTCACCAGGACCTTGTTTGCCTGCTCAGCAGGGGCAGCCTGGGAGAGTCTAGTAACTTGTGTCCTCGGAGCGCCACCTGCAGCCAGGACCTAGCCACGCAGCTAGGAAAGCTCCAAATGAGGGCCTCTGTCTGACCCTGGCTCAGCACCCACCTGCTCTCTGCAGCGCTCACCGCCTTGCCTTCGTCCGGGCCCTCATCCCATCCCCTGTCACCTGATGAGCCCACCTGCTCCAGGGAGAAGACACCTGTCCACATCACATCCCTCCCCCTGCCCTCCTGTTAGGGTGGAGGGGGCACTGCCTGCCTCTAGGACTCGCCAGTGTCCTGGCCCCACCCCTGCTCACCCTCATCTGTCTGCATCCTCTTCTGATGCTGAACTAAATGCCCTGGGTGAGGTCACTCCCTTCTCAGGAATGCGTCCCTCCCCGCCTCCCCCGTCCAGCCGTGGGCCCGCTCCCTCCACTACCCCCACCCCAGGCTGGGCCTTCGAGTCCAGTGGTCACCTCCAGTCCTCGTGACTCCTGACCAGCGTCCAGCCCCGAGTAGACGGCTCTCCCCGGGTTCGGGAGGTTTTCCTCCTGCAGTTCTGGGCTCTCGCTCTCCCTTCAGGTCTCTGTCCTCCTAGTGTTGGTCTTCAGCTTTCCCGGCCCTCCAGTGGCTGCGCACAGGTGCCCTGTGTTCGTCCTTGTTGTCTCTTCCCTCTGGGTGACCATCCGCATCACCCCTCTCCGTTATCCCTCAGATCGAGCCACCCACTGAGTGTTGGTTCCCTTCATCTACATCCCTCTGAGCCGAGCAAAACCATGATCAGGTTAGAGCTACCCCAGCCCCAGGCAGAGGTGGAAGCCTGGGAGGGAAAGATGGAGAAAAGAACTGTAGGGACAGGCCAGGAGGCGTGGGAGCCAGCCTATTCGGGGTGGAGGGGGTCCCCCTAACCCTCGGCTACCAGCGAGTCCGGGCGGGGTGGTCGGGGCCCTGGGCCTGTTGGGCCTCAGTGCCCGAGAGCTGTGGAAACTCGCCTGCTCAAGTATTGCCAAGGGGTCAGGCCGTGTCGGGGCTCGACGCTTGGGCGTTGGTGGTGTCTGTGCTGGAATCGACCTGTCTAGGGGCTCAGTGAGAGATAGAAAGAGACCTCGCCTGCTGGGAGCGGCAGCAGGCCACGCGTGTAGGGTGAGGGCGAGTCGCAGCCTGACAGCGGAGTTCCTGGGGTGAGGACTGCTTGAAGCTGCACAGGGGTCAGCAGAGCCCCCACCAGGGACCCCTGTTTTAGCACCCAGAGCAAAAACTGGGTGTTCTCATCCATTTTGTGGCAGGAACGAGTGGAAGCAGGAGGGGCCCAGGCGAGAGGGTGGCCGTGGTGACCTGCAGAGGAAGGGAGGCGGTGGCGGGTGAGCGTGAGAGCGCAGGCCCAGGGGCGGGCCAGTGCTGAGTACACATATCAGAGAAAACCATACCCGAAACCCATGGTCAGGGGAGGCTAGAGCTGCTTCTGAGGCTGCACAAGCTGGGTTGTGTGTCTGCAGAAAACAGCAAGCGTGGGTCTTGCCAGACTGATCCCAGCTGTAGCTGACGCTTGGGCACTGAGAAGCCTCCTCAGGAGCTTGGGGTCTCTTGAGGAGCACTCATATCAGGTGTCAGAACCTTCCATTCCCAAGGCAGGGTGCACTTGGATAGCCAGTGACCGGACATGGGGTGATTCTGTCATTGGGACGATCTCGGGAGGTTTGCTACGACGGGTGCCTGGGTCCGACCCCAGGGGTTGTGATCGGATTGTTCCTGGGTCAAGTCTGGGTTTGCAGTTGGGTGCTCACCACGGAGCAGGGGCTCGGTCAGTGCACGTCTGTCCCAGAGGGCACTTGCTGGCCTTGTGTCCTTGGTCTTGAACAGAGGTGGCATCTAAATACTGGGATATGATTGGGCAGGGGAGGAGAGAGGCCAGGCCTTCCCAGGCTACCTCCTAGCCTTTGGGAAGGTGATGGACAAGTCAGCCCGGCCCCTCGCCGGCACATTGTCGGCACGACGACCATCAGATGTGCTGTGTTGTACGGGAATGCAGTCGGCCTGCCACGGCTGTGGGCTGTGACAATGAGTGACCATGTGTGTCCTGACAAAGTCCTGGATCCCATGTGGCTCAGTGTGAGCGTTGTGGGGTATTTTTAATTTACTTTTAATTTTTAAAATTTGCTATAGGGTATGTGTGCTCACTGCAGACCTTCTAACCTGCGGGCCCTTGTGCTGGAGAGAACAGAGCCTGCACGTGCCCGCACTCAGGCCGCTCTGAGCAGCCAGGCAGGGATGCTCAGTGATGCGGAGCCTGGGTTCCGAGCTCCAGCCTCTGGGACCCTGCGCATCCATGGCCTAGCAGCCCTCCCCCAGCCCCGTGGTGCAGAACACGGGGACTCAGCTGACTTTGGGGACAAGAAGAGCCAGGCTCTGTAGATGTCATTTGTGACGTTTCCTTGCAGGCCCCGCCCCCTCCCCAGCCCAGCCAGCAGCCAGCTCGCCCACTCCCACGCTCACTCACCTGTTGCACTTTCACACTCCTGTGTCAATGCACACCTACAGATTCACAGCCTCTCCGCGTGCTCACTCTGCCACCCAATCACTACGATGTGTGCCCTGGCGCACACGGCTCGCACCATTCCTGCACACGCTCTTGTGCACACAAGTCTCCTTTCCCAGTGACCCTCGTACACCCCACGCAGGTGCCCCCAACCGTGCAGTACCCGTGTTCCTGCACTCCCACACACACTCCTGGGTCCTGGGCGCGGGCTCCCCTTCCCGGCACCCTGGCCAGAGCCCTGACCTCTTGGCTTCTGTGTTGCAGTGCTCCCAGGAGCCGGAAGACAGCAGCAGTGAGGCCAGCGACCTCCAGCTGGAGGGCCCCAACTCCTTCGGGGTCCTGGACGAGAGCCTCGCCAACCCCCAAGAGGAAGACAGGCCCCTGGTTTTCTTTGACATCAAGATTGACAATGAAAGTGGGTTCTCCTGGGGCCACCCCACCTCTCTAGCTTAGTCTCAGAGCTCCCAAGAGCAGTTAGGCAGAGCCATCTGAGGGGCCCTGAGCTCTGGCAGTTGGCGTGTCACTGGGTGGTTGGAGTAAGGACACCTGCTTCGACCAGAGCCTGAGCGTGCCTCCATGAGGCCTGGTCCTCGAGGACAGAGAGCCTCAGGAGCACACTTCTACTCAGAAACCAGGCGTGTGGGCCTACCACTGTGAGACCTGCCATCTAAGCATGGCGGGGTCATGCCAAGGCGGCTGCAGGGGGGCAGCGAGCCAGCCCTTCACCCAGAAGCCCCTCAACTGCCTGTGGTGTAGTGCTGCTCCTGCATCCGCCCTGGGGCAGGACTCAACCGCGGGCCTGCCCAGCCGGCCAGGAACAGCGGGTGTTCACCAGGGGCAGGAAGGTCACCTGCAGACCTAAGACACTCTGAGCAGGGTGGACCGGGCAGGGCTCTGCCTGGGCTGGGAGCCTTTGCTAAATGGCTGCTGGGATTTGAGAGGAGGCTGTGCAGTCTGGAACCTCGGGTGGGTGGGGTGGAAGACAGACAAGAGGGGCCTGGGCCCAAATGGCTTGGCAGACGGGCAGAGGGAGGGTCAGCATGGCTCCCCAGCTGGTGAACTGGGAGTGTTTGGAGGGCAGCCCTGTTGGCCTTCTGACCTGTCCCATCAGAGCCGGGCAGAGCGGCGTTTGCAGGACGAGGTTTGACACCTGCCTACAGGCCCCAGGTGGGGCGTCTAGGTGGGGGTTGGCAGCCCTGGCAGACCCCCTGCTGCTGCCCCAGGGAGTCTCACCACGGGGCCCTGGGGTCTCACCCTGCCCTTCTTTCCTGCCCAGCCCAGAAGATTAGCCAGTTGGCAGCCGTGAGCCGGGAAAGCAGGTTCCGGGTGCTCATCCATACCGAGGCCTTCGGCATCCACTCCAAGGCTGTCTCCCTGGAGACGGGCCTGCAGCACTTCCTCGGCTTCCTAGGCGCCATGCACCGCCCCATCCTGGCCTGCTACAAGCTGTGGGGGCCCGGCCTCCCCAACTTCTTCCAGGCCCTGGAGGACATGAACAGGCTGTGGGAGTTCAGGGAGGCCGTCTCTGGCTTCCTGGCTGTCCTGCCCCTCATCCGGGAGCGTGTGCCGGGAGCCAGCAGCTTCCAGCTCAAGAGCCTGGCCAAGACCTACCTGGCCAGGAACGTGAGCGAGCGCAGCGCACTGGCCGCCGTGCTGGCCATGCGTGACCTGTGCCGCCTCCTGGAGGTCTCTCCCGGCCCCCAGCTGGACCTGCACGTCTACCCAGTCACCAGCCTCCAGTGCTTTGCCTCCCTGCAGCCGCTGGTACGGGCGGCCGTGCTGCTGCGGGCCCAGGCCCGCCTCCTAGCCCTGCACAACGTCAGCTTCCGGGAGCTGCTGGCCGCACACCGCCGTGACCCTCACGGGGGCTTGAAGCGGTACTGCCGCTACCTGAGCCTGCAGACCACCTTGCCGTCCCCAGCCCAGCCCGCGATTCCCCTGCAGGCTCTGGGCACCTACTTTGAGGGCCTGTCCGAGAGGCTGGCCTTGGCACGGGCAGAAGGCACCTCTGTTCCGCCCGCTGCCCGCAGCTCAGCAGAGGAGGCCTCCCAGCAGAGCTGAGAAGGGTGACTGGCCGGGGGTCTCTGGCTGGCAGAGACGGATGGGCTCCCTGATCCAGGCCCCACCCTTTGCAGCATTCCCAGGTCCTGATCTCTGTACTCAGCTGTCATTTAGTCCAGAATCAATTCTCTTTTCTGGGACCAAATTGCCCTTCTCTAAAACTCCTACTGAGAAGGCCGGGGACCCACCCCAGGGGTGCCCAGTCCAGGGAGGTGCTGGGCGAAGAGGTATAGCCTCCGGCCAGCTAAGGGGCCCCATCTTGCAGTAGCCACCCCATCTGCTGCTGTCACAAACCTCCTCCCCTATCCCTAGCCACTGCCCAGGGGACCTGCAGCCCCCTGGACACCCAAAGTGCCTTTTGAACCAAACTGCCCTGGCAGTGTGGCCCTCCCAGCCTCTGCCTGCCTGAGGCCAGCTCTGTGCCCTTCCTTTCGGGGCCGTTTTACCCCATGGGGGCTCAGCAGCAGGGGTGGAAGCTGCTGCTTCTCCATGTGTGTCCCTGTTTTCAAGGTCCGTCCCCTCCAAGCTCGCCTGTTCCTTCCCAGCCGCACAAATGCCTCCCGTTCATCACAGCTTTACTCTCCAGCCCTCAGGCCACCAGACCCTTCTCTGCAGGGCCTCCGTTCTTCCTGCCCCACCCCTGCCCTCAGCATGCCCCAGGAGTCTTTCAGGACGTATTTGTGCTCCACTGCTTGAGGGGTAGCCCAGGAACCTCCACTGACCCCCTTAGGTGGCATTCCCTGGGGAGCCTCTTAGAAATGCAAACCCATGGGGCCAGCAGGTGGTGTGGGGGTTGAGAAGCTGGACTCCCACATGGCCGACTATGGTTCAAGTCCCAGACCTGGTGGCTTGCTCTCTCACTTTTTTCTTTCTGTCTCTCTCTCTGGTAGGTGTGTGTGCACTGTAACAAATTAAAATATGAAGAATGATAAATAAAATTAAATATTTTCTTTTAAAAAAGAAACACAGACCTGTGGGCCCTCTGACCACTGGGTCACACTCAGGTGGGGCCAGCATCTGCATTGGAACAGGCTCTCCGATGATTCTGATGTGTGCTTCCAGCAGACTGTCCGCGGAGCAGCAGCACGAACAGCAGCAAACGTCCTGTCCTATCCCCAGTGGCGTGTGTTGAGTGGCCTAGGAAAAGGCTCTTCCAGGGCCTCAGGGCCCTCGTCTGTAAAATGGGCAGACGGCCTCGAAGGCCCCTGAGCTCCTTCAGCTGCCCCATCCTTGGTGGTTATTCACAACCAAGATGACAGTGTTACTGCTTTATAAATATAGAAAAATGACCAGACACCCAATCTTAACCAAAAGTACATGGGCTTGTCTTCAGGGGAATGAAGAATAAGACCTGGGACCCAGCAGACAACTGGGGGGTCTTGGGGTGGGGGTTCTCTTGCAACGAAGAGAACTCCTAGGCGTGAGCGTGGTGCAGCAAACATCAGGCCAGAGAGGTCAATACCTTCCTTACAGACCAGCCCAGCAAAGGAGAGCTCAGCTAGGGCTGCTCCCACACTCGGCCAGCAGAGGGCGCCACAGCCCCGCCAGGCTCAGCCTAGGTGACTAGTGGCAATGTGGGTGGGGACCAACAGTGCTCAGTCCTGGGACGGCACACTTCTGGCAGTGGCCCAGAGTCCTTAGGTAGGTCGTACTCGGAGAAACAGTTTTTACATGTTAAACATTTTATGTTTATTTTAACAACCTATCAACACCAGGATTTCTGGTTGCTTAAAATAATGCTAATGAGGTGTGGGAGGCTGCGCACCAGCAAGTCTGCTGAGGCCATTTTCACAAGTCTCTTACTATTGCCATCTTAGGCTCAGAGAGCAAACAATTACACAATGGCAAAGGCCATGATTGGCTCCCCTTCAAAACCTCACCTTCAAAACCATACTCTGATCGGCCACTTCCCATAGCAAATCGGTGAGCTTAGAATCCCTCAGATTTGTGTATCCGGCACCTCATGATTCGTCCACAAAACAACCGATCATAACCCACCTTTTACAATCCTTCATTCAACCAATCACTGCCCACCAACATGTATATAACCACGATCCCTGGCCCACGATTGCCAGACGACCCTAAAGACCCTGAAAAGCTGTGACACGGCGTCGTCTCTGGACGACCCTGAAGAGTTGTAACACTGTGTCGTCTCTGTGCTGCCCACAATAAACAGACGACCCTGAAGATCTGTAACACTGCGCCGTTCGTCCCGTCTCTCACTCCTTCCCTCAGGAAACCTGTTCGATTGTCCTGCGGGTCGGGACAATGAGGGGTTCTTGAAAGATCCACTTAGGATGTTCAGTGGCTCTCAGCCCTGAAAGGACATAGCTATGGCAAAACCGGTGGCCATGGAAGGGAATGCTCGAATTTAGGGAGACTGGTGACAGCGGAATTAGAGCAGGGTGGGGGTGGGGTCAGAACTGTGTGGCAGTGAGGTTGGGATCCAGGGGAAAGGTTAGGGCTAAAGCTCAGGGAGCCCTAAGGTTAGGGTTTGGAATTGGATCAGATTTAGGGTTGCGCTTGGCAGTTAAGATTAGGAAGGGAGTTAGAATTGATCCAAGCTGAGAGTTCAGTTAGAAATGGAGTGAGAGCCGCCCTTCAGGCTCTGGATGTCAGCAACTGAAAAGACCACGGACCTCCAACAGGGGGCCGGAGCTTCAGAGTAAGATCCCCAATTCGCACTGCATGGATGGTCTGGTACCCGCCCCAGAGTCCTCTTCTAGAAGCTTCCAGTGGAGTCAGTGTGCACCAGTCAGACCAGAGAGACCAAGGAATGGGCTTGGGGGTCCTTGCAGGGAGAGCCCCGGGACAGGCCAGGAATAACACGTCGGAGAGATGCTTACCTAGATAGTCAGTCTTCCCGGCCACTGCCTGCGGTCACCTCGTCCTGCAGATGGACACGGGGAGTGGCAAGGCTGAGTCACCTGTCAGGAACATTAAACTTGCATGTGCGAGCTGGGATTTGCCTGCAGGAGACTGCGTCTAGACTGACACCATCTGTGGCCCACACTACGGGGTGCATGGTTCTGTGTCAGGGGGTAGGGCAGCTCCTGGTCACTTTCTTATACCCTCCTGGCCTGTCAGTGTCGGGCGATGTGGAAGGCAGGTCCCTGAAAGCTACCCCCCAATCCTCTGGTCCCCATGTTCAAACTTATCCTAATTCTAACTTTTTCTTCCAGGGCAATGTTGCTCAACCTCCTCCCCATTTTTACTCCCTATAAGGAGCAAAATTTTAATGTCACAGAGCACAGTAGATTCCTTGGGTTTTTCTAGATATAGGATCCTGTCTTAGGGCTGGCCCCACGGGGCAGTGCTTTGCTCTCTGCAGCAAACCTGGATCCCACAGACAGCTATGGTTTGAATCTTGGCCTCCGCAGCTTGAAAGCCATGTGGGTGCATGTGTGCCCCCAGTCCTGGGGGATGGAGAAGCAGGATTAAGGCTGCAATGTGACCACGCCCCACTGGGAATAGTTTCTCTCTCTTCCCGCTCTCTCTGGTGAGCACACGCAATTCAGAAATGATATCATCTGCAAACAGAGCTCGTTTGACGTCTCCTTACACAGTTACACTCCGGAGGGCATTGAATAGCTAAGGTGGTCAGCACCTCCTCCCGTGGGGCCTTATTACCCCTGTCCAGAAGGCATGATTTAGGGTGAGGGCTCCCTCCCCAGTTAAGTGCAACAAGGGGAGGTCAAGAGGGGTGCTAACCCTCCATGTGGGAGGGAACAAGTGGGGCTAGGTGGGAGGAGAGGGGAGGGCATGTCAGCTGGGGTATCTGAGGTCAGGGCCCCTGTAGGCCTAGGTGGGCAGGGCCTAGGGCTGGGAGGGGCAACATTATCATTATGGTGGTCTCCAGTTCCTGGGTAAACCCTTTGGACCTGAATAAAGCTGATGCCCATGGAGACTGTCGAGAGAAGGATCTAGAATTTTGACTGATTCCCTCCATACTAAAACAAAACCAAAAACAACAGGAAACGAAACAAAACAAAAAACCCCCACTAAGTTCAGAAGTCTATCCAGCCTTTCAAAATATATTTGCTGTCAAGTGAGGAGAAAATTCCTTCATTCTTGGCTCAGGGAACTTCCTTCAACTCAACTCAAAGGAATTCTCTAAAAGACCAGCTGCCTGGACTATGCTAAAATCAGTTTATAAATATTATAAATATCCCACACTGATGGCCAAGGAGATTACAAAAGCTAGCTAGCTAACCACAGGCATTTTCCAAACAGCCAGCCAGGCCGACAGGGTGATAGGAGGTATGGTGAAACCCGCTGTCTGTCGCCTGGCTGCACCCACTGGGCAGAGGGCCTGGGGGGCGCTGGATGGAGGCCCTCCCTGGGTGGTCAGCCCCGCGGCCCCGGGGGCAGCCCATTCCACTGTAAAGCTCACCAACCAAGGAGGAGGCAGGGGCTGGGCCAGGCGGGGCCCCCAGAGGAGCCCTGGCAGAGCTGGCTTGAGACCAGTGCATGGTGTGTGTGCGGTGGTTCAAACATGGGCTTTGGAGAGGCCCGGGTTCACATCCCCCTCTGCCATGTGACCTTGGCAAACGCGTAGCCTCTGTGACCCACACGCAGACTGGACGTGACAACACACTGCACAGCTGAGAGGATGAAATGGTGTACGTACAGAAAGTGTCAACCTGGCAAGTCGGCAACGCCATGGAAAGTAACTGCAGCCGGCACCCTGGAGCAGGGGCATCAGATGGGCTCCTAGAACACACCCGAATGCAGTCTGCTTCCTCCTCTCCACCCCTCCCTCTGCATGTCCCCTCTTCCTTTCCCCCTTCTTTCCCTTCCCTTGTGTCTCCCCCTCTCCTGGTTCTAGTCCATCGAGGATCAAGCAGACTCCGTGCCCAGAGACTCCTGGCGCCCCGTCCCTCTCCGCAAGCCTCCCTGACTGTCTCCTCTACCCTGGTGGGGTGACCCTGCTGCAAGCGGGAGGGATTTATAGCATAGAAGCCACTCTCCTGCTCACCCCCACCTGGCTGCCAGACAGCCATCTGCACCAAGGTCACTTTTCTCAGCACACAGAGATGTGGGTTGGGCAGAAGGGACCCTGGGAGAGAAAATAAATACATCAAGTCTCCAAGCTGGGTCTGGAGATAAGGGCTCCGGGAGAGGACGCCGAGGTGTTCACAGACACTGCCGGGTCCACTGGCTTCCCTGGGGAAGCCTCATGGGGCACACCAGAGAGGGAATGAAGGGGACTGTGCCTTCCTGAGGGACCCTTCCGCAGTCTGGATTTGGTGGGGCCAGGCCTGAGGAGACGCAGCAGGCAGGAGTTTGGCTCCGTAGTACAGGAGGGGGAACCAAGGCCCAGGGAGAAGCAGGCTTCTGAAGTCCCCAGGAACTCAGTGGAAAAGGAGGTGCAGTCCCCGACCCCTGGCCTCTGACCTGCTCTGGGCACCTGCCCCTGCCCCACCCTGTCCAAGATTCTTGAGGGTCTTGTCAGCAGCAAGCTGGCTACTGGCTGTCAGACTCCGCACGTCCGTGGCCCAGAGGGCCCAGAGGGCTTCTCCGAGAAGCTCCACGCTGGGGCCTTGCCCGGCCCCACGGGTAAGGGGCTGGACAGGGGACCTCCAGGCCTGGCGCCGTGGTGCTCAGTGACCCTGGGACACTTTGAGGGAGTCGTGGCAGCTCCCGTCTGTCTGTCCCTCCTCTAAGGCATCACAAGTCTTCCCAGACTACCAGAGTGGGTAGCCCACAGGCACGGAGTCTCCCGGGCAGCCCTGGAGAGGACAGCCCCGCCCCCACACCCACGGGCTTTCCCTTTAGGGCTCCCCGGGGTCTGCTGGGCCTGAGCCTTCTGTGGCTCTTCATCTCCCTCCCTGCTGGCCTGTCTTCCTCCTGGGTCCTGCTGGGGCCTTTCCATCAACCTGCACACCAAACCTGTCTCAGCCCTGCCTCTGCAAACCATTTCCAAAAAACGAATGAAAAGAACCTCTTGACAGCAAGAGGCCAGAGACGGCCGAGAGAACATTTGGGGTTTTTCCACCTACCCTGAGCCCCTCTGTGCTGTCCTGGGCCTCGAGGGGGACTGTGGCCAAGAAGTCCCAGACAGCCCTCTGGGAGCCATGGGTCTGGGGGATGGGAGGGAGAGAACCCCAGTCCTGCTCTCATGGGGTCTGCTGGGGGCCCCACAGAGGTGGTGGAGAACAGAGGGTCACGGAGCAGAGGGGAGGGGCAGCGGGCGGACCTGGCTCTGGACAGTCAGTGGGCAGGGTTTAACCTCCCACCGTCAGCCCGTCTGTGCGAAGGGCCTTGGGGAGAGTTTTGAGGCTGGAGGACCCCTGCCCACAGAGCCACGTGCAGCAGCTAGGGGGCAGGCCGGCTCCTGAGGCCCAAGCACGTGCTAGTCTCGAGACAAGGCCTGTTCCCGTGTGATGGGGAGAGGACAGAGAAACCGCCAGGGACATGAGGACGGACGGAAGCGGTGGTCCACACAGGACAGAGATGGCAGCCTGTCCCCCGAATCGCCAACGTGGTCTGCACAGTCTTCTAAAACCACAGCACCCCAGGAACCGCCCTGCAAGGCAGGGCCTCAGGGCAGCTCTCTCTGATCCTGGTCAGCGGCCATCATGAGAATTGGAAGAGGGGCCGCCGGGTTGCTTGGGCTCACACAGTGAGGGCCGGCCCCACGATACAGCGGCGGGCGCTGTTGGGGAAGCCAGGTCCGTGTGGCAACCGGCCTGGCAGGTCTGGAACTCGCTGTTCGTGTGATCGAGTGCCCGGGATCAGAAGGGGTGAAGGGCTGGGGAGGATGGGGTGTGACCAGACCCCGTGGGGAGAGCCTCTGTCTCTCTCCCTCTACTGTGCATGATCCATTATGAATAAACAATTTTAAAAAATGAATATCCACATTGAGTTCATGAGGCTGGAGGTTTCCAGCTGGGGTGCTCCACGCACTCCTGCACCCCTGCTCTGCCTCTGCATTCTTTGTAAGACTGAGGGTGAATTCTGCCTCTTGTTTGGCACCTCGATGGTGACGTTCCTCTCTTCTCTGCCATGGGGCTGGTGGCCTGTTCAGGATGTGAAGTCATGGAGGAGCATCTTTGCCGTCATGAACATCTCCTGTTCATAAATAGCCAACCGACGGCGGAAGCTTTCACTGCTCCCAAAATAGCTTTGGATCCCAGCACAGGCATTTCCAAGAACAGATTTTTATACTTCCAAGAATTCCGTGAAAGTGCTGGTCGTCTGGTTTGTATGCCTTCCACAGAGAGCTCCCTGAACCTGGCCACACAAACTGCTCTGACCCTGACCCAGCCCAGGCCCTGACCGTGGCCACGGACCGGGGACACTGACTGGTCTAGTGTCCAGGTAAGGAAGTATCATAGGATTAGTTGCAAGGATGGCCACTCTGATGCTGATTCATCCCGACACAACATTAGGGTGCTCTGGATATGTAACTCCTGCCCTTCTATTTGAAGAGGATTTCCTCCTCGTAGTGAACTTGGGGTTGACGCCTCCATATCGACCTCAGGGCTGGAAGGAGACTAGAAGCCAATCAATCCCAACTCCTTAGTCAGTGATAGGGAGTCCTAGCATGTGTCAGTCAAACCCAGGGAGGGGCTGTGGCTTCTGGAATGAGAATCCAGTCTCCCTACTTCACTATTCTGTTAGCAATAAGAATCGGGGGGTGGGCTGGTCCTTCAAAAAGTTCATGCGAAATGCACGCTATGCAACAGCTACGCACGGATGTCCATTTTTTATTTGCACCTTAATTCCATTTTCCTGCAAGCTCTTTGAGATCCCCACATATTACTGCGGCTATGGCTGGAGCCCTCCGTGGCACCAAGGGGACACAGGCTGAAGCCTCAGGAGAAGCCCTTCGGGGGGCAGAGGGGAGAGGCAGGAGAACCTAGGGCTGGTGGTGTTACCGAGGCCCGGAATCAACCAGCCCTGAAGCCAGCCTTGCTTCCTGATGGTGAGGTGACACGCCAGCTTCCACCCTCCAAGCTGGGAATTTGTGACCCCAGGTGGGAGCATCCTACACGAGCCCCTGCCCCTCCTGCCCTGCCCCAGCCCTGTACTGCAGTGAGGCCTGCCTGGGGGTGGGGATGGAGGGTGGGACAGCCTCACATGCAGGACCACGGCCTCTTCCAGGCAGGACTTCATCTTCAGCGAGACAAGCAGAGACCCAGATAATTACGCGAGCTGCCGCTGGAAAAGCTGTCGTTAATTTTGATGGCAGTAAACGGCCTCGCCAGTGCGTTACACTGATTTCATGAAAGCACTGGGAGGGCGGTCGTGGGCTGGATCCCGGATTATTAATAATGTCGAGCTTCATTGGAACTATTCAGGAAATTCCTCCCGGTGGCCCCCAGCCAACTGCCACAGGTTGCTACTTTTCTCTGAAATCAACATTCTTTCCATAGGCAAATGTGGTTTTTGTTGTTGTTGTTGTTTTTCCCTAGAAAATAATTAAAGTCACAGAGCCCAATAAATACTTAAACAGAATGTGGGTTTAATTAAAAACCTCTGTCAAGTCTGCAGCTGCATGCCTCTCTCCCCTAACAGGCATGCTAGTGACAGTCACAGCAACCTGTACACTAGGGGTGTGCATGTGTATGCATGTCGGGGGGGGGGGGTGGCAGAGAGCGATCTAGAGGCCAAGCCGAGGTCCTCCCTGTGACAGAGGCAGGACAGAGGCTGGAGAGGTGTGCGCATTCTGACTCAGCGTCCCTGTATGCAATCTGACACAGCAATAATAAGGCAGCCTTTTTTTTTTCTCTAACCACTAGAGACCTGGTGGTTAAGGTGGCTGGATCTCACATGGCCAATGGTGCAATTCACAGCCAGGATCTGTTGGTTCGAAAAACATGCAGGGCATGAGTGTGTGCATACCCAAAATTCCAAGAGGAGAATGGAGGAGAAGCAATTAGGTGTGGCTGTCCCTTCTGAGTGCTGATTTCTCTCTCTCTCTCTCTAGTGAATGCACCCACCCTCTAGCAACTAAAAAAAGAAGAAGGAGAAGAAAAGAAAAAAATGCAAATGAGCTCATTTACTGAGTACTAAGAGCTAGATACTAAATTCTTTGCATGTATTGACTTATTTAATCCTCAGAGTGACTCAAAAACACAAGTATTCTTATTTAGGCCCTTTTACCCTGAGGCACAGAGAGGTTAAGTAACTTGGTCAAGGTCACACAGCCAGTACATGATGGAGTCTGAGGCTAGAAGCTGTCCTGTTAACCACTCCACAGAGTGTAGTTGAGGAAAAAAGTGGCGGAATTGTGTGGGGCAGAGCACACGGGGCCTGGCTTCCCGAAGAAGTCATCTTTCTGCTAGAAATTGAAAGGGAAAGCAGCTGGGGGCGGCGTGTGTGTAACACTGCCTGTAGCAGAGGCTCAAAGGTGGGAAGCTGTGAAGGAGTTTCTGGCTGGAGAGAGGGAAGGCTTCCAGAGCGGGCTATGCTGGGGTGTCTGGTGCCCACCTGGCCCTGGCTCTCTTATTTCTACCCAGAGAGCGCTTACACGGCTCCAGGCAAGTGGTCAGGTTGTTCCCAAGCCCAGTAAAATTACAAGAGCATGGGGGGGAGAACTCCCATATAGTCGACCGTGGTTCGAGTCCCGGACACGGTGGCTTGAATTCACGCCGGGCGCGTGTGCGTGCATGCCCAGGATCCCAAGAGGAGAATGGAGGAGAAGGGATTGCAGCGTGGCCATCCCCCCTGGGGGACGATTTCTCACTTTCTGTCTCTCTGTCTCTCTCTGTCTTTCTGGAGAGCGCGTGCGCCCTATAGCAAAAACCTCTCCAAAATATAAATAAATAAAATACAAGAGCATGGGGACCAGCAGATGGCGTAATGTCCAACACTTTGGAGCCTGGGCTTCGCAGCTTATAACTCTCACGGGGCTCATGTGTGTGTGTGTGTCTGTGTGTGTGCCCAAATTCGGAGAGGAGAATGGAAGAGAAGGGATTGAGAAGTGGCCATCTCCCCTGGGGGGTGATTTCTCACTCTCTGTCTCTCTCTGTCTCTCCAGCAGATGCACACACCCTACAGCAAAAATCTCTCTTAAATAAATAAATAAATAAATAAATAAATAAATAAATAAATAAATAAATAAATAAAATACAGGGGCATATGCAACTCTGAGCGAGCAGTGGCCGGGTTGTTTGCATCAGAACATTGGCCTGTACACCCACTGCTACCGATTTCACAGTTCTCTGCCGTTCTTAGCGCCAACGGGTCGCCGACATTTTTACAACCCCTATGACGTCATAGCACTCAGGCCCCGCACTCTAAGATAAGGCGTCCGGAAGGTGCATGCAACGCTCCTTCCCAGCAGAACTAAGCTCATTGGTTCGTACCAGGGGCCGACTAGTCGCTGGGGGGAGGGGGGGCGCTCAGGGGTTATCTAGTGTATCCTGGGCGCTGGAAATGCTCTGGGATCCGATGCAGGGGCAGTGCCAATGTTGGGGAGTGGAGGGGAGGTTGCGGGTTCCTGGACGTAGGCCGAGTGGACGCGAGAAGGAAAGCCGCGAGGCTCTGGTCGAGCGCTCCCGGCTGGAACATCGCGCTGCGGGGCTGCAGAGCCCCCGACAGCACTCGGCCAGGGGCTGCACTCTGGCCAGATCGTCTTAGTCCCCCCACGCCCTGCGCCACGGACCGGCCTCTGCACCCGGCAGGCGGTGTCCAGCAGGGGGCGCGCGCGGACCAGGCCTGCGCCCCAGACCTGCACCGACAGAGCTGCGGGAGCAGTCCCCAAATTCTAAGGGTTTCAACCCTCTCCCCGCTCTCAACACTCTGAGTCGACGAGGTCGAAATGAGAGATCGATCTGCAAAAAGCAGCACGGGACTCCAGCCCTCCGCCCCTGGGTCTGTCTGGGGTCGGGACCCCACCTGGTAAAAAATGCCAGAGTCAACATTCAGAATCGGGGGCCTCCGCGCTAATGGCGTGTAACCTTGTATCCGTCCTTTCCCGCACCCGACTTCCACACACCGGATTAGGTGCCTGTTTCTTTAACGATCAAAGACGTGGGCGGCGGCGAGGGTGGTATCTCGCTCCGACTCCCAGCCCTCCGGTAACTGTCTCGTTATTCGCATTATAACATTAGCCAGCTCCTTCCTGCGCGCCCGGCGCCGCCGGGCGAGGGGCGCGCTGGCTTCTAGCTGAGCTCGGAGGCAGAACCCGGAGACTCGGCGCCTGAGACTCCCACTCCAGGCCTCAGCGGACTCCGCCCAGGGCGATTCGGGCTCCAGCCCTGCCGGGACGTGTACTGGGCTCTCCGGGGTCGAAGGCGGGGGTAAGGGGAGTCTTTCCCCCCCGGACAGGCTCGGGGAACAAAAGCGCGTGCAGAGGGTGGGAGGGAGCCGCGGGAGGCAGCGCCACGCTGGAGTGACCACAGCGCCCTTCTGGGCGCTCTCTGGGCGCCTGTCCCTCCCCCAGGCCCCCTGGCTTCTGCATCTCCTGCAGGAAAACCAGAGAGGGGTCGTTGTTGGCTCGCAGCTCCGCGTATTCCCGGGACCCTGGCGGGCGGGTCCCTGCAGTCCGGGAGGCTCTGCGTGAACCGCTGTTCTCCCCTCCACTCCCCAGACTCTGTCTTCCAGTCCCTTCCCCCTCCAAGTTGTCCCCCCGCCTCCCTAGCCGGCCTGTCTACTTCCCCGTCGAACACAAAAAAGAACCAGAAAAGAGGTGAACACCGGGAGGGGCCCACCATGAGCTTCGCGGAGTCAGCCTTGGCCCCGGGTGCTCCTCCCCCAGCCGCGGAAGTCCCAGGACCCGCGATCTGGGCCCGCCTCCTCGGATCCCCCTTCCCGGGCCAGGGCTCCAGGACCGCCCCTTCGGGGTTCCCAAGACCCGGCGGCAAGCCCACGACGCTCCCCCGGCTTCGCAGACAAAGGAGGCGCTGCGGGTCCCGCCGCCCGCACCGCTCTCCAGCCCAGTCGGGTCTAAACCTCAGACACTCACTCCCGGGCTAGAGACCCACTCCGGGCCGACCCGGCGCAGCGTCCAGGGTGGGGCTGGGCACAGGGCTCACACCCCTTGGCCTTTCTCAAAGACACAGCCCCCCTGGGGGACCCGGCGCCCCTCCCTGGGTGGGTTGAGCGGACTCCAGGCCGAGCCGGAGGGCAGTTCTGAGTTGTGAACTCCGGGCTGAGCGGGCCGCTGGTCCCGACGCCTGGGCCGCCTGCAGCGCGGGCACAGAAGGGCGAGGGAGGCCGGGGCGTGCGCGCACGAGTCTGTTCACACTCGATTTACAAAGGCGCCTCGGAACCGGCCAGGTGGTCCCTTTAGATGCTGTGCGCCTCGCCTGTCTCTCTTCCCCACCCCCTCCCAGCTCATTAAAATGCTCAGCGCTCAAATCGGGGTATTGATCTCCGCAGAGGCCCCTAACCCGCGCCATCGACCCACAGCAAAACACGCGCGGCGCGAGTTGGGGTTGGGGGCCGTGTGCGCCGGAGAGTTCGCTGTGTAAGGAAAGGGACGGGGCGTGGGCTCCGCGCGTCTCCCAGAGCCAGTATCCTCTTGGGGCGGTCACCTGAGGGTTCAGGACTGCTGTCGGCTGGGCAGTCGGGCGGAAACCGGGTTTGAGCTAAATGCCTCGACATCCCCGCGCCTCCGCCTCCTTGTCGCCGAAAGAAATGTCGGGCTTTCGCCAGAGATAGAGAGCGAGAGTCGGAACAGCATTCTGCAAGTCTGCTGAGCCCGGCTGTTGTATGAGGGTGTGAGACGGCGGGTGGTGGCGGGCCACCGTGGCCTCGGGAGATCTTGGAAGGGGGGCAGTGTGTGCTTAGGCAGCTGTGAAGATATTGGGGGCAGGGGGCGATGCTCGCGCCTGTAGTCCCCAGCCCCCGGTGGAAAGAGGAGCAGACGTCTTGGAAACATCCCTGCCCATGGCACTGTCGGCTGCGACACCGGTACCCCCCTTGGCCCGGAGACAGCGAGATGAGTGAGGCCCTTGGGTGCGCCCAGGCAGGCTCTCCGGGGCGCAGAAAGATTCCCCGCGTGACCCGCCTCACCGAGCAGGGTCACAGGCCCCCGCGCTGGCCGGTGGGCTTCAGGCGCGGGTTTGGCTACAAAAGAAGAGACAAAAAGAGTTCCAGCTTAAGAGGCTGGGCGGGGACCGCGGGGGGCCGGGTAGGGGGCGCCGCTTCCCTGCGCCGCCCTGACGGTGCGTTCCTGTCTCCGGGTTAGGCTGACTGGAGGCAGGGGGAGATGAAGGCTTGTATCTGCCCAGCTCCAGGCAAAAATGGCAGGGAGGGCGAGGCGCTCTGCTAACACTATCAATTATGCATCGTGTTGAACGAGGCTTCGGGGAGGAGGCGGCTCCAGCCGGCGCGCAGGGAAGGGTGCGCGGGAGCCCGGCTGTGCGCAGCTCGGCGGTCCCGCTCGAGGTGTGTCTGCGCCACCCGCTATATTCGCGGAGTTTAAAGGCAAAGACACGCCCCCCCCCGCACGCCTTTTTTTCCCCCCAAATTCCTCAAAGATGGTTTGTCTCACGTGTTGCGAGGCGTAAAAGCAGCTCGCATTTAATTAGCAGTGGAGCTTCACGGGCGCTGGCGAGACGGGCGGGCGTGAGGGTGAGTGTGTGTGACTGTGTCTGTGAGAAAGGGAGAGAATGGTGACTGTCCCGGGCGAAGGTGAGCCTCTGAAATGCGTTTGAATAGAGCGGGAGCCCGGCACAATGACAGGACTAGTCCATGATAAAAGACCATTCCAACCCGCGAGGGTCTGCTGGGGGGGTGAGGATCTGTGTGCGTGCCAGTGTGTTTGCATGTGGGGGCTGCGGTGACGAGGGCTAGTGACAGTGTCAGCTGGTGTGTAAACGTGGGGAGATGTGGTTATAGGGGTGCAGTGGGGCTGGGAAGACCCAAGCTCAGGGCGATGGGATGGGACGCCCCTTGTGACCGACGTGTCTTGGCCTCGGAGAGGCTCTCTGTGGCTTTAACAAATGTCGACCATGCGGGAGGTGGGAGAGGCTAAGCGCGTCTCCGACGAGCTTGGGAGCGCGCAAGGACTCGCTCCAGTCTCAGCCAGTGAGAAGTGGGGGGAAAACAGACACGAAAGGACTTCGGGACCAGGGGAGTCCCCAAACTTACCTATCCCTCCCCTGTTTTCCCACGCCACAGCAGCTGATGCGGGCAGCTCCCTCGAGCTGGGCAGGCTCCCACACTGAGACTGGAGGGGAGGTTGCAGCCTGAGAGCGGCGTCCTGGGAGTCAGCCAGCCGCGGTAAGCAGTGGGGACCGCCCCACATCCTCGGTCCAGGTAGAGGAAGGTCCAGCCTTAGGTCTGGCAAGAACCGGGAGGGAAGGGCCCTCCCCCGGGGGAGCAGGCTGTCAGGTTCCCAAAAACCGGGTGTGGGAGGGGCTCTGCTAACCCTGAGGGCGCCCGGGTGGGGGTGGGGAGTTTGCATAAGCGCGTCTGTGTGTATGAAGCTAAGGTTTGATGGGGGCCCTCGGGCACCATAGAGCTTTGGGAAAAGGTGCAGAATCTTCTTTAGCCGATGACAGCCCTTGACCTGTTGGCTGGCGTCTTCTCCGCACTTAGGGAGCTGCCTGAACTCCGCTAAACCCAAGGAGCACCATTAATGAGCATTCCCAGCTCACCCAGCCCAGGTGATGGGGAAGAGGACCCCCTCTCCTTAGACGGATGGTGGACAGCACGGCCCTGCTTCTCCCCAGGCGGGCAGTGAGGCCAGAGAAGGCATGCAGCTCTGCTTCCTCCCGTCCCACCCTAAGCCCCCACCCCAGTTCTCGGCATTGTGGACTGCACCTCAGTGGAAGGCTGTGTGCAGGAGCAAGGGCACGTCTGTGCTCCTGGGTGGAGGTCGCAGGTGTGAGGACCCTGTCCTCATGGCCGTCAATTCTCCGTGAACAAGGAAGGGGTTTGCCCTGTAGTGGAAACATTGCGAAGACTGGGTTCCGCTGAGGGAACAATGAGGTCTCCCGGCATGTAGTGTCTGAGTACGGGTGTGTCTGTGAATGCGCTGTGGACCCAGATAGCGCATCAGGTCCTCTCCACCCCCGCAGAAGCCGGGCGTTGGATGGAGACGCCCAAGCGCGTGTTCGCATTGTTGTGCGCCTGTACAGGCGTGTGTGTGAGAGCGCGCGTGGGACAAAGGGCTCGTGGACAAAATAGCCTTCCTGTGTATCTATTTCATTGGGTAAACGGAGGCTTAGAAACACAGAGGGGTCTGTGCAGAGCCCACTGAAGACCAGCTAGCTGCAGAGCCTGCGGAGGGGCCGGCTCCGGGGTGAGGGGATGATCAGCGGGGAGAAAAAGAGGGCAGGAGGGGGCTGCTGGAAAGGGAAGTCAGCACCCTGTGGCAGAGCTTCCATTTGAATTCCAAGACCTTTAAGGAGTTCCAGTAAGGCCCAAGAGAGTCTCCTGGGCTTTGAAGGGTTGTGGGAGCCCCAGAACCTGCGCTAGACTATTTGCCAAAACCAAGCTTGGTAGGTGGAGAAATGGGCTGGTGAGTCACCTCCCCTCTTCCCCTGGCTTCCATCTGCAGGAGCCGCCATGGCGCCCCTTTGGACCCTGTGGTTGGCCTGGACGCTGCTAGGAGTGGCCGGAGCGTGCCCGGAGCCATGCGCCTGCGTCGACAAGTACGCACACCAGTTCGCCGACTGTGCCTACAAGGAGCTGCGCGAGGTGCCCGAAGGATTGCCAGCCAACGTGACCACGCTTAGCCTGTCTGCCAACAAGATCGCGGTGCTGCGGCGCGGGGCCTTCGCCGACGTCACGCAGGTCACGTCGCTGTGGCTGGCGCACAATGAAGTGCGCACCGTGGAGCCGGGCGCGCTGGCGGTGCTGAGCCAGCTCAAGAACCTGGACCTGAGTCACAACTTCATCTCCAGCTTCCCATGGAGCGACCTGCGTAACCTGAGCGCGCTGCAGCTGCTCAAAATGAACCACAATCGCCTGGGCTCGCTGCCCCGGGACGCGCTGGGCTCGCTGTCCGACCTGCGCTCCCTGCGCATCAACAACAACCGCCTGCGGTCGCTGGCGCCCGGCACCTTCGACGGGCTCAGCGCGCTGTCCCACCTGCAGCTGTATCACAATCCCTTCCACTGTAGCTGCGGGCTCTTGTGGCTGCAGGCCTGGGCCGCGAGCACGCGGGTCTCCTTACCCGAGCCCGACTCCATTGCGTGCGCCTCGCCCCCGGCGCTGCAGGGGGTGCCGGTGCATCGCCTGCCCGCCCTGCCCTGTGCGCCGCCCAGCGTGCGTCTGAGCACAGAGCCGCCGCCGGAGGCGCCGGGCACGCCCCTGCGCGCAGGCTTGGCGTTCATGTTACACTGCGTGGCTGAAGGCTACCCTGCTCCCCGTCTGCAATGGCAACTTCAGATCCCTGGGGGCACCGTAATCTTGGAGCCACCGGTCTCGAGCGGGGAGGAAGACGGGGACAGGGCTGAGGAGGAGGGGAAAGGAGATGGGGACGTAACGACGCAGACGGAAACCCCGATCCCGACTCCCGCGCCCGCCTGGCCCGCGCCCCCAGCCACTCCGCGCTTCCTGGCCCTCGAGAATGGCTCCCTGTCGGTGCCCCTCCTGACGGCCAAGGAGGCGGGCGTGTACACATGTCGTGCGCGCAATGAGCTGGGCGCCAACTCGACGTCAGTACGCGTGGCGGTGGCAGCAGCCGGGGCTCCGAAGCATGCTCCTGGCGCAGGGGGAGACTCCGATGGGCAAGCCCCGACCTCCGAGCGCAAGTCCACAGCCAAAGGCCGGGGTAACAGCGTCCTCCCCTCCAAGCCCGAGGGCAAAGCCAAAGGCCAAGGCCTGGCCCGGGTTAGCGTCCTCGGAGAGACAGAGGTGGGGCCAGAGGAGGAAGCGGGTGAGGAAGAAGAGGTCGACGACCAGGCCCTTGCAGGCCCGGGGGAAGAGCAGCACTGTGGCCACGGGGACCCCTCGCGGTACGTGTCCAACCACGCGTTCAATCAGAGCGCAGAGCTGAAGCCGCACGTCTTCGAGCTGGGTGTCATCGCGCTGGACGTGGCGGAGCGCGAGGCGCGGGTGCAGCTGACGCCGCTGGCTGCGCGCTGGGGCCCTGGGCCCAGCGGAGCTGGGGGGACGGGGCGGCCCGGGCGGCGGCCCCTGCGCCTACTCTACCTGTGTCCGGCCGGGGGCGGCCCCGCAGTGCAGTGGTCCCGCGTGGAGGAGGGCGTCAACGCATACTGGTTCCGCGGGCTGCGGCCCGGCACCAACTACTCCGTGTGCCTGGCGCTGGCGGGCGAGGCCTGCCACGTGCAGGTAGTGTTCGCCACCAAGAAGGAGCTGCCGTCGCTGCTGGTCATCGTGACAGTGAGCGTCTTCCTTCTGGTGCTGGCCACCGTGCCCCTGCTGGGCGCCGCCTGCTGCCATCTGCTGGCCAAACACCCGGGCAAGCCCTACCGTTTAATCCTGCGCCCGCAGGCCCCCGACCCCATGGAGAAGCGCATCGCGGCTGACTTCGACCCGCGCGCCTCCTACCTGGAGTCCGAAAAGAGCTACGCTGCGGGCGGCGAGGCGGGTGGGGAGGAGCCGGAGGAGGCCTCTGGAGAGGGCCTTGACGAAGACGCGGAGCAGGGGGACCCAGGTGGGGACCTGCAGAGGGAGGAGAGCCTGGCGGCCTGCTCGCTGGCGGAGTCCCAGTCCAAGGCCAACCCTGAGGAGTTCGAGGCGGGCTCTGAATACAGTGACCGGCTGCCCCTGGGCGCAGAGGCGGTCAGCATCGCCCAGGAAATTAACGGCAACTACAGGCAGACGGCGGGCTGAACCCGGGCCGGCCCACCTGCCATCCCGCCCCCCTGGGGTACCGGAGCGGGAATACTCGGGCTGGCGGGAGGCAGCTCCGCCCCTTACCCCAACTTTAACTACTCCGCCTGCTTACCACTCCCGAGTGACTGCTGGGGACTTCTACCAGGGAGGCCGGTTCAGGGCTCACATCCCGGTTCTGACCGCGAACCCACCCCCACGACAGAGCCCCGCCCCCTCCTCCCCGAACATCTGCTGCCCGTGAGGCAGGACGGGGCCCCTCCATTCCCATTGCGTCGGGCCAAGCCAGAGACCGCGCGGAGATGGGAACCTCTGCTGGCCGCCCTGGGCCCTGGGCAGCCCCACCTCTGGCAGAGGGCCTGGGGGAGCGGTGTCCCGCCTCTACTCTGCCCTGCCCTGCCCTTTCAGGGTGGCACATCCCGCAGCCCAGGGGGTTGGCATGGATCCCTAGTTTTTATTACAGTTTAGGTTTTCCAGCCCCCGCCCAGCTGGGAGCCGAGCTCTTCTACCCCCCCCATCCTGACCCCACCCCACTTCTGACCCGCTGCAGCCCGGCGCGGGGCGGGGGCTTTGCCGGTCTGCGTTCTGATTTTCCTATTTTCGTTGTTTTCAAAGACAGCGACATTCCGGTCTGGTGCTAACACCCCCTTCTCAAGCTCTGGGAAGATTGGGCGTGTGTGGCGGGGAATGGGCGGCGGGAGGATAAGAAATCCGTTTTCTCTGGCCTCTGGACTACCTTACAGGCCTGGGGCCAGGCACCGCTTTATCTCCCGGGGAGCCGGCTGAGTCTGGGGCCAATTTCGTTGATGGGCGTTGGGGTTGGCGGCATTCGGGGCCTGGCACAGGCGGCTTCCCAGCCTCGGCCCGGAGACCCTAGCCGCAGGGCGCCGGTGTCTGGAAAGTCAACGGGAGCTTGGGCGGGTCCCTCTGGGCTGCCGCCTGGGTCTGCACAAAGCCCAGCCTGGATCGTGCCGCGGGATCCCCGGCCCACCCCCTTCCTCAAGAATAGCGTGTGGCTGGCGTGTAGTCTAGGCCAGCGTGCTCAGTAGACCTGTACAGTGTGGCTAGTGTAGCGGGGCAGGTGGGGGGCAGGGAGGGAGAGGGTGTGGGAGAGTGGGTGCGGCGACTCGACAGGCTGGGGTCCTGGCTCCTTCCTTCAAGGCGAGCGTCAGGGTGGGGGTAGGGCTGGGGTGGGGGCGGGCCTGGGGACCACCCTGTGGGTGAAGTGCAGCACAAGTGCGGCCTGGGCCCTATAGCTGCCCAGGAGCCCGCACCCTTTTCTAAAACGTCTGTATGTAAACTGCCAATAAAGCAATCAATTTGAACTGGGCTCCGTGACTCCTTGTCAGGGGACAGAGGGAGAGGGCCTGCAGGAAGAAGAAGGAACCCCTGGGAACACCTCTCCTCGGCCCCTTGTGTGATATAGAGCTTGTCTGATGGCCCTGTGATTTTGCGGTGCCTGCTCCCACCGCACCTGAACCTGCTCCTGGTGCCCGGAAATCTGGGTGGAGAGGAAAAGCCCAGTATGGGGGGGAGGGAGCTGGAGGAAGGAGGCCCTGCAGTCCCTGAACTGGGGGAGCGCCAGGAAGTGCATGTGTGCTTGCACTTGAGTGTGTACCCCATTCTCTTTGGGTTGGGACTGCTGGCTGTGTGTGTGTACTGCCTAGTTTCTGTGTCTGAACACCAGCTCTGAGCTCTCTGAGAAGCCAGTGTGCCTGTTGTGTGTGTGTGTGTGTTGGGGGGGGTTGTCGGAACAAGACAGGAAGTCTCAGATGACCGGAACTGCAGAGCCAGTGAATGGAGAGCAGGGCGTGCAGCACCTTCTGCTCCGGCTGGCCCCACACAGCAGGCTGGCACCTTCAGCCAGGAGCCAGGCCTGTATGTTGTGGGTGTTCAGGGAGTGATGTGTGGACAGCTGTCCGGGTGCATGAGACACTTGCACTTGTGGAATCAGAGGTGGAAGCACCGCGATCTACTAGTCCTAGAAACGGGACTTCTTGGGTGAGAACCTGGAGAGGCCAGAGGTGGAGAGTGGATGCTGTGGTCCTGGCCAGGTTAGCTGCTGGGGCGAGGCTGACTCCCCACAGGACTAGGAAGTGGCAGGAAGGGAGGTGGAAGAGGAAAGGAACAGAGCAAGAGGGGCAGGTAAAGGTCCCGTCCCCACCCTCCCTTCTTCCTGCTTCCCGTCTATCCGGTCTTCTGCTGGGCACAGCCCAAGCTGGGAAGCAGGCCCGTGCCAGAGGCCCAGCGACCTTGCCTAGCCCCAGGCCAGTCTCCTTGCAGAGAAGGTGACTGTGACATTTCTGGGGTCTGAGCCCAGACCAGCAAAACTATTTAAGAGAAAACTTCCCTTCCAAGCACCACAACCGAAGCCCTGACCAGGCCCAGCCGCTGCAGCCCACTCACTGCCAGTGACGCAATTCAGGAATGTCTGGTTGTCCTACAAGGCAAGGGCTGTTCACTTCTGCTGTAGACCCTGCATCTGAGCAGGGGCAGACGCTGGACTCGGAGGACTGTTCGGGAATCCACTCACATGGCTGCCCCTGGGACAGGCCTGGCTGGGCCAGTGAATGCTCCATGGTGCAGGCGCACCCCAATCCTCTGGTCATAGGTCTCTGGTGAGGATAAGGGCTCCTCCCTGCATCTCCCTGTCCTGAGGATGGGGCCTCTCCTGGAGACCCCTTAGGATGCTGAGTGTCCACTGGGGAGGGTGCAAAGGAGAGGGTGCTATTCCTTCTTTGTCCAGGGCCCAGCCTCCTAACGGACAGCAAACACTGCTCAGCTTAACTTGTGCTTCCTGAGCAAGGCCAGGTCTGAAGGCTGGGCCCAAGGCAGAAGTGAGCCGTTGCCAGAGGCCGAGGAGCAGGGGCCGCGCCCCGCTGACTGCCCACCGGGCACCAGGCCTCTTGGGAATGCTCCAGTTTCTGCCCAGATGTTCGGCACAGCACAGAGTGGTCCTGGCCTCTGCTGTCCTCCCCTCTCCTTTTCAGTTTTATTTCATTTCCTCCTCCTCCTAATTCTCTGTTCTCTTTTCAGCTGCTCCAAGTCAGCTGTGCATCTGTGGCTTCTTTTCTAGTGCTCCCATCAGGAGGTTGTGCACCCCAGTGCACGCTGATCCAGAGGCGGGAGCTCACAGCTCACTTTCTTCCTCTAACACACCAGTCGTTGAGCAGTTTATTTATTTTCAAAGTTTTATTTACGAGGAGACTCAAAAAGTTCATGGGATGGGCTAGTCCCAGAGAGCAGAGGTTAAGCATTGTGCATGGGGAGCAGGATCCGATGTGGCTGACCATGGTTCAAATCCCAACCCTGGTGGCCCGAAAAACATGCTGGGCACAGGATGACATAAAAGATGGGGGGAAATGGATTGTGGCATGGTCCCCATTGGGGTGCTCTCTCTCTGGTGAGTGCACACTCTCTGCCCCCCCCCAATTTTTTTTCATGAAAATAGAATTAAATTATGAGTTTATTTTGGTGTGAAAACATTTGAAATTCATTCATGGTTTTTCATAATAACTATTTTCATAAATCCTGAAGACACCCCCCCCCATATTTATTTTTCAAGAAAGAGAGACACCCCTGACAGGGTCTTGCTAAGATGTGATCCCCCCTGCAAGCCATGTAGGCAGCATGTTCAGGTTGACCCAGGATCCAAACCCCAGGCCTTCACACACAACTCCAGTGGTGCTCTACTGGCTGTGCCACATTAGCTGGGCCCTTCAAGCAGTTTTAAATGTGTGCCTCCCTCATTTGCACCCATGGTGGCTGACTCTCCCGGCTCCAAGGCTTCCCACTCGGCGCACCCTGAGTTCAGCCTCGTGTGGCTGTGTTTACTTGCAGAGCTCATGAGGACACTCCGTGGAGATGAGCTAAGGAGTGTGTGTGCATGGGCGTGTGCATGGCCACCGTGTGGGTGTGTTTCCCTAATCTGCACCGGGGACCTGGAAAACAGTCAGGGAATGCAATATGACAGCAGTAGCCTTGGAACTCAGAGCAATTTATCAGGAGCAGCTGCAGGAACCAGACACCCAGGACGTGGCCTTGAATCAGACCAGGCTCTGTCTGCAGAAAGGTGATTTGAAAGGAGTGCCTTCCAGAGACTAGCTGGAATGAGCGCCGTCTTGAAGATCACTAGAGAAAGTCCTTTGACATCAAAGAACAAAGGGAGACTGCTGGTGTGGGGCCGCTGCCCCTCCCAGGTCTGTGCAATAAGGCAGGCCGGGTCACAGCTGCAGCTTAAGCTCGCATCTCCTGAGATCAGCAGTCAGTCAACATCTGGACCAGTACTCCCTGGCAGTGGTGCTAACCTTAGTCCTCCCTCCAGCTTTAGGGCAATGCACCTGGGTGGGTAAAGGGAAGGGGCTGGGGCCCGGGAGTTCAGTGGTTAAGGCACTGAACTCCCACATGGTCGGCTGTGGTTTGAGTTCTGGACCTGGTAGCTTGCTTTCTCTCTCTCTGGTTAGTGCAAATTTTAAAAATAATAATAAAGTGAAATAAATCATTCTTTTTTTTAAAAAAACAAACAAACAAACAAAAAAAAAACAAGGGAAGGGGCTGGCCTCTTGCTGGGACTGCGTGGCTGTGTCAAAGCCTTAGTTGAGACCCTCCACAGGGAAAGTGGCCCTGCCTCTGCACCCCCGTAGAGGAAGGACCATGACTTCATGAGCACAGAACCAGGAAGCTGGAGACCTTGCCCTCCCCCTTGTCTTGGGAAGGAATTAGAGATTTGGTGGAAAAAGACATGCCCAGGTGCATGAGGAAGGCCCCTTGTCCAGGCCATAAATTGCCAAATCTGACCTAACAGAAGAAATCCTGCTGCAAAGTGGGAGATGGAGCAAGCTAGGCCTTTTTGGTTGTAATGTGTTGATTAATTGATTGCCTTTGAAACACACCCACCCACACAGATGTGTTCGGTGACAAGATTTTGCCTTAGGACTCAATAGAAGATAATGTTATATTGAAAATGAAAGGTCTATAACTGCATGGAGAAGAGATTCGATTATACAATGTCTTGCAATAGAAGCATTTAGTTCAAAATATGACCAGTGTTTCTGATGAGACTTGAAATGGAATTTATACCAAAGCTATTAAAAAACCCCCATGATGGGGAACCAGCAGTTAGCGTAATGGCTGTGTCGCTGGACTCCCACATAGTCGACCGTGGTTCGCGTCCCGGACCCGGTGGCTTAAAACTCACGCCGGGCGTGTGTGAGTGCGTGCCCAAGATCCCAAGAGGAGAATGGAGGAGAAGGGATTGCGGCGTGACCATCCCCCCTGGGGGGTGATTTCTCGCTTTCTGTCTCTCTGTCTGTCTGGTGAGCGCACACACCCTATAGTGAAAACCTCTCAAAAAAAAACAAAAAACAAAAAAAAAACCCATGATGAGTAGAAAATAAAACTAACTTGTTGGGTTAAATTATTTGGAAAGATTTTGTATCATCATTTAGTCAAATACGTAATTTGAAGATGGTATGATTTTTTAAATTGTGCTAATTGCGTGTGCTTTGTCTAGACATGTAAATGTAAGTTTAATAATTAACTTGAAGCCCACATGAAACAAGGAGAATAAAAGTGCTTATATTTTTATCAACTGTTTACTGCTTAAACATATCCCCTGTGAATTAGGAGTTAATTTGGTTTTGGCAAATTAGATGCATTTTCTCCCAGCAACACTGCAGCAGAGCAGTCTTTAAATTGAGTCTAAAAGCCATTCAAGGCTTCCAGCCATTTGCAAGAAAAACTGCCCTGATCATTGAAATTATAAAGGAACTTTATAAGAATTGATCAGTGTTGAAATGGGGAAAGAATAGGGATGGGGAATTAATTATCAAATGCTTTTTAATAAAAGAGGTTAACTGGGCCAGCCGGTGGTGTGGTGGTTAAGGTGGTCGGATCCCACATAGCCAACTATGCAGTTCAAATTCTGAACCCGGAGGCTTGAAAAAAATGGTGGGTACATGTGTTTGTATGTCCAAAAACATGGAGGAGAATGTAGGAGAAGGGATTGTGTGTGACCATCCCCCTGGGGCGGGAGGGGAGATTTCTCTTCCTCTCTATCTCTAAAAAAAATTAAAAACTGGCCTATCACACATCTAGACTGATAAGCACGCTAAAGGTTACCATGTACTAGTGATACTAATACTGATAGTGGCCACCATTTATTAAGCCCCAGGCACGTGCTATGGGTTTTGGAACCCCTTCCCTCCCGTTTCTTCCTCTTTTGGGGATTTTGGGCACACACACACACACACACACACACACACACACACGTCTGGCATGCTTTTCAAGCTGCCAGATCCAGGATGTGACCCAAGTGGTCAGCCATGTGGGCTTCAGCTGTCTGAACCATCAGGCCAAAGACTGGCCCTAAATTTAACTTCTTATTAGTTAAAATGAAGAGCCGCAGCAGTGGTGCAGCAGAAGTGCACAACACTCTGTGACGTAGGACCCACCCCGTGGCAGGGTCCTAAGCCACCTCTGGAGGTCTCCTGTCCTTGCTGGGTGCATGCACACGTGCACAAGATTGGGCTGGCTGAGGCCAGGGATGGATGGTGGCATGAAGACCCTGTCGGGGGTGCTCGTCTCTCTCTTTCTTCCCCTGCACTTTCTCTGTTGTAGAAGAAATACAATTAAAATAAACCTAATAAATTACAAAATAAATAAATTAAATTAAAAATTCAGTCCCTCAGTGACACTGGCCACGTTTCAAGTGCTCCATGGCTGCATGTTGCTGTTGGCAACCGTTGGTTTGGACAGCAGAGCTCCAGGACATGTCCCTCAGAACAGAAAGGTCTATTGGTAGTGCAGTTCCAGAAAACTGAAAAACACAGGCATGTCTAGCCAAATAAGTTATTATTTATAGTCCCCCATGCAACAAAAACCATAGTTAACATTTCATATTCCTTCCAGTCTCCTTCTTAAAGAAATTTTATTAGCTTACATATAACATAGGAATGCATTCTTCTTTTTTTAATTGTCAGTGGTTGCATGTGCTCACTAAAAGGAGAGAAAGAGACAGAGAAAACACACCCTTCTCCAAACAGGGCCTGACCATGCTGCAAAGCTTCCTTCCACTTCCCCATCCCACCTTGATTTTGGGCACACACATGCAACCGGGATATTCCTCAAGCCGCAGGGACTGGGACTCGAATCACATCGGGTCATGTGAGAACCAGGTCACTGTGTACATGGCTTAACCACTGCACTATGGGCCGGCCCACGAATGCATTCTTGTCCTGAAATAATTAAACGTCGATAAACTGAAACTCCCCTTGACCACCACCTACAATTCTGGAGCTCTCCCTGGTGGGAAACCTTCTTGTTAGGGTAGTACATATCTTTGCATGCACTTTAAAAAAAAAAAAAAAAAAAGAATTATTTACTTAATTTTATTTATTATTGTTATTATTTCAATTTGACCAGAGAGACACAGAGAGAGGGAAAGTGAGAAAGCAAGCCACCAGGTACGGGACTCAAACCACAGTCAGCCACTTGGGGGTCTGGCGCCTTAACCACCATGCCGCCTGCACTTATAAACGTGCATGTATCTGTGTGGAAATACACGACAGTGTCACTAACCCCACCCTGACTCAGGGAGGTTCTGTGAAGGGTGTCATCCCCAACCTCCATGCCCTACCAAGTGCCTAGAGCCCTCCTCCCTCTCATCTCAGCCCTGGAAAATCTTGAGAGGGGGTTTTAGCTGGAGCAAATCAGTCGGGGACCAAGTACAGTCACAGCAGGGCAGAAGTGACAGGTGCCACTCTGTTGGGTGTTCAAGTGAGGTGAACTCCTCACTCCACGCCGACAGTATGGGGAGCTCTCCTGTGCCCAGCCAGCCCGAAGGTGGTGCTTGCTGCTGGAGCGTGTGGGCCTGTGGCCACGACTCAACCCCCCACAAGGTTCTCTCGCGGAAGTTCTTTGCTGCTTTCGTGAATGTCGTGATGGAGCATAGAACTCCTTGGAGTGGCTGCCCAGGACCCCGTGGCCTCCCTGGTGGCTCTACAGCAACCTGAGGCATGGACTCTCTCCGACTCAGAACAACACGCCTCTCAGTGTTTTCCTTCTGAGTTCCGTCCTTAATTCATGAAATTTTAAACTTTCTTCATTTTATAATAATATATGCATTTATAGCAATTAATGTCCCTGTAAGTGCCACTTTTCCAGCATTCTTCAGACTTTGATAGATCGTGTTCGCATTGTCATTTGGTTTTAAATATTTTATTTCCTCAAGATTTGTTCTTTGGCTCATGAATTATTTAGAGACATGCTTTCAAATCTTCAAATGTATGTGTTTTTTCTCCTACCATCTTTATTTATTTTTTTAAAAAAGGATTATTTATTGAATTTTATTTATTATTATTATTTTTAAACTTGCTAGAGGGCACATATGCTCACCAGAGAGAGAGAGAGAGAGAGAGAGAGAGAGAAGGGAAAAGCAAACCACCAGGTCTGGGACTCAAACCGCAGTTGGCCATGCGGGAGTCCAGTGCCTTAACCAGCATGCCACCTGCTGGCCCCACATTATCTATTTTTTAGGTCATGTCGTCAGGTATATTCTTTTCAGGCTGGGTTTTTGTTTAAGTATTACATATCCACAGGAAAGTATTTTCACAGGGGTAAAAACCTGTGTCCCTGGTCACCAGATCAGCAGAAAGGCGAGTCCCAGTGCCATCCCCACACTCCTTTCAGTCACACCACCACCACCACCACCCCACCCTCACCCTCCGCACCGTCTTCACTTCTAACATCACGGACTGCTTTTGCCTGCACTTGAACTTCGCAGCAACGACACTGTGCAGCAAGGCCTCGGGTCTGGCATCCGCTGTCTGACCCTGTCCGCAGATCCGGGCATGCCGCTGCCTGTTGATCACTCCGTCTCACTGCGGCGCGGTGTCTGACGTGTGAATCACCGTGATCTGGGCATTCGTGCTCGGTGACAGACATCCGTGCCGTCCACTGTTTGGGCTGTCACAATGCTGCCGTTCTGAATATCCTTCTACATGTCTTCTGGGGAATCGATACCTTTCTGCAGAAGTAGACGTCTGAGGCTGTCCAGTACGCGTATGCCGACTTTGACAGACGCTGCCAAATAGCTTTTCAACAGACGCCAGTTCACTCTTGCCCCAGCAGTCAGAGTCCTCGTCAGCACTTGGGTCTGTCTGTGGTTTCAGACGTTCTGCCGGTGCACAGAGTGGGGTTCCTTGGCACCCTCTGACAGTCAGTACAGTTGAACACTGTTGTTTATTGTCCTTTTGGGTATCCTCTTTTGTAAAATGTCGTTTTCCTTTTTTAAATTAGTTTGCCTTTTTCTTCTTAAAAAGAATTATTTATTTAATTTCACTAGTTATTATTATTATTATTTGCTATAGACACAGCCCAGAAAGAGATAAGTGAGACAGAAAGCAAGCTGCCAGGTGTGGTACTTGAACCGTGGTCAGCCATGTAGGAGTCCAGGGCCTTTACCACCATGCCACCTGCTGGTCCCTGCCTATCTTTTTCTTACTGAAATTTCTTATATATTCTGGGCCTAAGTTATTTTATTTTAAATACCCTTTTCTTCCTTTTGGCTTTTCACTCTTTCAATGTTTTATGAACTGCTGTCTTTAATTGAAATGTATTCCAATATATCGATTTTTTCCCCTTATGATTAGTACTCTTTGGGACTTTGTGTACAAAACCTTTGTCTCTCTCAAAGTCATGAAAATACTCTGTTTCCTTCTGAAAGTATTTTTATTTTACCTTTTGCATTTAGATCTACACTCTACATGAAATTATTTTTGTGTGTAGAGTAAGGAGAGGCTCAAGATTTATTTTTCCCTTGTGGATATCCAGTTGACTCAATTCCTTTTATTGAAAAGATGATCTCTTCCCCACCAAAAGGACTTTGTGCCCTGCAAATATTCATACGTTGACATTTGGTTACTGCTGAGATGCTATTAAGAGAGTGGACACGTAATCCCGCCGTAGTATTAAGAGGTGGGGCCTTGGGAAGGTCATTGGGATTAGAGGAGGCCTCAGGGTGGGGCCCCATGTCTGAATACTGGTAATTTTATAAGGAGAAGGAGAGGCAGAGCTGACCCAGATCGGTGCCCTCTCCGCATATGATACCTGGTGGCGTCTGGGGACCCTGCCGAGTCTCCCGGCAAGGAGGCCTCATCGGATATGGCCCTTGATCTAGGGCCTTCGGAATCATGAACTGAATAAAAATCCTTATTCTTTATAAATCACCCAGTTGGCGGTATTCAGGACCTTGGGCTAGGCAAAGAGTTCTCAGATGTTAATCTCTTGCTGAAATTTCCTCTTGAACTGAGAATCTTTGTAAGTGTATTTTAAACTTTCAGGCAGATGGTTTTGTGACAGTTGTTTCTGGAGTTTCATTGGGCTCGTCTTTATTTTTATTTTATATTTTCTGCCAGAGGGTGCATGCACTCACCCAAGAGAGACAGAGACAAAGAGTGGGAAAGTGAGAAAGCACCCCCCAGTGGGGAATGGTCACACTGAAATTTCTTCTCCTCCGTTTCTCCTCCTTTCTGATTTTGGACATGCACACACAGGCACCCGGTGTTTTCCAAGCAGCCAAATCCAAGAGTCTAACCACACTGTTGGCCACTTGGGATTAGCCTCTGTGACCACCACATCAGCTGGCCCTTCCTGGTGTCATTTCTGAGAAAGGACAGTGACCACAGCAAGAAGGGAGGTGTCCCAGTCAATAGCCGTTACCACCTGCCAGGCAGGTGCTGAGGACAGCCTGGTTGAGCGTTGTCTGACAGCAACCCCGGGGACCCTGGCGACACCAGCAGAGCTGGCCCAATCACCAGCCCACAGGACCGTGAGAAATAATAAGTCATTTTTGCTTTAAGCGATGAAGGTTTGGTGTCTGCCACAGAGCAAAGACGGCTGAACACCTGGAAGTCAGGCTGAGCTGCGTGCTCCAAAGCCTCATCCGACGAGTGTCTTTCAGACTTTGGATTGATGACAACTTATTTGCAATTTATTGTACTTCAGGACATGTTCGAATCAATTCCAAACAATTTATTTTGATTTTCTAGCTACGATGCTTTTTCACATGCTTACCCCTGCACATGGACACACATACCTACACGATCTTTTTTTTTTACTCTTTACTTTTTGTTAAATAGGTCAAGTTTTATTTGTTGTATTTTCCTCTCATGGTCTCAAAGTTATAAAGCCTATTTCCATCCTTCTGGTTCTTCTACCCAAGAAACAGAGGGATGTAACTGGACCTGTCTCCGCGGGCCCCTCTGGCCATTGGATGTGCCTTAACTTAATTAGGTTGCAGTTTATCCATCAGAGGGAAGCTACTGTTCGTGGCCTAGAAAACGATAAGATTCAGCGTAAAAGTCATCACAATCTCCACAGGCGAGGACGCCTATGGGTCCGTCTGTCTGTGAGCGTGAGTGGGTGGTTATTGGAAAACGGCGAGGAACGCGGCTCGTCAGCGGTGGTCTCGGGCTCATCAACACCCACCTGGCACTTGCCCAAACCACTGGCTCCTGGAGACTGACCCAGGGTTCACAATTGCCGGTTTCTTACCCTCTGCTCCGCCCCAACCAGATTTTAGGTAGGCTTTTCTTTCTTTTTCCAACGCGACCCTGAGCTCTGCTCAGCGCCAAAGCCTGAGCAAGCAAAAAAAGGAAAAGAGGAATGTTCCCTGTTATCAGCTTCTTCTGGGAACTGGCTGAGCACAGCAGACGCTTACCCGGTTCGTCCCACTGGCACTTCCCTCTGCTTGGTCAGCTTCCCTTCCAAAGATGGCTCCTCTCTGATTCCGTGTTGCTTACCCGATAATAATAATAATAATAATAATAATAATAATAATAAAACCTCTGTTTGATTTGAGATGCTTACAGATTTCTGAGATGAGAACCTTTTCCAGAACTAATAGTCTTTCTTCTGTTTACCCTTTCTTTCTCTCTCTCTTTCTTTTTAAAGATGTTTGCTTGAGAACACAGGTGCTCATCAGAGAGACAGAGAGACAGAGAGTGAGAGATCACCCCCCAGGGGGTATGGCCATGCCTCAATCCCTTCTCCATTCTCCCCTCGGGATTTTGGGCACACACACACACACACACACACACACACACACACGTACTCAGCATGTTTTAAGCTGCCAGGTCTAGGATTTGAACTATAGTCAACTACATGGGAGCCCAGAGACATAACTGTTATGCCATCTGCTGGTCTCAAATGATAGCCTTTCTTTCTAATTACAGTATATCTGTATGTAAGTTAGAATGTGTTTTTATTTGATGAGAAATAGTCCTCATTTTTTCCAGCAGTGAAAACTTGGAGTACCGGCCCTGTATCCTAGTGGTTAAGAGAGCCTGAATCTTATACGGCCAACCTCTATCCAAATCCCGGCCTTTGTGGCTTGAAAAATACACCAGGCATGTATGTGTGCACACCCAAAAGGCCGATGGGGTGCAGCAGTGGAGGAGAAGAGATCGCAGTATGACTATGCCTAACTAGAGGCGCTTTCTCCCTCCATCTGCTTCTCCCTGGTGAGTGCACGTGCTCTCTGGCCTGAAAGAAAGAAAGAAAAGGGAAAAAAAAAGAAAAATGTGGATAACAACAGAAACCCAGAGGTCTACTTCTCACAGTTAGGAATAGGTTTGTTCACTTTTTTTTCCTAGGACTTAGACTATCCTTAAGGCAAAGTAAATACTTAATGTGTATGGGGGGGGGGGGCGGGTGGTATGGGTGGTTGGGGCTCTGGAGTCCACATGGCTGACCATGGTTCCAGTCCCAGACCTGGCAGCTTGCTTTCTCACTCCCATCTCTCTCTCTCTGTCTGTCTCTGGTCATAATACTGATACTAATACTAATACTAATGATAAATAAAATTAAATGTAAAGAAATATGTGTTTACTGAGTGAATGAATGAATACGTGAGTGGTATCTAAACTCAGAAGGCCTAGAAGGAAACTGGGAGACCGGGACCTGTCCCTTCCTTGCCCCAGGGACTAGGTCTTCCCCGTACACAGCGACAACTCGCAGGGATCCTGCAACCACACTCTGCTGCCGTGGAAACGACAGCAGTGAGAGTGGGCAGACTCAGGCTACTGTTCTGAGAGTCACACCATTTGGGAGCTGAGCGCGAGAATTCTCGCCGGGCAGGAGCGGTGAGTGGGTGACAGTAGTCGAATTCACATGGTTAACTCTGCCGGTGTCCCGTGATGCTAAAGCAACTGGTGGACTTGCTGCCCGTCTCTCGGGGTCCCCGCCAGCCTTTGCCTCGCTTCCCCCGTGGTTTCCTTGCCCAGTTCTTGCGACTGGGTGTGTTGATGTGTCTCAGCAGCGGTCGGGCCCAGCCTGGCGACTGTGGCAGGAGGTTGATGGGAACGTCTCAGCTGCTCTTGAGAAAGCTGAGTCGACTGAAATCTGCCCTGGTTTGTCCTGAGGCTGCTGCCGAAGCAGGTCCCTACCCCCTGATGGCTTCGCTGGGGTCTTGTTTATCTTTTCATCACTCTGGACTGGAGCCGGGCTATTTCTGGCGTCTGTAACTGTCCTCTCACAGATCTTGCAGGTCTGCCAGCCTCCTGGGGTCCAAAACTCGGAGCGGCATGAAGAAATGCCATTGCCCCACGGACTCAGCCTCCCATCGTGACAAAAAGGAAACAGACTAGTCCAAAGGCGTGTGGGCACACGAATGTCCCAGGCCCTGACACCCCATCACCGGCATCCCCGTCTGGGTGCTTTATCCCTGGGCGAGGTGTTGCAAGCCTTTACGCACCTTCGCGTGGTTCTGGGCTGGTGTTCTTAATTTTGATGGATTCTCCTTTTTTTTCCCTTTATGTAAAAGAAATAATCCAAATTCATCATTAGCTGATTTCTTCAACTCTATTTGTAATAGCAGGACCTACAACGAGGGTCATTCACCAGCAATAAAGGACATTTCCTCTGCACCTCCCGGGCTCTCCGGTGCTCAGGCTACGGCCGAGGGCTGCTCCTCTGCTCCCAAGGCCTTGCCTGTGGAAACCTGAGGCCTGGCGATCCGGCCCTCTGTCTTCCCGACAGCAGACCTCTGCCTGGGCCTTCCCAGTCCAACAGAGCACCTTCTTGTTCCTGCAGGGAGGGCGGAGGGAAGCACAGTCCTGCCCATGGGGCTGATGACAAAGGCCATCCCATCTGCAGTGACCTGTTCCCTCTCCCACGAGTGCGGGCAGCACCCCGCAGCTGCATCTGCTCTCCCTCCCCACCCCCCGCCCAGTGCTGAGGACCGAGGATATTATGTTATTGAAATTCTCAGGTCACTCACAGTGCCGACGCTCCTGCACTCCTCTTGGTCACGTGACGGCCCAGAAGCAGTTAGGATGATTGCAGTGTCACCTCCCACCTTTCTGTCTACACCACTGAGCAGCTGTGCATCAGTCTAGAAAAGTCACCCTGAAAAGACGAGCTTGTGTGGGGAGGTGGCACCCTCCAGTTTTGGATCAAGAGAGCTCTTCCGCTCGCCTTGCAACTGGGGTAGCTGTGTGCCTGGCCCTGCCCAGGGAGGGAGAGGACTCTGCACAGTGTGGAAGTCAGTGTCACCATCTGGGACGGGACAGGCCCTTCTAGAGCAATCAACAGGACAAAGTTTTCATCCTTCAGAAAGACATTCTTGCTCAGTTGAAAATAGCAGGCATAGGCCAACTAGGTGGTCTGGTGGTTAGGGCGACTCGACCTCCATGTGGCCAACTGCACAGTTCAAGTCCTGGAAGAAGATGTGCTGGGTGCTTGTGCGTGTGTGCCCAAAATCCCACAGAAAGGGAGAGACGGAGGAGAAGGGGTTACAGGGTGGCCATTCCCCGTGGGAGAGTGCTCTCTCCTCCCTGTCTCTCTCTCTCTGGCAAGTGCATGCACCTTCCAGCAACATTTTTTTTTTTTTTAAAAGCTGTTAAGATGTTGGCCTGCAATAAAAATCATATTTTCAAAGTGTGGGATAAGAGAAATGTCCTTCTCTAATTTGGAAATACATTGAGGGTGGAAATGGAGAAAAGGGTACTGTAAAATAAAAATGTATATGCTGTTTCTTCAGAACGACTTCATGCTCTTTGAAAAGGCCACAGAGAGGGTGAACTCAGCACACCTGACTCATCCCATTTAGGTGTAGGTTGTGGCAAAAACTCCTCTGGGGGGAAAAAATGACTCATTTCTTGGAAGTAAGATTTCTTTGGAACGCAAAAAATTATCACCAGAAAAGGACAGCCAAGTTAAACAGGACTTTCTCCATTTCCTTCCTAAAACTGTAACTTACTTGGAATTCAGCTCCAATTTCATAAGCTCAAATTACCCTTGTGCTTGAAAACCATTATTTCTGGGGAAAGAGGCCTAACTTACAGTGACATTCAACATGCTTTGCAGCATTTTAGAACGATGGACGCTTCAGCCATGAACAGTCTGGCTGACGAACTGAGGGGTGCAAAGACTGCTTTCTAAATAGCCGGGCCACTAAACAAGGCTGGTCTAAACCGTGCCTTTAGATACAAAGCGGAGGGCCCCTTTCATGGGGGTAGAAGTGGTAAAAACCCCTGCACGTCCAGGGCTGCTGTGAGCAGGACTCTCAGCATCTCTGCTGTGACTCACCTGGCCAGGGCTGTTTAGCCAGATGTCAGCACCCTGGCCGGTGCTGGGACCCTACTGTGGGCTTGGGAAGAGCAGAGCAGGGTCAGCATGAGTTATAGTCGTCTCTGTTCCATTTTACCATGATGTAAAAGAAATGTCCTACGGTGCCAGAAGGTGGTGTGGTGGTTAGGGCACTAGACTTCCACGTGGCTGACTGAGGTTCAAGTCCTGGACCTGGTGCTTTGCTTTCTCATTTGCCTCTCTCTCTCTCTGGTGAGCGAACTAGCCCTATGGCAAATTTTGAAAATAATAATAATGACAGGGGATCAGTAGGTGGCGTGGTGGTTAAGGCACTGGACGCTCCCACATGGCTGACCATGGTTTGAGTCCTGGACCTGGTGGCTTGCTTTCTTACTTTCTCTCTCCCTCTCATTCCCTCTGTGTCTTTCACTGGCAAATAAATAAATAATGAATAAATAAAATTAAATAAGTAATTCTTTTTAAAAATAATAATAATGAGAAATAAAAATAAATAAATAATTCTTTGAAAAATAATGAAAAAGAAATGTCTTGGGCCAGCTCCACGGCCTGGTAATTAAGGGGGCCGCATCCCTCATGGTTGACCACATGGTTCGAGTCCTGTCCCTGGCGGCTTGAAGCACACACTGGCCTCATGTGCGGGGTGCTGAGCTGCCTTCACCACCATGCCATGGGCTGGCCCCGGGCATGGGTTTTAACCCACTTACTAGCTGACAGACGTTAGTGTTGCTGCCAGTTTGGACAGCGGTGAATAACGCGATTAAAAACACGTGCACACAGGGTTTACATGAACGCGCTTTCATTTTCCTTGGGCATTAATAGGCCGCTTGGTGAGAGCATGCTTTGCTTTGTGCGAAAATGCCAGCTTGCTTTGCAAAGCGGCTGTGCTGTCCGCATCCCCGCCAGCTGCTCTGCATCCCGGCCAGCGTGGGATCCTTCTGAGTTTGCAGGTCTTTCCCTCTCCAGCCATTCTACCGGGTGCATGGTGGCATTTCTTTCTCTTAAAATTGCGCAGCAGCCATGTTGATGGGCATTCGCAACTGCTTCAAATGGATCTGAGACCGAAAGAAAACATACAGAAAGGAGACTCCTCTGTGAAACCGAAGAATGGGAGCAGGTGTGGAAGGTCCTGGGAATGTGACTCAGAGCAGACTCCAGCTGAGGAGGACAGGGGCGCGGTGTCAGCCGGATGCCCCCTTCCCTGCAGACGTATAAGAAATCCCTACAGTGCCAGTTTGAGCTGCTGTCTCCAGGGAAGGGGGGAAGAGAGGGACTGCTCCCTCAAAAGTCCACTCTTGGGGAGGGGGGCATCCAAGTCCCAGGGCTATGAGCTCTGGGAAGGCAGCTGTTGTCACTCTCGCCCCAGCCCAGAACCCAGTTCACTGTTGCCCCCATGGGCGTGCCATCGGAGCTGGAGGCATGCTTGAGCAAAACCAGTGGACTCAAGCACCTCTGACCGGCACTGCCGCTCCTCTCACCATCCCTTAGGGCACAGCACCCAGAACCAATGCCTGCACCCTGTCTGCTAGTCTGGGGAACGCTCCCATTGCTCGCCAGGTCCAGTGGGGGCCAGCCACGTGTGTCTTTACCACGGCCACACTGTCCACTGCAGGGCCCGCCCCGCCACTGCCCCTCACCCCGGACTGGACACAGCCTCCTAGAAGCTCTCTCTGCCTCTCCCACTCTCCTTCCTTCCCCCACTTTCGAATCTGTCTTATCGGCCCTAGATGCTAAATCTCTAAGTCCCAGCTCTGTTTTTAAGTTTATTTTTTAAACTTTTTTTCTATAAGCGAGGGAGGGCACCCCCAACAGGGTCCTCACGCTGCGACCCAGCCCCATCTCGGCCAGCACTGTGTCTGGGTGTGCATGCTCCATGAAGCCAAGGAGGTATCTGGACACAAACCACAAACATCCCATGTGGGTCAGCCCCAGTGTGCTGGGTTGCATGCACCGCCGCCTGGCCCATGAGTCCCAGCTCTTAGAAGGCAGCGTTCACATCCCAGCACTGAACTAGCTCCTAGATGCCCACGGAAAATGGCCAGCAGGCTGCGTGGCCCTTCCTACACTCCAGCCACCACTGGCCCTCTGAAGGGCTGGGATTTTGGTTGAATTCTACCTGCAAGAGTCTGGTCCTGCCCTTTCCTGCTGAAGCCAATTGTAATGAATCTGTGTGGCCTCTCAACAGAATGAAAGAACCAGGGCTCGAGCACCTGGAGGCACGGGCTTGAACTCTGGTCCCTATTATTTCTCGACCAAGGCAATGTTGGGAGATCCCCTACCCTGAGCCTCAGTGTTCCCTTCTCTAGAATATGGACCATAAAAACACCTGTCTTATGTGGTTATTAAAGAGACAGTGTGTGCCAAGAGCCTGGTGCATGAAAAGGAAAAAAGGCTACACACAGGGAACAAGAAATTATTTTTTTCCAGTCCTCTCCCAGCCTCCCGTAGGGCTGGTGAGGGACTGTCTGGGAGAGATAGGGTTTCAAGTGCGGGCGCTGTGCCTCCTGCTTCCAGGGTCACAGACCCTAAGGAGAAGCCGATCGGGCAAGACTCTCCCCGCAAGTTCCCCCAGCCTGGGAGAGAGGCCTCATGGGCCAAAAGACCAAGTGCAACCAGAGGGAGCACCAAGGGAAACAGTCAGTGAAGAACACCGCCATTCCCAACTGGACATTCGCAGCCACACGTGTGAGGGTCACGGAGGAGGAAGAAAGACAGACAGACTGTGACGCCTGCCGGGGCGCGCCCTGCTGGCAGCGTCACGGCTCTAACCATGGTTGTGGTTTGCTATGGTTTGAATGATGGTGACTCTTCCAAAATCCACGTAAAAACGAATTCTCTGGGTTGGCCAGCAGCACGGTGGCAAGGCGACTGCACACCATCTGCCTGACTGCATGGTTTGAGCCCTGGACCCGAGGCTTGAGAAACAGGCTGGGTGCACGTGTGTGCGTGCGTGCCCTAAATCCTGAGACGCATGGAGGAGAAGGGATCCTGCTGAGGCCATGCCTCTGGGGATGGGGGTGATTTCTCACTTTCTCTCTCTGTTTCCGGCAAGTGCACACTCTCTATCGCAAACTAAACAAACACCCCAAACTGAATCCCCAATGCAGCAGTGTTAAGAGGCAAATGAGTTAGAAGGGCTCCTCCCCCCTCCATCAGATTGGCGCCCTTGTAAAAAGGCATCACAGAGGGAATTTGCCCGCCTCATCCGTTTCGTCCCTTTTGCCGTGTGAGGCACTACCGTGTCCTCTACTCTTGGAAGCAGAGCGCCACCTTGGGCAGACACCGACCTCCAGCACGCTGCTCTTGGGCGTCCCAGCCTCCTGAACCAGGAGCAATATGTTTCTGTTCTGTATAAACTACCCGACATCAAGTGCTTTGTCACAGCAGCACAGGCTAAGGCAGTTCTCCAAGAGGGCACTCAAAACTTCTCCAAAGCAGGGGGGCCCCCCTCGGAGTAGAAAGTCCCTAGAAGTCCCATGACAATCATTTGTGAGAGAGGCGAGGGGCTGTTCCAATGGGCTCTTTGATTAGATGCCTTCTAAAGCCCAGCCTCATCGGGGTTCTACAACTGAAAAGGCTTTAGGGTTCCGAAGGGCTTCCAGTGGCTCGAAAAGCAAAAATAAGCAGAAGAAGCTCATATGTCAATAAGGCAAGTAACCAAGGAAAGTAGGTGCTTTTAATTCCAGGGAATGTCAGCAAAGATGTGTAGGAGGCTGGGTTATTTTTAGCACTCAGTGAAGGCACATTCTTCTTTTGACAATAAGAACAAAGAAAGCAATTAGAAACTTCAGGAAAACCAGAAGGTGTACAAGAAAGCCACAGTCTAAATAGAAAGCAAATGCAATGTGGCGGGTCTTGAACCATAGAAAGAGCATAAACAAATTGCACACATTTGACCTTGACATTTAGAACCCCTCTGGGCAGACTGGGCATCATGACATTGGATCAGAGGAAAGGACATGTAAGCCATGGACTTTGCTTGGCTCTGCAGGGCACATGACCGAATCACACAGGCACGAGAATGCAATATTGGCTTATTGATTTTTTTTTTTAACTTTAGAATCAATTTATGGACAAACTACAACCATTATAATGATGACTTCAGAACAGCACATATAGATTGCCATCTTTTACAATGTAAAAGTAAGACCGTTGAAGGCATAAGTCGAGGGGGAGAAGGGTCGGAAGGGAAGAGACAGAGGAGTGATGACTCATTTTATAAAGTGGGAAGTCATTCGATAACACGTCTACCCTATGGAGTAGCAAGAATTATTATTATTTTAGAGCTCACATATAACCAGTAGGAGAGCCAAGAATCTTTTTTGAATGATTTTTTTTTTAATTGCCAGAAGGCACATGCACATGCCAGAGCCAGAGAGAGAGAGAAAGCATCCGCCGATGCAGTGTGGTCGTGCCACAACCCCTTCTCCTCCACGTCCTCATCCCGTTGGGATACAGGGCACATGCACATACACACCCAGTGTGTTTTAAAGCCACTGGGGAGAATTTGAACCACGGTGGATCATGTGGGATTTGGATTCCCTTAACCACTAGACCACAGGGATGGTCCCCAAATTCCCCCTTTCTATAAGGACACCAAGAACTTTACCTTTGCCCTTGACCTCCAGGTGGTTATGAAGGCACCTGGTGTAGGAGGAGAATACAAGCGCTACGTCACTTCCAAGATTCATAACTTTTTTAAAAAGAGGAGCATAAGGTGCCTTAGGGTGCATGCACTCACCGCAGAGAGAGAGGCAGAGACAGTGAGAGAGAAAGTGAGAAATCACCCTCCCTGGGGGGATGGGCATGCCACAGTCCCCTCTGCTACATTCCTCCCAGGATCTTGGGCGTGCACACTCACGTGCCCAGCATGATTTCAGCTCTCAGGCCCAGGACTTGAACTGCGGTTGGCCAGGTGGGAGTCCAGTAACGTATCTGCTACGCATCTGCTGGCCCTAAGATTCCTAACTCTTAAGTATGTAGACCTATGCCGTGTGGCTCCAGTGGGACGCTCACCCGTGCCCCACGGATGCTGAGGCAGGCCTGGTGTATGCGACGACAGCAGACATACAAACGGGAACTATGAGCAGTTGCCACCTCTGGGGAGGGGACGGGGAGAGGAGGGATGGGGAGAGAGAACTGTGTTTGTCCGAAGCCTCTGTTCTCCATTTGCATGCTTTGCTTTGATAAAGCTCGGGAAAATGATCTAAGGGCTGCCCAGTCTGCCTGACCCCCAGCTCTCGCCCCCTTCTCTGAGCTTCTCAGCCCTCAGCAGCCGAGCAGTGTGTCCTGCCCCCGTTGCTCTCCCAGAGGCCTCTGCAGCCCACTTCGCCTCCCCAGACCAACCAGCAGCTGCCTCTTCTCTTCTGTCTCCCCCTGAGAGGTTGCCCTGGGCAGAGGGGCGTTGCCCTGCCCTGTGCCCATGCCCCCTGTTTGGGGAAAATGGGTCGGGTCTCCTCATCCTGGCAGCGTGTGCCCCCCACACAGTTGGCATTGTCATGGCGGAGCCCAGAGAGGGCAGCACTGGCTGCACGATGCCCAGCACCTGTGGGCACTCCAGGCACCGTGGGAGGTGCCAGAGCACCAGCTCTGCCTGTGTGTGACCAGGACTGGCTTGGGTGTCCCTGTGACCCAGGCACCTTGGAATCCAGGGGTGGACGCTGCAGCCCAGTTACCTGGTGCTGAGTTCTCTATCCCCAAGTTCTAGGCTTGTGTTTTTCCTTTTTAGTTTATTTACTTACTCCTTTGGAGAGAAAAAGAGAAAGAGACAGGCATCCCAACAGGGTCTAAGCCGTGATCCGCCCCAGACCCGGTCAGCCGGGCACGTGCACACCCAGCCTGCACAGGGACACCTAAGACCTGAGCCCAGGCCTCCCCGAGGGCCAGCGGTGCCGCCACGTGGCTGGCCTGTGGCCGAGTTCTGAGCCAGGCTCCCACCACATGGTGCCCCTGCCCTTGGCACTTCACACGCAGGGCCCAGAAGCTCCCAGGACGGACCCACATGCTCTCGGAGCAGCTCACCTGGGAGTCACAGTCGGAGTCAGAGTCGGCAGGTGGCAGCTTCAAGCACAGGCCGCCCCACAGCTTGGCTTCTCACAGCCCTGCAGGGCGCGGCCCAGCCACCCTCCGTCCCCTTTGGCTTTCTCTGCTCCTCACTGAGACGCCGCCCCACACTTGGGCGCATGCCCACTGAGACACCGCCCCACACGCGGGAGCACACTCACTTCCACACACAAACACATGTGCTCAGACAGATGCAGGTTTCATGTCCCCCACAAAGAAGCACATGAACGCACACGCTCACACAAAACGCACACATTTACGTGCAAATGTGCGTGCACACACACGAGAAAGACACAGGGTGTCACCTCCATACACACACACACCAAGATGCATGCAAACACACACAGACACAGAAATGCACACCCATATACAAATGCATGCGCACACACACAGAGACACACTTCTACACACACACACACCAAACAGACATAGGATGGCACACAAACACACACACTCAGACATTTTCAAACCCACATGCATTCGCACAGTCTCACACATCCACTCAAACACATACACAAACTCACCCACACACACTCTCACGCCCCACAGACTCACAGGACTCATACCTGCACACGTGCATGTGTGCACGCGCACACACACACACATACACACACCTAGGAAGGAAAGGCCTCTCGCCCTTTTTCCCCTGTTGGAAGTGAGGCTGGACATCTCAACTTCGAAGAGATTTTCTCTCTCTCCCTTTCCCCATAAAGCCTCTGGCCCATCCTTCCTGGGCCCTGTCCAGACAGTGCTGTGTCTTTAAGGAAGCTGAAGCTGTTAAAAGTGAGTGAGAGAGAGAGAGAGAAAACACAACCAAAAAACTCTGGCACCTCTCCCCGAAGTTTCTGGTGTCACTTGTGAAACTCAGCCGGTCGCTGCAGCTGCACAGAGCAGTTGTTTTGCAGGAAAGGAGGGAGCAAGCCGGCTGCCCGGCCCTCCCTGCAGCCTCCTCTCAGCTGAAGGCCCAGGCACCCTGTCTGGGGCAGGGTGGGCACCAGGGCGCATACCGAAGGGTGGCAGGCCCAGCGGCCCCTCCTCCGGCACCCGGCCGTCCCTTGGGGGGCCCTCAGCCTCGCAGCTCTCAGGCCAACCGGCCCTTTGTTGCTTTTTGGCTTCCTCCTAGAAGAGGCTCCGCTGGACAGAGGGGGAGTAGTTTGAAGGTGAGCCAGAGAGACGAGGCCTCTAGGGGTCCGAGGGAGGAGGGGAGACCTGTTGGACACCCACCGCAGCTGGGTCCCTCTTATTACAGCCTGTGGGTGTGAAGTCTACGGACAATGCCTTGCTTGGGGCGGCTGCTCCTCCACAAGGAAATCCCAGCTGTGTTTGGGCCGAGCCATGGCCTCTCCCAAGGCAGCGAGAGGTCCTGGCAGGGGTGTGTTTAGGCAGCTGCGGGGCGTAGCTTGCAGAGAGCAGGCCACTGGTGTGTCTGCAGAAAGGCCTGGTGTCTGCTGTGGTCAGGGCGGGCGGAGGGGAGGAGGGGTGGGGTGGTGGGGGCGGTGAGTGCTGCACAAGGGGCCTTGTCTGGGCCGGGCGGCATACCTATGGGGGCTCCAGTGGGAGGGACTGCGGCCAGGATGTGGGAGGGCAGGAGGGAGGGTCCGAGGAGGGCTGGGGGAGGGGGCCCTGGAAAACAGATTTCAAGTCCTAAAGTCAGCCAGGAGCAGGCCGCGGCAGGGGAGCCCTCTCCACTCAGGAGGAGCTGGGGTCCTCTTCCATCCAGCCTTCGCCCTGCCTGGCGCGTGGCCTCGGGCAAGTCCTGGCCCTTCCCTGGGCCTCAGTTTCTCCTTCTGTGGATTTGGGGGGAGGTGGGGTTGTATGGGGCAAGGCCTCCTGACGGGGAAGCTCGGGCTGGGGTCCTTCAGGGGACACGCCTCTCTGGGGCTCTTGGGGACCAGATGCTGACGCGCCCCTCTCTGCAGGAGGCGCAATGCGGGGCGCGATGCGGGAGCTGCGTCTGCTCTGCTGGGCCATCCTCCTGGGCCTGGCGCAGGCCTGCCCCGAGTCTTGCGACTGTGGAGAGAAATACGGCTTCCAGATCGCCGACTGTGCCTACCGTGAGCTGCGGGCCGTGCCGCCGGGCTTCCCGGCCAATGTGACCACCTTGAGCCTGTCTGCCAACCAGCTCCCGAGCCTGCCGGAGGGTGCCTTCAGGGAGGTGCCCCTGCTGCAGTCGCTGTGGCTGGCACACAATGAAATCCGCACGGTGGCTGCGGGTGCCTTGGCCCCACTGGGCCACCTCAAGAGCCTGGACCTGAGTCATAACCTCATCTCTGACTTTGCCTGGAGTGACCTGCACAACCTGAGCGCCCTCCAGCTGCTCAAGATGGACAGCAACGAGCTGGCCTTCATCCCGCGAAACGCCTTCCGCAGCCTGCGGGCGCTGCGCTCGCTGCAGCTCAACCACAACCGCCTGCACACGCTGGCCGAGGGCACCTTCGCGCCCCTCACTGCGCTGTCCCACCTGCAGATCAACGACAACCCCTTCGACTGTACCTGCGGCCTCGTGTGGCTCAAGGCGTGGGCCCTGGCCACGGCCGTGTCCATCCCGGAGCAGGACAACATCGCCTGCACGTCGCCCCACGTGCTCAAGGGCACGCCGCTGAGCCGCCTGCCGCCGCTGCCGTGTTCAGCGCCCTCGGTGCAGCTCAGCTACCAGCCCAGCCAGGATGGGGCTGAGCTGCGGCCTGGCTTCGTGCTGGCCCTGCACTGCGATGTGGACGGGCAACCAGCCCCCCAGCTTCACTGGCACATCCAGACGCCAGCCGGCACCGTGGAGATCGCCAGCCCCAATGTGGGCACCGATGGGCGTGCCCTGCCTGGCACCACGGCGCCCAGCAGCCGGCCGCGCTTTCAGGCCTTTGCCAATGGCAGCCTGCTCATCCCCGACTTCGGCAAGCCGGAAGAGGGCACCTACAGCTGCCTGGCCACCAACGAGCTGGGCAGTGCCGAGAGCTCAGTGAACGTGGCATTGGCCACGCCGGGTGAGGCTGGCGAGGACGAGCTGGGGCGCAGGTTCCACGGCAAGGCAGCTGAGGGCAAGGGCTGCTACACGGTGGACAACGAGGTGCAGCCGTCGGGGCCCGAGGACGCCGTGGTCATCATCTACCTCAGCCGCGCCGGGGGCCCTGAGGCTGCAGCGGCAGGAGAGGCCAGCCCTGGGCGGCGGCCCCCAGGCCTGCTCCTGCTGGGCCAGAGCCTCCTGCTGCTGCTCCTCCTCTCCTTCTAGCCTGCCCTGCCTGGCTGCACTGCAGGCCCAGGGCTGCCCAGACTCCTCCCAGTGCCCCGTGGGAGTGTTGTGGGGTGTGAAGACTTGGAATTTTCCTACCTCCCCTTCTAGCCCCTTCTGGAACACTTGCCATCCCCAACGTCTAGACCCGCTCAGAGCTAGTGATCAGCACGGCATTTGACCCCATGACTCGCCCGCCGTCCGTGGTGCTCATAGCTGCTAACGGCACTGCCCATGCTCCCCTGGCTGGGCCGGCATGCTACCAGGGCCGTGTCGGGCCCAACTGGAAGAAGCCTCGGGCTGGCGTTCCAGGCACTGTGAGTGCCATGGGGCAGGGCCAGGCAGGTGTGTGGAGGCTTGTGGGTAGACTTGGCTGTGGGTGGCCTTGGCTGGGCGTGGCCTGGAGCAGACAGTGCACAGAGAGGAGGACGGGACAGCCACTGGTGTGGCTTGAGGCTGTCCCTCGGCATTATCTGATGGCCTGGGGCTCAGGAGTGCCCTCCTCCCTGTCTCAGACAGCTCTGGGGGATTCCGGACAGGCCCTCCTCCCCTCTCCTCTTCCCCCTTTCCTCCCTCCGCGGCGCGTGGACACCAGCCTTCCTTTCCCTCCACGCATGCATCTTAGCCTGCGCCTCCCCAGAGCCCAGCCAGCCAGGGGCCGGCAGAGAAATAAACAGCATTTTCAATGCTCCCCCGTGTCTGGATCTAGAAGCCCCTGGGAGCAGGGTGGGAGCTGAGTCAGGCCAGCTACCCGCCTGCCCATGCTGTCCAGAGCGTGGCCCAGCGGGGGGCAGCACGGCCTCCCAGGGAGCTGAGCCACAGATGTAGCGTCCCCCTAGGCTGTCCGCCAGGAGAAGGGAAGGAGCCTGGTGGCCACTGCCTCCCTACGACACAGTGACCTGAGGGGCACCATGTGGCCGTGTGGCTTCACGTCGGGAGGGATGGGGAGTAGAGTGCTGGTCATTGCCCCTCTGTGGCCAGCTCAGCTCTGGAAGAGAGGTTCGGAATGGCGGCGGCGGGTGTGTGTGAGACAAGACCGGGAGGGGATGGGAGAAAGCCCGGAAGAAACTGTGCTGGGAGAAGCCGGGGGAGCCGGACCTGCCTTGGAGGGAGAAATGTAGGACTGCAGCCCGGTAGGAGGCCTTCGGGCAGGAGCAGGAAGCAGGTTTGGGGTATGGCGGTGAGCTTTGGGTCTCTCAGAACGGGGAGCACATGGTGGGGTCAGAACTGGCAGAAGAGACACCGCAGACCCCGGTGTCCATGCCAGGCCAGAGAGGCACCTCCTGCTGGCTCTAGCCAGGCCCTGCAGATGGAAGGAGCTGCACAGGCTGAGACGATCCAGTGGGGAGGCTCTGAGGAGCCCCAGAACTGCTGAGCTCAGCACAGTGGAGGCAGGAGGCCAGGGAGTCTGGGGCAGCAGCTGGGAGCCATGACACTGAGCCCTCCCCCTCCTCCCAGTCACATATAGCGCCTCCCGCTCCTGGCACCCCGCGCCAGCAGCAGGCCGGGCCGAATGCCATGTGCTCTGCCAGCCAGGGAGGTCACTCCCCATCTCTGGGCTTCGGCTGCCTCGGAAATCAAAGGGCAGGGCATGTGTGAGGGCCCAGTTTACCCTCTATCTAAGGCCTGGCCATCCTCACCGAGCTGTATTCCCTGCACAGCTGCATGGCCTGGGCTCCTTGGACCTAAGGCCTTAGTGGGGGGCAGCATGAGCAACAACCAGGGGGACAAGCTCCCCCTTGCTTTAAGGTCCTGTGGCTCCCACTGCCCTCGGGTGAAGCCTGAAGTCCTTTCTGCCTCTCCCGGAACTTAGCGGGGATTGTCCCCACGGGCTCTGGGGTGTGATTTCCTGCCCTCCACTTTCACTGTCTGTCCCCTGGGCGCCCCCTCCTTCTTCTCCATCGGCTCAGTCTCTCAGACTTGGCTTAGACGTCATCTCCTCCGGGAAGCCTCCCGGGAAGCTCCCCCACTTCCAGTGTGAACCACAAAGCCCTGGGCCCAGCAGCCTTGTATAATCTCCTGTGGTGACTCTCCCTTTCAAAGGCAGACTGGATCTGGGGCCTTTGCCCTGTGACCAGAGGCCTGAAAGACATTTTCTAACCAGATGCAATGGAATCAGAGACCTCTTTGGCCTCCTCCTCGGGGCGAGCTGGGAGGTAGGTTTGCGTTCCTGGCTGGCAGGGGCCAGGATGGAGATGTGGGGCTGCTGATCTCAGCAATTGGTGCAGGCATTTTGGAGGCCCTGCTGGCTCAGATTAGGGGTGGCCACGCCCTCTGCAGCCCCACACCAGACCTTGACCCTCAGGCGTGCATGCATCTCCACTCCACACAGGGAAGGGAGGTGGCCATCTCAGCCCCTCCTCCCCCTGCACACTCGAGGACCTCTGTTCTCCCTGCTTCCCCAGTCCCCGGAGCCCTCCTCCTCCCCTGTTCTGCTCATTCCTCAGGACCCAGAATAAGCCCCCCTTCCAAAGCCGAAGCCGACATCCGACACCGCACAGCTCAGGGTGGCACCACCAGGTCCCGCTCTTCTGGATACCCGAGGGTCACAGGGTCTTTTCTGCCCTACTGCAGTGCTCAGCCTGGGATGCCACCAGAAACCCCCAGCCCACTGAGCTCTAAACACAGTGGAGGTCATTTCTGACAGGTGGGCGGGTCCCCCCATTGCCTGCTTCCCCCCAACAAGGAGGGCCGTTTCTCAGGGACAAGTTTATTACAGGGAACACACTAACCCCTTTCATAATAGCTAAAGGTATAAAAACTACAGAAACCTTCAGCTCTCCAGGGCGGGCAGCTCACTGTGGAGCCTGGTATGACTTGTGACTTGCTGCCCAGAGGAGCCCATGGCTTCCTCCTGGGGTGCCTCAGGCCAAGAAGCCAGGAGCCCTCCAGCCACTGGGCAAAGGACAGGACCCTGGGGGCAGCTCTGGGGAAGCGAGCAGCCTGCATGTGGCCGGCTCCACCAGCGCTGAGCGAGGGCCACCCTACCCATTCTCTCCGGAGCCCTGGCTGCCACTCTCTGGCCCAGGGGCAGACCTGAGCTCTCCTGCGGCTCTGAGTGCAGACAGATCTCCACCTGATCCTGCTGACCCAGCTGGTTCCCAGGTCTGATCCTGAGCCTGTGGGGGAGTTGGTGTGATGTGGAGGAGCGGCCAGGACTGGGGTAATGCTGGGATGGCCAGAGAGGGCGCCAGGCAGTGAGTAAGAATGTGCTTCAGTGCAGAAGCGTGTGGGCCCTCCTGCCTCAGGGCTGGGCACCGTTGGTCCGGACACCTGTCAGTGCTGCCTTCCGGAAGGCCTGCAGGGTGGGGTTGCGCAGCAGCGTGTAGGCCAGACCCCAGCGGGCCCTACCACAGCTGGCTCGGGGCCTTGTCCCCTTGGCCATGGGATCTTTCGTCTGCAGCAGCTGCATCCCTGAGAAAAGAGACCTTCTGTGAGTCAGTCGACAAACACCCAGACCAGCCTCCCCGGCTCCAGACCTGAGCAGAGTCTGAAATCCTGTGCACAGAGAGGGTGGTGAGCGGAGTTCCAAGGCCAGCTAAGTGGGCAGGAGCAGCCAGGGTGTCCGGGGGTGTTTGCAAAGGCTGGGACCCACCCTGCTGGCCGCAAACAGTGGAGGGAGTGAGGGGGTCAGTGGAGGGCTGGGACACTGGCCAGGTGGGGCCTGGAGGGGCCGAGTGTCCCCATCCTGCTACACGCTTCCTGGGCAGTGCCAGGCCCCTGAGCCATGTCATCCTGTGTGTGCTCACATGGGCGTGCGTTCTTCTCATGGAAAACATGACCCCGAAGCCCAACCAGGAGGGGCGACCGTGGGCAGCCAAGGGAGACAGGAAGCAGGAATGTTCCTGGCTCTGCCCGAGGGTGCTGGGCGCATGCCTCCTTCCTGGGGGAAGCCGGCGAGATCGACTCTCCCCTCCCAACAGAGGCACACCTTCCTCTTCCTCCCCTAGCCTGAGGCTGCCTTGGGGGGCGGTGGGAGGCCGGGGCTGGGGGCCGCGTGCTTGTGCTCGCAGGAGCAGGCTGCAGAAGGCCGTCACGGCTGGATGCGACTGGCTGACCTCGAGCTTCAGGAAGTTTCGGTATGTGCGGTAACCTGCGGAGGGGGGCGGAGGCTGAGCACAGCTAGGGAGGGAGGGGCTGCCAGCCCGCTCGGGGCACCCACACCCCTGGCACACACAGGCACGCGTGAAGCTGCTGCACGGGACACGGCCGCACAGCTCACCCGCACACGCCTACCCAGCTCAGTGCACGCTGCCTGTGGTCACAGACACCTCTGAACACACGGGGACCGAGACCAGGCAGGCAGCCCCTCCCTCACTGCCGGGCAGCCTGAGCAGCTGCAGCCGGTGCCCAGCAGCCTTACCGGGGTCAAGCATGGCTGCTCTCGGGGGCAGCAGGCTGAAGTCCGGCTGGCCCAGGTGGACAGCATTGTAGAGGGCCGAGAGGAGCACTCGCCAGGCGGCCACCATGGTGCCCACCAGCACGTTGACGGGGAAGAGGAGGAAGGTGGTAGCAAAGAGGGCTCGCCTGGGGAGGGGTGGAGAGGCTGAGGCAGGCCTTCCAAGCCCAGCCCCTTCCCCAGGGCCCTGTCGGACCTTGGAGCACACGGCGGCTGTCTCGAGCTCCTGCTGGCCACTGCGTGTGACACCTTATGCTGGGCTGGGCTTCTCCCCCTCAACCCCCCATGCTGAGAGACAGAGTCACCCCCTCCTGCAGAAGAGAAACTGAGACTCCGAAGGACTGGGTGGTTGGCCACGGCAGCCTAGCGACTCCGTGACATCCGCCTGGGTCTCCCACTTCCCAGTCCCTGGGACCAAGGTTCCCCCAACCTCGTCATCTGACATGGACCTCCTCCCTGGAAACTGAGGAGGCATGTGGTTTTGAGGGAACAGAGGGTCCGGGGAGAGCAGCACTGATCCCCAAGGCAGGAGAGGCTCCTGGGGTTCTCCGGCCTGTGACAGGCACGGGGAGAGCTGTTCAGGGGCTAGTGTCTGCAGGGCTCCCTGAGCGGGGACGGGGGAGAGGTGACTGGAGAGGGAGGGGGACACACAGAGAGAGACACGAAGAAGAGGCTGAGGGTCTGAGGGGGCCACCTCACCGGTTGGTCAGCTCTGGGCGTCCATGCTGGGTCTCTAGGAAGACCCAGTGAGCTGCCACGTTCTGCAGGGTCACCGCCAGGGCCAGCGTCAGCCAGAAGGGCCTGGGGCCGGGCAGAGAGAGTGGTCACGGTCAGCAGTGCTGTGGTCTGGATCATGGTTTGTCCCCAGAGCTTCATGTTTTAGAATCTGGTCTTAGTGGACAGGGACTGGATGTCCCCAGAAATGCATGTGTTGGGACTTGGTGGTATGTAAAAGTATTAAGTGAGAACTGGGTTCCTACATGGTGTCCCACAGTTGGGTCTTTGGGTGAGTTGTGTCATGAGGGTGGCCCCTGTGACTGCGTTATGGCCGGGGCTTAGGCAGAGGGGCTGAGACTAGAACACAGGGAGCAAGCCATGTGGACGCGGACATGCTCTGCCCTGCTCTGCTAGCGGGTCTGCCTGCTACTCTTGGGCAATGCCCTCAGGCTTCCCAGCCACAGAACGGTGCCGTTACACGCCCATCTCTATAATTCACTGCCTTGGGCATTTCCGTTAGGACCAGGAAGGACCGAGGGCCCGACGGCTTGCCCCACTCACCACGAGGACTCCAGGAACCGCAGGAACAGGGGCTTCCTGCCTTGGAGCACAGGCATGAACACCAGGAAGGCGAGGGCCGTGGTCCCCAGGAAGAAGATGATCTGCTGTACCAGGAGCCCTGCCGGGCAGGGACAGCGAGGGGACAGCATTAGCTTCCGTGAGAGCTGCCCCAGCCAGTCCGAGGACTCCCAGGCTTTGGGACTGGGCGGACCAGCTTCCACCTGCCTGCTGCAACACTGCCTGGCTGGGCCGCCTGGGGCACCCGGCTCCACCTCTCCGTGCCTCAGTGTCTTCCTCTGCCAGTTGGGGACAGTTTTCCCTAGACTGGAGGACTGTTCGGGGTCCCATGGGATCTGTCTGTGGCAGCTCTTTGGAAACCACAGTGTGCACTGCAGACATTCCCCCCACTCGCTCCTGAGTTCCCGGGGACAAGACTGAGTTCTAAATGAACTTGTGCATCCGTACGAGCCAGCCCCTGGCTCATGGCGGTGGCGGGGAGCTGGCTGTGGAGCAGGCCGATTGAGCACGCAGTAGTACGTGCAGAGGGCTTGGGAGGCTAAGGTCTGCTGAGACAGAAAGCACGAGTCCATGCCCTGCCGACCCTGCGCTCCTGAGCGTCCTCTTCCTCCTCCCCACGGAGGGGACAATTTGGGCCTCAGCCCTCTCTCATCCGAGGGCCTCACCTCTGCAGTGCCCAAGGACAGAGTCAGAAACAGGGCTGGGAGGCGCCCTCGAAGGCCATCTCGCCCACTCTCAGCATGGGGCTCCCTTTGCAACCCCCACCACACGGAGCTCTGCTTGCATACCCCAGGGACGGGGACCTCACTGCCTACAATGCACCACTGAGGCACAGCCCCCGGAGTGAGCAGAAACCTGAACCTGCCCCCTCGAGGCCGGGGCCACCCTGGGTATAAACTGCGGGCACCCACGGAGGGTAAAGGCTCCCTGAGGGCTCCTGCACCCTGAACCCCAGAGAGCTCCCTGAGGGCTCCTGCACCCTGAACCCCAGAGAGCTCCCTGAGGGCTCCTGCTCTTGCCCCAGAGCCCGCCCAGTTCAGGAGCAGCCAGGCCTTGCTGGGCACTTCCCTCCCCACTGGGGCAGGCCCAGCCAGGGCAGGCCAGTGGTCGTGGGCTCACCAAGGCAGGTGAAGGCCGTCTGGTAGGCGCTGAAGCCCATCCAACAGAAGATGGCTTGGCGGGAAGGGTGGGGGCGCCGGGCTGGGGGGCCCAGGTCCAGGACGGCCCCTCGGTGCAGAGCTCGAAGGTTGGCCCTAGGGAGGGAAGGGGGAGGCAGGGACTTCAGAGGGCAATACACACTCCCTAACCTCCTCCTCTGGGCCAGCCTCTGACCAGACTCCCTCTCTGATTACCACCCATGGCCATCAGGAGGGAAGGCTAGAGCTGTGGGAGCCCAGAGGAGGCTGCTAATCCAATCTGGGAGGGCTTTCTGGAAGCTGTGACATCTGGGCAGCCTTAAAAGGAGACTAAGGGCAATAAAACAGAAAGCTCAGCCTGAGCCAAATTAGAAACATGACAAATAGCGGTGAGAATAGGGGCCAGCAGGTGGCATAGAGGTTAAGGCACTGGACTCCCACGTGGTCAACCGCTGTTTGAGTACCAGACCCGGTGGCTTGAAACTCATGCTGAGCACATGTACGTGCCCAAAATCCCAAGACGAAAATGGAAGAGAAGGGATTGTGGCATGGCCATTCCCCCTGGGGGATGATTCTTCACTTTCTGTCTCTCTGTCCCTCTCTTTCTCTCCAGTGAGCACACACACTATAGCAAATATCGCTTAAAGGAAAAAAAAAAAAAAGGTGAGCATAGAGGTGACAGCTCAGTCTCCAGACAGGAGGCAAGGGAGGCAGGGGCTTGGGGGTCCTGAATGCTGACTGAGCAGGCCAGCACTGTGGGGGTGCTGGGGCAGGCACTCAGGCTGGCCGGACGCCGTGAACACGGGCCAGCTCTGTGTCTGCCGAGGGCTGTGCCACTGTCCCACTCGCCTTTCCTTTTTGCTCACAGGGAAGTTAGGCAGCTTGGCACCCGACCCGGCCTCGGTCTCGGAACCTCAGCCTCCAGGCCAGCTCTTCACCCCGTCCCCCTACACTAGCTCCACCAGCCCCTCTGCCCGCCCGCCCAGCCTCACCTGCCTCTTCTTCCATTCCACCTGAATGGCGTGTGCCCAGGCTGCCTCCTTGTCTGGTCCAGGCCTTGGTGGCCCCTTTTCGGAGGGCACACTTCACATGCCACCCCAGCCCACCAGGCCCTGTGTCACTCACAGATGCTTCCCAGCCAGATGGTACGGCCCTGCGGGAGGCCCAGGCCCCACCTGTCTGTCCAGCTCTGAGCCAGACTTGGGAGCTCAGTGAGAGCCCGCACAGACGCCACAGACGCCATCCTCCCGCCCGCCTGGCTTCCTGGGCCCACCCAGGGCAGGGTCCTGCAGGCCCACGGGACGCTGCCCTGGGTGAGTCTGGGTCTGCCACTAACCTGTGTGTGGCCAGCGAGCGTGTCAGGACCAGGATGGTGAGTGAGCAGGACAAGGCCAAGGCCGAGATGTAGCACACTAGAGGGGAGGTCCAGGTGGGAGTCGGAACTGCACAGGGGCCTGGGTTCCCGCCCCACACACCACTCTGAGCGAGGGCCTCAGATCCAGTGTAAGGCATTACTTCGGGCACCCCAAAGTGTCACCGTGCAGTGGCCACAGAAGGGAGAAGCCCGCTTGGTCTGCAGGCCTAGCCCTCACCCTGCAGTGCTGCTCTGTGGCTGCACGATCCCAGAAAGGGGCTCCCTCCTGCTGGGACTGCAGCACTCCACTGCTTCCAGGCCAGTGGGGACAGTTCTCACTCTGACCCTGCAGGTCACTGTGAGGGACCGGTGCCGGCTGGGCATGGATGCAGGGCAGGAGGGTTGCAGCCCACCGCCCCGACGTCCTCAGGTGCTCAGGCTGGCTTGCAGCACACCATGATCTTGGGGCTGCTGTGGACACAGCCATCTGGGTGCGTGGCCGGTGTTGAGGTGAAGGGGCTGGAGAGGGGAGCCACACAGCCCCACCAAGGTGGACCCACATCCTCTGCACCTGAGCATAGGCCACTGGTGCAGGTCTGGGCAGGGCTCAGGGCTCGCACTGTCCCAGGAGGTGGTGGCCAGCAGTGCACATGAACACGCTGGGGCCTGGGAGGCCACACCGCCCAGACAAGGGGCAGGGCGCTGCAGGACAAGTCTCAGGACTTTAGAACCAGAAGCCACAGCCCAGCTGGAGATAGACCCAGCCCCAGGAAGGGAAGGCAGGTGTGCGAGGGCACTCAGCGTGCCGCAGCAGGCAGGGACGCAGGCTCGGGGCCAGGGTCTCACCTTCCAGAGCCCACAGGTGGTGCTTCACCAGCTCCACCACCTCCTGCCTGTCGTCCGAGAGCACAAGGCCAAAGCCAGCCAGCAGATAGGAGACGTCGATGGTGACCCCCGCCCTCACCTTCCGGATGGTGGGGACTACCGCCAGCAGCAGCAGCAGGGCCACCTGGAAGACCTCAAGTGAGCTGCCGGGCCTGGCTGTGCTCACACCAGGCACACCCATTCCCAGAGAAGGGGCGATCGGGACAGGGGCAGGGGACACTGGCAATACACAGGCGGCAGCCACATGCCCGACGCTGGGCAGGGTTCATGAGGTGCCCTCGGAGCAGGTCCTCATGCCATGGCAGAGCCCGCTGCAAGCAGGTCCACTCTAGCCCGATAGGTCTTCACGCACCCCAGCAGTAAGTCTACACCAGCTCACCTACACAGCGGCACGTCTACACCTTCCTCCCTACCTACTATCTAACCTCAGAGTACAACATGTTCAGCTTTCCCACGCTGGAAAACCACATGAGCGCTGGCATTAAAGCTAGACAGATTAAAAATTCAGGTTCAAATTATGGTCTCCCCGAGAGAGCAGCTGCAGGAACTTGGTCAGTTCACCTTCAATCTCCCTCATCCGTAAAGTGGAGAAAAATTCTCTCTCTCTCCCAAGACTCTAATTGTTAGGATTTGGGGGTGGGGCGGTGGGGAAGGTGCCTCACTAAACCTTCCCAACCACCCAGCCAGGGCAGTAGTTTTGTCTCCCCATTCTCCAGATGAGCTGGCAGGTGTAGAGAGGTGCAGTGACGTGCCCAAGGTCACGCCAGAGGAAAGAGTCCAAGTCTGTGTTCCTGTGACACCCCCCCCGCCGCCCGAGCTCACGCTGAGTCACTCTGGGAGCCCAAGGACAGTTCGGCCACATCCCTGCTGGGTGGGCCGGCAGCCCGCAGACCACCGGAGTACCCTGACAGGGCCGTGGGCGGCATGTGCCAGGCTGAGCCGGGTCAGGCTGCTCTGGGCCTGGCAGCGAGGGCAGGGGTCTGGAGGCAGAGGGCACTGTCGCTGTAGGACATACCTGGTAAGTGGCCGTGGCTGTCAGGGTGGCCGAAAGCACCAGCTTCAAGGGGAAGCGGAACCCTGCAGTCCCCAGAAGGGGCACAGTGAACAGCTCTGCACAGTCAGCAGCCCCGTCCCTCCCAAAGCCCCAAGGGCCAAGGTCCACCAACCTGGACCTCCAAGGCCAGGCCATGGTGACTCCTTGGCCCAAGTCAGCAGATGCCCTCCTGATGACCAGGGTCCTGGGGTACAGGAGCCCGCCCCCCAGGGCAAGGGAGGGGGTGGGAAGGTGCCCTGGCTCTGGGCCCGAGCCCCGCCCCATACCTGGCTGTGGAGTGTACACGTAGTATCTGAAGCTGAGCCGAGCCCAGGACAGGCAGCCATGTTTGCAGCTGTGGGAGCTGTAGGCAAGTCCGGGTAGGTGGGGCCTCAGGAGATACCCCTGCCCCAGGCAAGCTCCCTCCAGCCACCCCGCCAATCCAGCCCTGTCCCCCGCCACCAAGGGCACACCTGAGACTCACCTGCTCTCCGGCATCTTCCTGCAGAGGAGGCTCCTCAGGTACTCCTCAGAGTAGCTGCCCCGCAGCCCCTGTGGACACGGACAGAGGCCAGCGGGTGAGCCTGCTGCGAGCCGCCCTGGGGCCTGGCTCTGGTACCAGTCGACACCAAGCACACACTGTGCACAAACTTCTTTTTTTAAAAGAATTATTTTATTTATTCATTTATTATTTTAATTTGACCAGAGGAGAGGGGGAAGTGAGGAAGCAAGACACCAGACCCGGGACTCAAACTGCAGTGGGCCATGTGAGAGTTCAGAGCCCTCACCACCACCTGCTGGCCCCGAGCACAAACCTCGTGCCTGAGGTGGTGGTGTGGGCACAGAAGGGGCCAACTGGCAGTGGGACAAGGTCCACGCCCTCCATGGGGCCCTGTCCTCTCCCACGCACTGGGCAGTGTCCACGGGACCGCAGATGGGGGTCTGGGGTGTTGGTGCCGAGCAGGAGCCCACCCCAGCCCCGCCCCTTTGCCCCAATCTAAGGGGCAAGTCCTTGCACAGGACCAGGCTGGGGTCATTCCAGGTCACATCCCCAGGCTGCTCCTCCTGCTTCTACTCAAGGGAGATCACAAGGGTGACCGGATTTGTCTAACCCGCATTCCAGGCTTAAGCTGCCTGCGAAGTGGCCAAGGCCCCTGGGAAGATGGGGTGAGCCCCTGCCCTGGAGCATGAGGAGAACACAGGCCAGGGCCACCTGTCGCCATGGCGACCGTGGGATCCAGGGCAGGAGCGGGTCAGCACATTGAGTCCCTTTGGGGTTTAAACCTCTTTGACCAAAGTCCAAGGAGCAGTTTCTTCCTCATAAGAAGTGAGAGGAGAGGCCTGGGTGGAGGAAGGCAGAGGTAAAGAGGGGGTCGGGGGGCAGAGATGTGCCTGTGCACCTAAGTGTTCTCGGGCTCGGGGGACTGCTCCCCCTTCTGAGAAAGCTGCAGAACCCAGGGGACGACAGGCCCCCTCAAAGGAGGATAAGTGCCCCTGCCTGCCGTGCGGGGGCCAAACAGAAGCCAGTGGCCTCCTCGGACAGAGGCCCAGGGGCCTCAGACCATCTCAGGGGGCCTGAGGCCCGTCCCCACTGTGCTGGCACGCTGTCGCTGGGTCTGTCTCCCATCTCTGGCAGTTCCTGAAGCTTAGACCCGAGTCAGTTGCCCTGGTCCACAGCGCCCAGCCCAGGGCTGATCCAGAGGGGCTTCGAACTTGCACTACACTCGTGGAGTCTTTGAACAGTTCTCTCTCACCCGACGAACCCACAGATCTACCCCAAATTTGGAAACCACGCTGAGTATCTTGTATGTGTCAGAACCTGCCCCGTGCTGCATAGACCTGAGCAGGACAGACACGGGCCGGTCTCTGCCCCTTCCCTCAAGCTCTCCCTGGGCCTGCAATGCCTTCTCTCTCCCTGCTCCAGATCCTCCCTGCTAAAGTCTGCCTCTTCCAGGAAGGCCCCCCCTCCCCACCCTCCGACATCAGTTAACCATAACCAGACTAGAATTGACTGCCAATGCCATTCTCCCTGGGTGCTTCCTGAACCCTTTCAGCACCCTCAGAGCTGAGGGGACCCGGGCCCCCAGCTGGTCTCTGCCCCAGCTACATCCTGGCTCAGAACTGCGACATTCCTGTCTCTGACCCAGCTCTCCTTTGAACAGAGCCTGGTGCCCGGGGCACCCCGGCTGCCAGTTGAGGCGAGGCCAGCCTTTGCCGGGGGCTGGAGGAAGGACTGCACAGGGGCTCCTGACTCAGCAGACATTTCCGGAGCACCTGCTGCGTGCCAGACTGTGTGGGGGTGTGGCTGTGCATACGGGGGTCTGGGCGTCGGAGCTGAGGGAGCCCGCTCCAGCCCTGCCCGTACCTTGGAGTCTGCTCCTGTGCCGTGGCTGAAGCTTCTCACCAGCTGCACCGGGTACCAAAGGCTCAGGAAGCCGAGGCCCAGGAGGAGAGGCAGGGAGGCCAGCAGGGAATAGTACTCGTAGATCTGGACAGACAGACACCCAGACAGACTGACCTCTGCCTTCTTTCTCCAACTGAGAACCAGAATCCCTGAGGACGGATGGTCTGGGGTGCTGTGGGAAGGCCTCTGGTCCTGTTCCCCATAACGGCCGCCCAGCACAGACATCCCTCCCTCTCTCCAGCCACCCCTACCCAGGCTCCTTCCTGGATGCCCGGGGGCCCAAGAAGAGCCCAAGAGGAGGTTATGAGGGCTGGAATGAGCCCGAGTTCCCGGTGCCTTAGGACACCTGGAAAGTTAGACAACGCCCTACCTCGTGTACACATAGGCCCACAGACCGCAACCCAGACATCAGGGGGCCCCCACCTGCTCCCCAGGACTGAGGCCTTATTGGAGCTGGGCCCCTTCACGTTCATTTCCTTGTTAATTCAATGTTTTTATCGAGGACTTAGGGTGTGCTGGGTTCTAGGTGGCGAAACAGACCCAACGAGTCTCCCTCAAGAAACCTCCTGATCTTCACCTCCACCCCGAGCGCTGGACTTGCAGGTGGAGACACTGCATCTCAGAAATGGCATCGTTCCCTCAGAGCACTCAGTGCCCCCGGCCTTCGGGCTCACAGCTCTAGGGCCGAGTCTGCCCTGTCCTGCTTGCTCCAGTTCCCTGTACCTCGGCTAGCCTGGGCAGGGAGCCTGTGCCAAGTGGACGGTGGGCTGAGTGCAAGACAGCTAGGCGGCTGGATGCCAGCAGGTCACCGGCTCCAGAGCTGCACTGCCGGCCGTGGGTCCCAGACCGGATAGTAGCCAGGAACGCTCCTGCCAGCCCTGAGACCACCTGCCAGCAGGCTGCCCTAGCTTGCCACCATCTGATCCCTCTGCAGCCTGGCTAGAGAAGGACTGGGGGTCAGGATGGGGCACCCAGGCTTCTTCCTCCTCCTCAGACCACCTCGCCCCTGCCCCTCGTGGACTAGGAGCTCCTGAGGGCAGGGCCCAGCTGCCTTGCCCATCGAGAAGCCACGCTGGGATGGGCGTGTCTGCAGGAGTGATCCATCTGTGATCCAGGGTGGCAGAGATCCCACTCAGACACACACGGGGAGCCCCCAGCCCCTGCAGGCTCTCCGTGCCCTCCACCTTAGGCCGTTGCCAGCCTGTGGTTACCTTGGGCACCTGAGGACACTCTGCCCACTGCCAGACCTGGACCCCGAAGTGGGCCCAAGACAGGACGCTGCCCAGCAGGAGCGCGGCTCCGTGTTCAGCCGTGGCGCAGGCGGCCAGCGGGTAGTAGAGAGCAGGGTAGTAGAGCAGGCCCAGCATCTTCCAGGGCCCTGGCAGAGCAGGAGAGGCCACCTGAGAGTCCAGCCCACCAGGCCTCCGTGTCCAACCTCCGCCCCTCTGCTGGCCTCGGCTCTGGGGTTTGGGACGTTACCTCTCGGGGCCTTGGTGTCCCCACCTGTGGAATGGAAATGATCCCGGTAGATATTAGCAAGAAGGTGCCGACGCGGTGCTTGGGTCAGTGCCTGGGGACTCCGCAGAGACGCCCCCACGCTGGCACGTCACGTGGAAGCGTGCAATTAAAAGTGTGAGTTTATTTAGGGATTTTGTTTTTAATGCCAGGGAGCCTGTACACTTGCCAGCAAGAGATGGAGACAGAGCGACAGAGACAGAGCAAGCACCCCCATGAGGCGTGGCCATGCCGCAATCCCTCTCCCCCATTTCTCCAACCACTCAGCATTTGGGGCACATGCATGTGCACCCTACATAGTTTTTAAACCGCGGAGGCCAGGATTCAAACACACCTGGCCACAGGAGAAATGGCTCCCTTAACCGTTAGGCTATGGGGCCATCCCACGAGTTTACTTTGGGGCAAACGTATCGGAAACTCACGCGGTTGCCTCATAATGCGCACTCCTGCACTGTAGGAGACCCTGCGCACTGGCGCGCCTTCTCTGGCCCTCAGTGCCCCTAACGCAGGGCCAAGGTCTGTGCTCTCCGAGGCATCCCGAGGCTCGCATGGTCTAGAGCTGCCGTGGGGTGGCACCCTCCCATCGACAGCTGTCCCTGTTACCGTCCCCTTCCTGAGCCACCATGAATGCTCCCAGACCCACAGGGCCCCAGCCCACGGAGGCAGCCCAGGGCTGGCATGCTGGTACCTGGACTGGGGGGCGAGGCGAGAGTGAGGAAGGGCAGCGGGTCCTCGCCAGGGAGCAGCAGGCACAGCGAGCTGAAGACCACCACGAAGATGGCAGCCGGCACCGCGCGGGGCTTGTCCCCAGCCAGGAAGTCCACGGGGCTGGTACAGAGGCAGGGACGGGACAGGAGGAAGCCTCTCAGCCCCTGCACCCTCATCTCCCCCAGGCCGTGTTCCATCAACCGGGGAGGCAGAGCCAGTCCCACTTTCCAGAGGGGAAGCTGGCGCTCCTTCCTTCATTCCATAGGTATCCACCATGCTCTGGGCCTGTGGCACAGGGACTCGGCGACCCACACACAGCGGCAACAAGCCCAAGCCCTGCCCGCTCCGCCCGCCCTGGAGTCCCAGGAAACAGCCGCCCCCACACTAATCGGTCTGTCTGTCTGGCCTGGCAAACCTTCAGAGCACTCGGCAAGTCACAGCATCCTTGTGCAACAGACACCGCCCTGGGCTGGGTGTAGACAGGGACAGAGGGCAGGCAGCGGCCACAGCTGCCCCGGCAGTGCCCCCCTCCCGGCTCAGGGCAAGCACCGGACCCTCTGCCCTGCCTCCAGCTTGCCCTCATGCTCTGAGCTCCATCCTGCTTCATGCGCCCCCAAGCCCCCTCCCTGGGCAGGGCAAGCAGGACTCATGTGGGCGTGCAGCTTCGGTCTGGGTGCTAGGCCGTCCACACTGGGGCTCCGCCTGCCACCGCCTCAGTCCTTCCTCATATCCCGCCCCACTCTGCCCAGCTCCTCCTGCTCAAGGTCACACTTGTCCCAGGTTCTGGGGTTGCAGAGCTGAAGAAGACAGGGCAGCTGACAACGTTCTGGCCAGAGGGCCTGGAGTCAGTCCTTTACGCATCCTTTAGGTGGTGTCCTCAGGGAGAATGAAGGTCAGGATGGCACTGGGGGCCAGCGATTGGCATGGAGGTTAAGGCAGCTGGATCCCACATGGCTGACTCCATGGTTTGAGTCCCAGTGGCTCAAACATGCTGGGTATGTGTGCGTGCATGCCCAAAATCCCAAGAGGAGAATGGAGGAGAAGGGATGCCCCTGAGGGGTGCTTTCTCACCTTCTTCCTCTCTCTCTTTCTCATTCTCTCCCTTTCTGGCAAGCACACATGCCCTATAACAAAACTAATAATAATTTTTTTAAAAGATGGCATTGGGTGATCGCGGCCGGTTGGGACCAGTCCAGACAGAGGTGGGCGTCCAGGAGCTGATCTTGCTGAACTCGTGGCTCCCTGGGTCTGGGCTGGGGGCCTTCTCCCAGATGCTGATAGGAGCAGGCGGACCCAAGTGGATCTCTCTCTCCCCCTAGGGGGTCTCAACTAAACCTGGAGACATGGGTGGGGCGGGCCCCTGGGCTGAGAGGCAGGGATGGATGTACCAAGGCCAGAGCTGGCACCTAACAGGTCACCCCACCTCCCTGCCAGAGAGGCCCTGCCAGCCGGGACCAACCTGGGCAGTCCGGGCCGGCCATGCCCACAGTTGGGCCAGAGCCAGCGGCGTCGGGCCAGCAGGGCCAGCAGCAGCAGCACGAGAGCCTGTAAGAAGACCACAGAGGGCCTGGATGGCTGGGCACCCAGGACACCCCGCCTGCCAGGCATGCACTCATATGGCATTGCAGGACCATGGCAGAATCCTGCGAGGTCAGACTTGGCTTGTGTCCTAGCCCAGACCTGCCAGACCCCTCCTCAGGGTCCCCTTCCCCGGCCTAGGCTAGCTGCAGGTTGCAAGCCAGGGGAACTCAGGTCAGACTTACCGAGAGCGAGGCCAGGCAGGTATGCAACAGGCCAGGTGGCACACTGTGTTGGCAGGAGGGCACTGTCCTGCAAGGGAAGCAAAATCTGGCTCAGGCCTGAGTCTGGGGTCTGAGATACCTATGCGAGGCCCCACCCACCTCCTCCCTCCACCGCTCTCTCCTCCCAAGCCTGCCCAGTTCCGTGCTTGTTCTCAGGGTCACTCTGAGTCCTGGTGCGCCTCTGGTGTGCCAGCACCGTGGCGAGCTCGGGGGTTACAGGGCAGAGGACAGAGGTTCCCAGGGGGAGGCACAGGGGCAGCAGGTGAGCCAGGTCAGCCTGAACACCTGGACCTGCTCACCTGGCTACATCCTGTCCTTCAAGGCCTACGCCATCTCTCCTCCTCCAGGAAGACTCCCTGTCTGCCCCAGGCCTCAGCCCTCTTCTCAGGACTGCCTGCGAGCCAGCTACCTGGGCCGCGCGGTCAGGTGCTCGCTCCTGAGGTTCACCTCTGCTGGCTGATGTCTGAGATCGGCCAGTAACAGGAATGATCTCGCCTGGTCCCCCTCGGCCTCTGTTTCCCTCTCCATGGATAGCGGGCAGGTTGTACGAGGATGCACAGCCCAAGGGAATGAGGTGAGCCGAAACCCAGCACCTACGGAGCTACATACACCCACATGGAGGCCCCTTTCCCTGGTCACCCCAAAGGCTCGCTATGGCCGCGGACAGCTGTTCTCCCTGTCGCTGAGCACAGACACAGATCCACAGTGGGGGTGAGGTCAGCTTGGGTCTGGGAGTGCTGAGGGGTGGGCACCAGTGCCTGCAAGGCCTGTGAGGTCTGGGGGGCAAGGGCCCGACACGGTCCCTGTGCCACACCCACCAGGCCCCCTCCTGCTCCGTGGATGAGAGGAATCAAGGCCTCAGCTTGATCCCCATGGGTGAACCGTGGGCAAGAGACATCCCCAGGGCTGGTCCTCGGGGCAGAGGGGCAGAGGAAGTCTGTCCTGTGCAACCTCTTGGCCAGGGCAGAGGCGGCCCACTACCGAAGCTTGTCTGGGCTTTCAGTGGAGTGGGTGCCACGTAGGGACCCACGTCCTTAGTCCAGTCCCTGCTTCTGCCTGAGGCCGCGCTGCAGTGCAGGGCAGGTCTGAGCTTCAGCGCAGCCCCAAGAGCTCAGAACCCCATCTGCCCCGTCTTGGCCTGCAACTCCTCTCTGCCTGGGTCCTGCTCATGTGTGTGCCCCAGGCCCAGCCAGAGCGGGTTGGCAAACTGTTCCTGAAGAGGTTCACCTGTGACCCCACCGCAGGGATCCCTCCAGAGCCCTGTCTGAAGCCTCTGGCCCCTTCTGTACCCCTGGGAGCAGGGTCCCCTCAGCTTAATATGCCCCTTCCGTGAGCCAAGGTTAAGCTGAAGGCTTGTGGCCCATGCTCCTTGCTATGGGATGGGTGGGGTGCACAGGTAAGAACGACACCTGGAAAGGCATCAGGTGCTAAGGGGTGCGGAGGAGGGAGAAGAGCTCCCAGACAAGGCCCATGGAAGGCGGTATTCCACTGGAGAGGTGCTCGGCAAAGAGGGGAGCAGGGGTGGGGGCAGACGAAGAGGGGCAGGTGGGGGCGTCACCCACAAGCCAGTCTCTGGCTGCAGCCCCAAGAGGCCCAGACAGATTGCTGCAGACCTGGGAGGCCCTGGCAGCCACTGGGGGTGGCTGGGCAGGGCAGTGGTCTAGGTCTGAGAATTCTGTGACTGGACCTGGGCTGAAGCCATGTGGCCTCTGTCACCAGGGCTGCCCACCCTGGCTCTGGCCAGCCCATACGAGGGTCTGGCATGGGGACCACCCAGAGCTCCTGGGAGCTCCCATGCCTCGTGCCCCTGGGGCTTCTGACTCACAGGGAGAGGTAAGCCCGAGTTCCCCAGTCGGGATTCCCCTGCGCTCCCTACTTCCCACTCTCCCACCCCCACTTCTCAGGCAGGGACAGCAAGCGCCTGGACGTGGCGGGCTCAGCCAGGAACTGGAACGAGTCTTTCCTTACAGGCACACACCCCTGCAGTGAGAGAGGGGCGCTGCAAATTCTAGATGCCACATTCGGGCAGCAGCCCCCCTCGCCCATCCCTGCCTGGTACCCGCTCTGTTCTGAGACCATGTCTACGTATCCTGGCCACGGAGCCAGCTGCAGGCGCCTGGCCCCCCTCCAACGCCAGCCCAGAGGCTCCCAAGGACACCGCCTCAGATTAGGGGCCTTAGCCAGGTCAGAGCTCTGTCCTCTGCTCCTGGGCTGCTCCCCATCTGTCCCCCAGCCCCAGCCCATACTTGCACAGCACGGCAGCGGGGTCCAGACTGTCACAGTCAGTGAGGAATGCAGGGGAGGGGGTTGGCACACCCTTGCTGACAGCAGGGAGTCGGGCCCCTGAGAACTCCAACAACAACTCCTTCCAATGGGCCTGGGGGGCACCTCCATCCATGCCAGGTGACCCCGCCTGGCCAGGCCATAGCCCCAGGCCCAGGGGAGGCACGCGAGTATTTTTCCTTTTCTCGCTTTGGTCACTGATGGAGACCAGATGTGCGCACATCTGGCTCGGCAACTCCCCCAGCCTCACCTTCCCATCTCCCTAAGCTCGACCACGCAGGGAGGCCGAGGGCCAGGCCAGGCCAGGAGCACGGGGAGAGCTAGCTCTGGTCCCACAGGCCAGGTGTCCTCGGGCGCAGGGGGTGCAGGGGGCACAGGAAGGCCCAGAGTAAGCAAAGACAAAGGCAGGCCGCCCCAGGGTGGCCCGAGGAGGCCTCTCTCCCTTCTACCCTCCCCTGGGCTGGCCTGAGCACACTTGCTAAAGAAAACAGAGCCTCCTCCTCACCCTCCGGAACTCCGAGCCCATCCAAAGACAACAGGGCGGCTCTCTCCTCAGCGCCCCTCACCCCTTCCTCTGCTTCTCCGCCCCCCAACCTCAGGCTACCCAGTCAGGACCCTGGTAAACACCACACCCCCAGTGGCTACCACAGAGACCAGCAGCCCCTCGAAAGCAGCCCGCCTCCCGCCATGGCTCCCCCAAACCCTTGCATTTTGGCCCCAGGCCGGAGTGGCCCAGGGAGTCACCCAGGGGCCACCCCAGCCTACTGGGTCAGTAACGGGCAGGGCGGAGGGCAGGAACCTGTATTTTAAGCACATCACACAGTTGTTTTCTGAGTGGCCAGCCTGGCCCAGGCCCCCCACCTCAAGTACCTTAAGGGCTGTTCTCACCTAGCGGACACAGAGACTGACTTGCCCGGGTCATAGCACGTGAGTGTCAGAGCCAGTTTAAACCCAGATTGCCCTCTCCCACCGGCTGGTACCCTCCACCACACCCCCTGGTGGCCCCAGGGCCCGGGTCCCAGGCTTGGTTGGTCCCAGGCTTACCCGTCCGGCTGGAGCGGCTCATTCCCTGGGGGCTCGTCGATGTACCAGCTGCCGTAGGCGTAGTCCTCAGCAGCCCCCGGGGCTGTCTGGTTCCCTGCCACCTGGGAGGACATGCTGGGGCCTCCTCTGACCCCCACACAGGGAGAAAAAGCCGCTACAGATGTGAAAAGAGGCTTAACAGAGGGGAAAAAAAAAAGAAAGAAAGAAAACCCAAACAAAGAAATGTTTCTTTTTAATCCAAAGGTTACTTTCTTGCTGTTAGCCCTCTGGGAAAAGCCGGCCTGGGACTGAGGCTGGCACAGAGGAGGGGACGGGCTCTGGTGTCTGCTCCTGGCCCCTGCCCACCCAGCCTCTCCTAGTCCTGCAGAAAGAGTTGTTGCCTTGGTGACGGTACATCCCCTGGGGTCTCTGGGCTCTGGGGGAGCTTCCGCCCGTCTGTCTGTCTGACCAGCCACGCAGTCCTTTGCTGGAATGGCCATTGTCTCAGCTTTGCCCAGTCTGAGCTGTCCATGGAGGACCCCCCTTCCTCCTCTCCAAACCCACCTGGTGGGCCCACAGACACGGAAGGACAGAGGAAGGAGCTGCAGAGATGCAGAGATGAAAGGGCGGGTGGGCTTGGGCGGGCTGTGCAGGGCGCCTGGTCCTCCCCACAGGGCTCCTGCAGCTCCTGCTCTCAGGGGTCCAGCCCAAACCTTCCTCGGACGCCCCCAGACCTTTACCAGCCTCAGCCGGGCCCTCCTGGGACCCTCGGGGCCGCAGTGATGGGAACACAGGAATCCTCCACAGAGCCCCGTGGGGCGAGGAGCCCCCTGGAGGATGTGGCTGGGGGGGCCCGCACCTGCCTGCACTACATACCTGCCGCTGGTGCCTGCCCACGGCACCCACACCTTTGCCCGCCACACCCGTGGTGCCCCCTGTGAGCCCAGCACTGTGGCAACCCACGGAGAGACAGCCTGCCGGGTCTGGGCTGGGCAGGGCTGGGCTGGGGCGGAGGCCGGGAGAGGAGCCCGTCCACTCCTCCTCCTGGGGTTTCCACGAAGGAGGCACCGTGCGTCTCCCTAGTAAAACCTTCGTGTTCCTCCGACTCGATTTCACAAGGAGATAACTCACCCCCACAAGGCGGAAATTAGTCCTTTAAACACGAACCAGACCCGCGGATAGGCAAGGAGCCCCACCCGTCTCCTGCCTCTCCAGGGTGCGGGAGAGCGTGAGGGTGAGGGTGAGGAAGGCCACCAGGGCCTCAGCCCCCCATCCTCCCTCCCTGGAGGAGCTGAACCTCTGGCCAGCCCCTCCCCTCCCTGGCTCCAACCCAGAGAGAGAGGCAGGACCCCCAGGAGTCAGAGAGCGGTTCTGAGGCCACTTCCCCCACTGCAGTTCCAGGGACCCCAGGCCCCAAAGTTCCCTGGCCTTCCAGTACCCCACAGGGGGCTTGGGTGCAATCCCCCCTCGAAGGTGTTCATCCTGGAAGATAGTCATCGGCTTGTCCTTCTAACACAAATACATTGAACACCTACTGTGTGTGGCTCTGGGCCGAGACGGGAGAGATTACAGTTTGGGGGGGAGGGTGCAGATACCCTGGGAAATGGAATTCGGTCCCAGAGGAGGGGGTGGATCTCTGACCCGTAGCCTTCCAATGGAGATCTGGAAACCAGGGGCAGCCAGCCAGCCGAGGGGCGTTGAAGTGAGTTGGTAAGGGGGAGGGGAGCACGGGGGAGCGAGGAGCAGCCCTGGAGCAGGCCGGGCCTGAACTCCAGTCTCCCCACCCAGCCCTGTCTCGCCAGGCCCCAGGGAAGGATTAGGCCCGAGCACTCTGCGGGCCTCAGGGCCTCGCCTCCCGCCTCCCGCCTCCTGCCTGGCCCATCTTCCAGGAAGAGTGCAGACCCCCCCTGCTCCCCAGCAGCTGCTGACTCAGAGCTGAACCTGAACTTGATGAAACGCAGGAGCCCACACTGGCTGGCTGGGCCTGTGGATCTGCCTGCTAGGCCTGCTGGGGCCTTCTCTGCCCCTTCCCCTCCGCACCAGCGAGGTGCTGGGCCCTGAGGGGGTTCCGAGATGGAGTACGGGGACGGGACATGGCACAGCAAAGCGCAAAGCCCTGGCAGGCTGCCCAGATGGAGGGCCCCAGGCTGCACTGGGGATCCCGCGTACACAGCACAGCCGGCCCATGATCTGGGGGTGCCCTCTCTCACTCCTTCATGGAAGGAAAAATAAACTTTTTTTTTTTTTTTTAAATAAAGGGGTTTGGCCAAAGCCCCTGCTCTCTAGGGCCAGCCCGCCTAGCCTCCCCTTGTGCCTGGGTCTCCCCAGCTGCTCCCAGAGTCCTCTGCTCTGAGCCCAGGGCACAGCATGTCATTCCTCCATTCAGGTGGGGGCCGCAGGGCAGCTGGGAACCAACCCATGCCCATCAGAGTTAAAATCCCTCTAACAGGTTGGAGGCCAGCCCCTCTCCGCAGGGAGACATCCTGGTTGGCTCTCTCTGCCCAGCAGACCCCGTGACCTCCTGGAGGGAGCCTAACACTGCCTGCCCCACCCCCACCCCCAACCCTTCGAGGCTGGTTTGTTCATTCAGTCAACAAACTTCCCTGCAGGGCCGACTGTGTGCCAGGCAGTGTTCAATGGCGCCAGGAGAAGACAGTCTTGAGCTAGCGGAACTGCCATGTGGTGGTGGGCATGGAGACACTAGTGGGGGACAGGGCGGGTGTGATGAAATGTTGTGTGTGCTGAGAGGGAAACTAGGCAGGGGAAAAGAGAGGCAGGCAGACAGGAGCCAGCTGCTGCAGGGGGTGATCAGGGAAGGCCTCATGGAGGAGGTGATGCAGTTTTATACCTGGGCCTGAGGACAGCTGTTCAGGCTGCCTATGAGAGTTTTCACCAGCCTCGATGCCACAGACAAGCTAGGCCGAACCCTGCTCTGCCCCTCACGGCCTTCCCATGGATCCCAAGACCCCTCCCCAAGGAGGGCCCAGCACCTAGGATGCCAGCCCCTCCTCAATGGAGAGGCGCAGGGTCACCTTCCAGAGTCCTGAGCTAAGGGGGACGGAGCGTCTGCCCTCTGGCCCGGTGGCCCGTGCGAGCCCATGTGGCACGGCCAGATGAACAGAGACCAATACCCAGGAGCCACCCGGCCAGCGGGAGTCCCGCTGGGCACAGACGGGGCGTGGCTAAGCCCCGCTCACTGTGGCAGGCAGTCCGGAACAGCTTCTGGACTCTGAGCCACAGAAAGCCACCTGCCATGCGGACCTGGCACGGAGCGTCCCTACCCCTGAGGCTGGAGCTGGCCCATGAAGGCCTCAGGCCGGGGCTTCCTTCCTCCCCGTGTTTTTGTTCAAGCTGATTAAACCCGAGGCATCTGCACATCCAGGGGCAGGCGCCTGCCCCTGCAGCCTGCAGTCATCAGAACCCCGGGAGGGCAAAGTGCTAGGCTGGGCGGAGTGCACGGCAGGCCCAGGGCAAGGGGGCCGCAGCAGTGTCCCAGCACCCGGATCACCTCCGGGATCTCGGCGACACCGACATTTCAGGGACACCACAAGAACTCCGGAATACCAGTCTGCCACCCCTGGGGCCCCAGAACCTCAGCAACGCACCAGAGGCACATGGGTAAACCAAGCACGGTGGGAGCAGGGTGATCCCCCACATTCCACCCTCCCAGCCCGCCCATGGCCGCGAGACCCGCAGTACACCCCGAAGTCCTCCGACACCCAGCCTCAGCACCCCGTTCCCTCATGCCCACCCCCAGACCCAGGGGTAAGTGGCTGAGGTAGAGTCGGCCAGCAGGCCAGCGGCCCCCAGCTCCGCCCCAGAGAATGCCGCACACTCAGCACACACGTGTACTTGCGCACTTCATGCTGCCCCGCACACGCAGGGGCCTAGGTCTGGCCCAGCCCCCGCTGGGCTCCATGCCGTGGGCTGAAGCAGCCTTGCTGGCCGGGAGGCGCGGATGGCTCTGCACCCCGAGCTCCCCTGCAGTGCGGAGAGCCAGAGCGTCCTCCAAGACGCCCTTCCTGGAATTCCCTGCCCCTCACCCATGGGGTCCTCCCAACAGGGTCAGGCCCGACTGCTGTGGAAGGAGTGTGGAGCGGTGAGGAGGAGGACGAGAGAGCTGGCTGTTCCGGGGCGCAGGATAAACTGCCCCTCTTGGAGGGCCAGGCTGCAGCAGACCAGGAGGAAGGGAGGGAGGGAGGCAGATTTCAGCTCAGGACAGAGGTAGCTTTGCAGGTAGTGAGCCCCTCACCAGGAGCAGCAATCAAGAAGAGGCTGGGCTGGGAGTTTGCTGCCTTCAGAGGACCACCACAAGGTCTCCCATAAGGGCCGGCATGGAGCCACCATGGTCTGGCCTGACAGGCAGACCCCTGTGGCCCCCTTCCTCCCCGGGGACACTGCCTGCCGGCCAGCCCCCAAATTCTCCATCCTTATTCCCCACTGACCGCGGGGCAAGGCTCTCTGACAACCTGTCTCTGCAGTCAGACCCTGCAGGGCCTTTACTGCCCCCACAGCTCCCGGTGTCTCCTGGGGACAGCCATGTTCAGGTGCCCGCCCTGCCCCTCAGGGCGGCTCAGCCCGACACAGGCACCTCCTGCCTCCCAGCCTTGGTGCCAGCCCTGGCCCCCCTGGCCCATCCTACCTGTCTGTCAGCGCTCTGGACCTCTCCCCTCTGTGTCTTCCTTGTCCCTTACTGACCACTCCAGGGAGACTGGTCCCTGCAGGCAGGCAGGGTGCTCCCCAACAGCCGGGGGCCTCCCCTGACCCCGGCCCAGGCTCAGAAACCTGGCGGCTGGCAGGCTGTGAGGTCTGAGCTGCTGGCCACGCAGAGCCCGGGCACCTGCTTTAAAAGGTGTTTGATCTCCTCCCGGAAGGCAGCTCCCTTCTTCCCTAGCCCTGGCCCTGCCCCTCCTCCTGCCCCCACCCCCAGACCTCCCGCCTGCGATTCTAGGATCAGAGAAGCCCACCCCACCCCCTCCTGTAGCTCAGGCCCAGAGCAGGGCTGGGGCCCCACGCAACACACAGGGCGGCTTGTCTCCAGCCTGGAGCCTCACCGCCCCCAAACCATTTGCCCGAAACTTGATCTCTCTGGCCCTCAGTCACCTCGGTGGAGAAGGCTGCTTGGGGCTTTGATGGCTCAGTTCCCCAGCTGTGGCTCTGGTGGCTCAGGAACCCCCCACTGCCCTCATTTGTCACCATCCATCACCAGGCATTGTCTGATGACTTGCACCCAACCGAGGGGAGGGAGCCGCCACCGCCTGCTTGGCTCAGCTCACTATGTGGGTCAGCCTTGCTGCTCAGCTGGGCTGTGGCCCAAACGGATGAGCCAGCCTGGGGCAGCCCCGAGGGCCTCAGGCCTCGGTGGGCTTCCTCTTCCTCACCTCAGAGAGGCTGGGGAACCCTGCTCTTCACCCCCAGCACGTCCCTGCAGGCCCCAGACATGCCCCCACCCCCACCAGACCGCCCACCTGAGCCGCCATGCCCCACCTGGAGGGGGTGCTCTGCAGGGAAGGGAAAAGGTGCTTAGGAAGTGCTCACCCCCAGGAGAGAGTGGACGAAGGTGGGAACAGGAAGGGGCCCTGATTTCTCAGGAGACGAGGGGAGGGAAGATGCCCCTTCTCCTTGAAGGAGAAATAGGGTGCAGTCTATAAGGGGAGCCAGGGCACGGGGATAGCTAAGATCTGGAGCTGGGCATGGGGTGAGGACAGTGCTCTGGCTGCCCCAACAGCAGCAGGAGGCAGGGGGCGGGGAGGCAGGAGACCGCCAGCTCTGACGCTGCAGTCCCGTCTTCCTCATAGAGAAGGATTTTTAGGTAGAAAGCCTTAAGCCCACAGGGACAGCTGGTGGGATAGAGGCTAAGGCGCCGGATCCCACAGGGCTGACTGTGTGGTTTGAGTCTCAGACCTCGCTTGGCACATGAGCATGTGTACCCCAAATCCGAGGGGACAATGGAGGAGAAGGGATGAGGCTGGCCATCCCTCCTGAGGGGTGCTTCTCGCTCTCTGGGCAAGCCCATGTGCCCTCTGTCGACAACGACAAAGAGTTAAACCCACACAGAGACTCAGCCTGGGCTCAGGTTCAGGAGCCCTCCTGCAGGGCCCTATGTGCACACGCGGGGAAGATACGAACGTGTGTGTGCAATGGCGGAAAACTGGCCACGTCCGGAACACTGCCTGAAGCTTTGGTATGTCTAGATGGTGACGCCCTGGAACCAGCAGATGGTGTAACGGTTACGTCACTGAACTTCCACATAGCCGACTGTGGTTCGAGTCCCAGACATGGTGACTCAAAACTCACGTCAGGTGTATGTGCTTGTGTGCCCAAGATCCTGAGAGGAGAATGGAGGAGAAGGGACTTGGTGTGGCCATATCTCCGTCCCCCCGGGGGGGTTGATTTCTCGCTTTCTGTCTCTCTGGAGAGCACATGCGCCCTAGAACAAAAATCTCTCTAAAAAATAAAAAAATGACAGATGGCGAAGCCCGGACTTACTACTGAGAATGAGGGGCCCCCGATGGAGTGACCTGGTCCAACCTCCCAGAGGTATCACCAAGGAACTGCAGCAGAGAAAGCTGTTGCTGAGCAGGGTGTCGGTCGTGACCACATCGCGCACGGCTGTGTGCTCAGGGGCTGCACTGGAGCCTACTGTTAGGAGCCGAGACTATCACTGAGCTGTGTGGGAGGGGTTCCAGCCACAGCTGGCACCGCACACCCCCCAGCCGCCCTTGAAACTAGATGCAGCCCTGGGTCTAAGTCAGTGAGGTGGAAAAAGAAGTGTTGAACAAAACTTCCAGGATCTATTCTTATAAACAGAGGTGTTTTCTCTACCCTTCCCTGCTTCCACCTGGCTGAAATACAGTCGTGATGGCTGGGTCTCATGCAGCCGTCTAGGATTATGAGGTAGAGATCATATGTTAAGTAGGACAGAGAAGTAAGTCAGCTGCAAAGACAGAGCCTGAGCTACAGCCAGATCTTCAAGCTGAAGGAGACCTCAGAGACCCCTGCTCTACCCATATGCTCTATCATATCCGAAGAAAACGTAACACCCAGAGAGGCCCCATGATGTGCTAGGGTCAGCGATGCAGCAAAACGTTCTGCTAGAGACTTCTCTTCCCCGTCCCCACAGCTGCTGGCTCTTTCCTCAGAATCCTCTCTTAGAGCCTGGAGTCTGCTCCATTCTGTGGCTGAAAGACCCCCTCCAGGGTTGGGGAAGGCCCCCAGAGTTGCTTAAGGCAAATGACAGGCTTGGGACCCACCTCTCTGCATTCTCCAGATGAGAGCACAGCAGAAACCTTGCCTTGTGTCCTCACACTAGTCCTCGGGTGGCCACAGATGGCCCTTTCTTGGCATGGGCCTCGGTTCCAGTCTGCAGTGGAGTGAAAAGAAGTGCTTCCACACCTCGCTTTGCAGTCACAGTCTGTGAGTCTCTGGCTCTGCGGACTTGAAGGGAGCAGGACACAGACCCGGGACAAGGGGACGGTCTCCCGGGGACAGGGGAGGCTGCTAGGGAGCATGCGGAAGCCCTGGGCGGAGCAGTGCCCAGACAGGCTGCACTGTCCCGGGGCAGCAGGACGGAGCCATCCCTGCACCACCCACAGCCCCTCTCAGACCTCTGCTTCCTCATCTCTAGAGGCAAAGACTCACAGCCTTGTCCTCGGCAGCATTGGGGACTCAGATGTCCCTGCTCGTCAAAGGATTCTGCTCTAAGCAGAGGCTGGGCGTAGGCCGAGTGGAGGGAGGTGCCGGTGGGTCCCTGGGGTGGGGGTGTAAGGGTTCTCAGGAACCATGTGAGTGTACCCCCGGGGGAGGCTGAAAGGAGCCATTGTGGGAAGCAGGAAGGGGGCCCTCGGGTGGGCTAATTACGGGGGCCTTCCAGACAAAGCCAGCCCTCTGAGTGGCCATTCTTCTGGGAAAGAAAGAAGCCTTGAGGGCCCCATTGGGGTCTTTCAGGCTGGGACTGGGAGGTGGCCATGAAGTCGGTCCTCAGAGACAACTCCCTCCCCTCCCCACGCCCAGCCAGAGCAGCCACCCAGAGACAGGCTCAGCTGGCATTTAAACCTTTGAAAACTGCAGGAGGCTGGACAGGGAGGCATCTGGGAGCAAAGGGGACCCTGGGAAGACGCCGGGGGTCGGCCCTGCTAGGCGCCCCGGGGCACCGTCATCCATCTGAGAAACAAGTGCCGTCCAGCCCTGACCTGCTGAAACTCATCGAGGTTTCCAGACTGTCTCCACAGGACCGAGGGCAGGCGAGAAAGCCTGACATCAGGAGGCCCCCCCGCCCCGCCACTTACCCTCAGCTTCTCCCCCTAGGCACCAGCTTGCCCGCCAAGGCCCCAGGGTACATCTTAGAGTTCAAATTTGAGTCAAGGTGGTCTCTGCGGGCCAGCCGAGTGGCATGGTGGGTAAGGTGACTGCATTCACGTGGCCAGCTGTGCGGTCTGAGTCTTGGACCTGGAGGCTTGAAGGAAAAATAAAAGGCAACAACAACAACAAAAAAACCCACATCCAGCTCATGTGAGTGCCCAAAATCCCAAGAAGAGAGTGGAGGAGAAGGGGTTGCAGTGTGGCCATGCCCCTGGGGGTGATTTCTCACTTTCCTGCTCGCTCTGGCTCTTTCCAGTGAGCGCGTGCACCTGACAGCAGACTTAAGGAAAACACGGTCCCTGGGTTCACAGGCGGAATCCAGATGAAGTAGCTACGTTCTCTTTCTGCACGAGTTAGAAGCTGGGTAGGGTGTTGGTCAGAACCTTTACCCCGATTTATCCTCTCACGCTACAGTTCGGTCCACAATGCTTTCGTCGCTGCCCACCAGCCCCCGCCAAGCCCTGTCCCGCGCCTACCCCGCCCTCTTCGGCCAACACTGTGACACCGTCCTGCCAGGGCATGCCATCATTTGTGGCAGGAGAGGAAAGTGCAAAGGTGGCGGAGGGAGGTGACACTCACCCCAGTCGCAGGCGGAGGCTTCAAACCAGGCTGAGGAAGACCAGGGTTTGCTCGGTGGGGCTGGGTGGCCGCTGGGGCAGAGGAAGGGGCCCGGGAAGGCGGGGAGATGCAGGGGCCTGCAGCATGTCTTCCCAGACATCACGCTGATGAGCTAAGCCGCCAGAGGGCCAGGCCGAGGGGTCCCACTTACAGGAGGGACCGCAGTAGTGGGAATGGAGGAGGAGGCAGAGTGGGAGGGTGGCTGCCAGGGCTGGGCGGTGAAGACGGAGTGCTTGCTTGAAATGCACGGAGTCCGGTTTCGTGATGGAAAAAGTTCTGGGGGTGCAGGGTGGCGAGGGTTGCGCACCGTGAGAACGTGTTCGGCACGACTGACCTGCGCGTTGATCGGTGATCGCGTTGGTACGTTTCGTGTCATGTGTCATGGTGCACACACACGGAAGCCCTCCTTGGCGACGGAGTGGGGGGTCAGAGATGGAGTTGGGGCGTGTCCGATGGTGGCGGTGATGGCGGTGATGGTGGTGACGGTGGTGGTAGTGAGGGTGGTAAGAATGGTGGTGACTGTGGTGATGGTGGTGATGGTAAAAAGGGTCCCCACAGAGAGATGTCCAGATCGCCTCTCTCACTGGTATCAGCAAGCCCCAGCAGCAGGGCGGTGGATCCCGGCCGCTCTGCGGTGTGAGAGGGGCCGAGCTCTCGGGTCACCTTGAGCCCTGACTAAGAAGGTACACTGGCTCGGGAAGCAGAGCTAAAGGCAGGCTCCCAGGGGACAGACACTGTCCCCCCCCCACACCCAAGTTAAGGATGCTTGGGGAAGAGCGGCACGTGGAGACAGCCACCTCCAGAGCGAGACACGCTGGGACACGGCCCGCAAGCTCCGGAGCCGTGACTTCCCACCTGCTCTGGATTTCCATGGAACTGACATCTCTCACAGACATTGGAACTGACCTGTTTTCACATCTAATATTTACTGCGGTCGTCTCCACCTGCCTCCCTACGAGGAGATAAGCTTGAGGACAGAAATGTTTGTTTGCATCACCGTATTCCAAGTGCCCCAAAGAGTGCCGGAGTGCTGGCGCACAGTAGGTACTCAGTAAATATTTGCCGAAGAAACAGATGCGGAAGGAGGCATCGGTGGTTTCCTTCTTCCTGGGTCAGCCCAGCTTCCTGGCTTGTTACCTGGTTTCTCTACAAACAAACAGAGAGGGGAGGGGTGCCGCCCGAGCACACAGCCTGGAGGCCTTCGGACTGGGCCAGGCTGGGCCTATGGGTCTGAGGGGCAGTGTTCAGCCCGGGGTCAGCCCCTAGTGGTGGCCATGGCCTTTGGGGGGCCCGAGCCCTGGGTCCCCGCATCCTTGTTGAGCCACAGGCTGAAGGCCGAGGAGAAGACGCTGGACCTGGAGTTCGAGGTCTTGAGTGTGGGCTTTAACGAGGAGGGCAGATACGCCCTGCGGCTGTCAGCTGAGAACCCCCTGCAGCCGGGCTCTGGGGCTGGGGTGCAGCTGCGGGTGAATGACGAGGACCCCCTCCCGACCTGCTCCACTGTCACCGAGGTCATGGAGCAGCAGGTTCCTGGCCAGAGTCTCGCCCTCTCCAGGAACAGGTTCATCTTTACTTTGCCCAAAGGTATGGAGTAGGGGTGGGGGCGGCAAGGAGGACCCTGGAACTCCAGTTCCTGCCCTGTGGAGACCCAGGCCGCCCCGGGAAACTGGGAAGGGTAGGAGCAGAGCTCTGGACATGACCCCAAAGCTTGGCCTGTGTCTTTAGGTGGATATGGGCCCTCTGGGAGCCCTGCTTCCTCCAGCGTGACGTGGGGACAGGGTGCTGGCTGTGCAGGGTGGGTGGGAAGGAAATGCGAGCGCAGAGAGGCAACTCCATGAGTCCGAAGAACTGAGCACACCCCTGCCTGGGGCCGGCCTAGCAGTGAACACAAGCAAGGAACAGCAGAGCCAGCAACCTGAGAGCCCAGCCCGGACACCTCTGAGCTGCAGACATGGGGTGGACAGAGACAGGCTGCCTGGGCCCTGCCTCCCAGGAGATTCCAGACCAGGTGGAAAGGCAGGAACTCCAAGAAGAGAATAGTTAGGGGAGCCAGAAGGAGCAGAAGAGCCATGCACAGACTGCAACCGCCCAGGCAGGCTTCCTGGAGGGGGAGTCCCAGGCTGCTGGTGCCAGAGATCAGGGCAGGCTGACTGCTCTCTGGTGCAGAGTGGAGGCAGGACACAGGACCACCCCACCGGCCAAGAGCCCTCCCCTCTCCCCCATGGACTTGGACTGGGCATCAGTACGGGAGGGAGCCATGGCTGGGGGCCTGCTAGGCTTGTGCTCAAAGGCTGGCAGCCCAGGCCTCCCCAGGGCCCTGCCTGTCCCTGCCCCCTGGTGGAGGCAGGGAGAACCCAGAGACCTCTAAGCCCCACGTTCCCACCCAGGGTTCTGCAAGAATGATGGACTGCACGATGCTCAGCTGCAGGTGGAGGCGCTGAGGTTGGACGGAGCCTCTGGCTGGGTGGCCCAGAGCGTGGGCAAGGCCATCTTCCCCATCTACCCGCGGCCAGACCAGCCCCGCATGAACCCCGCGGCGCAGGAGCACGAGGACCTGTACCGCTACTGCGGCACCCTGGCTCTGCTGCGGGCTGGCCCCGAGCCCACAGCCCGCCACTGTGGAGGCCTGGCCTACAGAGTGGCCTTCCACGTGCACCGGGCCCCGCCGCCTCCTGCCTCCACCTGCCCTCCGGAGGCCAGCTGGGCAGAACTGTCACCACTCACGGAGCTCTGGCTGCCCCAGCTGCAGGTGGGTGTCCCTGGGTCCCCCTCAGGTCCTGGGCTTCCCGGGCACAGACCAGACTCTCAGGTGAGCGGGGTTCCCCTGGCCCCTCGCTGAGCACCCAGCAGGCTCTCCCAAGGCTGCCTCACTGGTTCCGGGGACCGTGCCATCTGAGGATGGGTACCAGGGAGCCAGGGATCCACTCCCCTGCCCTGGCCGCTCAGCCTGTTAACAGGGTGGCCCAGTGGGCTCCGTTCTCCATTGGCCAGTCAGTCACCCTGGCCACCTCCTGTGCTCCCAGCTCTGACTGGGTCCTGAGCTTGCAGGCTGAGAGAGAGTCACCTGGCTTCCTCGGTGACTTCCCGTCCTCTCAGACTGAGCTCCTTGACCAGCCCGGACCCTAGTCCCTCTGTCCTGCGGTTAGTCACAGGACAGGGGTGCGGGGCTCCAAGTTCGGGGAGCAGCCACCCCCAGTCCAGGTCCCAGTGTGGCCCAGCCCCCCTTGCCAGGGCCTGGATGGCTCTCTTCAGGCCGAGGTGGTAAACGTGGGGAGCGGGGGCACTGCAGGGAGGGGATCAGGAGATGGCCGATCCTGCAGCAGCTCTAATTTCTGTTATTTAAAGCCATCATCTCCCCACCATGCTCCCTCTTAAAGTGTCAGATGTCTGCTTCTAGCAAGACAAGAAAATGGCTTTCAAGGGAGAGGAAAATCACTCTCATCCTGGGAGGGTGGGGGTTAGCCATTGCAACGCCGAGACAGGGCCAGGAAGCCCTTGGGGACAGACAATGACGGGGGTGCTTCAGAGAACAGAGGGCCGGTCTTCCCGCTCGGGCAGACTCGGCCAGCTAGTCGGAGAAGGCACCTGGGCACCTTCTGAGCAGCCGCGGACATAGCCAGAGGGTGGCACAGCCAAAGGGCAGCCATGAGACCAGGCTCTGAGCCGTGGGGAGGTGGGTGTGACCCACTTTACGGAGAGGGGAAGGACGTGCAGTGCGGGAGGCACTTACCCCAGCCCTCTGGTTCTCATCTGCAGAGGAGGGTAAAGCTGGCCAGACGGGAACTTGAGTAGGGGTGGGGTGGGGTGGGAAGGAAAGACAGCAGGCAGGAAGAATGGAGAGGAGAGAATTCCATTCTCAGGGTACAACCCAATCACAGCAATACCTGGTTCAAGGCCCGGGATGGGTTTTTGGACTTCAGATACAAATATCCAGGCAAACACCACTTCCTCCAGGCAGCCTTCCCACCATTGATTTTGTCTCTGCCTGGATGTTCACAGTCCCATCTGCACTGGGCATGTTGCTAACTGAACCTGTTCAATGTAGAATTGCACGGCAGGCTCGCGCTGCTTTCTGACGTGTGCAGCATGTATCGGTGTATCTTCTTCTTTCTTTTTAAAATCAGAACTGACAATGATGGGGAGCAGTGGAGAGAGGGCGGAGGGCAGAGGGGTTAGTGCAAAGATGGACATGAGGGGGAGTAGGGAGCGGGAGGCAGGGCTCAGTGTGAATGCCAACAACCGACTGAACCTGAGCCGCTGTGTCTGCACGGCTACACCTGCGCTGGGCACAGCGCTCGAGCCCTGGAGATGCCAGGAAAGGAACTTCCATGCTTGCTGAGCTTTTTCCTTTCTTTTTGCTCTAGGGTGTATGCTCTAACCAGGGGGACAGACAAAAAGAGAAGGAGGGAAAGTGAGAAAGCACCCCAGGAGGCGCCACGCCACAGTCCCTTCTTCATTCTCCTCTCAGGACTTTGGGCACACATGCACATGCGCCCGGCATGTTTTACAAGGCCCTGGGTCTAGAACTCACACTGCGCAGTTGGCTGTGTGGGATCCAGCTCCTGGGCGGCTGTGCAAGCCAGCCCTGAGCTGGTATGAATACGGACAGGGAACGCTCCCTGCTCTAGTCCCAGGTCTCCTCTGTGTGTACATGTGTGTACGGGGAGTGGAAGTGACTGTCCCTCACAGCCATGTCCAGATCTGCTGTCAGAGACCCCAGGACAGAGTCACTCCCTGGGCTCTGGGCCCTGATCCACAGCTGGGGCCCTGGGAGCTCCTGAGCAGGGGCTGCAGAGGGAGCTGACTGGGTGGGGGGAGGACTAGTACCAGGCCCCAGGCAGAATGGCAGGGCCCTTCCTGAGGCCCAGACGCCTCCTTCCTGGTAGAGCTTCTCCTGACTCACCCCACACCCACGCTGCCTCCTGTCCCCTTTCTGTATGCTGGAGACCATGTGGCTACACGCCCCAGCACTGCTTCTTCCCCAGGGGGCAGACCAAGGTGGCCTGGCCAGGGCCGGGCAGAGGTGCCTGAGGGCACAGAAGCCCAAGCCTGTCCAGTGGTTCAGATGAGCTCTTCTGAGGGCAAAGGGTGCCTTGAGCCTGGGGAGGCCACCATACTGCCCTCCTGACCCCTCTCCAGAAGACCCCTGAGGTTTGCTGGAAGAATGCCGCCCACCGAGGGAAACTTCAGGCTGGAAATTCCCGGGGAAGACATTTATGGAAATACAAAATTTAAAACCCCTGGCCCATCCTGGGGGAGGTTCCTTCACTGCAGGCCCAGGAGCTTCCTCCCCCTCTGCTCCAAGCTGAGCCCAGATCCTGGGCAGGAGGGGGCTGTGGTGGGCCCCTCCCAGCACTTACCTCTCCCCAACAATTGCAGTGTTTCACGAAATTACTCGGTTTCCCAGGAGCTTTTTAAACGACACTTTTTTTTTTATTCCTTCCATTTAAAATACCTTTTTTTCTATGCCCTGGAGGGGAAAGAAGAGAATAAAAAGCTAATAAAGCAATCACAAATGCCGAGCACCCGGCCCTAAGCCTGGGATTGTGACTGGATTTGGCGCCCGGCAGGCTGGGGGCGGGCAGGAAGAGTGGAGGGGAAGGGGAGGCCCTGGGCGCCCTGTCCCTCTGTCCCAGGCTCCGCTTTCGCCTTTGTTCCCTCCCCCGTCCTGTCTGTCTGCCTCTGCCGCGGTCCCCTGCTGTCTGGAACCCCCAGTCCTCGCCAGCCCCAGGCCTGCTGCTGCCTCAGGCCCAAGCTCACCAGTCCTCACCAGCCCTCACTGCCCCTGCTGGGCTTTCAAATTCCTTACGCCTTTTACTGCCGCTATGGCTGCACTATTTCTAGTGCCCCAGAGGCTGGTTCAGGGAGAGCTAGCCGTGTGGATTTCATTAGCTTCACTCTTTACTGCCCAGTTATGGGGACAGCCGGCCTGGCCTTGGAGCCAGCACCACTGGCCCATTTCACAGGCCGGAAGACTGAGACCCCAGAGGCAATGCTGGGCTGCTACAGCAACGTGCTGGGAGGAGGGGAAGGTGAGGACAGGTTACCAACCACTGGCTGGGAGCCTGGGATGGTGAGGACAGGTTCCCAGCACTGCCAGCCCCCCAGCCCTGGGCACTGGGACCCATGCCGCCCGCCCCCTGCCTGCCTGTTCTCACCAAATACAAGGACTAAAGGCAGGTCAGCCCCTCCTTGCAAATGAGGCAGTTTTATGGGCTTTAGAAAAACACTCCAATTGTTCCCTCAATTACCCTGAGCGGATTGAATATATTAATCTCTCTCTTAACTCGAGTTAGAGACTGGGCTGTCTCCCCTCCCCCAGCCCCAGCACCCCTTCAAGGCACGTGCCAGGGATCACTCCCAGCCCCCTCCTGGGTCCCCCACGCTCTGCTTGCTGGTCAGCCTTGATTGGGCAGCACAGTTCTGCAACCATAGTGGCCGCCACTGACACACACACAGCACACACAGTACAGACAGTACACATACATGTGCACATAGCACACACACATACACACAGCACAGACAGTATGCACACATGCACACACAGCACACACGTACACACAACACAAACGACACACATACATGCACACATATGAACATGCACGCACACACACACCGTGCACGCATATGCACACACGTGCACACATGCAAACACAGTAAACACTCATGCACACATGCCTGCACACACACACGCACATGCACATACACACATATAGGCATACAGCTGCTTTACAATTCTCCATCAATTTTCATGGATTTTTTTCATTGCTGCTGTTTGGAAGAGCCATTTCCCTGAGTAAATGCAGTCGTGGGGGCTCCCCCCTGAGGAGAGGGTGGGAGGGATGGGGGGGCCCGCAGGGCTCCCCTTCTGCTCCTGTGACAACTGCCTGCAGCTTAAACACACTCTGCCCCAGGCGACTGAGCCCTGCTAAAAGCTACCTGAGGTTTCCCTTTGTAGCTCGATTTTCTTTTATTTCAGGGAACAAAGGCACTGTCAAGCCGTTCTCTGAGTGCTGTCACCGTGCAGGGAGGGAGGCTGAGCTGGTGGGACTGGTGGGCGTGGGCAGCTGGCTCTAGGGAGGGTGGGTGAGGCACATCCAGCCCCACCCCTCCCTGATCCATCAGAAAGGGAAGCTCGGACTGAGGCCCCACAATTGCCCTGTGGCCACCCACTGACTTCCTCCTCCGTGGTCCTCTGAAGGGGACCCCAGGTCCTTGTGTAGAGGAGATTCAAAACTGCACACATCTGGGGGGCCCCATGTTTACCCCCACCACATCCTGCCTGCCGAGTTGCCTGTACATGCCTTTGGGGGTTCTAGAACTCGGTGGGATGGGGCGTACAAGCGATCTGGGACTCAGCCAGTTTGGGGTGAGAGCAGGTGCGTGGGGTGGGCAGACCGGGCTGTGGCATTTCCTTGGTGGCATTTGACCCTGTGCATCAGGTCACCTCCCTCGGCCTCTGCCTCCACATCTGTAAGCCAGCAGATTGCTGGCAACCACCCTGTGCGACACGCCTGCCCTTCCAGAATGGGGTCAGGGTGTCCTTGCTGGACCGATGGGTCTGGACCTCGGTTACTGCACCGAGAAGACAGGGCTCAGGGCCCCCAGGGGAGGGAGGGTGTTGGGAACTTGCGAGTCTCACAGTCCCGGGCCCTGGGCCCAGATCCCAGCTGCAGGTGGAGAAGGGGCCCAGCCTGTGTTCGTCTGGAAAGAGGCTCCATTAGCAGATTGTTTCAACATAACACACCAGATGGCCCCGCTGCCTCCTGTCCCCACCTCCTGGAGGCCCGTGTGTGTGCGCGCATGTGTCGAGAGAGAGAGAGAGAGAGAGAGATCTGAGTGATGTGAGAGGAGGTGGAAAGAAAGGGGGTGCCTGCCCCTAAGGTCCCAGCTCAGTAAGTGAGGACATCGAGGAGGGCTTGTGGCAGTTTCTCAGCTCCAGAAACAGCCTTCGCAGTGAGAAAAGGGGGCAGAGGTGCCGAAGGGCCCAGAGATGGCAACATTTTCTGATCTTTGCACCCCTGGGAGGTCGAAGTGCCCCGACTCCTAAACACACCACCCTCATGGGATATCAGACACTCAGGACATGCATGCACACATGTGTGAGTGCAGTCTGCCTTCCACGTGCAGGTCTGCGTCTTCCGAGTCGGCCAGCTGCAGATAGGAAATACTGGAGCCGATGACCTGGCCGTGCATGCACTGAGCACGTGCTCATGTTCCTGGCCATTCCCCAGACAGTGCAGTGCAGCTATGCCCACCGCATTCACGTCACAGCAGGCAGGATGTGACCAAGGGTGGACGAACACTCTATGCCGCTGGGCGAGAGGACCTCCAGCTCTGCAGGTCTGATATCCATGGGGCCCCACAACAATCCCCCAGAGGTCCCACAGGAGGATGACAGGCACAGATGTACCGCATCCTCAACGTGCAGAGACCCCTGATCGCAAAGAGAGCTTCACGCCGCCCATGGCTGAGCACACCCAGAAGCACACGCCCTCCCCCACAGGCCCCCCCACCTTCAGAGCTCTCGGCTCAGCTCCGTATAACGAACGCCCCACTCCCCAAGTGCAGACTCCCCCAGATGAAGAAGAGGCTTTGGGGCCATGACATGTGTGATATATGAGGCGAGGTTAAGGCCCCGATCTTTAATAAAGGTCTGACAACAGATGGGGAAGGCAGCAAGGAAGGAAGGCAGATGCACCCAGTCGGCCCACCCGCTTCCGCAGGGTTCTGGGATGGTTCTGCAGAGTCCAGGGTCAGAGCAACTGAGGTGAGCAGAGACCAGCCTCCTTCCCGGGGTGGAGGGAGGGTGCGTGTAAGACATCCTTCCCCCAACACGTAGCGACAGCCTGCTCTGGGGTACAGCAGTCCCCCTCCCTTCGCCGTGGGGACCAGCCTTCATTCATGCATGTGTGCACCTAACGGGTGGTGAGCTAGGCCTCTATGTCTATCCTCAGAAGTCGCCAAGCTGGGCAAGGAAAGGAACTAAAAGCCGGGGGACGACCGTGAGGGTGGGGTGATGGGACCATTAGGTGTGCGTCCGCTCTGGCCAGGCGTCAGGAGACCTTGTCCTGAGCCTCTGTGCTAGTCACACAAGAGCAGCTGCGAGTGACTTCACGGGCCTCAGCTTCCTCGTCTGTGTACGGGGAGGGTAGCACCTCCTTCTCCTCCGGGCAGGAAGGTCACAAGGCTCAGGAGAGAAGGCGAGAAGTGGCCGACAGCAGGAGCTCTGCCTCAAGGACAGGGTGAGGTTTCAGCAGAGACTGAGGAGGGTTAAGGCGGGAGGACATAGCCAAGGAATGTGAGGGCCAAGATAGCCGGAGAAAGCAGGACATGCAGAGGGTGCTCGCGGGACGCCCAGGGAATGGCGGGTGAGGCCATCTCTGCTGCGCTTCTCCCGCAGGGTGCTCGCGGGACGCCGAGGGAATGGTGGACAAGGCCACCTCTGCTGAGCTCTCTCCTGGAGGCTGCTCTGAGTCAGCATCAGGCCAGGCTGGAGCGTGCCTCCACCCGTGAGCACACAGTGGGCGTGATAGCAGCGCTCCCCATCCCCAGCCGCAGGCTGGTCCGTGGCCTAGTGAGAGCTCAGGCCGCCCAGCCGGCAGGGTGGGGATCAGCTGCTCCCCGTCGCTGAGGTGTGCCTGTTTCCGTGTACACGTCCATGTAGTAGTCGTGGAAAGGAAGTGCTCGGTGAATGTGGTGCACCTGAGTCACCCCGGCCCCTCCTGCAAGAGCTGGAACTGCTGGGTCTCGGACACCCTTCATCTATCCAAGGGCACGTTGTCGCCACGTGGTCGCCATGACCCAGTCTCTGCCCACCAGCCTCAGCACCTCCCAATACATGCAACTTTGGGGTACAAACCCTGATACAGGCCCAGCTCCAAATTATCTGCCCCCTCAGCCGACAATGTGCGATGGTCACACTGCAGGCTCAGGCCCGTGCTCCTGAGCAAGTCCTTGCACATCTCTGGCCTCTGTTGTCTCATCTCTAAGAAGGGGGTAAGGAGGTCTACTTTACAACGTGGTTGTGACAATTAAACAACATACTAGTCTCGCTGCAGTCCAGGAGGCCTTCTTGGAGGAGAGAGATTCTAAAGACTGAACAACGAAGGCACCCTGATTCAGTCTTGGCAGCAGGAATGGGGCACATGCCCCGCCCCGCCGCCTCTGTTCTTCCAGGCAGGAAGTGCTTGCTGACCCCTCAGAGCTTTCTGGAGCACAAGCGTATGCAGTTAGACCCTGGGTGCAGGAGGGCGAGTGGCCCCCGTGGGGAGGTTGGAGACACAGCGGAAGGCATGGGTCAGGACAGCAGGGCAGGGGGACAGTGGTGCCGAGTTTTCATTTAAGTCCCCACTCTGCCACCCTGCAGTCATGGGACTTTACCTCCACTCACCTCTCCTCGGAGCGGTAGCCACAGGACTGCGGACTCTACCGTGTGGCAAATTTAGAGAGCTCACACGTGCCCACGTCACCGTGGCAGACGGATGTCGGGTGATGCAGCCTGCCGGGCAGACAGGGGCAGGTGGACTCGGCTGCAGATAGCAGGCAGCGGTCACAGGCTTGAGAGCACGGCAGCTCTGGGGACCCCGGAGATGAGGGGCCGGGCTGCGGGGGCCCCAGCCCTCACCCCAGCAGGAGGCTTGTCCTTGAGTCACTGTGGAGCTGAGCAGAACTGAGACCTTCGGTGGGCCTGGGGGGCACAGACATTATTTTAATCTTACTCGTAAAACGTAATTGCTTTTTGTCGGCGGGTGATCCTGGAGCCGCCCTGTGAGATTGCTACCCCGGCTTCTCTGCTCCGAGAGACACAGGGCGGCCCGCGCCACGCGGCATTAATACTCTGCAAATGCGATTTCATGGCCTGCAATGCGATTAGGGCCAGGGGCTCTGCTCTTGGTAGAGACGAGGCAGGCGTGTGGGCGAGGGTGGCCCGCGCTGAGTGGGGGCATTGCAGGGGGGGTCCCTGCATGGATAAGCAGCTTCTGTAGGCAGAACCCCTCGCCCTGCCCTGCCCTGCTGGCTCGTCCTGGCAGCTCCGCTGCAGAGGCCCTGTCCTGTCACCACCTGCGGACTGGCCACAGACCCCTGAACAGAGGAGGCTGCGGTGGAGAGCACAGGCTGCAGCAGAGCTCTGGGTCCCGACCCGGCTCCTCTGCTCCTGACTCGGCCTCGGCCTTGTCATACGGGGACTCAGTACTTGTCTGAGTGGTCTGACCAGGCCTGCAGGGGTCTCCCAGGAGCCAGGGGCTCTCCTGAGAGCAGTGGCCCACAGAAGGGTTTATCGGAGCTGAGGAGGTACTTGGGCAGAGTCACAGGCTGACAAGACATTGCTTTGCTGGGGAGGCGTTGAGCCTGCTGTGTCCCCCCAGACCTTTCTGCCCTCTGAGTGGACCCCACCCACCCTGGGCAGGTACCATCTCTGCCCCTGCTGGTGCAGGGAATGGAAGGTGGCTTCACTGTTACCCTTTTGTTCAGTGCTCTGTTAGCAGGTTATTGATTTTTCAAAAGAAAAATGTCCAAAGCCACGTTGCATCTTTAGCAAAGAGGCTCCAGATCGACTGTGGGGCCTGGGCCGCCCCAAACGAGAGCTCGGCTTACCAGGGCGGGCAGGAGTCCTTCACGAGGCGCTTGATAACCACGTTGCTGAGCCAACAGGAGCAAGTTATCCATGAAAAATGCCACCTTCTTTCCCCTCCGCCTGAATCCTCCCACTGCCAGACGGGACCACAGGGGCCCCATGTTGGCGCGAACCGAGCGAAAGCTCATGGCGGCTGCCCCCAGGCAGCAGGCACCCAGCTCTCTCTCGGCAGGCTCTCACCACGTCTCTCTGCAAGGAGCTGCTTGCAGAGCTGCTTGGTGGTGAGGATGTTGAGGTGCCAGGGGCCTCGTGGGCTGCCCACATGCACGCCGCAGTGCCCACAGAGGGCAAGTGGCAGGTGGAGCTTGGAGACCCACTAAGGGAACTGCCTCCGTGGGCAGCCGTGGGGGTCAAATCCCATGGAGGCTCAGCTCTCTCCCACGGCCCTGCCTCAGGACAGCACGGGCGCAGGCAGGAGAGCTGCAGTCAAGGAAGGCTTCCTGGACGGAGGGTCTCAAGCAAGCCCCTGGGGACAAGGGGATTCAGTGAGGACATTTCCAGCAAGGGGGCCGCCTGGGGAAGATGTGGCCGTGGAATGACCTCAGAGGGGTGGGAGAGGGGCTTACGCTCTTGGAGGTGGCGTGAGGGCTCACGCACTGAGCATGTGGAGACACAGGCTCACCCACAGATGTGTCCCCTCCTCCGGCCCGTTTCTGCGGGGGAAGCTTGCCAAGTCCGAGGTGGCTGGCAGGCAGGAACGGCATGTACAGCACGCTCACCGCGGTGCTCAGTGCTTTCCCTGCACAGGCTCAGCCCACGGAGCAGCCCCGACTCTCCCACCGTGTAGGGAAGGGGACTGAAGCTCAGAGAAGGTTAATGTTTTCCCCGAGATCACACAGCTATGAGCTGCCATTTGCTACAAAATCCCACTGCCAACACTTCCCACCTCTTCCCACTCAGCTGCCCAAAAGGAATGTGGAGAGTGGTGGGGGGTGGCCCAGGACTGAGAGGGGAGGCAGCCAGGCAGGGGGCTCTGGGAGACAGACACGCTTCCTGCCACTCGCTGCATGGCTGCTTAGGCCCAAGAGCTGCCGTCCCGGAGCCCAGGCCTGGGAAGAAGACGAGGGAAGTGGTGGCTCCGAGCAGCCTGTGCCTACACAGACTCTGCTGCCCAGAGAGCCCAGCCCGACATAGGGCAGGAAGCCAGACCCCACCTTCCCTGAGCGCTGACTCAGGCCCCCAGGGCTGTGGGCTCCCCCAGTGCCCCCGACACTGCCCTGGCCAGCCCACCTCCCCCCTGGCTGGGTTTAACCCCGGCCTGGCCTGACGATGCAGCAGCAAGTGCCCTCTCCTGGGGCAGGGACGGGGCAGGGTTACCTATTAGCAGTGAGATTAACCTTTACCGCGCCCCACAGTGGGTCACCCTGAGTCATCAGAGCTCAGCCCGGGCCTGCGCAGGAGCAGAGGGTTCCCCAGACACGTGGGCCGCCTGCTCTTTCCAGGATGGCGGAGGTTGAGTGGCTGGGACTCAGGCCTCAGTTAGGCCTTCTCTCTCACTGGTGCAGAAGAAGCACCTGGGGGCTTAGGAGCCAGTGTCCTGGGGTCCTTGGTCCAGGCAGAGGGACAGCCGGAGAGTCCTGCAGCTGCCCAGTGCACAGGCCCAGCACTCTGGAGCCAGCCCCATGGCTTCCTCTCTCCCCAGGCAGGGGAGACCACAGGACCAGGCTGTGACAGTGGAAAGCTCAGAGGCTGGGTAGCCAGCTGGTGAGAGCTGGGGGACGGCTGGGCAGGGCTGGGGCGCAGGGCGGGGAGGTACTGATGTCGGGAGCTGGGCAGGCATAGCCCTGGGAACAAGCACCCAGCTCCGGGCTTGCTCTTGGGCTCGGCGCAGGGCCCTGAGCAGGGGCAGCCCAGAAGGCCCCTGGAGACCCTAAGTTAGTGCTGGCTCCTGTCCCCAAGCCTACTACTTCCTGGGCTCTGCCAGCATTTGCAGTCTGGGGGGCCAGCCCTGGAGCCCCGGGAGTACCCCCTTGGTAGGCCTGGCGGGGAGAAAGCCAGGAAGGGGTGTTTGGCCTCCACCCAGTGTCTGCACTGTCTGATGAACTGGGCTAGCCCCGGCCTCCCGGTCAAAGGCAAGGGCTCAGGTTTTCTGTCTCTAGCTTGGGGAGAGCCACATCCTCTCTGTCTCTATGCTGTGGGTGGAGGGAGAAGCCAGGAGGCCTCCACAGAGGGGTAGGCTCCTGCTTCCTGGCTACCAGGGTGGTCCTGCTCTTGGGCGCCAAACCAAGACAATGAGAAGAACCCAGCACAGGGTCTAAGGCAGCCGGCCATGGAACGGAGCGTGGGGGCCGCTGAACACCTGCACCCGCCCGGCAGCCCAGAGCCCTCCTTCTGTCACCCAGGACTCCAGGCCACCCTTCAAGGCCCAGCCGAGGCCTCACTTCCCCAAGGGGGACGCAGCACTCTTCATTCCCCCATCTTGCCACACTGACAGCGCGGAGAGCGGGACCTGGCGGGCGGGGAGAGCGCGATAGGAAGGCGCTGTGTTTGTGGTCATCTGCCGTGGGCTCAGGATCGGTCAGCCCAGTATTCGGTCCCTACCCTAGGACTGTCCTTGGCCCATCCGTGCCCTTTGTTTAGTTACCGCGCATTCTCCATAACACAGTGTGATAACGCCGTGACCGCCCGCCCTGAGCAGCAGGACGTCACCAGGGACAGCCCCACTGAGCGCCCTCCCTGCTGTCTGGCCTTCCCACCCGCCCGCCGAGCAGAACCCGTCCTTCCAGCTGCCTGTTTCCTGTGACTGAGCAGAGGATGCTCTGGGCACTCCGACAGGGAGGCCGCAGGCTCTTCCGCAGAAGCAGCTGCTGGCCCCGCCATGTGTGCTGTCTTGAGAGCAGCATGTGGGTCTCCTCCTTCGAGGCAGCGTGAGCGGCACGGCGGGGCCAGGGGCAGGCTTTGGCATGGCTGCCGGTGAGCCGGTGGGCACCAAGAGTGGCAAGCTCTCAGAACAGGGGCGGGGCCCCGCCCTGTGACCTCACACAGTGTTGCCCAGGGGATCCACAGGGTGGGAAAGCTCACTGGTGTTCCAGGTCAGAGCAGAGAGAGGGCCACCCTCTCCTCACCTTCCTGGGGCTGCTGCTGGCCAACTGCTTGCCCGCTGGCCATGGCCCAGACCCCCTGCAGCGCCTCCACCCACAGAATGTCTCAGAACTGAGAAAGAGCCCCCACCCCCCCACCTGCTCGCCCTCCCTCCCCTGTCCAGGCCCCAGACCCTATACCATCCACACCCTGAAGGCCCCACGGCGCCCACGCCGGCCGTCTGGGTGGGACCGTGGCCTGATCACTCACCCACAGCAGGACTGGCCCCCAGGATTGAGAAACAAGGCCAAACACTCCTGCCCCAGAGAAGATGGGACAGAAAAGGAGAAAGGTAAGCCCTGGGGCGTGAGGCCTGAGGGCTTAGGCCAGGCTCCAGGGAATTCGTCCCCCCTTCAAAGTCTCTTGTTTTGTTCGCTCCTAAATCATGACAGAAGCTTCCCCTCTCTGGGCCTCAGTTTGCACAGCTGTGAGGTGGGCGGTGAGGGGGTCCCCATGGCTCTCCCTAGCCAGATGTTCTGGGCCATTGGACCACATGGGAGGAGCTGCGGTGTCTCATAGGTGGCACTGGTTCCGACTGCCCTTACCTGGCTTCTGCCCCCATGTTGCTGCGTCACTCAGGTTCAGAGAGCCCAGAGGTGGCCATCACCTTCTCTAAGAGCTCCCAAGGGATCCCAGCCCTGCAGGGCCAGTCCCCACTGCCCTCACGTTCTCCCAGCCCTGGCCTTGACCTTCTGAGACCCAGATCCCCTGCCCTAGGACAGGTCCCTGCCCTTGAGCTCCTGGACAGACAAGGTTTCTGTCTACTTTGATCACTGCTACACCCCCAGCCTTCAGAACAGTGTCTGGCATGTAGTAAGGGCTCAATAAAAAGCTACGGCAAAACAGCAGGGCCTTGCCAGGAGAGGACTAGACTCTCAGAGCAACAAAATGCAAACAGCTTACCTTCGGCTGCTGGCAAGGCTGAGCCCTAGCCGACTGTCACTCACCCCAGGGACCGGACCAGGAAAGACTGAGAGCCGAGGCCCAGCGGGACAGCTAGCTGGCAGCACCCTGTTGGCAGTTACACTTCTAAGCTGAATCGGCCAAATGGCAGGGGTGCCCAGGTCCCCGGGGTTCCACTTTATGGTCTGTGGTTTTGATGCCTCTGCCTCCTCTGGAAGTCTCCTCCCAGAGGGACATACCCAGTATAGATGCAGGCTGGCCTGGCCGTCAGGGAGGCAGGGAGTGTGTGGGAGCCCTGAGGGGAGCCAGAGCTGCCGACTGCTGGCATGGGGGACCACCCTGGGGGTGCCCGTCGTGTACACGGGATGGTATGCGTTTGTGTGTCTTCTCTCTTGACGCCTCAGCTTGCGGCTTTGGGGAGGCCTGGTGTTTACAGACCCCAGAGCTCTCCGTGTTAGGGACATCAGCCCTCTTATGTACACTGTAGGTATTTCCTGTGTTGTGCGGTGAATTAGGGGCCTTTATAAAGGTTGGATGGAGTTTTTAAAATGCAGTCGAACCCAGCACTCCTTTTCTTTATGATTTCTGACTCTTGCATCATCGTCTGAAAAGCCTGTCCTGCTCCAAATCCAACTGCTCTCGCCAGCCGGGTGCTGAGCCCAGGGCATGCGCACTGCAGCCTGCAGCCGGAGTGAGCCCACAGCCAACACGGCGTGCCAGGGCAAACGGGCTCAGCCAGCCCTGGCTCCATTCCCGCCTGCTCCCAGCAGCCGGTGCTTTGGTGCCGTGAGGCCAATCTCTCCGGGTCTGCATCTCTCCTCAAAGGGCCCTGCGTGGCCCTCCTGCTCCCCAGGCAAGTTTAGATGTTGAACTGGAAAAAACCTAAAGGGTCGTTTTTAACCCGAAGCCTTAGCAATACAGCTGGGGAGACAGGTCCCTGGAGTCTAATAACTTGCCCAACCAATGGCTCGGGACAGCCAGACTGGCTCCCAGCCCAGGGCTCCTTCAGTGGCTGTCAGAGGCAGACTGCCCTGGAGGGTGCTCCGGGCCTCTTAGCTCTCAGGCCTGGCAGCAGAGAGGGCTGCCTTTGGCGGTGCTCACTGGCCATGAGGCCCTGGGCAGTTGTGAGGGCAGAACCCAGAAGTCAGGGCCTCCCAGTTTCTGCGGGAGGGCTCACTCTCAGTGCTGGTGGCACGCACCCAGAGCCAGAGCCCGAGTCCGTGGCGAGCAGCCTGGCGGTTCCAGCCCGAGAAGGTGGGCAGGGAGGCCAAGACCTTCCCTGGGCTCATCACACCCCACTGGTGGGCCTGTGGGGCCCGAGATGTAGGGGCTTCACCGTCGCCCGTGCGTGATCTGGCACACACACTCTCTAATCCCTCCTGAATCCTCCGGTGCAGGCTGGGGTGGGGCCGGGGAGCATGTTTGCTCTGCCACAGGAACATCACTGAGGGACAAGGGACAGATGCCTAAAGATCCCAAGGAAGCAGGAAGGCAGAGGCAGAAGGTTGGCGTCGGGGCCCACCAGCCCCCCTCCCAGCCTTCCTCTCAGCCCCAGGTCTCCCTGGCCCCCGGCCCAGCCTGCCTCGAGGGCACATGCCTACGAGCCTCACCAGGAGGCAGCAGCCTGGCAGCTGGCCTCAGGCCCAGGGCAGTCCAGCCCTCCTTCAAGCTGTATTTCCCAGCAGGTGCCAGGGAGGCACGGGGAGGCAGAACAGCAGGGGCGCCTCCCGGCCTGGCTGCGGTTGCCTGCTTGAGCACCAGGGCACCCTTAGACAATGGCCCTGCAGCTGGGTCGGACCTCCGTGACCCTGGGAACTCAGGACCAGCCTGTGCCCTCTCAGCTGGGAAGGGACCAGATTCCGGCGGGAAGTGTCAGTCACCTCTGCCAGCCTCCTCGCTGCAGGAACTTCGGGTGCACTCACCATTGGGAAGACTGAGTCACAAGCTATTCCAGATGGTTCCCTTGGTGCGGGGGTGGGGGGGGGGAACGGGACTGAGGCTCAGAGAAGTGTCACAGAGAGCTGAGACCTGGGTCCCTCGACCCTGGGTTGCTGGCCTGGCTCCTATGCCACCAAACCTAGTAGCAGGATGGTGTGCAGGAGGGTCCCCACTGGGAAGGAAGCAGCCAGGCTGCAGGAGGGGCTCTTTGTGACTGCTCTTCCCCCACTCGCCTGGCAGGGGACAGGACAGGATGGGCGACTCATCAACACCTCTGTAGATGGCAGCTGGGCCTGCTGGGTCCTGAGGACAGGGCAGCGCCCTCACAGTCCTCCCCTCTGTGAGGCTGGGGTGGGGTGTTCTCACCTCCTAATTAGTCACTTTGTTAGGGAGGGCAGCCAGATGGGTGCCAGGCAATCCAGGCATCTGGGGGAGAGCAGTGCAAGGAGGGACAGCCAGGGAGTGGGCAGGAGGGGCCGGGAGGATGAGAACCCTAGAAGGCCCTTCCAGCTGGAGGGAGGGAGAGGAGGAACCCACGGACAAGGCAGGGTCAGTGTCCTGGGCCAGACCATTCAGGGCTTCAGGAGCCCCAGGGTAAGACTGAGAAAAACAGCCAGCTACTGCAAGAGTCTGAGCAGAGGAGCACTAGTTTTCTTTTTAATTTGTAGCAGAGAGAGAGAAAGAGAGGGAAAGTGAGAAATCAGCCCCCAGGGGGATGGCCACATGCAATCCCTTTTCCTCCAGTCTCCTCTCAGGAGTTTGGGCATGCACACACGTGATTTTTAGGCCACTGGGTCCAGGACTTGAACCCCACAGCTGGTCATGTGGGATGCAGTGCCTTCCCCGCCAGGCCACGGCTGCCCAAGGAGTGGTGCTTACGTGTGTAAAAGAGCTCAGGCTGCTGGGTGAGATGGCGGGGAGGGAAATCGGACGCAGCAGGGAAGTGGAGGTGGCTGGTGTGGCAGGTGTCTCGGCCTCACAGGCTGGAAGGGGAGGTGATGCGAGGGTCAGCTTCTGGACATGGGCAGGACTTTCAGGGGCCTCAGGGAGGGCTCCCGTGTCTGGGGCTTGTGTGCCACAAGAATCAATGGCCACCGCCCGAGTGAGGGATGATGGCAGGAAGAGAGATCGGAAGAGCAGGCAAGCGTGTGGCCTTCAGTCTGCCAGCTGTGAGGTGCCAGCAGGCCTCCGGGGAGTGTCCAGTGCTGGGGACAGCCCAGGGCTCCTTCTAGGTTGCTCCACACCACCGTTGCCAAGTAATGTCCCTAAGAGTCCCTGAGCTGGGCAGAGCCTCAGCACCCGCCCTCCTCTTCCCTCTGCCCCATGAGCCTGGAGGGGGGCTGTGCCCAGGACCCCCGGGCTCAAGGTGGAGCAGGGCGAGGCCAGACAGGCTGTCCCAGCCCAGCCCTTATCCTCCATGCCCATCGTCAGGGAAACCGACACTGGGTGCGGCTGGCTTCTCCTACCCTTAAGGCCTCCTCTTCTCAGCCGCCTTTCCCGGCTGTCCCGGCCAGCCATGGCGTCTGTCTCCTCCCAGCAAGTCCTTCAGCTGTGGAGCTGCTGAGGCAGGCCCGGCTCACCATCCTGCTCCTCAGGGCTCCCGGGGAGAAGGCAGACCGGGCGCCTGGGACCGTCACACTCAGCACCTGCACCGTGTGTAGAGTGACTCAGTGGTGTGCACGGGCTCGCCAAGTGTGCTGTGTCATGTGAGGAGGGGCTGAGGGACAGGCAGACCGGGCACGGATACAGGAGAGAGAAGGTGGCCCATTGCCGGGACCAGCTTTGGGGATTACGGGCCAGGGGACCTGCAAAAGCAAGACTTCGAGGTGAGACTGGACTCAGAGTTGGGGAGCTGGTGTCACTGTGCAGGAAGCGATGGGCCTGAGGCTAGGGAGCTGGGGGGACATGGGGTCAACTGCCCTATAATTCCAGACAGTGGGAGCCTCACTTGGAGGGAGCTGTGAGGCGGGCAGGAGGTTTGGGGTGGCAGTGCAGGGGTGCCACACTGTAAGAGGCCACTTAGCCCTGGCTCTCCCTGCAGGTCGCTGAAGGCCCCAAGGACTCCCTGGACGGCTCCCAGGGCACGGAGCCTGAAACCAGCCACCTGTCTGCCCCTAACAAGGAAACCATTGTGGTCACGCTCCACGGGGCCACCAACCTGCCCACCTGCAGCGATGGTGCCCAGCCGTGGCCCTATGTGGTGGTGTGAGTGGCGGGGCACAGTGGGGCAGGGGTAGGGACTATGAGATTTGTGGGACACAAGCACCACGGGTAAAGGACGGGGAGGTCCAGAGGGGAGGAGCCCTGTGGGAATTGTGGGGGACTGTGGGCTCTGCAGATGGGGCGTCTGACCTCATCCCTTCTCATCAGGGCTGGGAAGGAAGGGCCACACCCCCATGACCCCACCATCTGGGGAGGGGCCACAGCTCAGCCTGAGAAGGGCAGGGCCTCGGGAGGTGATTTCAGGATGGCAGGACAGGTCTGCTTCTGCTGGCCTCTGGGTGCACCCTCCCCTTGCCCGCCCTGCAAGTGTCCTCACAACACCTCCCCTGTCCGGCCCCTCTCCAGTCCTTTCCATCAGAGGCGTCCCTATTCTGGCCCTTTGATGCCCCGCGCGCCCCCACCCCGGCCGCTGCTCCCACGCACTTCTCTAGCCTGGTACCTGAGGCCCGCCGTGCCGTCTGCTGCCCACCTCATGTCCTTGCTCCTCCACGGAGGGCACTGGGACAGTCTCCATGTAGTGCCCCTGCTCTGTGGATGCTGGACTTCGGCTCTGTCTTCGTTGTAAAGTGCCACAGTGGCCCAGGCCCTCCCCCCACCCAGTTTGTGGCCCCTCAGTTCCTTACCAGCAGCCATAGCCTCCCACAAAGCTCCCGTCACCCCCTCCTCCACAAATGCATCATTTAGCTCCTGCCTGTACGCCTGTCCCAGCCCTCTCAGCAAAACCTGCTAAAATCCCACCTTCAAAACCTTGTTTACAGAACCTCCTCCTCCGGGCAGTCACCAGAATTGGCCTCTTCTTCCTCTGGCCCTGAAGTAGGGACAGGCAATACCAACCTGAAGCATTTCTCATAAATACAGTTTTCGTGCCCCTCTTCTGTCCCTAAACGGGGCTCCTCGGGACACATCCCAGGTCTGCTTTTCCATTTCCCCGACAATGTCCCCCACGAGGTGCAGATTCAGGGCCTGGGGAGTGACAGAGGCAGGCACTGGTTACTATGGCAACGAGACCCAGCATCCCCACCAGACAGGGAGGGAAGAGAAGCTGTGCTGGGGGACAACAGGTGAACGCTCGCTCCTGAGTCCTCTGCTTCCCCAACTCTGTTTCCGCTGACAGAGGACAGGTGGCGAGAGCAGAGGCGCTGCTTGGCAGGGAGGCCGGTTTCTAGCAGGAGCTGCCTTCTCCCCTCAGCTATTTCCATAAACCAATTATCACCGATCATCTCCGGAGACTGAGGGCTCGCCTGTCACCAATCCAGCCTGGGCTCGGGGTGGGGAGCTGGGTGGCCTCCTTGTGCTTGGCAGGCATTCACCCCGTTGCCATGGGAACCCACTGCAAGGGGGCGGGAGCCTGGGTGGGGGAGTGGGGAGCCGGGCACGCCCTAGTCTCTGCTCCCGCTTTCCCAGTGGTTTCTGAGGGCAGAGGAAGCAGGGAGCAGGGAGCGGCGACCGCAGGCTACCTTTCTCCATGCAGCGCAGGCCTGTGGTCCCACACCCAGAGCTGCCACCAGCTCACAGAAGTGCTAATGAGATGCACATGGTAGGAGAAAGGGGGCTTCTGAGAATGAAGGCCCCACTGCGGGACCTGAAGCCCCCAGCCCCAGGCAGGAGCCCCTCGGGAGGACCCAGATACTCAGAAGCCCTAGACCCGGCACAGATTGGATGTTCCCATGCGTCTAACTATAGATACAGAGGAGCACAGCATACGAGGCAGAGGAAAGTCTGCTAAAGTTTTCATTTTGCTCATGATAAATATTTCAGCGCTTTACAAACTACTTATTTATTCATAAGACTTAACCATAAGATATGTAACCATAAAACTCTTAGGAGAAAGAAGGAAAAAGCTTCTTTACATTGGTCGGCCACGTGGGAGTGTCCAGCGCCTCAGCCACCACGTGACCTGCTGGTCCCCATCCATGGCACCTGCTTTGTTCGTCACTGCGACCCTGTCAATACGTACAGTCTGGAACACAGGAGGCGTCAGCAAGCAGTTAGCAGTGAACAGGTGGATGGCTGACTCTGGCCTGGTCCTGGCTCGCCGTGACGGGGACTGAGGCCTGAACGCTGTGGGGAACCTGCCTCATCAGGCTGTAGAGAGGGCAGAGCTGGCGGCGGGAGGGCTCCCTGTGGGCCCCTGACACCATAGAAGTGGCCACAGAGCAGCGGGAGGAAGCCAGACTGAGAGCTGGAAGACCCGGAGCCTGATCACTGGCTCTGACTGCTGGCTGACCTCAGGCCAGGCCCTGCCGCCCCTGAGCCTCTGTCTTCCCACGCCAGGCATACACTTTGACTCTGAGCTGGGGCAGGACCGGTGTCCCGGCTCAAGCTCTGGCCCCAGAAAGAATCTTGGTTCTTTAGAGGTGACAGGAGCCCCAGCTGTGCCACCAAGAGAATTCACACCCAAGTCTGCAGGGTCAGAGCCCAGGCCTAGGCTCTCCCTGACCTGTCGAGGCCTGGCTTAAGCCCCGGGGGCCCAAGTGGTGCCAGCGCCTGTCTCCAGCCTGGCACCAGGAGGCCTGCCAGTCAGAGCCCAGCAGGGAGAGGAAGGCAGTGACTGACAGGGCGGGCTGCCCCAGTGGGCAGGATGAGGTGCGGGGACCTGCCAGGAGATGGCCTGTGGGGCTCTGACCCTCGGCCAGTGGCCGCATGGCAGGGCTGCAGAGTTGGCAGTAGCTTCTTTGGCCGCCTGCTGCCCGGCTAACAAGTGGGGACAGAGCCAGTCCTGGAAGGAACGGCTGCTTCCGCACACACGTGGGGCAGGCTGGGCTTGGGCGGGAGGGCAGGGCGTGGAGCGCCGTCAGGTCAGTGTTGTACTTAAAGAGCTTCGTGTTCTGGATAAACCTGAGGGCCCTGGCCCTGGCCCTGACCCCACACTGAACTTGACCTTGTTCACAGACAGCTTTGACCTCTGTGACTAATTGGAGAACGTCTTAAAAGCAGGACAATTAGGGCAACTAGGTAGCCTCATGGTTAAGGGAGCTGGATCCCACATAGCTGACTGCAGATCGAATCCCAGCACCAACGGCTTGAAAGACACCAGGCGTGTGTGCGTATGTGCGTGCCCCAAACCTCCGCAGGATGGAGAAATGGAGGACAAGGGGCTGCGGCGTAACTGTGCATCACATTGGGGCACTTACTCTTTCTCCTCTCTGCTTATCTCTAACGAATGAAATGTCTTCTGGCAATTAAAAATCACAAAGTAGGACAATTATTAAGCTCGTGATGAGAGGGAGGTTAAACAAGATTGTACTTTCCAAGGGTCGACCAGCTCCTGGCAGTATGCTGAGTGTGGGTTTCATGTAACTCGTCACTGGTCCCGAGTGAGGTGCAATGCGACCCCATCTTGTGGATCAGGCTCCTGAGGCTCAGAGCATTCTCCTCATTTGCCCAAGATCACCAAACTAGTGAGGACCCTGTGAGGACCCAGGATTCTGAACCCTCAAGCTCTTTGCACCCTCTCTTAGAAGGGAGTCACCCAGACCTCCAGCACCAACTAGTCTAGAGACCTCCTGACTGGGCGCCCCCTCCTCCCTGTCTGCCTGTGGGCCTCCATCCAGAGGCCCTGAACCTAGGGTCTAGGCAGGACAGGTGGACACTAGCGGGACGCACAAGTTACTTGCTGGTTGGTCTTGGCATCCCGAGCTTGGGCTCAGCAAAAATAACAATGACACAGTGACAGTGACTGTCATGGGTCAATCCCAGGAGTAGAGTGCCTGACCATACCCCACTCTGAGCTCCCTGGAAGCTTGATACTCCACGAACTTTGTGAGGGAGCCACCTGGGAGGCCTGTGCATTGTCCCCATGTGACAGCTGAGAGCCCAAGGCCCCAAGACCCCGGGCAGGGAAGGGACTGGTCTGGGTGACATGGGTGGCCAGGGAGTTGGAGTGCTGTCTGGCTGCCGGCTCTGCTCCGCTCCACTCCCTTCTCTCCCAGTAGGATACCTCTGGGAAAGACACAGGCCTGGCACAGGCCCCCTGGGAAGCTTGGGTGTTCATCATCCTGCTGCCCCGGCCCCGGCCTGGCCTGCAGCCAGATCTGCCACCTCATAGGACGACAGTCCCGCAAGGAACACTGTCCCTCATAATTCTTGCTCAGTGAGGATGTCGCGATCCTCCAGAGCTGGAAACAAAGCTGGCGTCAATGGCTAAGGGGGGCTGGCCTGAGACCCTCACACAGCCAGACCCAAACCGCAGGGACTGCAGACGTTCCCATCACCCCTGCTTCGAGCCCCTGCCGTCTTCTCAGGCCTGCAGACCCAGGACTCAGGTCTCCTCCGGGGCTCCCAGGGACAGCCAAGGGAAGCGCAAGTGCTCTAGAGTCTGGGCGGGAGGCAGCCCGGCCTCCCCGTGTCCTCCAGCCGTGCTCCAATGGCCTCCTCGGCCTCGGCCTCGCCTGTGCCTGAGCACGGCTGAGCAGCTGGGGCCTTGCTGCCTTCCAGGCTCGTCTGGCTTCCTTCTGCCCCAGCCTGGCCCCCCTGAGCTTCAGGCCCAAGTCACGTGGCCTGGCTCTAACTGAAGTGCAAGGGAGGCCTCCGGGCAGGGGCTGGGGCTGGGGCTGGGGCTCTGGCTCCCAGTGCAGCTGTCCGTCCTTGCACTGTCCCTGTTTCTGTCATTCCCATCCTACCATTAGCAGCTGCCATCTGACGGAGCTACCCGGGGATGCCTTTGGAGCCCAAGCCACTTACATAAATCTGAAGTCCGTGGGCATGGGATGCGATAGAGAAGCCACCAGCAGACCAGAGATCACGTGGGCAGTCAGAGGAGCAGCCTCCGGTCCCTCCCTGCAGTCTGAAGGAGCCCAAGTCATGGCCAGACCTGCCCAGGGCTTCCCACCCGGGCCTGCCCCTTGCCCCGGGGGTTGTGATTCCGCCTGTGAGCTGTGCTGTTGACTGACAGGTAGACCCTCTTCTCCTGCCTATGAAGATGGCTTCCCAGGACAGGGCTGGCACGTGGAGCATCTGCAGCCTCATACCAAAAGGAAAAAAAAAAGTCTCTGGGAATCAAGGGAACTCCCCTCCCAGGAAAGGTGGAGGTGGAAGGTGTGGCCACGCCCACACCAGGGCTTGAGTCTGAGTTTGCCTCAGTCAGGAAACTGTGAGCTGTGGTTTTCTCCGGGGTCGCGTGGAAAAGACACCCCTGCCCTGCCCATCCCCGGAGTGGCATGGTGGGGTGGGAGTGCATGTCGACCATGAGGGGCCCCAGGAGAGGCAGGTTCGGGCTGGGCGGGGAGCAGCTCCAGCTGCAGGGGTAGGTGCCCCCCTTGCAGGTGCCCCACTCAGTGCTCCTGGGAACCGCCCTTGGTGTTCCCAGGGCAGTCACACACCCTGCAGGCACGTGCAGAGCGGGCCGGGTATGCCCTCCTCGCTGCAGAGCTGCAGCCCGTCCTCTGTGCAGTGAGCCCCCTGCAGCGCTGTAGCACTGTCGGCAATTGTCAGCAATTAGCGACGGTTCGTTAGAGTCCAGTTAATAAGCCAAAGCCAGGACGGGAGCCCGTGCTCTGCCATGAGCCTTAACCGGCGCTTCCAAGGCTCTAAACGCAGGTGGACCAGTGGCCTGCCTTCAGCACTGGGGCCAGAGCTGGGCCGCGTGGAGCGGCGTGGTTGGTGGGCTGTGGTCGGGGAGATAGGGGAGGGGAGATGAGCTGCGGGGCTGGCCCTCCCTGCAGCAGATCTCTGCTCCGCTGAGGTCTCTGGGCACATCACCTTGCCCAGCAACCCCAGGCCACAGAGGCGAGAGCAGAGCTTTCCCCTCCTGTCTGTCCAGGCTCAGGAGACGGGTGCATGGGCATGGAGTGGGGGCTGGAGAGGGAACTGGGTCCCCTCCCATGCTGCCAACCGCATCAGCCAGATAGCGCCTCCTGTGACCTGCCATGAGCCAGCCGCGGTCTCTCCAAGCCTCAGGTTCCAACATCCAGTTGTGGAGGGCCCCTGTCTGTCTGTCCAAGCCATGCCTCCTCCAGGAAGCTGTCCTTTACCTGTAGCCTAGGTAGGGTCAGAAACGCAAGGATCTGGCCTTGGGCCACCTGTGCAGACGGCCGTCCCCGCAGGGGACGCTACAGCCCTCCTCTCTGCTGCACGAGGCCGGGCAAGGCTCAAGAAGAGGTCGCTGGGCTTCTGGGTGCCTGCCAGGGGTGGGGTAGGCCTGGGCCTCCTGAACTTCTGGGGGGTGGTAAGGGCTGGCCTCCCTGGCTCAGAGGCTGGCATGCAGGAGGCAGGTGGGGGTTGGGAAATTGCCCAGCCTGCTCTAGACAGACGAAGGCCCCAGTCCATATGATGGTGGCTAAGCGCTGTGCATGGGGATCCAGGTCCGACATGGATGACCATGGTTTGAATCCCAGCTCCAGAGGCTTGAAAAACATGTGGAGTGAGGACAGTGGGTGACAGTGGTGGTTGGGGCACTGGACTCCCAGATGGCTGGCTGCAGTTTGAGTCCCAGACCCAGTGTTTTGAATCTCAAAATCCTCAGAGGAGAACGGAGGAGAAGGGATTGCAGTGTGGTCATCCCCGCTAGGAGTCATTTCTCGCTTTCTGTCTCTTTCTGTGTCTCCAGCAAGCACGTGACCTATAGCAAAAATCTCTCAAAACAAAGAAATGAAAAGAAAAACGTGCAGGGCATGTGCGCGTCATGCCCGAAATCCTGCCAGGAAGGAGAAACGGAGGAAAAAGATTGTGGCGTGACCATGCCCCCAGGGCGTGTTTTTTCTCTCTCTCCCTCTCTGGGAGCGCATATGCTCTCTGGCAATAAAAAAGTTTACTTATTCTATTTTTTCGATGAGAGTGCAAGAGGAAAACACGCACCCTTGATGGGTCCCATCTTGCCACAATCCCCAGGCACGGCCATTGGCATCACGGGCGTGCCCCGACATTTTCAGGTCCACCCAGGGCATCCCTCAGCCCAGCACTGCCGAGAAGCACCTGCCACCTGCACCCCAGCCGGGCCCTGCAGGCTCTTCATACAAGCCTGCTCCTCCACGTCCCCCCAAGTTCCAGGGGAGCCAGAGGGTCACGAGACTCCTCCCGCTGTCCACCTAAGGCCTGCCTTCTGCCCGCCCTTCTCAGTGCTGACTGGCTGCCCTTCGCAGGGCCTCTCGGGTCATCCCTCTGCTGTCAGTCACGTGGGCAGACTCCCTTGCCCGCTTCTCTGGCCCTTCCTTTGCTCTCCCAATGACTGCCGTGGGGTTGGCACTCGGGAAGGCCAGGCTGCTTGTGTCTTGGGCTTCCCGGCCCTGCCATTGATGCTTTTAGGGGAGTCAGGGGTAGAGAGGGGACCGGGAGGCAGGCGGGTTGGGGAGGTGGGCTCAGGCATGAACAGACCTCAGGCAGCTGGAAGGCTGGCGGCCGGGCGGGGCAGGGGGTCAGAACAGATCCGGTGCAGCCCATGAGCCTGTCTGGAGTGGAGTGGCATGTGCGTGTGTGTGCGTGTGTGCGTGCGTGAGCATGCATGTCCCTGGGACGGTACGGTGGGTGGCTCTAGTTGTAGCTCGCTCTCCATCACGGCCTGTGCTTTTCCGTGGCTACCTCCACTCACAGCTGTGCCCCCGCGAACTGTGAGGAGCCTTTTCCTTTAGTCATGACCTTGCAGAAGGAAAGCAAGCTCCTTCCCCTTCCCTCCCACTCACAGCTGCTCTGGGGCTGGCCCCCACCCCTGCTGAGACAGGAGCCCCAGGGCCCCGGGCTTGGGTCTGGAGTTTGTCAAATGCAGCCCAGAGCCCTGAGGGCGTGGGGTCACATTTTCCTGCAGCTTGGGGCCAGAGCTGTTGTACTCTGAACCCAGCCCCAGTCCAGGCTGGCGTGGCTGCCTTGACCCCCAGATGGCAGGCACCACCCATAGGCTCCCCTGGCCCAACTGCCTGGAGCTGAGCTGCAGAGCCAGGCAGGCCTAGGGGGTGGGAGGGAGGAGTCTCTTCCTCAGGACAGCTGGGGAGGAGACTGAACTGCACCAGGAACTCGCTCAGGGCCTGGGGCCCTGGAACTCAGCCTGTGGCCCGCTGGGGTGCAGACTGGGGACTAGAGCAGGGAGCAAGCGGGTCTCCTCCTGCAGAGTGAGGCTTCAGAGCCTCCCCTGCTCTCCAGTTTCTAGAACAGCATCCGGGCCCAGAGGAGCAGCTGTGCCAGGAAAAGCTATTACCCCACAGCCTCCCTCCCCCCACCTGCTGAAAGCCTCCCTCCCCTGGGCCCACCTCCCAGCCCCCCTCAGCTGCTCTGCTCACCTAGCCCTGCTAACAGGGTGGGGAGGAGGGAAGCACTCGTTTAACTCTTTCTGCGCTGAGGGAGGCTCCTTGGGCCTTGCCCCATGGCCCTTCCCGCCCCACCCCAGCTCTGCTTGGAAGTCCTGCTGCCAGCCCCCAGGGCCTTGCGTGGAGGAGAGGTGGAATGGAGGCTTCAGGAACCAGCCCTGTGTCTGGCTATGGGTGCCCAGCCTGTGGTCCCGGGCACTGTGGGCACCACAGACAGCTGTAGCATGTCTGGGCTCCACCAAACGGGTTCAGACCTGGGGCAGCAAACTGGGCCCGGGAAACTTGGCAAGAAGCAAGAGCAGCCTGGTGGGACCCTGTGTAGCCACCCCGCCCGCAGCATCCTCCCACAGGCCGGACCTAGAGAAGGGGGTGCACACAGGTCCCTGCCAGGGGCCCTCCCTGGCGAGGGGCAGGAGGGCAGACATGCAAGGAGGAGCTCCCACCCCAACCTGCCCTGAGCCGCTGGCCTGGGTCTAAGTGAAGGCCTTGCTCAGCAGAGGCGGTCCGTGTGGTCCATGTGGTCAGACAGGGCGGCGAGGGAGAGGCCTGGCGTCCAGGGCCTGGACAGCACGAGTGTCTGCGTGGGCAGCAGGGGAGAGAACACTTACACTGCTTTCGCTCCTTCGCTCACATTTATGGACAGTGTCCCTGGAGGGGGACAGGCACCAGGCTGGACAGCACCTCTGTCTCACCCTCCCGTCTCGTCCTGTCCCTCCCCAGGAAAAGCACATCTCAGGAAGCGAAGAACCAGAACTCCAGGGCAGTCACGGCTGTGACCCCGGAGCCTACCACGGACCCTGTCTGGGGGGACACGGTGAAAGTGGAGATCCAGGCGGAGGACGTGGGGCGAGAAGGTGAGGCTGGGGGCTGGGCTGGCAGTGTGGCGGGTGCGAACACAGAAGGCCAGGACGTAGGCAGATACAGGCTCCCTCTGCACTCAGCTGGGAGCTACCTGAATGCCTCTCGGGCTCAGTTAAAAGCACTTTTAAAAATTGTAAGACTGTCACGCCTCATCTCCCCGGCCTGCTGGAGAAATGAGCCGTTCCACATAAACGCGTTTTCCTGGCAATGCGAGCTTATCTTTTTTATGACTGCTGTTATTATTTTCATGGTTGTTAGTACATCGCCTCCCACTGAAATGGCACAGGCGTCCTGGCGTGTCCCCAGGCAGCACATCACTCGGAGCTGCCACCTCCTGGGAGGAGCGATGCTGGTCCCCGTGCTTAGACACGAGGGTCCCGGAACTCACGTACCTGGCTCAGGATGGAGTACTCAGTAAGGGAGGACCTGAGACCCACAGTTCCACGCTCACAGGCGCTCCAGTGACAGAGCCGCCTCCGTTTGGTTTTTGTTTTATTTTATTTCCAATGTCCCTGCTGCATCATCCTCAGGTTGCAACTGAGCCACCTGGGACCCGTGTACACTCGTGTACACTCAGTACATTCTCATGTACCACCAGGCCCATGCCACCACTGCACATGTACACACACACACACACACACACACACACATACACACCACAGTCTGTTCCACACCATGGGCCTGATTTCCTCTCTGGGGTGAGATTTCCTCTCTCGGCCAGCTGCTAAAGACCACGGGGGTAGGCGGGGCCATGGCCCAGCGGTAAAACATGATGCTTTTCACGGCTGACCCACATGGGATGGCTCTGGGTTCGTACCGAGACCTCCCTGAGTACACATGGGCCCAGAACTGGGGCTGGCCCCGGGGAGCAGGGATGGGGTGTGTCATGGCATGGAGACCCTATCACAGTGCAATCACTCACTCTCTCTCAGGAAAAAGTTAAGTTTTTAAAATAACATAAGGCAAAAAGGAAATATTAAAATAAAAGTCTTTGCAGGGAGACAAAGAAAATGGGGGGAAGGAGCCTCAACAAAAGGGGGAAAGGCTAATTCTAGGTCAGGCCGGGGGAGGTTTTCTGTCCGTAAGAAATGTGCAGAGCTGTGGGGACAGTTTAAGAAAATTCAAGAGGAGGAAGGCTGACCAGGGTGTCAAGAGATGCATGTGTGACCCGTGTGTGCGTGTCTTTGTGAACGCCTGTGTGCCGGACTGCGTGCACGTCTGAGTGTGTGTGTGTGAGCAGCTGCGTCGTCTGTGTCTGCAGTGCGTAGACATGTCCGATTGCAACAGTTGTGTGTGTGCCTGGATGAATCTGGGTGGTGTGCACCTGGCAGTGCACGAGTTCATGCAGTGTGTGTGTGTGTGTGTGTGTGTGCCTTCATCCCTGTGGCCACATGTAGAAGTCAGGGGTTGTGGTGAGCAGACCCAGGCTGGGATCCTGCCCTGGGCTCCAGACAGCGGGGCGAGAAAGAGAAGGGTGTGCTGAGGCCGGTGGACCTGAGGCCCATCTGTGCAGCAGGACCGGCTGTGGGAGGGACAGGACAGGACGGTGGGAGGCCATGTGGGCAGGCGGGGAATAATGGCAGGCGCCTCTGCAGATGGAAGGAGCTGGATGCTTGTTGGAACCTGGTTGGAGCTGGTTGCTGTGGTGATGTCTGCGGTGGGGGTGGGAGAGATGGGGCCAGGCCAAGAGGAGGGGGAAGGGCGGGCAGTAGCTCAAGGGTGTGTTAATGAAAAGCAAAGGGGGGTTTCAGACCCTGAGTCAGGGCCAGCACAGGCAGGTTGGGGGCAGCACAAATGGCTTGTCGGCCACACAAAGGGAGCAGTGGGAGGCCGGAAGGGCACAATGCCCAGAGAGGAAGCTGATGGACCGTGTTTGCAGCATGGAGACAGGAGCAGGGAGCAAGGCTGGTCAGCCCCAATTACAGCTGGCCACCCACGCCAAGCCCCAGAAAGGAGGAGGGAAAATACAGGCACCCGCCTCTCACCAACCCATCTGGAGACTCATGGGCCACAGCCAGTGTGGCTTTGTCTGGGGACACTGGGATCCCCTTGCCAGGCTTTCTCGGGACTGCTCAGGGCTGGGTGAGTGCGCGGAGAGCTGCAGATGGTTGACGAGGAGGAACATAGTGACAGCCTCCGAGAGCACTTGCACAGAATTTTATAGCTGCAGAAACGCTCCCCTCCCTTCAGCACCCAGAAGAGGGGCAGGGTTTTTCTAAAGTGGAAACATTTTGCAGAGCGGGACTGCACTCAGAGGTGTGAGTTGCTAAAGGCCACAGAGCAAGTTAGCCTTGGTACTAGAACCGGAGTCTGCTGGCTTCAAATCCCTTGTCTCACTTTACCTTTCCCATTCAGCTTCGAGACCTCCTGGGGCCCTTGGCCCTCTCTCCTTTGAACATGGATCCTGTGAGCCAGCTTGAGAAACCTTGGCAAGGGTTTTATCCTCTCTGTGTGTTCAGGGTAGTTGCAAGGAAGAGGAAGGAAGGAAAAATAGCAAAGCCCTCAGCTTCCCTCTCTGCACCCAACCCAGTTGACCCACCCAGGTCCACGGGCCCCTGCTGAGCCTGGGCTCTGGGCTTGCATGAGCCGGCAGCTGTCCCTGGTGCTGAAACGTCCTCATTAAGAAAAGGAAAGAGAGGGTGAGGGGATCCCCAAGGGTCTCCCTCAGGTGCACCCCTCCACCCCATCCTCTCTACAACTCTCTTTCCATCTCCCTCACTCCTCCACCCTTCTCTTCCTTTCCTCCTTCTCCATCTCTTTCTCCTCCTCAAATCTTAGATTTCCAGAATGGGAAGATACCTCAGGGTCACCAAATAGAGTCACCAACACGCTGAGCGAGTTATGTAACCTCTCTGAGCCCCATGGATGCAGAGATAGTGACACCTTCTCGAGAGGTTGTGGGGGTTGTTGAAATACTGGCCGAGGTGTGCCCACCCCTAGGCCTGGGACAGAGTAGGTACCCACCAAGAGCACCACCATGATGACTTCCAGGTCACTGGTGTCCTCCTCAAAGTTCATCCCGAAGTTGGTGCCATGTTAGGAGAAAGGGAGGTCTCTTTGGAGGGTGTTTGCTGAGCGGTGGGTTGTTTAGGCAAGGCTTCACGTGCTTGGAATGGACTTTGCCGATAGCCGCGAGGAGGGTTTTTAGAGCAGATCACTTTCTCTACCGAGCATGTTTCCCTCCCTACAACATGTGAGAGGTAATCCCTCCCCACTCTCCCTGAGGAGCTGGTGAGAGGGTCTGTGCCATGGAAGGGGGCCCTTCTTCCTGGGGAGTAGTGCTACCCCTGCTCACCAGAGTATCTCTGTTCATGCGTGTCTGCTGTCACGGGGGCTGGCTCAGCACTGCGTGTGTCTGCCCCAGGGCTGGGGGTTTCTCAAACACAGGAGAGAATTGCATTTTTGGTCCTCACAGCTCCTGGCCTGTGCAGAGCTCGGACAGTGCTTGTGGGGCTGTGTGCACATGTGTCCCACACAGTGACCCCTCAGGGTGGCCCTGCTCCCCGCGCCCAGTGTCACTTCCCTGGGAGGGAGGGTGTCAGCTGAGCCCTGTCTCAACCCTGTGCCCATGGTGTCCTCTCCAGATATGATCCTCAAGGTGGTGGACAACAGGCAGAAAAGGGAGCTGCTTTCCTATGAAATCCCCATCAAGTACCTGCGGGTCTTCCACCCCTACCACTTCGAGCTGGCAAAGGTGAGTCCTGCCTGGGCTCTGGGCTGAGCCGGGGCAGGAGGTGGGAGCCACCTCGAAGTCCTCGGCTATTCCCCCAGAGCAGCCCCAGGCATCCCATGCCCACCCCACAGCCTGTCAAGTCCAGGACCTGGACAGGTAGCTCCCGATGGGTAGATAGGAAAGAAGCCTATGAGAATTCAGTTTCCAAACTCGGCTCCATGAAACATCCCAGCAAGCACAGAACAATTCCCACGCTAAATGAAGGCAGTGACAGATGCGTTCTGATCTCATAGATGCTGAAAGAGAGGGAGTACATCTGGAAATCAAAGAGGCATAGTACTTGGTGGGTCCTTGCCGGGTTCCAGTCCCAGGACAGATGCATGTCACAAGCCACCTGCGATCCCCATGGGGAATTGCGGCTTGCACACGTGGGGCTGGCAAGCCCAGGCCATGCTTTCCCGGGCAGTTCTTTCTGCACGGCCCCTCCAGCCTCGGCAGGAGGAAGGCCCAGGAGAGTCGGACACTAACTTATTCCCTGGAATGCAGTACTGGGCATGATCCTGAAGCAGGAGCCTCGGGCCCCTCAATCCAAGGCATTGGCCTCCCGGCCGGCTCCCCCCTCCTTCCCCCAGTGATGGCTGGTGGAGGGGAGAATTCACTCTCATTGCTTGAACACTCATCAGGCACCTGCTATGTACCGGGCCCTGGGCCAGAGGGGACTGAAGCCTCACGGCCGCCTCCCCCAGGATGCACTCCAGACCCTGGAGTGGCTGAGAGGGAAAGACAGCTGCTCCTCCTGGCTGACATCCACAGGAAGTCGCCTAGCCCCTAGACTGCCTTCCCTCACCTGCAAAGCCAAGGCCCTGGCCCGCTGGCGTGGTGTCTGGAAGATCCAGTGCCATGACTAGCAAGGTGCCCAGCACATAGTAGGTGCTCAGTTAGGGTGATTCCCCACTCTCCTGCCCTAGGCCCTGCACTGATCTTCTCTAAGCAACTTTTCGTCATGGCCCCAGGGCTGCATGCCTTCCCAAGACCCCCAAGGGGAACCCTCACCCCAGGGCTTGAGAATGAGCCCCCAGCACAGAGGTGAGGGGCACGCTGGGAGGATCAGCACTCGAGCCACAATCCTGGGGACTTCCCATCGCCCCCGCTGTCCACGTACGCCCAGGCCTCGTTATCGCGCCCGCACGGAGAGAGCAGGCAGCTGGGGTCCTTGTGAGGCGAGGAAATATTCAAGTGGAAAAGGGAAGATTTATGGTATTGATCTCCTTGGAAGGGCTCACGGGGACCGTGAGCTTTAATTATCGGCTGGGAGCCCCGGTGGAGCTTTGCCACGCGCTCGTCTGCAGAGAGCTGGATTTATGGCCAGGTCTGCCCTCAGACTGAGCTCTCCTTCCTGTGTCTCCAGTCCACCCCGTCTGGGCAGAATGACAAAGCCACCACCATGACCAAGCTGTTCGCAACTGTCGTGCGGAAGGGCAGTGCCATCCCCCGCTACGTGGGCTGCAGCCACACAGCCCTGGAGGTACTGGCTGGGTCCTCTGGAGTGGTGGGCATGGGGGACGGGGCCAAGCTCCCAGCAGACCCCATGCCGTGCCACTGGCCACTTGTGAGGATCCGGGCCAGAAGTGACTGGCCACAACCCAAGTGGGGGACAGCAACTGGCCTTTCCAAAACAGCCAGCGTGGCGTGTGAAGACCAGCCCTGATGTGGCAGGTGACAGGACAGAGCTGCCGGCCCTCCTTCCCGCTGTCCTCAGAAGCCAAGGATAGAGCTTAGTGCACACAGCTGCCAAACATGGGCACCTCCCAAAGCCTCTCTCCCCAGGGGCAGGAGCTTTCCACTGGCCACCTCGGCCCTGCTGTTTCCTGTTGTGTTCTTCCCCTCCTGGGGCGGTGACTGGTGCCTCGCCCCGAGCGATAGCCAAGGGCCTCCCTACCCTTCCTCTGTACTCTTTCTAAGGAGGTTTTCTGGTGTGCTGGTGGGGACACGCTCATTCATTCAGTCAAGAACTAATAAGAGAGCCTCTTGCATGACCGGCCCAGCCTGGACATGGCCACCCCTCTGTCTCTCGCCTTCTGCCCCCAGGCCTGTCAGGTGTCTCAGGACAACTTATTACTCCAGGCAGGCTCCAGCCCCTCTGCCCACCCCAGCCCCAGCCCGGGAGCGATCGGGTGGCAGCTGCCAGACCCAAGCTCTGGGCTTTCCTGCCCTTGCCTGGCTGACCTGACCCCTTCCCCACAGCCTGAGCCTGGCAGTGTAAAAGTGCCCCATTGCACAGCTGGGGACACAGACCCGTGGGAGTCTGGTGTGGGGCCGGCACTCTGGAGCCACACCGCTGCTTCCTACCCCGCCACCCTGAGGCAGCACCTAGCAGCACCCAGGACCCCGCTCCCATCTCCACTCCCTTCTCCCCGTCCTGAGCACCACACACGGGACAAGGATGAGTAGCAACAGCTCGGCCCTGCTGTGCCCAGGCCACATCCCCCGGGAAAGGCCCATCCCTCAGACCCAGGGAGGACGGCCCAGCGGCAGCCGCAGCTGCACCCCTGAGTCGCTGGTAGCCTGGCCTCCCCGGCCTCCCACCACTCATTCCCCTGGCCCAGCCCCGATGCCCTTACCTGTCCCGGTAAGGCCCCACGAGCAGCCCCGTGCTCCCGATGGCAGGCCAGAGAGCACACCGGGGAGAGACTGCCTCTGCTACTCACCAGGCTGTCGGGGAAGCTGTCGCTCACCCCTGCGAGTCAGCACAGGACAGGTGCCAACTGCCCCGGCCTCTCAGTCCCCCGCCCTACACCCTCCACCTATCGGAGACCTCACAAGCAGCAGGGCCCAACTGGACGCCACCCACGCGGATTCAGTCCCTGGAGGCCAGCCAGAGCTGAAAGGCTCTGAGGACTCTTTCACGCCCCCTCCAGCTCACCCTTGGGGAGCAAGCCTCCACACTGAGCTGGGTCCTGGCAGGGGAGGTTGGGGTGAGCACCAGGGGGAGGAGAGGGAGAGAATTCAGAATGAGCCCCTCCCATCGAGGCCCAGTCCTGGGCGTCCAGGTGGGGAAGCTGAGTCCTGAAGAGGAGGGGGACCGGCCGAGGCGCTCCAGCTGGTAGGAGCTGCGAAGCTGGTGTGTTGTCCTCTCCTTCCCAGGCATGCCCGCGACATGTTCTCAGCTGGGCCAGAGTCTCTCCTCATCCCGTTTTTCTCCCTGTCCTGCCCCAAGTTAGGGACCCCCCACCCCAAGACCAGCTCAACCCAGGCCTCCCTGGGCCACTTGCTGCCTCCTCTGGTCCCTCCAGCCTCTGTGCTCTCTCTGTCTCTGTCTCTCGCTCTCACTCTCTAATCTCAGGGGCAACCCCCCACCCTCTCCTTCCTCCCTTATCCACAGGGCACTCAAGCAGCCCACAAACATATTCAGCTCCTGCCCTGTACCACGCACCTCTGCTAAAAGCTGGGAGGGTGGCGGTGAGCGAGAGCGACATCCTGCCTGTGTGTACCTGGCTCCTGCCACACAGGCAGACATAAACAAGACGGGCCCGACAGCAGGCGTGGCTCTGAGGATGCTGGGAAAGAGGCAGTCTGGCGGCTGAGCAGGAGGACGGGGTGGGCTCGCAGAAGGGTGCTCGGGGTGGTGACGCTGAGGCTCAGGGACAAGGAGGAGCCAGCACGCAGAGTTGGCGGGGGCCAGGGGAGCCTGGGTGGAGGAACTGACCTAGGCAAAGATCCCGAGGCAGAAATAGTCAAGCATGTTGGAAGCGTGAGGCCACAGAGGACTGAAGACCAGGGCTGGGGGTGGTTTGATGAAGAAGAGCCCAGAGATTCTGACACTGGTGGGGGTCCTGGGAGGCCTGCTGTGACCTCCAGTCTCGGGACATCCAGTGTGACGGAGAAGCCAGGCTTGGGTTTGGGGTGCTCCATTTGCGAAGTTCTCTCTCACAATGATCTAATCAGAGACCCCTGCGACCCTGGGAGTAGCCAGGCCCGGGGCTCTTGCTCCCTTTGATTGACAGGAACCGAGATAAGCCAGAACACCAACTTCCAGCCCTGACCCTGACCCTGACTCTGGGGAGCCAGGGAGGAGCCGGCTGAACCACCCCGGCCTCCAGCCCAGGCCCCCCTCATCTCACACCTTCTCCCACGGGGGCTGCTATGAGTCCACCACTGAGTCCCCAGCAGAAAACCAGGGGCCGGTGTGCAGCTGGTAGGGCAGGCTTCCTGGAGGAGAGAGCCGGGCGGGGAGCAGGGAAGGGCAGGCCCAGTGCCAGGGCAGAAAGGCGGTGCCTCTGCGGGGCCCAGGCCACACGGTCACCCACGTCCTCTGCTCTTCTCCAGGTCTTCCTCCGGGGAGTCAACGAGCCCCTGGCCAACAACGCCAGCCCCATGGTGGTGATCGCCAGGGTGGTCCCCAACTACAAGGAGTTTAAGTGAGTGAGGCCCGGGCGGGTGTGGCAGGGACATGTGAGGGGAGAGGGCAGGGAGAAGCGGCCACTGGCCACTGGAGGCCATGCAGCGGGTGAGGTCCCCAGTGAACATGTGTGCTCTGAGACAGCCCCACCCCAGGCTCAGGGCCGCCTCTGCCACTCCCTCTGGCTCTGATGGCCCAAGAGAACTGACCTGTCTACACCACCTGGGAGCTCTGATGACCATGGGACCCCTTCCTCAGAGGAGGAACAAACATGGCTGAGGCATGCCCAGCCCAATGCACACAGCTCGTGCACACACGCGTGCACACAGCACACCCTGCCCCTGCAGGCTCGCCACGCCCTCCAGCCCAAGCCAGGATCCCGTGTGGGGTGAGCTGTTCCAACAAGCTCTCCCGAAGGTAGACCTTGAACGTGTGGCATCCAGATGTGGCCAAGGCCGCCGTGAGCCCTGGAGACGGGAACCCGGAGCTGCAACCCTAACCCTGACCACGTTGAGCTTTCCGAGGTTGGGTGCGGCCGGGGACCAGGGCTCCCACGTTACGAGGTCCAGGCTAACCTGAGCGGCCACCACACCCCACCTCTCACACCAAGCCAGAGGCAAGGAGAGCCCACAGCTGCCGGCCAGGGATCTGGGATGCTGACCCGTCTGCTTGCCTCCTCAGGGCCAACCAGGCAAGCGGGGACCCAGGCTCCGTGGGGCTGCCCATCACCCCACTCTCCTTCCCCAGCCCATCCGTGATGAGCTTCGACGTGCCCCGGGTTAGCCAGAACGGGTGCCCTCAGGTACGGCCCCTCCCGCTGCTTCCTACTCCGGCGACCCCCCTCCCATGGCGCGTCCACTCGGTCATGGCTCCCTTGACGGCTAAGTTCACCGAATCCCATTGCAGACCCAGGGCCGCACTTGGCCATGCTGCAGAGAAGCCGCCTTCAGGGCACTGTTGGCCTGGCAAAGACAGGAGTACCACCCGGGAAGCAGCATGGGTCACACATGATCTAGTAACAACCAGAAGGGGCAGTCGGCCCTGCAGCTGGCAGGCACAGGGACAGGGCTGTGAGGGTCCCCTTACCGGAGGTACCTGGAGCAGGCAAAGTCGTAGAGACAGCAAGACAGCGGCTACTGGGGCTGGGGAGTTAGGGACTCATGGGCACACACTTTTTGGCGGCTTAAGAAACATGTGGGTGCATGTGTGTGGAGGGAGAAATGGAGGAGAAGGGATTGCAGCAAGACCCCAAGGGGGTGCTTTCTCACTCCCCGCCTCTCTGTCCCTCTGACTCTCTGTCCCTCTGTCTCTCTGACAGGTATGTACACCCTCTGCCCCCCCCCCCCAAAGGTATGGAAATACATAGATAGTGGTGACGGTTATACTACACTGTGAATGTATTTACTGCTGACTTGTACAGTTTTGTTTGTTTGTTTCATACCTTAGGGCACATGCACTTGCCAGAGAGAGAGAGAAAGAGACAGTGAGAGTGAGAAATCACCCCCAGGGTGCATGGCCACACTACAATCTCTTCTCTATTCTCCTCTCAGGATCTTGAGCGTGCATGCACATGTGCCCAGTGTGAGTTTCAAGCCATTGGGTCCAGGACTCGAACTGCGGTTGGTCATGTGGGAGTCCAGTGATGTAACTGCTACGCCATCTGCTGGCCCCTGACCTGTATTCTTTCAAATGGCTAACAGTACATTTTATTTATGCCATGTACATTTTACCACAAGAAATGATACATTTTAAAAATTTATTCATTTTTAAATTCTACCAGAGAGAAACAGAGAGAGAGAGAGGGGGTGAGAAAGTAAGAAAGCAAGCCACCAGGTCTGGGACCCGAATAGCAGTCAGCCATGTGGGAGTCCAGTGCACTTAACTACCTCGCCACCTGCCAACCTCAAGAAATGTTTTTAAAAATCAGAGGCAAAAGCAGGCCAGCAAGTGGGGTGGAGGTTAAGGTGACTGGATCCATGTGGCCAACTGCACGGTTCGAGTTCCAGACTCAGAGGCTTGAAAATCATGCCAGGTGTGTGTGCGTGCGTGCCCCAAATCCTGAGAGGAATGGAAGAGAAGGGACCGTGGTGTGGTCCTCCTCCCGGGGGGTGATTTCTTACTTTATATCTATCTCTCTGTTTCTCTCCTGTGCCCACACATACTTGATAGCAAACAAACAAAAAGTCAGAGGCCAAACCATGAAGCCTGGTGACTCAGAAGGGCAGTTTCCAGTTTTCACAGGGTGGTCTGGACAACAGAGAGCCAGAGCACAGGTGTGAGCTGAGATTGCACAGTTACGTGGGACATGCGGGTGGACCGGAAGCAGGGCATGTGAGTCTGTGGGGAGCGGGTACAGGCCACAGCTGGACTTGGGCTGGGCAGGCTGGTACATCCCCATGGCCTGCACCTCGGGGCCAGCTGGCCCTGCGTGATGGTCCCCGCAGTTCAAGGCTCCTCCGAAGTCCCTCCTACTGTCTACCCCCCAATCTCACGGCTGGTGCTCACAAACAGAAGAAGCTCCCCTTGGAGTCCCAGCCTTCATTTAGAGGCACAGACATTCCAAGAAGGCCCAGACATAGGCACAAGAATGGGGCAAGAAGGGGTGGGACAAAAGGACACCCTGGGGACAGAAGCTTCAAACTCAAACCAATCCTCGGCCTGATTTCCCCAGAGTCATCTCACACATGGCCCCGCATTTGCCCAGAAAATTATGAACGAATCTGCAGGCCATCCCGAGGGGCGGGAGCACCGCCTGCTCTAATGAGGGGGCCCCTCCGCCCCAGCCTCTCTGGCTGTCTGCGCTGCCTAACTAGGAGGGTGGGGGAGGTGCCCTCACTCCAGAGTCCTGTTCCCAACGCCTTTCCATGTGTGGGACAGTGAAGGTCACCCAGCACCATGGCCGCTGACTTGGGTGGCATGGGGTGCCCAGGTACCAGCAGGGAGAGTGGGGTGGGCTGCAGTTGGAATGGAGGGGTGGGGTGCCCTGGGCAGACCCCTGCCTGAACGGACACCAATCTGCAGCTCTGGGCTCCAAACACACAGGCCCTGGCCCAGCCCCCTGAGCTTCAGTGTTCTCATCCCTGTGGCTGAGGAGGTGGAGGGTGGGCTAGGTCGTTTCTGGGGCCTGCCTTCTGTGACGTCCTGGGGCGCTGTGATCCCCCTGCCACCCCCGCCAGCTCCGCCACACCAGAGCACTGTGGACAGGGGCCTGAGGGTCAGGCAGATGTGGCTTTACCCCGCTTGGTGACCTACTACCTGTGCAACCTTTGGCAAAGTGTCCCGTTTCCCTGGTGCTATGGATTCCTACACGTGAGGGCTGGGTTCCCACCTGCCAGGCTCAGGTTCTCACCTGCATGGGCGGGATCCCGCCCCGCGTGGACTGGATTCCTCCCTGCACGGGCTGGGTTCCCACCGCTGAGGGCTGGATCCCTCCCCGCGAGGGCTGCTGGGAGCATTAAGAGGACACCCTGGGCAGAGCCTGTGCACCCAGGGCCCCGGTGAGAGGGCTCCTCCCCGTCAAGGCTGCACCTGCCCCTGTGCCAGCGCCCCTCTGAAGCCAGCCTCAGTGCTGTCCTCGCCACACTGGCTTCAGGTGGCAGGACCTCCATGAGGACCACTTACCACCACGGGTACTTACCGCCACACCCCGCAGTACCTCCTGACAAGGGATGCTGCCACCGTCCGCTGACACGCGAGCTCAGCAGCGTCCTCGAGGCCTTGGGACCCTCCGACCCTGCTGAACGGCCATCTTTAGCTGGCTAGCAGCTCAAGGGGCCAAAGCTTCCCAGCACCGCCTCCGGAAGGGCCTAAGACCAGCAGCAGAGGGAAGCCCCTGCTCGCGTGTGGTTTTTATGAGAAACCGGCAACCAGCCCCACCCAGCAGACCCCTCGGCAGCCCTCCTCTCTCATCTTGTGAGCCAGAACTGGGCTGCGTACTCCTCCCAGTCCTTTCACCTGGACCCCGTGCCCCTCTCTCAGCAGGAGGGAGACGCCCTTCTGCCAGGTACACAAGGCCCAGCCCCTCCAGCCCCAGCTCACTGCTCCTGTTCACCCTGATGCAGGGGTGTGGCTCTGCATTGCAGGGAGCAGGGACTAGCAGTGAGGTTGAGGCAGACCCAGGCCCAGAGCCAAGGGGTCCTGGCTCCCTGGAGACCCCACCCCGACATCAGGCACCAATAGCTAGTCTGCCCAGGCTGGCCTCCAGGGTGCCTCGGCAGGGCAGGCACGGTAGGGGTGAATGTGGGTGTGGCTGGTGGCTGGGCCCCAGGGAAGTGGGAGGAGGGTCTGGGGGCCATGCCGTGAAGGCCACCTCCAGCAGAGGCAGGGCTGCCTGGTAGCCAGGGTTAATGGCTTTGCTGAAGATCACAGCTGAGTTAATCACATTCCTAATCCACAGCCTGCTTCAGCCTTCCCATTAGCATCTGCAGGCAGCGTCCACCCCTCACCCACCCACCCCGAACACTGCTCGGCCCCAGCACCTTTGCCAGGTCTGAAAGGGTCTCTCCCGGGGGGCTGGCCCCAGGAAGGCATCTACAGAAAGGGCTTTTCTTGCAGGGCAGTGGCCGCCCGCCACCTCTGTTCCTGGGCTCCATTTCGGTGCATTAGGAGGTGGCAGAGAGGACAGCAGCGTCCATTCAGCAGCCCTCGTGGAGCCCAGGGCGGGGCAGCGGCTGGCCACCCAGGGGTCGAGCCCCAGGCCCATTGCAGGTCCACCCCCACACCCCCAAACAGCAGTGGCTCTGGGAGGGGTGGTTTGGGGTCAGCCCTGAAAGATCACTCCTAAGCCCCATAGAGCCCAGGAGCAACTTCCCTGGCCTGGTCGAGTGGCTGTCCCTGCGCTCCCGCCTGGAGTGTCTCAGAGACCTTGGTCACTGTTGCAGTGTCCAAGCCCATGGCCACCTGTGTCCCCAGGGAAGGAGAGAGGGCAGGCTCGGCTAACCTGGGCCTGGGCCTGGGGAAAGCAGAGCAGGCACGTCAGTGCGACAGGCGTCAGGGCCCGCCACCACTGGGGGAGGTGCACCCACGCTCTCGATTCTCCATCAATAACTCCGGGAGCTGGCGCTGCATTCCTGCTGACCTTTTCCAGTGGTGACTGCTTCCTGCAGGGTGGGGTGAGCAGCCGCTGCGGTGGCTGACAGCCCCCGGCTGGGGGCAGAGGCCAGGCGGCCGCTTAGAGAGTTTGTGCTGGTGACCCTGTGCTGGGACCGCTCGGGCCGCTGGCTGGGAGGTTCAGCTGACCTCCCCTTACCCTCGTCCCCACCTTCCAGCCTTCACAGACGCAGCCTCCCCCGAAACCCGTCATCCCAGGCATCTCTGCACGTGCCATGCCTGGTGCTGCTCGGTTAGGCTGGCCGTTCCCTGCCCAGAAGACCCTTCTCCCTCCCGTCACTGCCAGATCTCCCGCCAGGGCTTCCTCTGGTCCTTCTGCTTCAAGGGGGCTCTTTGGGCCACCCATAGGAATGTCCCATAGAGCCTCCCTACATGGCTAGAACAAACGCAGACTAGTGTCGTGGTTTAAATCAGACCATGTTGGGACCAGCAGTTGGCGTCGTGGCTACATTGCTGGACTCCCATGTAGTCAACCGTGGTTCGAGTCCAAGACCAGGTGGCTTAAACTCATGCCGGGCATGTGCGCGTGCCTGCCCAAGATCCCGAGAGGAGAATGGAGGAGAAGCCATTGCGGTGTGGCCATCCCCTCTAGGGGGTGATTTCTTGCTTGTTGTTTCTCTATCTCTCTGTCTCTGGCAAGTGCACATGCCTGATACCAAAAGTCTTAAAAAAAAAAAAAAAAAAAAAAAGGAGGTAGAATGGTAAGATAACAGTCATATCCAAAATACGTGTAGAAAAAGCCTGGAGGGACGGCCCCTTAGCACAGCGTGCTTTGAGAGTGGACCCCACTGGGCTGTACTCTTTCAGATGGCTAACAGTACATTTTGTTTATGCTATGTACATTTTACCGCAAGAAATGATACATTTTTAAAATTTGTAAATTTTAAAGTTTCAAATCCCAGTTCAAATCCCAGCTCAGTGGCTAAGCGTGCTGGGGGTATGTGCATGCCCAAAATCCTGATGGAAGCGGGAAATGGAGACGGGACTGTGGTGTGACCATGTTCTACTGGGGGCTGTTGGGGGCTCTCTCTCTCTCTCTCTCATCCTCTCTCTCTCTCTCTCAAATGCACACGTCCTCTGGCAATGAAATTAAAAAAGAAATGACTGAAAAGGAACCCATGGTTTTATGATTGTTAGTCTTTAGTGTAGAAATATCAGGTTCCCCTCCTTCACTTCCCTGCATTTTCCAAAATCGATTCAGTAAGCATGTGTTGCTCTTACCATGGGACAACCTTTGTCTCAGACACACACAGCCACATACCCGAGCGTCCTGGACTGGGGTCAGCAAGGCCCACCACCTGCTCCCACCCTCTCCTTCCAGCTGTCCAAGCCTGGGGGGCCCCCAGAGCAGCCCCTGTGGAACCAGGCCTTCCTCTTCCAAGGCCGAGACGGAGCCACCAGCTTCTCAGAGGACGCGGCCCTGGTGCTGGAGTACTACCCCTCGCCCTCACGTAGGTGCCCGTGCCTGGCCAGGCAGCCCTGCCCGCCCAGACATGTGTGGAAGGGTGTTGAGGGGCTGGCCTCCAGCAGGGAGGGGACACAGGCTCCAGGGGCCGGGGCAGCCCCCAGTGCAAGCAGACAAGTAGGAGAGCCTTCCGGGCCCCTTGTCCACATAGCCTCCGTGGGGTGCAGGCCGGGACCCATGGGCCTGTTCCCACGCTAGGTCAGTATTCTCACTCCTGCTGGGGAAAGAGTGGAGCCCCAGAGCTCACGGGGGAGGATGAGGAGACAGGATTCGGGACCAGCGGGCCCACACCCCACACCTTGCTTCCACACTCTGGAACCTCTGCCCACAAGGGCAGAGACAAGGGGGACCCAGGTGAGGGCATGTGTTCTGGGGGGAGGGGCACAGAAGCAGGTGGCAGAGGAGCGGGTTGCTGGCTGTGAGGGACGAAGTGGACGGGGCCCTTTGGGCAGAGCCCCAGCTGGCCCTCCCCCACAGTGAAAGGCGGTGACCCCTGGGCCCTGGGCCCGCCCCTGGGCATCTCTGTGTTGCCGCTGAAGAGCCGTTTGTACCGGAAGATGCTGAGAGGGAGAGACCTGAATGGGCTGCACGTGGAGCGGCTGCCGATCACCGTGAGTCCCCTGCCCAGACCCCGCTGCACCCCCACAGGCAGCTCTGGCTTCCCCAGCCTCAGGGGAGCCGGCCACAGCAGGTGTGAGCAGCTCCCTGAGCGCCGAACCCAGGCCACCTCTGGCGCGGTGATGAACCAGGACAGAGAACTGGTCCCATGCCACCGGGATGAAGCTCAGGGAGGTTCCGCGGGACATGGCTAAAGAGCAGGCTTTTAGCGAGCCAGACTTGGTTCAAATCCTGTCGCCCCATCCTCCCTGTGGAACCCGGGGCAAGTTCCTTAACCTCTCTGAACACGAGTCCTCCTCTCTAAAGTGGGAGCACATCCGGCTAGCTGTCTCTGTAAGGCAAGAGTTAGGAGCTCAGCTCTAGAGCCAGACACTCTGCTTCTGCCACTCGCAAGCTCACGAGATCACAAGTTCAAGTCTCAAGGCCTCAGTTTCTCTGTCCATAGAGTGGTGCCTCATGCTTTTCTCACAGGGCTGCCAGGAGAACTTGTCAGGAAATTACTTAAAACAAGTTCTTAGTAAGAATGAATATCCCTATTTTCATCATCATCTATTTTATGCAACCTTTTCCCTGGAAATCTTCCGGCCAGGGACCAGCAGATGGCATAACGGTTGCGCCACTGGACTCCCACGTAGTTGACTGCGGTTTGAGTTCCCAACACAGCGGCTTAAAACTCATGCTGGGCATGTGTGTGTGCATGCCCAAAATCCCAAAGAAGAATGGAGAAGGGATTGCGGCAGGGCCGTCACCCCTGAGGGGTGATGTCTCACTTTCTGTCTCTCTGTCTCTCCCACAAGCACACGCACCCTACAGCAAAAATCTCCGGAAAAAAAAATCTTCCTGCCATCCTAACCTAGCAGACCTCAATGGATGAAGCTTCCCCTCTGCTAGGGCATGAGCCTAGACATGCCAGTCGGGCCCCGTGGAGCTAAGAAGGGTGGTGTGGAAGCAGCACTGGGGGCAGAGGCAGCAGGCCAGCCAGTCCCTCTCTCCCCCTCCTGGGCACAGCCCCAGGCAGACACCTTCACAGGGCATCAGGGCAGCGTGGGGAGCAGAGGCCAAGGCGGCCCTGCCCGGGATGTCTGAAGGCCCCTTCTCCCCCCAGAATACCAGCCTGAAAACTGTAAGCGGTGAGGCCCCCACGGTGGATCTGTCCTTCCAGCTCCTTTCCTCTGAGGTACGCGTGGGGCGAGGGAAGGGCAGGGCTGGGGGGCAGAGCTGGCAGACGTGCGAGGCCCCACCTCCCCACGATCTCCTGCCTACTTCAAAGCCAGGGCCAGGGCCCTCGGGAAGGACAGGAATGTCTGAGGGTGATTTGGCCCTCTGGAACAGCGGAGAGAAAGCGGAGAGTAGGAAGAGGGGAGTTGAGCGGAGGGCCATAGACCGCGGAGTCAGCCTCTGACCGGGCCCAAGCCGAGCCTGGCTGACTGAGATCATTCTTCAGGGGGCAGTGAGGACACCAGCTTTCTGCTGCGGCATGACCCTCGCGGCTGCAAACAGTCCCCGCTGACTGGGGCACGGGTCGTAGGAAGGTAGGCCCACACGGCCAGCGGGCTGAAATCAGGATGCTGCGGGGAGGGTCATGCTTCTTTCTGGAGACCAGGGAAGAACTTGCTTCCAGACTCGGTGGTGGCTGGCATGATCCAGTTCCCTGAAGTGTAGACTGAGGCCCCAGGTTCCCAGCTGGCTCTGAGCTCCTGAGGCCACCCACATACTCTCTCACAAAGGCCTCCTCCACCTCGAAGGCGGCAGGCATGTCCAGAGCTTGGCTTCTCCTGTCGTCAGCCCTTCCCTAGGGCTGGTGAGGGAGGGCAGGCCCTGACGCACCAGTCTTAAGGTGAGCCGTGCTAGGACGTACCGCAATCCCAGGCTCCGTGTCTCACCGTATTCCGGCTCCAAGGATTAGAGCTATATCGTCGGGGCTCCTTTTCAGATTCTGCCTCCCACCGCTGAGCTGGTCTGGAGGGAAAGATACCAGCATGGAGCCCTGGCTCATGGCTGGGCCTCGAGTACCCAGCCAGCCACCCCTGGGCCCTGGTCCAGCTGGGACTCCAGCCACGGAGCTCCAGTGCCCCTGGCAGGCATCTGCTGGGACTGTCCCGCCGTCCTCTGACCGTGACTCGGAGTGCTTGCAGGGCCTGATGTCCGGGCCAGCCCACTCCCGCCAGCTTCCCACAGCAAGAAAAATACCCACGGGGTCTGTGGGCTTACCCATGAAGACACAGGGCAGCCCACTGCAGGGACTACACGGGGCTCCTGGCAGTGTCTCCCCATAAGGCCTCTGCTGAGTGCCAGGGCCCTCATTAGCACCCCTACTGTGGCCTCTGGGTGGGAGAGAGTTTGCTAGATGCCCCAGCAGCCTCTCCTCCATCAGACCAGGTGCAGGGACAAGAAAGCTTGAAAGCGAAAGTCACTGAAAAGCCAAAGGCCCCAAGAAAGGGGCCCCAGGGCCTAAAGATGTGCCAAGTTTTCCAGAGGGAGCCCAGGGCCTCTTCCCAGTGGCCACTGCCAGCCCCTCCTTGCCTCCCTCTGCCTCCTGCCCCTCCACCAGGGCACACAGTTCTGGGGCTGAAAGGAGCGGCAGGCTGGTCGAGGGCCTGGGGGCCCGGGCAGGCAACAGGCGGGACACTTCCCCAATTGCCCGGGGGCTGGGCACAAAGGTCTCTGGTGATGAATTATTCACCAGAGCTGTGCTAAGTGCAGAATTAATCCCTTTCCTTCCAGCTGGCGGCCTCTCTAAATTATCCCTCCAAGTCATGCGGGAAAATGCTGCCGAATTCATTTAGCTGCTGAGTGTTTTGATCTGGGCCTCACGATTTCAGCTTCCCCTTCCCCCCAGCCCCCTCCCCCTGGAGGCGGGTAAAAAACCTTTTAGTAATGGATTTGCAAGAAGAAAGGAAAAGAAAGGGGATCCAGATTGGGCGTGGACCAGGAAATAGTACTAGCAGAAATTCAGGTTGTGTGGCCAAGAATCCGTAGGTGGATTCTACACACGCGCTTGTGCAATCCCTCTGAATACCTACACACGGTCGCACGCAGACATGCACACACCTTTGCGAGGGTGCGTATGCATTCAGCGCATGTGTCCGTGCCCACACACCTGCAAACCGACACACAGGCGTTTGCACACCCACATCGCCACACACAAGCAAAATGTAGGACTTAACTGCTCCTTGGCTCAGCTGTCTGCGAGCTGGCCAGGACCTGGCTCACTCTGAGTCTAGGACCGCCAAGGCCCAGGTAGGGGCCCGAGGTGACACAGGGCTGTGGGGGCCGCCACAAGGCTCCCGTGGCCCCAGCAGTCATCCCTTTCTTCCACACACAGCTGAACAGGAGGTACTGTGTGCCGGGAACTGTGCAGGCGAGACCTAGACTGTCGGTGGCCCGTGTAGTGAACCGGGCAAAGGCGGGGCAGCCACCGTGGGCCCTGTGCCAGAGTTCGCCCTCGTCAGTCTCGGCCGCGGCTCTGAGCAGCCCCTGAACCCTCTGGGATCCTTCTCCCTACGAGCTGGGAGTAGTGGAGCATTGACAACTGGTCAGATGGCCCAGCTAGGCCCACCACCCCCACACCGCCCACCCCGTCTCCACCCCTCACCAACACCTCCCTCCGCTACCACGGAGTCCTCCGGGTAACAGTAGACGTTTCCGGAGCCCACTAGCTAGGCTCAAGGTAGCCACCCCGTCTCCACCCCTCACCAACACCTCCCTCCGCTACCACGGAGTCCTCCGGGCAGCAGTAGACGTTTACTGTGACCAGTAAACCTGTAAGCAGGTACAGACTCATGGTCACCAGCCTGATGAGCTGAAAGAGGGTGGCAGGACAGGTGTCATGCAGAGGCCGCTGAGAATGCACACCGCATCTGAATAAGGCTGAGCCCTGCCGTTGAACAAGGGAGCCAGGGCCCCAGCAGCTTGTCAGTCGGCCTGCCGGTGGGAGGTACCTGGGTCCGTCTGCAATGGCAGCCTATGGGGAGGTGGGAAAGCTAGGACCAGGCTCTGCCTCCTCACTGCCTGAGCCCAGGAGCACCACCTGACACCTGCGATTCTGAGTCCTGTGGGCGCTCAGGCTGCAGGAGACTCGCCGTAGCAGGCTTCTCACCCCAGTCCACGTGGCCCGTGACTCCACCTTAAGCCACCTCTTTGCAGATGATCAGACGTGTTCCTGTGAGCCTCCACGTCCAGGAGGTCCCAGTGCAGGCCATCCTGACCCATCAGATATTTTGGAGAGCACGGCTTTCCCACGCCCACCACCCCCACACCACCCACCCTCAGAATAAGACTGTGGTGGGACCTCCAAGGAGGCAGACACTGCAGAGGGCTCTCCATAGCCCACCGGCACAGGGCTCTCCTGGCCGCTCCCCCTGCTCTGCCATAGCAGGAGGCTCAGCGCCTCCGGGAGGAGCCCGCGTGGCCCAACCCACCTGCCGGTCGGCTCCACCCAGGCTCCAGGCTCTGCAGCACACCCCAGCGAGGCACGTTTTCAGGCAGGTAGCAAAGCCCATGTGCGCTCTCAGCGAGCAGCCGGCATGGGCAACTGGTTTGGGATGTTGTCCTGAAGGCAGTTTGTCAGTGACGAATTCGTTGTTACCCTCTGGCGGGACTTCGCTGTGGACATTTGCTGCTTTGCTTGCTCTGCCTTAAGCTGGATTCGCACGTGTGGTGCGGGGGAGTGCTCATGTAGGTGCACACAGATGCGTAAGAGCAGCATGCATCCTGCACAGCACAGGTCCTCTCCATGGCGAGGAGCAAGGGGGACGGCCTTTGAGGTCCGCCAGGCGGTGAGAATCAAGCCTGTGGCTCCCGCACCTACACTGGCACGCGGAAACCTCTGGCCTGCCCACTCGCCCTCTGATCTCCGCTCTTCCCTTTGAAGAGTGTGATGCGGCCCCCTGGGAGCTTGCACTTCTCCAGGCTAAGCAGCCCAGCTCTGTTAATGAACCCGCTTCAGGATCCCACAGCTTCCTGGGTGCCCTCCAGCTCACAGACGGCCCCTTTGAAGTGGGACCATGGTGCCCGGGCTCCAAGGCTGGCTGTGGCCGAGCCTGGCATCTGAGGGCACTCGGCGTGCCCACTCCTGCCAGTCTGCCTGGAAACGACCCCTGAGGTGGGCCAGGCGGCACGGTCTTCAGCTGCTGTTGGGAACCAGCAGTTAGCGTAATGGCTATGTCGCTGGACTCCCATGTAGTCGACCGCGGTTCGCGTCCTGGACCCGGTGGCTTAAAACTCACGCCGGGCGCGTGTGCGTGCGTGCCCAAGATCCCGAGAGGAGAATGGAGGAGAAGGGATTGCGGCGTGACTATCCCCCCTGGGGGGTGATTTCTCGCTTTCTGTCTCTATGTCTCTCTCTGTCTGTCTGGCGAGCGCACGCGCCCTATAGCAAAAACCTCTCAAAAAAAAAAAAAAAAAAAAAAAAAAAAAACTAAAAAAAAAAAAAAAAAAAGCTGCTGTTCAGCCACACGTTCTCTCCTGGGGCTGGACTTGAGGATTCCTGGTCCTGCCCAGGTGGGCCCAAGACCGCGGAGGGCCTCTCAGATGGGAGCAGCCTCTGCCCGGCCCACAGCCTGACAGATGCTCTGGCGGGAGATGGAGACCCACTGGCCTCTCTGGATTCTGATGTTGAGAGGACGATGTGGCACCTGCCGTCATCACTGAGGAAAGGGACAGCTGCCACTGTCCCATCGACCCTCCTCCTCACACAGAGGGGCCGTGAAAAGACACTCCCTGGTGTGGTTTTTTGTTTGTTTGTTTGTTTGTTTTTGTTTTGTTTTGTTTTGTTTTGTTTCAAACTAGGTACAAAGCTCTCTTGACCCTAGGGGGGACAATTGGCTCAGTATCATTCACCCAGTTTGCTGCAAATGCAGAGAGGGCAGTGGGTACCGGACAATCATGCTGGCTTTTGGTGGATTTTTACAGACTTTTTTTTAAAAGCCACGCATAACGGTCCAGGATTTGGCCTTAGAGAAACCCCAACACCCAGTGGCCTCTATTTCCTCCCCAAGCACAGGGAGGACAGTGTCTGGGACAGCACGGTAGCCTCTGAGGGTTCTGCACGGAAGGTCTGTCCCCGCCCCCAGGCCTCCAGCTCAGATACACCACCACAGAGCGAGCAGGAGCGCAGAGACAGACCCTGTCTCCTCCCACTGTCTCACATACCTGACTGCCCCCCACTCGCTGTGCCAGGTCAGCTGGCCAGGGTCAGAGGGGGCAGCCTGTCCCTCCTAGCCCACAGGTGCCCTTTCCCTCACCTGTTTGGGTTCTGGGTCCAGTTTGGAGCTCTTCTCACCCAATCCAAGGGACTTGGGGCTGGGCAGGTGAGAAGCGAGAGCGCCCAGGCTCACCCGCCGCCCTGGAAGCCCTGCCTGCCTCCCACCACACTGAACCCTTCCCAGCAGTGCTCCCTATCTTCAAGCCAGGCCACCCTAGCCTAGGCCTCCCTTCAGCCAGACCGGATGCAGCCCTGGCCCAGCCAAGGTCATTTGTGCATAAATCCGTCAGCCCTTTATTGGATCCTGAACTTGTGCCACACGTTAAGCGCCCCACCAAGAGTCACTTACTCCCTTACTAAGGATCCTGTTTGAGGCAGGTGTGCCAAGCAAACACAGGTCAGAGGAGGTCACAGAGGGGCGTGGTTGAGCTCTGCCTTAAAGAGTTGCTTAGAGGGGCCAGCAGATGGTGTAATGGTTACTGGACTCCTACGTAATCGACCATGGTTCAAGTCCTGGACCTGACAACCTGAAACTCAAGCCGGGCACATGTGAATGTGTGCGTAAGATCCCACAAGGAGAATGGAGGAGAAGGGATTGTGGCATGGCCATCGCCCCTGGGGGTGATTTCTCACATTCTGTCTCTCTGGCAAGTGCACGTACCCTATAGCAAAAATCTGTCTAAGAGTTGCTTAGATACAAGGCTGGGGTGTACAGCCAGGGGCCACATGTGCAAGGCATGGGGTATGACAGTGTCTGAACCCATGGCGGTGGGGGCTGCAGAGGACGGTGAGGCCAGCTAGGTGGGCCCAGATGGTGGAGGGCCTGCTCAGGACCCAGGATGTGGCCTTTGTCACACAGGGATGGGACGCCAGCTCTGTGCTGTGAGGGAACTCTCAGTTTGCTGACAAACAGGCTGAACTCCTCAGGGAAGCTAGGGCAGACCCTTGATCTAGCCCGTAGGTCACCAAGTTCTCTTTCGGTGGGAATGGCAGGTACCCAGAGGACAGACTGAGTGCCTTATGAACAGGTTCTGGGCTCAGAAGAGTGCGCTCAAAACCCCCTGACCCACAGGCAGGCTCTATTTGATACTAAAACCTCTGGCCAGATTTTAAGCAGGTGACGTGGAGGTTAAGGCACAGGATCACACATGGGCAACTGCATGGTTTGAGTCCCAGACCTGGCAGCTTGAAAATCACAGGCATGTGTGTGCCCATGCCCAAAATCTGGAGAGGAAACTGGAGAAGGGATTGTGGGTGGCCATCTCCCTGGGGGAGGGTGAGTTTTCCCTTTCCCTCTCTCTGCCTCTCTCCCTCAAAAAAACAAACAAAAAAACTTTTAAAAATTCTTATCAGTGGCTTCCTTCCCTGATCCCACAGCTTGCTTTGGGATTAGCCCTCTGACCCTAGTTCTGGGAATGAAACCTGGCTTCCCGACTCGGCCCTTGGTGGCTGGGGCAGACTCAGAGCTTGGGAGCTAGCGCAGCTGCAGCTGCAAGGCCAGGCCGCATGATCGAGGCTGGCGGCCTGCAGGGCAGGCTCAGACCCTCTCAGAGGCCCCTTGTTGGAGCCTGGCCTACAGCTGAAGAGATAAGAACCTACAGCCTGCGGCCACAGGAAATGACAAAGCAGTCGCTGATCGGGAGCCGCGCTGGGCTCATTACGGCGCTTGCCAGCGGGCGAGACACCCTTATCAGGGAGAAAATTGCATCAGGCCTCCTGAATTACTAGCGATTGGAAGCAGATTTCTCAGGCCGCACTTTGTTAGATACCTAATGAACGGGATACAGGCGGGCAGAGTCCTAAGCCGGCGGGGCGGGGGACAAATGTCTTTGTTAAACAGAATTTGTCAGCTTCCGCTCCAGGCTCCCCGGGGAGGGTTCAGGGCCAGCTAATTGAATTAAGAGTATGTGTGCTCCAGCAAGGAGGCTTAGGGCGGGCAAGCAGTGGCGCAGGCCTGAAGGGGGGACTTTCAGCACCAAGGACAGCAGCTGCAGCCTGGCCAGCCGGTAATTGCCGGGGCCGGCTGGAACTGTTGCATTTTGCATGACCAGGGATCCAGGGGTGGTGGGAGTGAGAGGCAGACAGAGGATGTTGTGGGGAGGGAGGCGGCTGGGGACCTGAGACGCCTCCAGTCTCTGATGCTATTGGCCCAGTCTGTCTCAACAGATCCTGCTCTGCTGGCAGCTGTGAGGGCTGGGGGCGCGAGGAAGAGGCGTCTCCTCCCTCCTTGGCCCTCACTTGTGGGGCGGGTGGCTGCAGCAGAACCGGGAGCGGTGGGCTGGGCGCTGCGTCTGAGCTAGTGCGTGGCCAGGCATCGCTTTGAGCTTTCAAAGTCGGTCCCCCATGACAGCCTTAATGAAGCAGACGTGCTACAGCCACGGAGCCACAGAGCGACGGGCCACTTGTCAGCTCCGAGCTGCCCCAGTGGACAGGCCAGGGTCTGCCACGTAGCACAGGCAGGTTTGTGAGTAGGCAGCCCGGCGGGCGAAGGAGCGAGGCAAGGCCAAGCCGAGACAGGGAGGAGTTAGCCTCCAAGCCTCTGCCCTCCACCCACACCACCACTGCCAGCATCCAGCAAACCTCCGTGTGCTCTCAGACACGCTCCCTTCCGAGGGGCAAGGAGGCAAGGGCACAGACCCCTCCTCAAGTCGTGGGCACATTGGCGAGGGAACTCAGCACTGCGAGAGACACTGTGGCCCTCCCGCTGCCACTCGCTGTGTGACAAAGCCACTGCCTCTGGCCTGAAGTTTTCTCTGAGTCACCAGCCCTGGGCCAGGATGGACCCTGGATAGGAGTGTGGGCCGGGACACGTGGGCCAGGAAGTAGTGGCAGGAACAGCAGTGGGAGCCGTGTAGACCAGGGCCAGGCGCGGGTGGCGGCAGTGCAGAGCAGTACTCCTGAGCTGGGCAGGGGCCACAGGAAGGGCAGAGCAGACCGACGGGCCTGGCCACTCTATGTTTCCTTCCCACCTTCCTGGAACACGCCCCTGCCCGGCAGATGGACAGGCGAAGCGCTGCCTGGCTGACCCACTGGGATGAAATTAATTACACCTCGTTCATTACGAATCCACGTCAGTTACCTAGTGCGTACCCGGCTCTGACCAGGGGCTCTGGGACACCGAGAAGGCCCAGCTGGAGATGGGGCCACAGAGGGTAGCCGTCGGGAGGCGGGCAGCCGGGGAGGAGCTCCCTCGGCCACGGTCCCTGCTTTCAGGACTGATGGGGGCACCTCTGGAGACCTCCGCCTTGATTCCATTACTTCGACTTCCTCCCCTAACTGGATTAGAGGGCAGTCTATGAAACCAGGGCACTGAGATTGGCTTTCTGCCCGGAAATGAGAAGCAATGTCATTACAGGTCCTGAGTCAGCATCTCACCTCACCCCAGGGGCCACCTTGCCGATGGGGAGCTGGTCTCTGCCCTGGCTGCTTCTCTCCCGCACCCAGGCAGCCAGCACACAGAACGTCCTCGAGCCAGGCATGGACGCGCGCCTTCTCCTGTGAAAATGCACAGGCAGCCGGCACCTCAGGCTGCCTCGCTCAGGCGCCGCACTGAGGCCCAGAACATCTCGTGGGCAGGAAGGCTTTACGGCCACGGGGACCCTCAGCGTGGCCCCTGCCTCCTGAACCAGGGCTACCGGGAGGAGCAGATGTGAGAGCCAGCGGGTTCTGACACCCATGGGAGTCTGGGTGAGGGGCACAATGGGGGCCTGCCGAAGTCTGCCCGGGGTCACCCAGCGCCTCCCTCCGCCCGTCCCGAGAATCTAGTTCCGCTGCTTTCTGTTTGGAACTTACATTCGTTACCCCTCGACAGGGAGTGGAAGGGAGCCCCAGCCTGGCCTGGCTGCCTCTGGGTACTTGTACGACTGTCCCTCAGGCCCACGCAAGCCGAGAAGCTCCACGTGAATGCAGGGCTGCGGGCCCCGTCGTACATGAAAGGGGCACGAGGAGTCCTTACTGGGAGGGTCCCGGTGGTAAAGCAAAGCTCCTGCCCTGATCCGCTTCGCTCGTAAGCACGGTCTTCCTGCAGAGCAGGTGCCAGCCCTGGGGCCCGGTGAGCATCTCTCCTGGCGGGTGCTGGTCACAGCACTCACTCGTTTGCAGCATGAACCCCTCGGCGGTGGGATCCTGGCTGTGTGACAGAGAGGGGTGGGACTGGTCGACCCCAGGTGCCCACAAACCCTAAGACGACGTGAGTCTTTAAACAGTGGGCACATTTTAGGGCTAGCCATGGATATTTTATTTATTTATTTATTTATTTATTTATTTATTTATTTATTTTGCCAGAAGGCACATGCGCTTGCCAGAGGGAATCGGACGAAGGGAGGGAGAGGGAGAAAATGCCCACCGTGAGGCGTGGTTACATTGCACGCCCTTCTCCATTTCGCCCTCCTTTAGGATTTGGGGCACGCACATGTGCCCATGGTCCCGGTCAGCCATGTGGGATCCAGCTTCCCTAACCGTGAGGCTGTGGGGCTGGCCCAGCCACGGATTTCAAAAACAGCTCTGAAGCAACCCCTCCTTTAAGGGAGCAGAGACATGTCTCTAAGCCCTAGGAACTTGGTTTTGTTAGAAAACAAAAACAAAAAAAACAGCAGGCAAGTCTGGTATCCACTGCGGGAAAGCACAGTAGTCAGATGCTGGGCTGGAGGGACCCAGGAGTGCAAGCCGGATGGGCTGGGGCACCAAGGCTCGGGGCGGGCTGGCCAGCGTTGGGGGGCAGTCGATGTTAGACAAGCAGAGCGGAGAGCCACAAGCATGCCAAGGGAGGAGGAGACAGGAAAGAGGAACATGGAGGGGAGAAGAGGCCGGCAGCGCGCAGGAGGGCAGGGCTCCGGTGTGACCAGGTCGCAGGAGGGTGGAGGTGAGATGGGAGGTGAGCGTGCAGCAGAGGGCGTCGGCAGAGTGTCGTGACTGCACCAGGGTGGGGGCCTAGAGGCTGCGGCTGGTGGCTGAGCACAAGGACACGACCCAGGGGGTAAAAGCGGCCCTGCTTGCTTGAAGCATACACCCTAGTGTGGGCATCGGAGGAGGAGGGCGGGCGGGAAGCCAGTGAACCCACTTTCTGAAACTTAACTTCCTGGTAGAGTTCTGTGGACACAAGCACAGGACTCTGAGATGAGGGTGTTTTACACATGGAGCCGCTTTAGACAGAGTGAGCCTCTATCTCAAAGGGAAGAGCCCGGCTGAGATCACAGTGCGGTTGAGGCCTATGGTAGGGACCGCCCCGTACATTTCCACCCGGCCCTCTGGGTAGAGAACAGCCGTTGCAAAGGCCCTGAGGCGGGAAGGAGCATAGCAAGGGGTGGCAAGAACAGCGTGGTCGGTGCAGTGAGCAGCAGCAGGTGGTGGAGGCTCCTGGGGGCCAGGCAGGCAGAGCCTTGGGGAGGGACACGTGATGGGGTGTGGAAGGTGCACTCATGGCCGAGGGGCATGGGGAGGAGCTTGTCCAATGCCTCTCCACCCCTCTCCTCTCAGAGGCCAGAAAACTTCCTGACACCAAGCAACAGCAAGGCTCTGCCCAGTCTGGACCCCAAGATCCTGGAGGAGAAGCTGGGGACCATCCGCGAGTCCTGGTCCAAGGCCACAGTGAGCTCTGTGCCGGATTCTAGCACGTCCACCTCCCAGGGTGCCGCGGAGGAGCCCCAGCTGCTGGAGACGGCCCAGGCCGCGGTGAGTGGCCCTCTCCATTGGGGAGGGGACGAGGAAAGGGGTTCGATGGCTACCGTGAGCATGGTGCCCCCTGGGCAGCAAGCGGGCCCCCGCAAGTGCACAAGCCGGCCGAAGGTGTGGCGTCTTCCTCTTACAAGGGTTCTCCACCTTTGGGATGGGAGGCCCAGATGACTTCGTCCCCAACACTTGTAGGCCGGGGTTCTGTTTCCTCACAACCCAGAACTCCCCAAGCATGTCCACTGGGCACAGGGAGGCCCCTGGAGATTAGTTCTTGATTTTGAAAAGAGAAATGGGGGCTCGAAGGGAAGGAGACTGCGTTTTTGGTCAGGGTCTGTGGCCTTGGTCTCAGGAGTTGCATGGTTGCTGGTGCCAGGTGGCCGGAAGCTTGGAAGGGGATGGAGAAGGTGGCCGAGGGCCGTCTTAACTTGGCAAGGGTCAGAGCTGGGACAGGCCCTGATGCTGAGAGGAGGCCTCCAGAAAGACCGGCCAGTCTGAGTCCCAGCTGAGGTTCCTCCCAGCGGGCAGGGGGACCTCACTTGTGCTTTCCTCCCTACGTCCACAGTGGGTCCCCTGGGGACCTCTGCTCTGGAAGATCCTGAGAAAAAGCCCCAGACGAGTCTGCTGGCCCCTAGGGAAGCCCGAGGCCTCCTCCCCGAGGGCCCCCTGCACCGGCAGTCTCCCCATCTTCCCCTGGCACTTCTGCACCTTCCTGGAACATGTGCCCTCAGATGATGAGGAAGGGCTGCAGCCTGCTGGGGACCCCCGCGGAGCAAGCATCACCTTCCCCCTCCCTGCAGCCCCCTCTGCCCCATGGGAAAGCTCTGAGGGGCGGCCTTCAGCTCAGCCATAAATGCGTGGAAGTGCAGACTCGGTTCTCGTCTGGGAGAGTTGGGGCAGTGTGAGTTTGCTGACCTCCGCTGCTCCCTGGCCTGCCCAGCGACCCCCTCTCATGCTTTTAAGTAGAGAGAGCAACAAAGAGGAAGGGGGACATAGAAAGGCCCAGGAAGGCGCCACCGAGGGGAAGGGCCCAAGGCAGGCAGGCGAGAGGGGAGCCACCATCCCCGGTCAGAGGCCCTGCAGCTTGACCTTCCAGGAACCAGCCGGCCCAGCCTCAGCTGCCACCCAGTTAGGGCCCGCCACCAGTCGACCAGCCATCAGGGACAGAGGACAGAGCAGCAGCCACCCCGCCCGGGAGTCCCCCGCTTTGGGGTCTGCGGGGCAGAGTGCAAGATCTCTGTTGAGGTCAGTGGGCCCGAGGGTCTGGATTTCCTGAGACCGAGATAAGAACCCAGTACTGGGGATCCGCTTTGGGGAGGCGAGGTCCAGGGAGGCCTAGGAGGCCGGGCCGCTGCCTCCTTGTGCCCAGGAGAGGCCGTGATGAGGACCCGAGGAGGACGGCCCTTGGCCGAGGGGGCCGGGCTGTAAAGGCGGCTGGATCTGACATTAAGTTTCCCGTGGGGGCCAGTTAGCCATGCTTTCTGTTTTCTTTTTTCTCATAAGGACTAAGGAGACAGAGGGCAGCTGGGGAAGCCAAGGTTGGCCATGAGGGGGAGCTGTCTGGAGAGTGGCACGTGAGAGACAGGGGAGGAGAGGAACCCGCGGGCCAGGGCCTTCGGGCAGGGTTCTGAGGGGCCCGGGTGATAGCAAGGGAGTTCAGGACTCCCTCCGACCCCAGACTGTCAGGTGCCGTGGGCTGCGACTAACGGGGAGCCAGGCCATGCACACCCACCCGACCTCACCCTGCACCCCTCGGGGGCCGTGTACCCCAAGGGAGGCCCCCGTCCCTCTCCCCCTGCCTCTTCCAGCCCCTGAGCTACAGAGACGGCTGCCTCTCCGTGCCATGTGGCTAGGCCCAGCCGATGTCAGGAAACGCTTGCCAGGCAGCACAACGGAACCCCGGCTGGACCGCAGAGCATGAGAAGGGGCCTTCCAGGGCCAGCCCATAGCTTAGTGGTTAAGGGAGCCGACCCTACATGGCCAGCCATGGCTCGAATCCCACTCTGGCAGCTCTAAAGACACTAGGGGCAAAGGTGCATGTGTGCCCAGACCTCAACGGGATGGGGAAATGGAGGAGGGGATTGCGGTGAGACGCGGCCCATTCAGGGTGCCTTCTTCCCGCCCCCCTCCCTCCGCTCTCTCTGGTGAGCCACGCCCTCTGGCCATTAGAAAGCGATAGAGAGAAAACTGACCTCGGACAGTGACTAGCCCCAAACCACCACCCACCCGCCCGACAAGGAACTAGAGAGGCTGGACTGGCATGGACCTGCTGCCACTCCCTGACCTCGCTATCCCACGTTGCCCCGTGACTGACCAAGGGAAGGCCGCATGGCTCTGGAGGCCAGCCTGACACGGCAGGTCCCTCGGCACGCCCCGCCTTCAGGGTGGTCAGCCTGCCCTCTCCCCTGCCCACTCCAGTCTGTTACAGGGCCGTCCTGTCCCCTTCTCACTTCTGACTGTGGCTCGTCCCTCCCCACCCCCCACCCCTCGGACCTACACGCTGGACACCAAGACCAACCCCAAGTTCCAGCTGCTATCCACTGGCCCGAGCCCAGACGGAGCAGAGCAGAACCCAAACACATGTGTTCATGGGACCCACAGAGCCTGTGACAATGGGACAGGGCTGGTGGCCACAACAGGCAGCCGGGTCTCAGTGGGGCTGTTCCACAGTGACCTAATAGAACTACACTGCAGTTGCTGGGACCGTGTGGCCACGGGGCCTTCGAGGAGCGAGAGTGCGGCCGTGGAGCAGGGCGTGTGGTGTGTTGCTCTAGAGCCAGCCCGGGAGTTCACAGGGCCTGCATTGCAGAGGACACGATCACGTGGTGAGCATGGAACACTCGTGTGTGGGGTCACAGAGCAGGGGGCACTTGAGTAGCACCAGGACACATCTGGGTAGCCATGGCGCTGTCACAGGTGTGTGCCTCCTGGACGTGTGGTCAGGACCAATGGCCGCAGCAGGGCCCAGCAGGGAAGCTGTGGCCCCAGTGATGTGACAGTGGCTCTGTGGCGGCCAGGTGGTTAATCGATTAGCTGCCTCCCCTGCCCTCAGGCTCGCGCCTCCCACACGGCCACATTTCTGGAACATGTTAGTGTTCATGGTCTCATTGCATGTTCCCCTAGAGCCCAAGAAATAATTTTGTCTCTGAGTCCCCTCCAGAGCCCACTTCGGCTTAATAAGAAATTGAGCTTTTTCTGGAGAAAGGCTCCTGGGGAGTGGAGGAGGGTGGAGGAGATGAGGGCCTGCCAGCCAGCCCGTGGGGCACCGCCCCCACCGTCTGTGCTTCATCCTGCGACAGCCCAGCCGTTTCAGGACACTGGGTCTCCACCCCTCCATGCTGTCCACGTGGTACAAAGCTTGGTCCTGGGAGGGCTGCTGAGGTCAGAGCTTCTGGGGCGGCCTTGGGTCAAGCATAGGGCCCCAGGCTGGGTCAGAGAACACTTCATCTCCCTCCCGAGCAGCCCAGGGAGCCTTTCTGGAAGAGGCAGGCTTCTAGGTGACAGTGAAGAGTGCAATGTCAAAGGGCATCCCGGACATGGTCAGTCTCCAAACACCACACCCCCTTCACCCTCACATGGAGCTGACAGTGCCTCCAGACATCGGGGCCAGCAGGCAAGAGCGGGGCAGGGCTTGGGCCTATCCAGACCTGCCAGTTCCACTGGAAGGGCCTGCGGAGCTCCTGCCACGTGCCAGCTCCCCACGGCCCAGTGCCAGTGCCCCAGCCTACACCAGCCCAGCCTGTGCCCAGCTCTGGGGGACAGGTGGGGTGAGGAGAGGCCAGAGCCCTGTGCCTGGAGCCTCTGCAGCAGGCAGGAGTGAGCAGCGTCCTGGGAGAGGAAGGGTGGCACAGAATGGCTCACAGTCACTACCTGGCAGGGACAGCATCGTCTTACAAGCCACGTGTACCAGCATTGCCAGGCACACCCAGTAGGCTGTCTGTAAATAAGAGAAAAGCAAGGAAGGCTTCCTGGAGGTGGTGGGCAAGGCTTTGGATAAGCAGAGGCTGTCGCTATTCAAGAAGTGTGTGTACAGTATTGCTTCCAGCACAGAAACTCTGTCTCTCTCCCTGCGCATACCTCCCACCCCCATCCTCTTGGTTCCTGTCTCTCCCTTCGGTCTTTCTGTTTGTCTCTGTTTCTTTCTGAGTCTCTGTGTCTCTCTCGCTGGCTCCTGTTTCCCTCCACCTTGCTCAGAGGAGATTTGTGGCAGACCAGAGGGCCCTCATTCCAGGCGATGAATAATTGACCAGGCGTGTTTAAAGATTCAGTGGCGTTTTCCAAGCTCGCCACACTGGAATAACTCATTCTTTCGTCTGTCTTTGAAAGCCTCCCCCTCCCTCCTCCTCTCTCCACGGCTCCCCAGTCCCCGCCTGCTGTAATGCTTTTGTTTCTCCTCCTTTCCGGAGTCTGCAGGACTGGGGCCCGTCTCTCCTTGACCCTGGGTTTCTCTGAGGCCACTTCCCCGTGCCTTGGGGTGACCACCCATTTCTGTTTGCCCAGGACCGAGGGGTTCTCTGGATATGGGCTTCTTGGTGCTTAAACAGAGATGTCCCAGACAAAGCTGGCAGGGGTCACCCACATGGCACTGACCCTCCCAGCTCCGCCCTGCCCCACCGTCTACTCCCTACTCATAGCCGTGTGTGTGTGTGTGTGTGTGTGTGTGTGTGTGTGTGTGTCCAGGCTCTTCTCCCTCCTCCTTGAATGACCTTGAACTCCCGTCCCCCTTCTGGGCCCCAGCTCCACCTCTGTCTGCAGAGGACGTGGGAGCAGATGTCCCCAGGTCCCCTGTGGCTCCCGCACTATAGCTGCAGCCCGAGGCCCTGTTCCCAGGCCCCAGCCCAGGCCCAGGCTGAGGTCTGCGCTGCTGCTCCGGCATGCTTCAGCCCCTGCAGCACCACCTGGTGGCAGGTACTGTGCCCTGCGCGGGCACCTCCTGCAGCGCCGACCTAGTCCCCAAAGCCCCAAAGCCCCAAAGCGGCCCGTGACAAGGAAGATCCAGACCTTCAGCCCCGGGGTGGAACCACAAAGCCCAGGGCACCAGGGTAGGCCTCATGAGCAGGAACGTGAGCCTCACTCACAGTGGCCTATGGAGCAGGCACTGGGCCCACATGGGGACCAGGGCCTCAGGAACCTCGAGAGGCAGAGAAACGCAGGCAGGAGAGACAGAGAGCAAGTAGAGACAGAGAAAGCAGAGCTACCCAATGACTTGCACCCCTGGCTCAGGCACATCTGCAAGCACCCCCGTTCCTTCCAGCTAGCCCCGGCCCCCCAAGGCACGTGCTCATCACACTCACAGACACTAGCCCAGCCGCCCTCCTGCCCCGCCCCAGCCCAGCTCCCCACAGCAGAAAGTCTGGGGGAGACAAGCCCTGCCTGGCTCTCCCCTAAACACTGGCACGGTGGAGGAGGTGGGCCTAAAATAAATAAATACCTGAGAGAGGCAACAGGTGACGCTGAGTGCCCTCCCAGCAGACCCCTCCCAGCCCCTCCCTGCCTGCCCCTCGCCTCTAGTACATGCACGCACACATGTACACACGCACACGCACACGCACACTCCCGACGTGCTTCCCAACCTCTGAGGAAGGAAGGGAGGCCCGTCCCATGCAGCGTCCTGCTTCTCCCCCTGCAGACAGCCCCCTACGCAGTTAGCAGGTGGAGTCCGGTCTCCGCACTCCGGCGAGTGGCCTTGGATAAACCGCCTCACCTCCTGGTCCAGTCTCCTCAGTGCTGAGTGGGGACCATCCCCCTGGCCCCTCTTAAGGCTGTGGGGACGGACCGCATTGGGGACAGGCAAGGGCTGTCCCCTTGGCAGAGGCTCCCAAACCGCCCTGTGGCCACGACCCGAGGCTGAGTACAAAGGGAGGAGGCACGGACCTCGCAGGCCTCTCCCCGACTCCTTGTCCAGAAGGGCTGTTTCCAGACCCCTGACCCACTTCTCCTCCCTCCCCACCCTGTCTCCTGCGGACCATTCTCCGCCTCCATCCATCACCCGGGACTAAAGAGATTAATAAACGCGACTCATAACTCAGCGGCGGGAGGCAGCAGATATTTACGGCCGTTTCAATTTGCAGAGAGATTAAGTGTTTGTCGATTTATTGTCTCTTGGTGTGTGCAAGCTCCCAGCAAGGCCCCCTGCCGCCAGCTCCCCCTCCCCCCCACAGACTGGGCCAGCTCCTCCCTCCACCGGTAGCCCTGTCCCAGCCTGCCGTGGGCCGTGGCCAGGCGTTAGGAGGACGGGCAGGCCGTCGTGGTCCTCAGGGAGACTTGGCAGCTCCCCTGGCCTCCCTCCAGCCCGGCCGGCCAAGCGCCTGGAGCCAGGCTGCACACCTCCTGAGCACACGGGTGCCCGGCCCCGGAATTCCTGGCCCAGAGAGACCCAGGTCCACTTCTGAAGTCCACTCCTACGGGTCAACTGCCTTCAGGGGGTGCATCCCTAGGCCCAAGGCATGGCAGTTCTGGGGCACATGCTGTGAACCCCCATATCTGTACCCTGGGCCTCACAGACATCAGGAGTGGGCCTGGAGGGGGGAGCAGCTTGCAGAGGCCAGGAGAGGCAGGCGGCCTGGGGAGGCGTTCACCCCCGGGGAAAGGACTTCAACCCCAAGTCGGAGCCACACTCAAGAAGCCGAGAGGCCAATGACCACAAGAGCCGAAACGCCAGGTGCTCCACACCCAGTCTGGCAGTGCCCCACAGTCAGCCAGTCAGCCACACTCCTGAGATCCACTCACAACACCCCGCAGGCCTCCCTGCATCTGCGCAGCCTTGGGGCACCTCGCCTCCTGCTATCCAGGCCTCAGTTTCCCCTCTGAGAAGTGGGGGAGCCTGATGTCGATTTCCTCTTTATTTATTTGTTTTATTAAAGAGGTTTTTCCCTTAGGGCATGTGTGTTTGCCAGAGACACAGAGAGACAGAGACAGAGAGAGGGAAAGTGAGAACTCCCCCCACCCCCGGGGGAGATGGCCGCACCACAATCCCCTCTCCTCCATTCTCCTCCTGGGATCTTGAGCACACACGCACATGTGCCCGGTGTGATTTTCAAGCCAGGTCCAGGACTCGAACCACAGTCAGCCATGTGGGAGTCTAGCAACATAGCTACACCATCTGCTGGCCCCTTGATTTCCCCTTTAAACAGGACGGGGGAGGTGGGCCGCCAGTACTGCCTGGTCCCACTGTGGACCCCAGGATCACCCTCACCCCAGTCCTTGTCTAAATGGAGGGTGGGTGGGGCAAGGGAGAGGCCCTCTGGGTAGATAAGGCCAAGATGACAAGCCATGCACGGCTGACAGCTTGAGGCATTGATTTGGAGGGTGGGGTGGACTTCAGAATGAGGTGGACTGTGGGGGCATCTGTCTACCTGGAAAACGGGCCAGTCCCTCTGCAAACTGCCCGCCTCCCGTCCTCGGTACACCGTGAAGAAGTTGAGGTGGGTGAGCAAGCAATGAGCAAGGGCCTGGCGCTGTGCGTGGTCACCGCAGGGTGTGGATGGCTGTCTTGGGCTCAGGCGAGGGCTTGGGGCGCAGGCTTCAGAGGTCCCGGGTCCCCTCAGGCTGAGGGCACACTTGCACTGTGGCCACGTCGCCTGGTGGCCATGCCCTAGGAAGGAAGTAGTCTCATTTAAGCCCCCATCCACCTGACGAGGAAGTGCAGTCTTGCCCACGTCACCACGCTGCCGATCGCTCGGTGACCCTCCCAGGGGCACCAGCTAAACAGAGTGAGGGTCTAGGGCTGTGGTCTGGCAACATGGGCCTGGGGCTCCAGCCCTGTGCCAGGTCCCATGGCTGCCGTGGCCAAGCTGTGTGACTGGGGCTGACGGCCCCTGGGCCCAGCCCATGTGAGAGGGTGGCCGCCTTGGCTTCCTGGTAAACACTAGGTGGTCCCGTAGCTCCCAAGTCCACCAGAACATTTGTGAGGACACACGTGGGCCAGGCCTGCGCAGCACGTGTGCAAGACCCCGAGGGGTCGCAGGGCAGCTGAAGCCAGCCAGCCTGAGGGTGTCTTGCCCTTGCCCTCAATGCATACACCAGATACACCAAATACACACACCGCAGGAACACAGGGGGCTCTCAGGTCCCATTCTCCCACCTACAAGGTGGTGGGGGCCCTGCCAGGGACATAAGCATGCCCGCCCCCTCCAGGAGGCCAGGCCTGGAAGCAGGAGGGATTCTGGGTCGCAGGTACACAGTGTGCCTAAGCAGGCGTGAGCTCTGGGTAGGCATGTCCCTTGGGCTCCACCAGGTCCCCCATGGGAAGGCTGTGCCTCACGGAGGGCCAGAGCCGGACCCTCCAACACCCGGGGCCCCGGGCAGAAGCTGCTCTTATCCAGGGCTAAAGGGCAGACTGTCCGTCTCCCAGTTCTGCCCCCAGCTCAGTGACCCCGGTAGGGTGTATGCCTGAGCTCAGATTAAGTGCTCCTCCGTGCAATCCAATTTGCTCCTGACACACGGACTAGAGAAGCCCATTCTCTCTCTCTCTCTCTCTCTCTCTCACACACACACACACACACACACACACACACACACACACACTCACTCTGCATTTGGTGCTGAATATCCAATCAAGGCCACAGATAATAGAGACCAGCCAGTTCACTTTCAGTTTAATCAGATAAAATGCCCATTCATCGGCCAGCCAGTGCAGGCACCCCCCACACACACTGCCCGAGGGGATGGGCGGGGCTGCAGAAGAAGAGGCCGAAGCCCCAGGGGACCAAGTGTGGGGCTGTGCCTTTAAATCTTCAAGGAGAGGGCCCAGCACTCAGGCCCTGCCCATGGGGGACTAATTATCCTTCAGCCTCTCCCCAGCTCTTCCTTAAACAGATAAAAGGGGGCTCAGCAGACCTGAAGGTGCCTACCCTCTGTAGCAGGCTTGCTTATACCTTCAGATATGCAAATCCACCTCGGGAGCAAGGGCGGCTGGAGGCTGGACTCCGGCAGAAGCTCCTTTGGGAGCTGGGCTGCACCTGCTCTTCCTCCTCGGATGCAGTGGGAGCCAGTCAAAGGGCCTGGTGGAGGCCAAGGTGAAGGTCCCCTCACTGGGGGCGGGGGCTCCTGTGAAGGGGCAGCCGGAAAGCTGGGGGGCCCAGGCCTGGAGAGCTAGACTCTGAGCTGGGCCCCTGCTAGCGGCAGACTAGGGCTGGTCACTGCCTCCTGAGGCCGGTGGAAGGAGAGGCAGAGGCTGGAGAGGGAGGGAGTTTATTTCTGTAACCGGCTTCGGGGAGACAGGCAGCAAGCACCACCTACGCGTCCTGAAAAGCGCAGCGTGCTCTCAGGGTCTGCAGATCCAGGATGCAGGCAGGGGCAGACCCCTGAGCCATGTCCTCCTGCCTCACCTCAGGCACCCACTCCTGGTCTCTCCGGCCAGCCCTCAGGCAGACCCCCCCAGGACGCAGCACTCGGGCGGGGCTTCTCCTTGGAGGCCTTTCTTCTTTTCAGACTGGCTGCGGTCCTGCTGGGCCTCAAGCTGACCAGCTTCACCTGAGCCTGAGGTGGGCAGGGACATCCAGAGAGACCCCCAGGAGGGAGCGCTGCCCCCTGAAGCCCCCTCTCTTACAGCCGTATCTGGGAGGATCTGGGCCCTGGGTTTCCATTACCTGGGAAGGGGGTACAATGTGTGACTGGGCCGTGGGTGAGGCTGAAGGAGGGTGCAGGAAAGTCCCCCCCACCCCACCCCAAGCTGAAGGCAGAGGCCTGAAGGCGCTGGGCAACAGGCACGGGGCTGGAGGGAGTTCCCTAAAGGAACAGCCGCCTCCAGGCTGAAGGCTCAGAAGGCAGAGTTGAACACGGAGGTTTCTGGAAGCAGCACCCAGGGTTCTGGGAGCTGAAACACTTAGCGAGCTATGGGGTGACCGGGAGCCTGGTGCAGGGGAGTGGCTGTCAGCCACACGGGCCGGCAGGAGAGCTCAGGGCTGGACCGAGCAGCGAGGGGGCCAGCCAGGACGGCCTAGCCACTGAGGGTGGTGGGCAGAGGGCATGGTGGCCTCTGGAAAGCAACCTGGGAGCCCGAGGCAGAGACAGGTGGAAGGGCCCTGGGCGGGACCCCCAGGCAGCACCCCGGGGAGAGCCCACCACGCCAGCATCCCCTGAGAAAGCCCTGGGGCTCCGCTCCTTCCTGCCCCCCAGGGCCATTTGGAGCAGCCCCCCACTCCCCACCCCCACACCCCCCACTCCCCACACTAGCCTGTCAGCCATCAGCGCTGGCTTCTGGGGCTCAGATGAGGGCTGGAGAGCAGGGCTGCCCAGCTCCTGGTGACAGCCAAGCTCCCCTGTGCCGCCAGTCCCTCCCTCCTCCTGTGGTCCCTCCTGAGGCTCCAGACGGCCTAGGCTTCTGCGGATCCCACTAGGGCTTGGGTGTCCCCACCTACACCCCACCAGGCAGAGCTTCCTCTTCTCTGCACAGCCCCTGTCCCAGAGCTTCCTCTCCTGGCCAGGGTGGGGACAAGGACTGGGGAGAAATAGGCACACGCATTCCCCAAAATCATGAAGTAGCGGAAGGTAGCAGCTTGGGGCACATGCTGAGCTAAGCTCCACGCTCTCCACGGCAGGGCCTCAAGGTGGCAGGGAGCACTCCTGTGCCTGCAAGGTGGGGCTTATCAGCTCATCGCTGCAAGGGAGGGTGTGACCACGGGCTGGGGCAGCTCGCAGGACCACTGGTCATGCACAGCCTCACTCCGACGAGCAGGAAGGGGACACGCCTGGCCGTTAGTGTGGCCTGGACATGTCCAGGTCTTCCATGCCCAGTCCTGCCCGAGTGCTCAAATGGGGGCGCGGAGCCGAGAAGTTCAGTCAACAGGAGGGCACAAACCTCGCTGGGGCTGGCCAGCTCCCTGCCATCGGCTGCTGCTTTTCCTTCTTGGTGGCCTTGGGATGAGTAAGGGAGGGGACGGGCGTTACTCACACACCATGCTCCACACGTGCTCAACACAAGGCCGACTTGGCTTGCTTAGTCCTCACTGCAGCCCTTCCCCACTGGCAGTGGGGGGCATTGAGGCTGGGGAGGCAGATTCCAGCTCTGAGCTCCTGAACGGTGCCCCCGACACCCTGGCTGGTCCCCTGTGCCCAGAGGTGTGAGGGGTAATGAGGCCCTGTAATTAGGGTTTCAGGAGACGCGGCCGGGAGATCTATAGACAGGCTTGTCGATAACTGCTCCAGGCTCCGGGCGGGACGTCGATAAGTGCCCCTTCGGCGTCTGCACGGCCTGCCATCCCCCCGCGCCGTCAGCGCTGTGTACACAGCTCCGCTCGATTAATTTGCACTTGTTGGCACCATCTGTTCTTTTCATGCGTCCTTATCGGGGCGTGTGGGCCCAGCCTCCTCCCGTGCTCCAGAGCAGGACGAGGCCACTCCTCACACATCCCGGGCTCCCAGGCCAGGGTCCCATCTCAGTCCTGTCAGACTGAGGCTCCTCAGGGTGGGGCACGGCCTCCCCCTCTGCCTTAGACCCTGAAGCCTCCCTCTCCCTCCCTATCTCAGCTCCTCGCCCCAGTGAGACCTTGCAACCACCAGGGAGGGCCTTAGCCCTCAGAGGAAGCTCCAGCCCCAAAACCAAGCATCCCTGGCTGGCTGCCTCCCCACCCCCGGTGCTGAGGGCCTGGGCTTGGTCCTGCTCCCAGCTCCGAGCTCTGGCTCCTGCCTCTTGAGGGTGGACAGGTTCCTGCTCTGGGCACCGAGACCTCACTGGGTCACAGCTCTGCCAGGAACGTGCTGTGGGAAGCCGGGCCGCCCCTCGCCCTCCCTGGGCTCTGGTGCCCTGCACCACACTGTGCACGTCTGCAAGGCAGCAGCCAGGCCCGGCCCCACCCAGCGTGACCCAGTCGCCGGGTGCCCGCCTCTAGCTCCGGCCCCGCCCACCTCACCGGACTGTCACACGCATGGTTGGGCCTCAGCGTGGCATTCAAGGCCCCTGAGACCTGGCCTGGTAACCCCGGCAGCCTCGCCCACCACCTCCCTCTCCTCACCACAGTCCCAGCTGTCTGCACTCCCCTCCTGGGCTGCCTGCACTCCCCCGCTGCAGGGCTGCATCCACCTGAGCCACCTGCCACACCCCTGCTCTCCCCACACAGCTCATCCACAGCCCTGGGATGCCCCCAGTGCACCCAGCAGGTGCCGCACCGCCTTACCATGTCACACTGTGTGCTAAAACCCACGTCGCAGCCCCAGGACGCAGGCTCCTCAGGCACAGGAACCCCCGGTGCCGGCACTGGGCCTGGGCGAAGGGGGCTGTGGAGAGAGCATGGAACTGGATGGCCGTGGGCCCTCGGGGTGGACGCAAAGAGCTGGGGTGTGGACTCGGGGAGGCAGTGGACTCGGGTGGGGGTGAGGTCCGGAAGCCAGTCAGCTGCGTTCCCCACCTTGAGTTCCCGAGTGCCGCCTGAGCCCTGCAGAGAGGGATGCCAGCCCCACTGAGGAAGAAGGAAGCAGAGCCTCCCCAAGGACCCCAGGGCCGACCGAGGAGAGCCAACCGCAGGGCCGGGAACCTGCCGACTCGGAACCGGTTCCCCTGCTTCCTTCCTCTTAGAATGGGCTTCAGCGGGACCTCCTCGGGAGGCAGGAAGGATGAGGTCAGGCTGACCTGTCGAGAGCATGTGGCCTCCCTCCCAGCCCTGTATGTGCCTGAGAAAGGACCCGCTGAGGAGGGGACAGCCCTTGGCAGGGACAGGCTGTGGACAGGTCTGTGGAGACAGGGCGAGGGCGCCTCCATCCTGCCGGGGAGCGAACTGCGGGAGCAAGGCTCAGGCAGGAAGACCCCAACCCGCTCACTCCCAGGTTCAGAGCTGCAGGGAGAGGAGAGGCCACAGCAGCTGGGGACCTTGACCATCAGGCTGGAAGCAGGAAGTGTGAGCAGAGCCTCGGGGCCACCCAGGGGTCAGTTGCCCTCCTCTCCCAATCCCCAGCCTGGAGCCTGGCCCCCGGAGAGCCTGGTCAGCACGGAGCAACGTCTCACCGTGCTTTTGCAGGGGGAGACCGAGGGTCTTGGCGCCTGTTTTGTAGATGAAACGCAGAGACTAGGCAGGACCTCCCGGAGCCCGCTGGGCTTCTAGGGCAGGCTCCAGCGCCTTCCCTCAACACCCACACTTGTCCGTGCCCAGCTGGAGCCCAGAGGCTGCGGCAGGCTGGAAGGCAGCACGTCTGGGGCCCAGCGAGCTCCGTGATGCGTCCTCGCGGTGCATTATTGATGGGGCTTCTAATTGTGCGTTTCCCAAAGTCCACAGGCCTTTGATGAAAAATTCATGGCACGCCGAGGAAGGGAGCAGACTCAATCGATGGGCGGCAGCGGGAGGACTGTTCCTGGCGGGGACGGGCAGGGACGGGGCAGCGTTGCTACGCTGCCCTCTCCCCTGGAGTCTTTGGGAGGGAGAGGCCCACAGCAGGGGGCAGCAGCCCATTTCCTTGGTGGAGAGGCTGAGGGGCAGGTCCAGGAAGGCCAGGGCCCACATATGGGGACCAGCTGGCTGAGGGGAATAGACCCCCACAGCTCCCCCATGAGTCACACAGACAAGGGGGTAATATTTCTTTTTCTTTTTTAAAAAATTTGCTATAGGGCACACGTGCTTGCCAACGAAAGACAGAGAGGGAAAGTGAGAAGTCACCCCCCTAGGGGAGAGGGGATGGCCATGCAGCAATCCCTTCACCTCCATTCTCCTCTTGGGGTTTTGGACACACACACACTCACACTCACCAGTATTTTTTTCAAGCCACCAGGTCTGAGACTCGAACCGCACTGCTAATCATGTGTGATCCTGCTGCCTTAACGACCACACTGCCGCTGGCCACTCGTCTGTGCTGGGCACTGTGCTCAGAGCTTTACATCCACAACTTCAACGGCCTGACCGCTTTGTGGGGCGCTGCAGCGGACGCTCCCCCTGATACAGAGGGAACTGGAACTCAGAGAGGGAAAGCAACTAGTCCAGCCACACAGCTACTGAGGAGCAGAGCCCACTGTCTTCCCATTTTTCCGGGCGGCTCAAAGAAGAGCTCCCAGGCGGTGGGGCGGGAGGTGGCCTGGTCCAGCTTCTCCCTGTCCTTATTATACAGGGGAGGAAACCCCATGAAGAGAAGAGGAACTGGCCCTGTAGCCCAGTGGTTAAGGGAGGCAGAGCTCACAGGCTGCCCACGACTGTAGTCCCCGAGCTTGAAAAACACACTGGGTGGGGGCAGCAACTGACATGTTTGAGGGACCTGATTCTCACATGGCCAACCTCTGTTCAAGTCATGGACCTGGTGGTTTAAAAATGACAACAAACGTTTTTTAAAAAATTGGGCGTCTGTGTGTGTGGGTCCAGATTCATGACAGCACGGAGAAGCAGAGGGAGAAGGAATGTGGCCTGACTGAGCCCCAGGGGGCGCTTTCCTTCTCTCTCTGTCTCTCTCCCTGGTGAGCGCACACACCCTCTGGCAGTTAATAAAGAAAAGGAAAGAAAAAGTGATCTAAGCGAGGGAGAGGCCTGCGAATGGGGGAGGGACCCTGCGGCACCAGCAGACCAGAGGCCACCCCTGGGGTGGGGGTTGAAGCAGGTAAAGGTGTCTCTCCTGGACTGTCCAGCCCGGAGTTGTCATTGTGCCACCACTGAGGCCCCAGAGAACCCTGGCCATCATCTGTTCATTTCTTGGACGACTAAATAAATCCTATGAGGTCCCCGCTCTGGGCAGGCCCTCTCCGGGTCCAGATGCGGCCATTGTGAAAGGCCTTGGGCCCAGCGAGCCCGGGACTGGGGGCTGAGCCTGACTCAGTTGGGAAAAGGCGCAGACCCTCCCTCGGCGCCCTTGGGGGGGCTCCGCCGCCCAGGCCTGTGACCCAGCCGTCTCCAGGTGGGGGCAGTTGGGTTTGTTTTCCTTCGGCTTCCCAGGGAATGTCTTTGGAAAACATCCACCCATGTCTGCACTGAACTAAAGGGAAAGGAATTCGTCCAGACCATCAGGAAAACAGAGCTGGGGAGGCCCTGGGGCCAGGCGAGGGGCCCTCAGCCCAGCTGTGTAGCCGTTGGGAAGAGTGAGCTCAGCCTAGGCCGCTGGGAGCTCCTGAGGGCCTGGGGGATGGAGGAGCAGAGAAGGGGGAGCTGAGGGTGTGGAGGTGCCCAAAAGACAGAGAAAGTAGGGATGGAGAGGGAGTCTGAAGGGGGGACAGAGGCACAGCTGGGGACAGTGGCTGAGACAGGGACTGGGGAATCAGAAGGCGAGAGCCCTGAAGGGCCACTGGCCCCCAGCCTCCCCTGCCCTGCTCTGTGCGTACCCGGCCAAGGAGTGAGTCTGCCTGACTTCAGCCGCCGCACCCAGGGCCCCCGGGCTGGAACAGAGGGGAGGTGTCCCCTGGGCCTGTCAGCTTCCAGCACAGGGCTGGGCTCTGGCACCAGGCAGGCTTGTTGTAGTAACGGGCCCTGGGGATCCATCCTGGGGAGCAGGGCTGCCAGCAGAAGATGGGGGAGCCAGGGCCCCCGCCTGCTCCTGTCCCCGAGGCTGCCTGGGGCCCCACTGACGGCCACTCTGTAAGTCTGCCCCACACCCTCGGGTTCTGGGAGAGTGGGCTGGCTTACCTGGCCGGCAGGTGTGTGGGGCGAGTTGCCAGGCAACCAGAAAGGTGTTCCCAGAACCTGTATAAGTAGGAGGCCGCCCAGGAGGGCCAGGGCAGTGGCTGCTAGATGCCTATGGGCACAGGGCCCCCAACCTGGCCCAGGCCTCCTGAGTTCACACACGGGAACCCCGAGAGAGGAGAGAAGGGCTCGAGACTATCCTGAAGGTGACCACGGTCTCCTCTCCCGAGGCCCTAGCTCCGGCTCCTGGAGGACAGCCCAGGCCTTTTGCTGACTTTTGCCAGATAAGCATTAGGAAAGACTGGTTGTCCTAACCTTGGCTAGGGCAGTGCAGAGTGTGAGAGGGGCTGGAGGGACCATGGGGTATCCCAGAGATAGCTCGGGCCAGCAGGCTCAGCCACCAGGGCGAGAGTGACAGCCTTGCACATTTCAGCCAGCGCGCTTCTACTTACCCCAGGGAGGACCCCAACAGAGATCCCCCACACATGCAGTGAGGCAGGGTGGGCAGGGCCTCACGGGAGGTCCTCCAGCAGCTAAAGCAGAGGCTGGGTGGGAGCTCGGGGTCACGGAGTCCAGCCCGAGCTCTCCCCACGGGACATGCAGCATTCAGAGGCGGCAAAGCTCTAACCAGGTGGGGTCCTGGCAGGAGGTGACCAGTGGGAAGGCATGTGAGTCTGGGGCTAGGGTCTGTGCCCTCACCTCCCACTGTCCCCAAAGCCTGGCCCTATACTTCTCTACTCCGTAGGACTGAGCCATACACCCAAGTAAGAGTGACATACAGCTGGGCTTGGCGTGGCCTGGGGGCCTTCCTGGAGGCTGAGGCATTGAGTAGATCCTTGAAGTTCAGCAGGGTTTGAGGAGGCCTAAGAGGGAAAATGGGGAGGGGAAGAAAACAACCTCCAGGAAGCCCCAGCCCGGGCTCCAGCTCCAGCCCTATTGTCAAGGCCTGGCCCAATTAGCCAGCTGGCTCCTCGGGACCAATTAGATGGGGCTGGGGTCAGCCGCCTGCCAAGGCCCCCTGCCACCACTCGAGCTGCACCTAACCTTGCACAAAAGCCCTAGGCACTGCCTCTGCTGCAGCCAGCAGGAAGAAAGGAGAAGGGAAAGGCCTCCTTTTGTCTCTTTGAGGTAACCTTGGGCCAAACAAAGGAGCTGCAGCCTCCCACCCTGCAGGGCAGCTGCTTCCTGGCACAGGAAAGCAGGTTCACACCGCAGTGTGCACAGGTTGTTCCGGTGCTGGGATGCCCAGGTGACACTCCAGGCAGAAGCAGGCATCTGGGTGAGCAGTGCTCTAGTTCTAGAACCTTCTGTAGCTCTCACCTGCCCTCTGTTCCGATGCAGAGCTCCCTGGCTGGCCCCAACCAGCTAGGCCTGCTCCAGCCCTCTGGCCAGACAAGCCTCCGAGTTTTTTAGCCTCCGAAAGCTAGGCCACGCCATGCCACGCCAGGCCACGCCATGCCACGCCATGCCACGCCATGCCACGCTCTGCTCCTTGGTGCAGGCTGTTCAGCCTCTGCTCCCAGCCAGACCTGTCACATCGTACCTGGGACTCAAGGAGCCGGCTCCACCCCCGCAGGGAATACCCTCCCCGCCCACTGCCTCTGGTCTTTGACTGGCACTTCCCCCCATAAACTCCCCAGGAGTCCTCTAGGGACAGGGTGACTTGGAGTCAGGACTAGATGGGTCTTGTGGGCTGGCCCCACAGCACAGTGGTTAGGTCAGAGCCCACATGGCTGCCCAGGGTTCGAGTCCCAGCCCTATCAGCTTGAGAGACACGTCAGGTACATGTACATGTCAGCATCCTGTCGGGATTAGAGGGAGAAGGACCACAGCACGACCGGGCTCCATCAGGGGGTTCTCTCTCTCTCTCCGTCATGAACAAGTATACCTTCATTAAGGAACATTTAGAAAGAAAAAAGAAAAGGATGGGTTATGTTCCAAGCCCCCATTCTCTGCACTCAGCCCCGTCATCTTCCTGGGGCTGGCCCAGGACCAGGGTCGCACTGAGGCCTGGCTGTGTGACCCCGGGGAAGTCACTGCACCTCTCTGGCCCTGATCGGAACCTGAGATGGGAGTTCCGGGGCAGGAGGTTTGGGAAGGTGGACAGGACTGACAGGAGGGCTGTGTTGGGCTGCAGAGCGAGGCACCTCCCACATGCCTGCCTCTCCCCGTGAAGCTGTGGGGCCTGCACTCTGCCTCAGTCCCTCAGTCCTCCACAGGCAGAAGCCGCAGCATCCGTCCACGGGAGGCGGCTGCCCTCTGCCGGCTGCAAAGGCCAACAGCAAGCAGGTGCTGGGCCTGCCCACCATGGACCAGGGCTGGGGACCCAGAGACGGGGTAGCTGCCCTGGGAGGGGAAGAGCCCAGTGCAAAGAAGCCTCTGCACCCACTCCAGCCCTGCAGACCCTGCACCCAGCCTGCCCCAGCCCCAGCAGCCTGTCTACACTGCCACGGCCTCGGGCTCCTCGTCCTCCCAGCTCTGCCCGCTGCTCCAGCCCATGCCTCCCCACGTGCTCCTCCGCTTGTCTCTCAGTGCTCCAGAAAACCCTCCCTCCACCCTGCGCTTCTCCTCCACCCTGTGTCCTCAGGTACATTTGCCCTGTCAGCCTCACTGTCCCCACAGCCCTCACCCCATGGCCATCCGTGAGGACCAGGCCACACCCAGAGGCTCCCTCTGCAGACTGGGAAGCTGTTGCACTTTCTGTCCTTTCCAAACACTTTTTTAAACCTTACTTAGTATTTATTTATTTTTCATTTGACCTGAGAGAGACAGAGTGAGAGAGAGTAAGCCGCCAGGTACGGGACTTGAACCAAGGTCAGCCACATGGGAGTCCAGCGCCCTCACTCACCATGCCACCTGCCGGCCCCCTTTTCAAACACATTTTTAAGTGGTGAAATGTCACCCATGTGCAGAAAGTTGCATGGGATACATGGAACGTAGCAGTTGTGGTAAGGTGAACGCCATGAAGCTGCCCTGGTTAAGAAATAGAGCTCCAGGCCAGCCTTGGGCCTAGTGGCTGATGCACTGGGGGAAGAGGCAGCAAGTGGTGGACAGGGTGAGACCGGAACTGGACCCTAGGGACAAAGTGGCCATGTGTTCCCGGGGCTGAGACTGAAGCCTGCCCTGCAGGCTGTGGGAGAGGCCAGGGCTGCCCCCTGCAGGCTGTCCTCACGTGGCACGAGTGCCCCAGCCGGGTTCTGATCCGACTCCAAGTGTGTGAGGTCTCTGGGCCGAGCTCCCGGTGAACAGAGCCATCTGAGGACGCCAGATGGGGGGGCCAGGACCTGGGACTAGGCCGGGGCAGGCACTGGGGAGGTGGCCTGGCTCTGACAGCTGTGAGAGCCCAGCCAGAAGGCTGGACAGTGGCAGGTGACAAGTGGTGGCTGGCAAGCCACTACTGCCTGGGGACCTCTCCCCAGAAGACAGTGGCCCACCGTGCTGCAGACAGGAGGGAGTGGGGGGCAGAACTTGGCACCTGGGGACTCAGACCACTAGGCGAGGCTCCCAGCAAGTTCTGGGCACACTCACTGCCCAGCTTCCACCTCTGCCCACTGTCGGGACCTCCCAGCTTCATGTGTGGGGGCCCCTTGGTATTTGTGCTTTAAGATCTCAGAAATCCCTTTCTAAGCCGTCATTTGCAGCAGTAGGAGTTTCTGATAATGACGTAAATGCATGTAAACATGGCTGATTAATTTCCCACACACACGTAACTTCTGGGCAACTTTTACCATTGTTCAGTATACCGGGCAGTGCCCGTGTGTGAGGATGTCACACAGAGCTGCCCGGGGCGTGAGGACACAGCCTCGAGCCCCAGCGAGCGTGCTTTCGGACACCAGCCTGCCTGCGTTGGTTTTATAACTGAGCAGGTCTCTCACTGCTCCAAGGGAAAATGCAGATACTAGCAGCACCCGCCCTCGTAGGTTAGCTGTGAAGAGTGAGCGAAGGAGGGCACATGGAGCAGAGAAGGCCAGCCGGGGGCCGGTGGGTAAGGGGCTGGATCCCACAAGGCTAGCTGTGTGGTTCGAATCCAGGACCCAGCAATCTGAGAAACACGCTGGGTGGGCGTGCATACCGGAACCCTGAAAGGAGAGTGGAGAAAGGTTTGCAGCATAGCCCTGCCCCCGGAGAGTGATTTCTCACCTTCCCTCTCTCTCTTTCTCTGTCTCTATCTCTCTCCAGGGAGCACATGCGCCCTGTAGCAAACAAACCAAAACAAAAACAGGGGAAAGGAAGAGAGAGAAGGCAAAGAAGTGGCCATGATCAGCCAGCCCTGGTCGTTGCCCGTGTCCTTCTAGCCCCTCACCCACAGGCCTCCTCAGCTGTGCCGGTGACCTGGGTTGCCCTAGGCTGGTGTCACAGGAAGCTCACCCCCATGGCCCTGGGGGAGCACGGCACAGAGGCTGCCCTAACGCAGCTCCTTGGCCATGGGGGTGAGCACTGCCGTCCACACGTGGGTGCAAGGTGGGCAGGGGCTCAGCCTGGGCTCTGGGCTCTGCAGGAGATGAACAACTACCGGCGGGCCATGCAGAGGATGGCAGAGGACATCCTGTCGCTGCAGAGACAGGCTGGCGTCCTGGAGGGGGAGAACCGCGTGCTGCGCAGTCAGCTGAGCCGGCAAGAGCAGCAGGACGAAGCGGAGGAGGACCAGGGCCTGGGTGAGGACGCCCGCCCGAGCCAGCACGTGAGATCGGGAGCTTTCCCAGACACGCACCCAAGCCCACTGATACTCACGAGGTCCCTGACCATGGGGGCCCTGCTGGGACGAGAAACAGAACTCGGTCCCTGCCCTCACCCGCTGCCCATGCGGCTGTGAGTGGAGGCTCCTCCCTGAGCTGACCCCCGCCCCCAGCAGCGTCCGTGAAGCAGAGACTGCTGCTGCGGGAGCTGGACGTGAGGGAGCTGAGGGACAGGGTGCAGCACCTGCAGAACGAGCTGATCCGCGTAAGCTGTGGCTTGGGGAGCGAGGGAGGGCACGGGGCGCGGGCATCGGGAGGAGACACGTGGGAGCAGAGGGAACCGCCGGGTGGCCCCCAGACACCGTCCCTTGCAGAAGAACGACCGGGAGAAGGAGCTGCTGTTCTTGTGTCAGACCCAGCAGCCGCAGGGGCTGCAGAGGCGGTACCAGGACAGGCTGCAGCAGGTGAAGGCGCTGGAGGAGACTGTGAGGCACCAGGAGCAGGCAGGTGCCACCGTGGGCCCAGCCTGGGCAGGAGCGGGAGGCCGGAGGCCTGAGGCCGGAGCCCCGGGGACAGCCCAGCCTTGCCGTCTGCCCTCCAGGTGATCGAGAAGATGGAGCAGGTGCTGGAAGACAGGCTGCGGGGCAGGACTGAGCCCCCACCCAGGGCCAGGCTGCAGGGAAAGCCCAACATAGGCGGGGCTGCTCCCCAAAGTGAGTGTCCCAGCTCCCCGCTGTTGCCTGTCCCCGGAGGCTGTGCCTTCCCCCTTCAGGAGAACCTGCCAAGAGGGGCCTTGTGCACCCCGTTATATCTGTGGGTCCAAGAACCCCACACCTACTGCTCACCTCCTGGTGCAGTCCAGAGGTCGTTCTGACAGCGTGAGCCAGAAAGAGGCGAACTTGCGGGGGGGCCTGGCCAGATGAGCCTTCCCCGGGCTGCCTGGGGCGACTTTATCTCCTGGACGTTTGAAGTTTCAGTATTTCTCCATCTTTCCTTGAAGTATTTCTCCATCTGTCCTGAGGAGTCTGCAAAGCAAACAATATTTGAGCAAACCAATATTTGTTTTCCCCACGGCATTAACTAAAGCCAGTCAGATATGGCTCTGGTGGGAAGGGAGTGAACCAGGAGGCACCGTCGGGCCAGTCCAAAACAAGGCTCCTAGCCCAAGCTCAGCCCTGGGCTGGTCTTCATGGCAGGGGTGTCCGGGAGGGGTTCTGAAGAAACCCCTGCAGAAACGGTGAAGGCTGAGCTGCCTCGAATCCCAAGGCCGTCCAGGAAGGTGAACCAGGCCGGGCAAAGGCCACGTGTGAGAAGAATCCCAAGAGAAGAGAGAGGTGGGGTGGGGGGCTAGGGAGGAACCCTGAGTATGGATCTGATCCCCTGGCACCAGGGAGCAGAGGAGGGACAGAATGGAGTAAAACGCTGGGCTCGCACATGACGGGCGTGGGGGCAGGGAAGCCCCTCTCACGTGCACCCATGGCCCTGTTCACACAGCCTTCTCCATTCTCCCGGCCCCTGGCCCTTCCCTGGGCCCCCCAGGAGAGAACCTGCCTGCCGATGTCTACTCGGTGCTGCTGGCAGAGAACTCGAGGCTGCGGGCAGAGCTGGACAAGACGCGCCACCAGTCGGCCCCCATCATCCTGCAGCAGCAGGCCCTGCCTGTGAGCACCACCAGCCCAGGCTTGGCCAGGGCCTGCCCGTGACAGTCCCTGTGTGCCCCGCGGTCACCCACAGCACAGTCCAAGCTAAAGACCAGGAGCCAGGCTACCGGTCTCCAACCCACCTGGCGGCGAGCCCTAGGGCCTGGCTTTTTCTCCAGGGGAGCGCATGCACTTGCACCCCCGCTTAGCATCCTGGGAGAGAGCCAGCCGCTCACTGACCCATGACCCTGCAACCCCAATCCCTCTGCCACCCAGCTGGCCTCCACCTGGACGCCACACGGGCCTCTGAGAACTCCCCTCGGCAGCATCTGCAGGGTCGGTGCAGCCTGGGAGAGCCCTTTCCCCACCTCAGGTGGACCCCTGGGAGCTGGGAGCAGGAGACCTAGCAGAGAGGCTGCGAGAGGCAGAGGGCCCAGGTGGCTCCCGGGACACGGAGACCCAGGCCACACAGGTGGGTGTCCCAGCGCCCACCTGCCTCTGCTCCACGCAAACGCCAGCATGGAATGGGTGGGCGGGCACAGGCAAGCTTTCCTCTTCCGGCCAGGCCTGGCAGGAAGCAGGTTCTGTCTGAAAGCAGACCCGCTGCCTAGACTCCAGGTGAAGCGTAAGGGACAGGGACCCTGGCCACACAGAAGTACGCCAACAGTCTCGCAATGAAGGACTCCCTTCTGCACGCGACACAGGAAGAGTGCTGTGCCCAGCTCTGTGGGGAGCCAGCCCTGAGAGGAGTCCGCACAGGACCGGCCTGAACTCCAGGGAGACGTCCTGCCCAGGGCGGTGGCTCTGTACGGAGCCGCTGAGTTCGGACCCTGGACCTGGCTGGTGCTCCCACAGCTGGCAGGACCACATGTGAGCATCTGCTCTGCCCCCAGGACCTCCTCTCGGGCACCTCAGAGAAGTTCAACCTCATGGCTAAGCTGGAGCGAGCTCAGAGCCGGATACTATCCCTGGAAAGCCAGGTGGGTGGGACGCAGGGGTCCACGGGGCTGGCCGGGACCAGCATGTGACCAGGAACAGGGCTCAGTGTGTGACCAGGGACAGGGCTCGGCATGTGACCAAGGCCACAGCTCAGTGTGGACAAGGACAGGGCTCAGAACGTGGCCAAGGACAGGGCTGAGGGTGTGACCAGGGACAGGGCTCAGCGTGTGGCCAGAGGGAACTCTCAGTGTGGACTTGGGGTCAGGCCTCGGAATGTTCTTGGAATGCAGAGAAGGTCCTGTCACCTCACCCTGTGCCCTGGGGTCTCTCGGGAAAGTGTCTCATCTACTGCCCAGAGCTCTGCGTCCTGTCCAGAGAGCAGACCCAGCCCTGGTGGCCCCTCTCCTCCATCTGTTCCTTTCTTTCTTTCTTTCTTTTTTTTTTTTTTAAAGATTTTTCTATAGGACATGTGTGCTTGCCAGAGACAGAGGGAAAGTGAGAAATTGTCCCCTGGGGGCTGGCCATGCCACAATCCTGTCTCCATTCTCCTCTTGGGATCTTGGGCACACACGCACATGTTTGCAGCATGATTTTCAGGCCGCCAGTTGTGGGACTCGAACCATAGTCAGCCATGTGGGAGTCTAGCCACAATCACACCACTTGCTGGCTCCTCCCTTTTTTTATTTGTCAGAGGGTCTGTGTGCTCACCAGAGAGAGACAAGGCATGGGAGCAGCACCCCCACGGGGCACGGTCACACCTCGATCCCTTCACCTCTCCCTCCTTTGAGAGTTCGGGCACCCACACACATGCCATACATGCCGCATGTTTTTCAGGCTGCCAGGTCTGGGACTTGAACTGCACAGTTGACCCTGTAAGCACAAAGCCGTGACTGTCACCATCTGTCCCTTTCTGTGTCTCAGTTAGAAGACTCAGCTCGACGCTGGGGACGAGAGAAGCAGGACCTAACCACGAGGCTACAGGAGCAAGAGATCATCTTGGGTCACCCCTCAAACCCCATCATCACTAGCCAGCCCGTGAGTGGCCCTTCTGGAGGAGCTCCCTGGGGTTCAGGCAGTGTGGTTGGAAGCCACCCCCACAACACCCCCAGGTCACTGGGTCCTGAAAAAAATGAGCACAAGCTCCAAGCTGGGAGTCAGAAGCCCTGGGCTCCAGCTCTTCTTACTCTACCCTCAACCCTCGCCTGGCCTCAACCTCACCCCCTGAGGGAGAGGCCCAGAAACCCCTGCCTTGCCCGGGTTCTTGAGAGAGTCCAGAAAGAGGTGGCTATGGCTGAGGATGAGGGGTGGCCCACACGGGCCTTCCTGGGGCACTCTGGGCCCTGTGCCCTGTGCAGAGCACCTTGGGCCCCCACCACAATGCGACAGTGGTCCCATGAGCATGTGCTCTGTGGTGACGACGCTGCTGCTGTTCGGCTCCCCCCAGCCACTTCCTGAGCGCTAGCAAGCCTGCTCCCAGCTGCCCCTCAAGCTTGGCCCAGGCCACCTACCCCAGAGTGAAGACCCTGCCTACTCTTGTGCGAACGATACTTTGCTCAAGGCTAGAAGTCTGGTGGCCCCTGGGAATAGCCTATAAGGCTGAGGGACTGACAGGGAACATAGGGCCACCTTTGCAAATCCACCAAGACCTGCAGACAGACAGGAGGCGTCGCTTGCTGCAGTAAAGTGGGTCTGGGAACCCTTAGGAAGTCCCAGATCCTCAGGGGCATGGCTCTCTGGGAAAAACACCCCTGGGGACGTGGGCATACTCACCTCTCTTCACTTGCCACAGAGCGTCTCGAGCCAGACTAAGGACCTCAAGCGGCCCTCCAAGGTGGACCCCTTGCCACCCAGCTCAGACACCAAGCTCCACCAGTCCTCCAGCTCCCAGAAGGTGGGCTCGAACCCTCAGCAACAGCCCTGAGCACAGGCCCCCTTCCCACTGCCCAGATGCCTTTATTAAATGCTGTAGCTCGACAAGCAGCCGCCGCCTCTTTTCTGGAGCAGGGTGGCCTGTCCCAGAAGTAGCCTCTTCAGAAAGCCAGACGTCACAGTGGAGGAGGGTGGCAAAGGGTTCAGTACCAACTCACCCCTGCCAGGCGGGCCTGCCCGGGCCACCCTGCCTTCCACAGCAGGCTGGGAGACGAGGCCCTCTCAGACTTCCAGAAGTGACGCCCCCAGAGGCCAGCTCTGCTGGGACATTCCACCTGCCCCAAATGTCTACCGCATCTGAAATCCCTTCTCGCAAGTTTGGCTTATCTGTTTCTTAGGAAGGGTGCGTCCTGAGCCTTGACCTAGGGCCACACTGATTGCCTACGCGGATCACAGACTGCGCCCAGACCCTGGTCACACCGAGCCTCTCTCTCGCCTCCCTGCGGCACGCAGTTACTCATTAGTGTGAAATACCCACCATCCGGGGATGGGCTGCACAGGATGACAGGAGAGGGGTGCCTGGTGGGAAAAGTAGACAGCCGAAGAGCGGACCCAGAGCCTGCAGACCTCGGGAAGAGGCTGTCCCGAGCTGGGCCAGCTCCCGCCTGCAGGTCTCGAACTTGGGTGTCAAGGGCCAGGACGGCCCAGCTCCTTTCACACAGGGAGTCGGGGGCTGAAATTGGGAGCTGTGTCAACTAGCGCAGTAATCACAGTAACGCCCCCTGCTGCCCAGAGCCTGGGCGAGGCATGTTCCCTGCAACAAGAAGGGAAGGCCTGGGGCAAGCCCAGGGAGGGTGGCCGAGAGTGGAGGGAGCAGGCTAAGACCCTCACACCAGCCCCTCAGCTCTTGGCCCCCAGGTCCAGGACTCTGGCCTTGGCAGGGAGTCCTCCTGACCTCACAGTCCTCCTCCCATTCAGGGTTCACCCAGCAGTCCTGCACAGCGCCCCTGCCTGGCGGCCTGCCTGGCCACCCTGCTCTCAGCAGAGCACCACCAGCTCCTTCCCCACCTCCACCTGCCCCAGGCTTCTGCACCTCCCGGCCAGTGGCAAGAGCTCTCCCCGGCTCTGTCTCGACCAGGCCCCACAGAACCAGGTGGCCGAGCCATCATGGGTGGGCGGGGCTCAGCAGGGGGTCGTCAAGATCCTGCTGTGGGACCGGGCGGGGAGCGTCTCCCCAGGAGCCGTGACCGCCTTCAGCAGGAAGGCAATGAGAACACTGCACACAGGACAGTTCAGCGTTTATTTCCACCCTGGGGCTGGCAGGGGTGGAGAGGGGAACAGGAGAGGAGGGGGAAGGACAGGACTGACCTAAGAGCCCATAGGCCCCGCCCACTGCCACCCCCCACTGCCTGGCCGGCAGGAGGGGGCAGTGCCAGCCACCCGGATCACGCCTGGGGTGCAGGCTCTTCTTGGTCCAGGGGCCTGAAGGTCAGGAAGATGGGCTTGTCGGGCACCAGGATGAGGCTGAATGTGGTGCCCACATCCGTGAGCTGCTGGATCTCAATTCGGAAGTTTTCCAGCATCTGAGAAAGAGGGGTGGCGGGCTTAGGGGAGGGAAGAAGAGCACTCCCCCCACGGAGCTCACGCACCCATGGGAGCACCCAAGGGGCCTCCCGCCGGCCCCGCCATGAACCCTGTGTGGCCGACGTCCCACTGGTGCGGCCCTCTCTCGGCTCGGGCCTGGCCTTAACTAGTCACACAGCCCCCTCCCACCATCCTGCCACCAGGGGCCCCGAAGGGGGTTGCACGGATTAGCCCAAAAGAGGGGACAGCAGAGAACCATAGGGAGAACGAGTGGGGGGCAGATGGTCAGCCCTGACCTCCGGGCTCCAGGCTAGTGCCTTCATTAGGGCCAGGCCGGCCCCGCTGTCCCCAGGCACCACTCACGTGGATGAGGAAGAGCGTCATCTCCAGCTCGGCGACCCGCCGGCCCAGACACTGCCTCAGCCCCCAGCCGAAGCCCAGGCTCCGGAAGTGGATGCTGTTCCTGTCTTTGCTTAGCCATCGAGTGGGGTCGAAATTCCTCGGGTTGAAGAAGATGCTGGGCTCTCGGCCCATGGCATAGTTGGACACTTGTACCAATGTCTGGGGGCAAAGGGACCAGAGGCCTGAGTCTTCCCACCACGCTCCACCTCGCTCCCCAGCACGGCTGCCGGGGCAGGACGTCCCAGCCTCTGCGCACCTGAGAGTGGCCTCCCAGCCTTGCCCACGAGTGGGGACAGCCAGAGATATGGGCTGGGAGGGCCCAAGAGCTTCTCTGCCCAGACCTCAGCCCGAGAGTGTCAGAGGCCACTGCCCACCGCGTTCTCCACCCCTGCCACCATTCAGACGTGGTCTGCAGCTGCTGAGGGCTGCTCCCCACCGGGCCCCAGGCAGGGACAAAGGCAGGGACATCTGCTGGTGCCGACGGCCCCAGCCTCCCCTGCACCCTGTTGCACCTACCTTGGCAGGAATCACATAATTGCGAAGAACCAAGTCGTTAACGAGGTATCTCTGCAGGGTCACGGAGATAGGGTGGAGCCTGCCGGAGGACAGGGTCATGGCACTGGGCCTGGGTCTGGGCATGCCGTGCCCACCAGGCCCCAGCTCCAGCCCCCAGGAGTCTGGAGGCGGGCCCCGTCTCCATCGCCTCCTGCAGACTCCCCACTTCCCACTCCCAGTCTCCTGCGCCAGCCCGTCCCTATCGCCCTCTCCCCGGGCACCACCCGGCCCTGCCCAGGCCTGGGGGTGCGGCTTGCCTCAGCGTCTCCTTGATGCTGGCTCTGAGGAGTGGGACCAGCCGCAGCATGTCGGTCAGGTTCCCCTGGGCCTGGCGCCGGGCCGCCAGCACCTCTGCACGCAGCATCTCCTGCACCCTCAGGTTGCGCCCCATCTCGTACAAGTGCCACTGCAGGGTCATGGACGTCTGCAAGGAGGGCGGGGATGCAGAAGACCAGGAGAGGCTGTCACTTGGGGTGACAGCAAGGTCTGTGCCCACGTCACGTTTTCATTTCCAGGAGCCCCAGTCTCCCCTCCAAGCCCCCATTACCACAACCGCCATTGGGAAGCAGATGTTGACGAGGGCTTTCTCGCTACCCAGGCTGGAACACTCAGGGTGGCATCTGTCCCTGCTCTTGTCCCTCCCATTGCCAGAACCCCCTCATCTCCCCAGCTACACAGGTGGGGCCTTTTCCAAAGACCTCCAGAAGGACTTTCGAAATCCTCCTTCAGCAGTGACTGCGTTCCGAATGTCTGCCATTCCTTTTGAAGTGCCGGTTAAGCAACCAGCCCTCTCCCCAAGGGCGAACTTCTTGAAACCTTGGTTTTTGCCCTCAACTGCTGAGCTTAGAGTAAGACCCAAGGATATGGAAACCACAGCAAGCACGTCTGTTGTCCCCCGTGTCAGCGTCAGCCTGTGGTGTAGGCGGAGATGAGCCAGCCAATCTCAGTACAGGACAAAGGTGGCAACCAGGAACACGAGTGACCCTCAGCACCCCCGGTCGTAGATTCCTCGGCGGTGACAACCTTTTTATTGTTTTGTTACAGAGACTTGCTATATGGTGTATGTGCTCCCCAGAGACACAGGGAGAGGGAGAGAAGTCACCCCCAGAGGGATGGCCACACCACAATCCCTTCTCCTCCATTTTCCTCTTGGGATGGTGGGCACACCTGCACATGTGTCCGGCATGAATTTCAAGCCACCAGGTCCAGGATTCGAACTGCAGTGGACCACTATGCCACCTGCTGGCCCCAGTAGTGACGAGCTAAGCCCACCTACAATGCCTGCCTGGAGAAGCCATCCCTCCTGGGCTAGGACATGGGTTGTCGAAATCTGAGGTTCTATTTTTATCCAAGAGTCTTGGATGCTTTTCACCCTCTTCCCATCAGGGACAATGATGAAAACAGCACCCAGACCCGTCTCGGCTGCAAGTCCTTGCCTGGCTCCCTGGAGCTCTGATAAAGCGCGGAGATCCCGGCCTGGCCCGCAGGCCCCTCAACACCTATCTGCTACCCCAGCCTGCCCACCTGCCCTCTGCTCCAGCCAAGCTAGACTACCAGAGCATGCAGCTCTGACAGCCGGCCCCTCCCCAGGCTCCGTTCTCTTCCTGAGCCAAGGGCAGCCTCCTTGGGCGACTCTGACCAGACACACGCATCTCCATACCCGCAAGGCCTCCCTCAGAGCAGACACGGGGAGACACTTGTTTTATAAGGCAGTTCACCAGCTGCGGGATTTTTTAAATTGCCACCGGGCATACGCGCTCACCAGAGAGACACAGAGACAGACAGAGAGAGAGAGGGAGGGAGAGAGAGATTCGAAACCCAGTGGGGCACGGTGTTGTCATTGACCACCCTCTCCAGGAGGAGATGGAGCCAGGAGAGGGGAGCGACCCAGTGTGGGCAGGATGCCCCTTGAACAGCAGGGCTTCAGGCCACAGGCAGCCCGGGGGGAGGCAGGAGAGACGAGGTGTGCCCTGCAGCCACCTTACCGTGTCCACACCTCCCGCCAGCATCTCAGTGATGTTGGCCTTGATGTCCTCAAAAGGCAGCTTGTCACTTCCCAGGAGCCTGTACAGGATGCCCGGGTGGCTGGTGCCGACATCTCTCTTCTGTCTCAGGTCCCAGTAGAAGTTCTGGGTGTACTTTTCAGCTGTGGAGCAGGAGGAAAGGAAAAGTGAGGTTCCTTGCTGGTGGGCGGGAAGGAGGCTGACTGAGTGGGAGCTGCGCCTGTGCTTTTACTTTTCTTTAATTGCCAGAGGGTACCTGTGCTCGCCAGAGATGGAGAAAGCACCCCACCTTGGGGCATGGCCACGCCACAATCCTTTTTCCTCTCTTTCTCTATTCCATCAGGATTGGGGGCATGCTCGTGTATGCAGAGTGTTTCTGAGCCCCAAGGCTGGGATCCATACCTAGGTCGGCCATGCAGCATCTGCTCCCTGCACAGGCAGCCCACAGCCCGGCTGCCTCGTCAGCTGTCACTCAGCACTTACTCCGCACTCAGCCCTCCACGTCTGCTTTTGTTGTTGTGTAATTCTTTTTTCTTTTTTTACAGAGACGTTTGCTATAGGGTGTGTGTGCTCACCAGAGAGACAGAAAGACAGAAAGCGAGAAATTGGCCACGCTGCAATTCCTTTTCTTCCATTCTCATCTTGGGATTTTGGACACGCACGCACACGCACCTGGCATGAGTTTAAATCCACTCAAATCACGGACTCAAATCACGGTTGACTACTTAGGAGCCCAGTGATGTAACCATTATGACAACTGTTGCTCCCTTGTTGTTTAATTCTTTTTTTCTTTTTAGAATTATTTTATTTTACTTATCATTATTGTTATTTTCAATTTGACCAGACACAGAGAGAGAGAGAAAGCGAGAAAGCAAGCTCCCAGGTCTGGGACTCGAACCATAGTGAGCCATGTGGGAGTCCAGCACCCCAACCACCACACCACCTGCCAGCCCCATTCTTTTTTTTTTTTTTTTTAAGAATTATTTAATTTTATTCATTCATTTATTTTAATTTAACCAGACACAGAGAGAGAGAAGGAAAGTGAGGCTACCAGGCCCGGGACTAGAACCATGGTCGGCCATGTGGGAGTGTGCAGCACTTTAATCACCATGCCACCTGCTGGTCCCTTGTTTTTAATTCTTGATCAAAACAATGGGGTATGTGATAGATAAGGAAAGGCAGACTGCCCAAGGTCACCTGGGTTCAAGGGGCAGAGGTGGAACTTGACTGCATCCCCCTCAGCCCCCCACCAGACCTTCTCTAATCTCCCCTTCCCAGGTCCTGATCACGGGTCACATAGCACGGCTGTGGCCCAGACCCTGAGCCCTGACCCCTGACCTGACCCCTGAGCCTGGGGATCACGAGCTCCTCAGAGAACACCATGGCTACCTTTGCTCTTTCTCCGGAAAGATTTCACCATCCCCACAGCCAGCCTTTCAGCCTACCTTCCCCGGGGTTCTAGACCTTCCTGACGCCCATTCCTGACCCCTGTGTGGCAAGTCAGTGCCCAGTGATGTACGCTGGGACGACGATGCAGGCAGAGCCCCACGCTTCCCTCTGACTGGCACTCTCCCCTCCCCTGGCCCCCACACTGCATGGTGGACAGGACTCCCTGACCCCCGTACCTGGCTGCCAGATACAGTCAGAGAGCCCTCACCTCTTTCGAAAATCACATCCCATGCGGCCACATGGTCCCTCCAGGCCTTGGTCCGGAGCACGCGGAACAGGGTGGGAGGCAGGCTGAGCATGGGCACGCTGCTGTGAAACATCTTGTAGACGGCGTCGATGAACTGCTGGGCCTTGGGGTTCACTACCTCCTCCAGCATCCCCTGGCGCTCCCCGAAAATGACGTTGGTGATGGCTGTGGGGGCAGCAGAGGCTGAGGGCTCCTTCCAATCCAGCGGGCTGACAGCCTTAGCTCAGGGTCTTCCTGCCCTGCCCTGCCCTGCCCTGCCCTGTCCAGCCCCAGCCCCAGCACACCAGACCCCACTTTCATCAGTGCAGAAACCAGGCCTGGGCCCTAAAGGATGGAGGAGGCACGGCAAGAAGGCCACCCTTCTGGGGACACATGGATGACCCTTTCCATGTGGAAAGTAGGGTCCGCTGGAGGGGGCTGAAACAGCTCCCCCACCCTTCTACCCAGAGAGAGCGCTCCGCTGTCATTCAGTGAACTGGCGACATTCTTCCCGAAATACTTTCGTGAGGCTGGAGGACATAAAACCGGGGAATTGGCCACCCAGGACAACCTGGCTGGACCTTAGGAGTCACAACGGGCTCAAGTTTTCTCACCTGCCAGGTGAGGATTTTGAGTGTTAATTTCATACCAGGCTCCAGGCACCCCAAGTCTTCCGCCGTGCCAGCACCCCCATCAGGCCATGGGGCCTTTGCAGGTGCCACTGCCTCCACCTCCACTGTCTTCCTTTCCTGGTCTGGACACCTCTGACTGGCCACCTGCACCTGCCTCCCTTACCAGACTTTGGAGGTCTGTGTCCCAGCGGGAGGAGATGCAGAGTGAGGGCTGAGCCAAGCTCCGGGTGGAGGGCAGTGAGAATGCACCATCCCCCTAGGCTTTGGGGACCCCCTCCCAGAATGACTGACAGATGAGAGAGTGCGGCTGCCTCTGGGTAGCTGGCGTGGGCCTGCTCAGCAGTTTGTCCCAGAAGCCGAGCCCCGCCCTGCTGCAGGGTCTGCGCTGGTCCCCAGGAAAGCAAGCCCACACAGGGTCCCTGTCCAGACCCGCCGCCGGCCAGCGCAGTCCCTTACACTCGAAGGCAAAGCGGAACAGGTCATCGCTGATATCCCCTGAGAACTTTCCGGAACCCTGCTGCCGGATGCGCCTGTGTATGAGGTTGATGAAGTCCTGGGCCACTGCTTCTAGCAGGGGCACGAAGTTCCTGATGGACTCTGGGGACATCACCTCCGGGTTCAGGGCCATCCGGTCTCTCTTCCAGGCTTCTGCTTTCCTGAGGAAACACAGGCCCTCCCTCAGGCCCTCACCGCCACAGACCCCAGGCCTGCTCTCCCGGGAGCCAGGCCCCAGCTCTGCACTCACAGCAGGGTTCACGCCTCCCTCCTCCCTGCTCTGCCTGGCCTGGGGCAGGAGAAAGGGCCAGGGGGCCAAGGAGAACCAAAGCCCATCCTCCCCACACCCTCCACGGCCAAGCCAGCTGGGACTGTGGTGTGGCGGCAAACACGCCCTCCGGGCCCCTCCCTCCCTCTGGTTCGTCTCCCCCATGTGCCACTCGAAAGCCCTCCATGTCGCTGGCTCTGACTTGCACAGATGGGGTGACTGGCTCCTCTGTGGTCCCCGCTGAGTCCCTGCTCACAACAGAGCAGGGCCCGGGCTCAGGGGCAGGCTGACGGCTGATGTAAACCCATGACACGCACTCGAAAACCCATTCGTGCCAAGTCCTCTTAGCAACTATACTGTGTTCTGAGGGTTTCTTTATTAAAATCTCGCTTTTTCCCATCAGGTGTGCATTTCTAAGTATCTCCTGTATTGTCATAGTATGCTCAGTTCGTTCTTATTTTTCCCCATCAGGTGTGCATTTCTAAGTATCTCCTGTATTGTCATAGCATGCTCAGTTCGTTCTTATTTTTCCCCATCAGGTGTGCATTTCTAAGTATCTCCTGTATTGTCATAGCATGCTCAGTTCGTTCTTATTTTTCCCCATCAGGTGTGCAGTATCTCCTGTATTGTCATAGCATTCAGTTCGTAATCAGTGTACATTTCTAAGTATCTCCTGTATTGTCATAGCATGCTCAGTTCGTTCTTATTTTTCCCCATCAGGTGTGCATTTCTAAGTATCTCCTGTATTGTCATAGTATGCTCAGTTCGTTCTTATTTTTCCCCATCAGGTGTGCATTTCTAAGTATCTCCTGTATTGTCATAGTATGCTCAGTTCGTTCTTATTTTTTCCCCACTTTTTTTCACTGCCAGAGGGCACATACCTTGCCCGAGAGAGAGAGAAAACACCCCCAATGGGATGTGGCCATACTCCAATCCGTTCTCCATCTCTCCCCCTGTCAAGATTTTGGGCACACGTGCAAATGTGCCTGAAATGTTTTTCAAGTCGCCAGGGCCAGGATTTGAACTGCAGGCAGCCACGTGGGGTCTGGCTCCCTTAACCACGGGGCCACAGATCCGGCCCAGGCCATTCATTTGGACTGTTATTTACCATGATTCACTCACTCACGCTCTCTGACACGCAGGTGGTCTTCTGACCTCTGTGACCAGGGGCAGGATCGTAGCAAGATGGTGCTACCGTCCCTGACACCAGAGCCCTGCTTTGCAGTGCATGAGCACAATTTCAGATGGCGTCCAGTCACCTTCCAAAGCACTGACACCTTTCTATTCCCACCAGCCACTCCCAGGCCTCACCAACACTTGACTTGGCCTCATTTAAGATGGTTGAAATCTGGTAGAAAACGGTCCTTTGACACTTGAATACACTGATGCGTCCCTGCTTCTCACTGCCCTCAGGACACATGGGACTCGTGGTGGCGGCCCTGCCCTTTCTGCCACTCCCAGCACCTGCACGAGGCTCAGGAAGGGGGCCCTTCGCGAATAGGTCAATGTGAGGTCTTCGCCCGTCAGACTCACAGCCTGACATGTCCCTGCAGGCTGGCGGCGCAGCTGGTTACCACCATCACCGCCAACCTTCATCACACAGGCAGGAAGACCACGGGGATTTGCCTCGAGGGCCCGAGTCCTCACCCCCAGCCCGTGCCCGCTCCGCAGCTCCCAGGACTCACTTTAGCAGGACTCCGATGGGTCTCTGGTAGTACTCGTGATAGGCGACCCAGGGGGGGATGACGTACCGCTCCGGGTAGGGCCCCTCAGAGTTGAAGAGAATGGCCACATCCTCAGGGTCGATGATGTACACAGACTCCACGTTGCCAAGCTTCTCCCTGGAGGCACGGAGAGAGGGGCTGACGTAGCTCTCTCCGGGCGGTAGGGGCACGGGTTCAGGTCTGCGGCCTCGTGGTCCACAACTCACTGGCGGTGTGACCTGCAAGGCCCTAGCCCTTCCTCTTCCGTGAGGTGCAGATAAATGCAGAGCCTGCACCCGGGGCGCCAGGGGACAGACTGGCAGGACGTATAGGGACGGGGCCTTTGCCGAGCAAGTCTGTGACAGCTTCAGAGCCACTGCTGCCTCCCTGCGCCCTGCCCCACAGAAGTCGACCCTGGAGCACCCAGTCCCCCGACCTGTGCTTGTTCCTCCTGCGCCCACACTCTCAGCACCGTACCTGTCCCCCCCGCAGACAGACCACAGTGCACTGTCACGTCTCCCCACCCCGGCAGTGACTCACCGGAGCTCTCCAGGCCGGCCGTATCCCGCCCATCCCCTCTAGACTCCACACTGAAGTTCTGACAGTAGGCACCCTGCCCCCAAGACTCAGATGCCAGCCTCAAAGCCCTCTGTCTCGGTCAGAATGAAAGCGCAGCAAGAGCAGGCAGCCTCCGGGAGCCCTTTGCATGTGGCTGCAGCTCGGATCCTCCTGTTACTCGGGACCGGCGTCCTTATAAAGAGAGGGAATCAGGACACAGGCATGCACAAAGGGACCGTCTGGGGAGGTGATGACCACCCACAAGCCGAGGAAAGCGGCCTCAGAAAAAAACTAACCTAGGACACCTTGGTCTCAAACCACTACCCTCCAGAACTGCAGGAAAATGAATCTACGTTATTTACGAATAAAAAACACAACTATTACAAAGCAACAGAAACACCCACTTATCACTGGCCTCTGCCTTTTGCATAAAAAAGTTAATCCAAGGTTAACTCTCTAGTCGGCCCCGTAGCACACTGGTTAAGGAAACCAGGTCCCACAAGGCCAACCCCAGTTTGAATCCCAGCCCCAGCAGCTTGAAAAATATGTCAGTCGTGTGTGCGTGTGTGCCCCAAGTCCCAAAGGAACAGAGAAATGGAGACAGGGTCGTGACATGACCCTGCCCCATTGTGGCCAGAAGGGGGGGGCTTTCTCCCACTCCGCCTCTTTTCTACCAAGTACACTTAACTTCTGACAATTAAAAATCATTTTTCTTTAAGGACTCTTTGGAGTAAGTTAGTGGCATGGTGGTTAAGGTGGCTGGATCCCACAGGGCCAATTATGCAGTTCAAACCTCAGATCCAGAAGCTTGAGAAACACAGCAGGCACTGTGTATGCAAGCCCAGAGCCCCGAGAGGAGAATGGAGGAGAGGGAACCGCCATGCGGCCATCTCCCATGAGGGGTGAGTTCTCGCCTTCTCTCTCCCTCCCTGGAAAGCACATGCGCCTTACGACAATTTTTTTTTTTTTTAAGGTGGGGGGGGGGGGGGGCTTCTCTCTGCTTCTCTGTCAGAGAACGCTGCTGTGGCCCCTGAGCCGTAAAGCCTGGCCACCTTCCCATGTCCTAGCTATTCGTTTGTCCGTGGCCTCCCAGAAATCCCCGCAGTAATTTTCCAGCTTACCAGCCCGAGGCCCCACCCCAGCTCAGCAAGTCCTTGAACTGCCTGTCTATTACCGCCCCTCTTCTGGGAACCCGGCCCAAGGCAGCGGGCAGGCATCGAAGCGCTAGGTCGATCGGGGTGTTCATCATGGCGCTATGTCTAGCGGTAAAATGACAAAAGGGGGTGGGTGCAGGGGGCTGAAAAGTCCCCGGATGTACACTTGGAATGCCCGCCGCTCCACGCCACAGACTCCTCTGCCTACTTTGGAGATTCTATTAGAGAGAGCGCAGAGGAAAGAAGTCCTCGCCACGTTGTGGGACAACCCCAAACAACCTCTGTAAAAACTCACACAACATCTGTAAAACTCTCGCACTCAAACTACTCACTAACATGATAGTTAAGGCACTGGACTCGCACACTGTGTACTATGGTTCAAGTCCTGGACCTGGCAGCTTAATTTTTCATTTTTCCCCTCTCTCTCTCTGTCTCTCTGGTGAGCACACACACACCCTATAGCAAAAATCTCTGTCTAAAATAATAGTAATAATAATAATAAACAAATAAAATATAAAACCTCATGCTTTCAATGTACATGAGGGTTACTGGAGTTGAGATTGGACTGGAGATCAGTGTTCACCTGCACTTTCTCAATTGTTCTATAGAGAATGGGAACGGCCTTGCTTTATTGGGGGGAAAGCTCATGACGCTGGGTTTTAAATTTCTCACATGCATTCATAAATTTCTATTTCCAGGCTGTAAGTTACACTGGAATAGTGATGCACAGAACTAAAGTCATTCGTGTTCTTTTCTCTCTCTCTCTTTTTTTACCGTATTTATTTATTTATTTTTTGGAGAGGTTTTTGCCATAGGGCGCGTGCGCTCGCCAGAAAGACAGAGAGAGACAGAGAGATAGAAAGCGAGAAATCACCCCTGGGGGGGGTGGCCACGCCGCAATCCCTTCTCCTCCATTCTCCTCTCGTGATCTTGGGCACGTACGCACACGCACCCGGCGTGAGTTTAAGCCGCTGGGTCCAGGACTTGAACCACAGTCGACTACATAGAGATTCAGTGACATAGCCATTACGCCAACTGCTGGTCCCAAGTCATTCCGTGTTCTGTGTTTCCCCCCAGGCCCAGGCAGAATCACCTCAGCTAACAAACACTGAGTCTCAATGAAACGCCCCAGTTTGGCCCTGCAATTATGAGAGAACTCCCTATCGTTAAGGAAATAGAGCCTGGGTGAGGGGAGGCCTCGGGGCTGGAGGCTGGGCAGCCTTTGCCTTCTCCCACCACCCTCCCCGAGCCTGAGAGGGATCAAATCCGGAGGTGGCAGGAGTCTGGAATGGAGGAGGGAGCAGAGGGCTGCCTGCCCAGCTCCCACCAGGCTTACCTGTAAATGGGGCCGTACTTCTGGAAATTGTGCTCATGGTGGTAGTGGATTTTGTCTGCGCCCTTCTCCTTCCAGAAATGGTACAGGTTGAGCCAGCCGTTGTCCCCAGGCGAGGGAATTTCCTTGAAAGGACGAGGGCTGCGAGTGGAGATGCCAGCTCCCTCACCTAGGGGCGCCTCCCGGAGGGCGCTCAGGAAGGGCATGCAGCCTTTGGCCAGGATGGAGCGCTTCAAAAGCCCCCGAGCCAGCATGCTGTCCCCGACTGCCACCGGTCCTGCTCCTGGGCTGCAAAGCCTGCTGGGGTGACTGGCCCTGAGCCCCTAGAGCCAGGCTTATAAGCAACAGCTCAAGGCTAAGCGATAAACATGATAACGTCGGCCTCCCTCCTCCTCCTGCAGGCCCCAGCTCGCTCGCTCGCTCGCAGCCCCTCCCAGACCCAGGGTACAAAGGCTTGGCCACAATTCCTGCCACCACGGAGGCACAGCGAGCCACGCTGCCCTTGTCCTCCGTGCCAGCCCAGGCAGGCTCCTGAAGTACCAGCCTATGCCTTTGCCTGTGCTGTGGCCTCCTGGGGCACTATTAGGTTTCTGGGACTCAGAGGCCGAAACAGCAAAGGCCCTTCTCCATCACGGAAGGAATGCAGTGTTCAGAGGGAGGGGCTGCTCACACAGACCAAGGGACAAGGTCGGCCCCAGCAGGCCAGGGCTGCAGCTGGGCACCCGCTCCGAGCCTGTCTGCTCTGACCACGGGCTAACGAACCCCATGTGCTGGGGTCAGCACCAGCAGGCCGGGGCTGCAGCTGGGCACCCGCTCTGAGTGCTTTTCTCCTCTGACCACAGGGCTCATGAACCCCATGTGCTGGGGCCAGGAGCTAGAAGCCATTCATCAAAGTGTGCAGACGGGACTGGTCCCCTAGCACAGACATTCAATGCTGTGCACCGGGAGACTGACCCACAGGGCCGACTACAGTTCGAATCCTAGTCCTGGCCTTGAGAAACATGCCGAGCGTGTACACTTGCATGCCCCAAATCCAAACAGGAAGGAGGAAAAAAGAAGAGATTATAGCATGACCACACCCCACTGGAGAGTTTTCTTTACTTCTCTGGTGAGCGCTTCAATTAAAATGGATGAATGAATAAATAAAATTAAATAGTTCTTTTTAAAAATAGTAATAATAAATAAATACAGTTAAATAAAATATTTTTTTTAAAAAAAGTTTATGGTGGAGCCAGCAGGTGGCATGGTGGTTGAGGTGTTGAATGCCCACATGGTTGTGGTTCAAGTATCAGGCCAGGTGGTTTGCTTTCTCACGTTCTCGCTGCCTCTCTCTGGTCAAATTAAAAAAGAATAATAATGAATAAAATTGAATAAATAATTATAAAATTAATTACTAAAGTTTATGGAAAGGACCAACAGGTGGCATGGTGTTGAGGCACTGGATTCCCTCATGACTGACCACAGTTTAAGTTCCGAACCTGGAGGTTTGCTTGTTTTCTTTCTTTCTTTCTCTCTGTCTCTCTCTCTCTCTCTCTTTTTTTTTTTTTTTTTTTTTTAGGTATAGCAAGGTGGGGAGTTTATTAAAGGAGAAGGAAGAAAAAACAACTCCCAGGAAGGGAGGGGGTCCCAGAAAAATGGGCTGCCCTGAAGGTTTGCTTTCTCGCCCTCACTTTCTCTCTCTTTCTGTCTCTCTCTGGTCAAATTAAAAAATAATAATAATAACAAATCAAATTAAATAAATGAATAAATAAATATTTTTATGAAGTTTATAAAAAATGTGTATTATGGAAAAACTATGCACAGATTTCAAACTAGTTTCACACCAAAATCAGCTCATACTTTGGTTCTATTTTTTCACAAACTTTCTGAAGTCCTCTCGTGTGTGATAGTAAGCTGGTTTTGTATAATTCTCTGATTTTTTAAAGAGGCTTTTGCGTTATGGCACATGCACTTGCTGGAGACAGACAGAGACAGTGAGAGGGAAAGCGAGAACTCATCCCTCCACCCCGGCGGGGATGGCCACACCACAACCCCTTCTTCCCCATTCTCTTCCTGGGATCTTGGGCACACACACATGCATACCCAGCATGATTTTCAAGCCACCTGGTCCGGGACTCAAACCACCGTCGGCCATGTGGGAGTCCAGAGTGTACCCACTACGCCATCTGCTGGCCCCAACTCTCTAATTTTTAAAGTTCTACTTTTTTGTCCTCGTAAAAAAAGAAAACCAAACAACAACGAAGCACTCAAGTTTCTGAAGCAAGTAACTGGAAGAACTGCTGTTATCATTGTCTACACCACAGTGGGTCTGTCCATCCAGAACACGGAAGGCAAGGAAGACCAGGAGAGGGCAACCTCGGCTCTGAGGTCGTGAGAGAAGCCAGACACCCACAAGCACACACACGCTGGCAAAGCCCGTTTCAACGAAGTCGAAGAATCGGCCAAATTAACATGCGGTGTGAGGAGTGGTTCTCTGGAGGAGCAGCGGGGGAGAGAACTACGCGGGAAGGCTCTTGCTTGAGCTGTGTGTTTACCGATGTAAAAAGTCACGGAGCTCTGCACCCTTGACTTCTTCCCACTTCATTGAAAATAAGTCACCTCAGTAAAAATATAAGCAAAAAATCTGCACCTTTTCCCAGCAGGTTTTTTTTTTTTTCCTTTAAAAAGCAATGGGCTGGGGAGTGGGGAGCAGCAGGTGGCATAGTGGTTAAGACACTGGACTCCCACGTGATCAACCGTGGTTCAAGTCCTGGACCTGGTAAACTCACGCCAGGCATGTGCATGCGTGTCCAAAATCCCAGGAAGAAAATAGAAAAGAAGGCATTGTGGCGTGGCTGTCCCCCCGGAGAGGGTGATTTCTTGCTTTCTGTCTCTCTGGCAAGCACATGCACCCTAGAGCAAAAATCTCTAAAATAAAACCAATGGGCTAGGGGCCGGCATCAGGGAAGGCAAGGCCAATGCTTGGAAAGGCAGGGGCTCCTCACACATGCCGGGGCTCCAGAGGGTGACCAGCTATGGTTCGAGTCCTAGACCTGGCAGCTAGCTTTTTCACTCTCTTCCTCCTCTCTCTCATCAAATTAAAAAAAATAATAATAATAAGTTTATGTATATAAATTATGTATATATATATACACACATACACAGCAATGGCTGAGCCAGCTCCAGGGCCCAGTGGTTAGAGGAGTCAAATACTACAATGTCTGACCACAGTTTGAATCCGGGTCTAGGAGGCTTGAAGAACACTCCAGGTGTGTGTGCGAGTGTGCCGTCCCGAAATCCTGCCGGAATGGAGAAAGGGAGGAGAGGGGATTGCGGCGTGACCACACCCCATTAGGGGGTGCTTTCTCTCTCTGTGCGTCTTTCTGTCTCTGGCCAGTGCCTGAGCCCTCTGGCAATCAAAGCACAAATAAATAAAAAACGAAACAATAAAGAGGAAGTGGGCCGGGGATGCTGAGAGAGAGCAGTGAGAATGCGCCGATGCGCCCACGAACCGCAGTGCGGTTCAGGTCCGGGACTCAAACCACAGTCAACTACGTGAGATTCCAGTGATGTAACCATTACTCCATCTTCTGGTCCCTACATGTGTGTTTTAAATGTATCCTTTATTTGTCAGCAGATAAGATCTGGGGAAAATAAATAGGAAAGGTGTCCTGCTCGCCAACGCAAAACCCGAGTGTCAGTGTTTTAACCACCAAGTTACTCTAAGTGAAGTAGACGGTCCAGGAAGGGCCTGAGGGGCGGGGGGTCACCGCTCTGGGCTCCCTTTGTACAGACGGGAAGGCCGAGGTCCAGAGAGAGGCAGAGAACTGTCCCGGGCCACTAGACAGAAGCGGAGGCGGAGGCAGACCTGAGCCAGGCCTCAAGCCCCCCGAAGAGCCACGGGGCCGAGGTAAGGGCCAGCACTTGGGGGGTCATGGCTGGCTTCCCCCCAGGCCTCTGCATGAGGCCAGCTCTGAATCACTGCGCCCCTCCCCGGAGCAGGCACCTGGCCCAGGGCGGACTGGGACGGAAGGCCGGAGGAGAAGGGGAGGGGCGAGGAGGCCTTCATCCTCCAGGCCGCAGAAGAGCTTGAAGAAACAGGAATTTCACCTTGGAGCCTGAACCTCGTCATCTGTTCTCAACTGACCCTGATCTGGGGCCATGATTCAGCAGAGCTGGGGCCCTGGAGCTAAGGTCTGCGGTCAGACAACTCCGGACTCAGCTAGGGCCTTGGCAAATCCGGTCACCACCCGGCCCAGGCTGCCGAACCTTCCCCGTCCACACACAGAAGCCCCGTGGCTTTCCTCTCGAATCTGCTTCCACGACCCCTTCCACTAAACCATGCCCCTGGCCCTCCACCAGCCTCTCCCCTTCCCCTGCACACGCTCACCACCCCAACCACAGGGACTGGTCCCCGATAGAGCTGTCGCACCACGTCGGCATGACGGCCCCCCGGGAAACACCGCACACCCTAGAACACTCCATGCAACGGTCTACGCTGGCACCGCGCTTTATACCGGCAAGCAGGACGTCTCTCCTAGCGTTTTGTTTTGTTTTCAAAATCGTATCTGCTGGTGAATAAAGGATAAAACACACATGTAGGGACCAGCAGATGGCCCTACATGGTCATGGTCATGTCGCTGGACTCCCAAGTGGTCGACCATGGTTCGAATCCTGGACTCAGTAACTTAAAACTGGCACCAGGTGCGACTACGTGGGAGTCCAGCGACACAGCTGCTATGCCATCTGCTCGTCCCGAGACAAGTGTTTCTGAGGACCAGGAGCCCAGGACCAGCTTAGCTGGTCGTTGTCACTCGGTTCCCAGCTCACGGGGTGACGCTGGCCTGTTTGAGGGCTCTCCAGTGCCCATTGGCAGGAGTCCTCTGCTCTTCCTGGCTACGGGTTTGAGGCCTCAGGTTTTCACATCATGGGACTCTCAAGGGTCAGTTGAGTGTCCTCCCAACGCGGCAGTTACCTTTCCCCTCGACAAACACTCCGAGAGAGCCAGTGGAAGGCGCGTGCTCTTTACAACCTCGTCTCTGAAGTTACACTCGCTCCTTTCCCACTTGTTAGAGTCGCTAAGTCTGGTGTACATTAAAGGCGAGAGGAATTGGGCTCCTCCTTTTAAAGGAAGTGTCAAAGAATTTGTGAACATATTTTAAACCACACCGACGAGACCTACGGCCCCAGAGACTTTTTTCCCCCCAACCATGTTTCAGCCACAAAGAGGAGCCCGTTTTAGAAATAGATAAAGAAACCGGGACCTCAGAGCCACTTTCATTTCTGAGACAGACCCTTTGGTGGTGATTCCCTGGCTCAGGATAAGCCCTTCTTCCCAGACCACAGGGATGGTCCCAGGTGGCCCTCCTTTCTGGAGTGAGGGTTCTGCTTGGCTGTCATCTGACCCACCCTGGTTCAATCCTGGCCCCTTCAGGACCTTCTGAGGTTGGTGTGAGCAGGAGGCCAAGACGGGAAGGATGAGGCCATGTCTGTCCACCTGGAGGTCAGCAGCAGGTACAGAGAACAAAACCAGAGCCAGAGAAACTCATGCGAGGGCTCCCCAAAGCCGCCGGGTGTGCGCAGGGCCTGGGCTCCTATCCCAGGATCCCACAGGCCCAGCTGAGCCTCTGGTTAACCCCAGTCTAGGAGCCAGCAGGTGGCATGGTGGTTAAGGTGCTGGATCCCACATCGCTGACTACACAGGTCAAGTCCTGGACCTGGCAGCTTAAAAAACATGCAGGGTATGTGTGCATGCACGCCCACAATTATTTTTTTTTAAGAGAGATTTTTGTTATAGGGTGTATGTGCTTGCCTGAGAGACAGAGAGATAGAAAGAGAGAAATCACTCCCGGGGGGGGGGGGGGGGGGATGCCCACGCCACAATCTCTTCTCCATTCTTCTCTTGGGATTTTGGCTTGAGTTTAACTGCTGGGTCCGAGACTCAAACCGCGGTTGACTACGTGGGAGTCTAGCAATATAACCATTACGCCATCTGCTGGTCTATGCTCAAAGTTCTGAGAGGAGAACAGAGGAGAAGGGATTGTGGCATGAGCCCTAGGGAGGTGATTTCTCACTTTCTGTCTCTCTGAGTGAATGCACACACCCTATGGCAAAAAAAAAAAAAAAAAAAAAAAAAAAAAAAAACTGAACTAAGTCACCCACCTCCCCCTGGGTTCTTATCGCTGGTCATTAAAAACTGACTATTCCAGGTCCTTTCCTTTTCCAACAGAGAAGCCCTTTGTGTCTGTAACACTGTCCTCGCAGAACAGACCTACTCAGAATTATTTTGGTAACAGGTGGCAGAAATCCCATTGAAATCAGCTTAAACGAAAATAAACACTGAACTGCATAGAAAGCTGTTGACATAAATCTGAACAGTCCCAAGGCCGAAGCTGACAATCCGCGTTGCAGGAGGTGAGCACCCTTTCCTGCCTCTCTGTTCCCCTCCCCTGTCCCTGTGCCCTCCTGCGGGAAGGTGCCCAGTGCCCTGACTCCACGTCCTCGCAGGAATAGGGATGCGGCCTCCATGCGATCCCTGGAGGAACTGCCTGGGCCCAGGTCAGCCCACACCACAGTCGCAGGGCCCTGGCTCCTGACAGACAGGTCAGGCCTGCACCCCGGGCCAGCCCTGCAGCCGGGGCCAGCTCTGAGGTTGGTGGGGAACCATCCAAGATAGCAAAAGACAGAGTGATGCTGGCGGGCCACCACCATAACAACACAGCTCTGATTGTGGAACAAACAAGGGCTTTGGAGCCAGGAGGAACTGGGTTCAAATCCTAGCTCAGTCACTGAGAGAGGTCATGTGGACTTGAGAGTTTTGAGATCTATTTTTTTGTTTGTTTGTTTGTTTGGCTTTTGCAATAGAGCATGTGCATTCACCAGAGAAACAGACAGACAGTGAGAGGGAAAGTGAGAAATCACTTCTCAGGGAGGCGGCCATACTGCAACCCCCTCTCCTCCATTCTCCTCCCGTGCTTCTGGGCATGCATGTGCACAGCATGATTTTCAAGCTACCAGGTCCAGGATTGGCACCTTGTTCAGCCATGTGAGAGTCCAACACCTTAACCACCGTGCCACCTGCTGGCCCCAATTTTTTCACTTTAAAAATGGAGATAGTGAGTGGGGGGCAGCAGATGGCGTAGTGGTTGCCCTACTTCACAGGACTCTCATTTGGCCAACCACAGTTCAAGTCCCAGACTCGGTAGCTTGAAACTCACGCTGGGCGAATGTGCATGCGTGCCCAAGATCCTGAGAGAATGGAATAGAATGGCTGCCCCGCCTGGGGGTGATTTCTCTCACTTTCCCGCTCACTGTCTCTCTCTCTTCCTCCAGCAAGCACATGTGCCCGAAGGCAAAAACTCCTACCCCCTCCCAAAAGTGGAGATAATTGGGCCAACTAGTGGCCTGGTGGTTAAGGTAGCCAGAGCCTACATGGTGGGCCATGGTTCAAATCCCAGCCCCAGTAGCTTGAAAAATATGCTGGGTGCATGTATGTGCAAATGTGCCCCAGATCTCAACAGGATGGAGGTATGCAAGAGAGGGGATTGCAACATGATCACACCCCACCCCCACTCATCTTTCTCTGGCCAGCACACACGTCCTTTGAGGGGGAAAAAAAAAAGACAAAACAAACGCAAACAAGCACTATTATTCCTATTAAATTAACACTCAACGACCCTTTTGCTCTCTTTTTTCATCCCCAGCCATGGGCAAGGTCATCGAGATCCTGTCAGGGCCTCCTTTCCAAATAGCAACTTGTAGTCAGAGATTATGAAGACTGGACGCCCCATGTCCTGAAGGAAAGGGGCCCCCAGGACCCACCCATTGCAGCCCTCCCATGAACACGTACTCCCCTGGACTGCACACCCACAGCGGCTTCCCATGGGACAGTCCCAGGCCGAGTCCCAATCCTCGCTCAGCTTCCCTCTACACCCTCTCCCTGGTCCCCTAAGGCCCTATGACCCTGTGAGTCCAGAGGAGCCCCAGTGCCCCAACTGGAGGGGTGAATGAGAGGCCCAGAGCACTCCCTGCCAGGGTGCAGAAAGGACACACTGCAGCCTGCCCCCGTCACTCTCACCGCTCTCTTCCCGGGCTCCTGAGTCCCCCCTGTGTCACCCACATCCCAGAAGCACTCAGGCCTCTGCTCCTGCCTGGCCCAGGAGACGAAGGGCTTTAGGACCCCGACACGCACATTTCTGATGGCCTCACTCCACCTCAGTGCAAACACAGTGAAATATTAACATTTTGCTGTAAAGTTTTTGAAAGAATATTTATAATTGAGCTCTTGAAACCATTTGCTAGAAGTAACTGATTTAAATGACAATTGAGAATTCTCGCAAAATGAGAAAAACCTAGCCCACGCATTCTTTCAAATGTAATGAAATTTTTATGAGTACTAAATTTAACAATTAATGAGGTTGAAATAATGTTACAGTTGGACATTTGATTAAGAACGTATTGATTTCCATTCTGCAGTGTTCTTATTTTAGGACCAATAATTTTTTTTTCGGCTGCCAAATACTTGCACCCTGGCAGCCCCCCACCAAATACTCCTCCAGTGGAAACACAGCAGTAACCTGGACTAACAGGTCTTCCCTGCCCTGCCCCCACAATATACACACAGGAAAAACGTTTGTCTTGGCCGGACTCTGGAGGTGGATTTCAGCTCCAGAAGAGAAAAAGAACGGGACCATTTAGAGCAGCGGCTCAGAGGCAATGTCATGTCATGTCATTTGAGAAAGGGCCAGCGACTGGCATGGTGGTTAAGGTGGCTGGCTCCCACATGGCCAACTGAGCAGTTCAAGTCCTTGACCCGGCAGCTTAAAAAACACACCAGGTGTGTGTGCATGCCTGCCCAAAATCCCTAGAGGAGAATGGAGTGGAAGGGACTGTGATGTGGCCTTCCCCTCTGCATGTTCTCTCTCTCTCCAGTGGGCATATGTACCCTATAGCAATTTTTTTAAAAAAGAAAAGATGTCCTGATTGCAACCAGAAGCTGCAGCTGCTAAGGGTGTGAAGATCTCAAACCTGCCAATCTTGGCCGGTAGGCACCTCTTCCCTGTGAGGCCAAGCACAGGCTGAGGGCAGGAGGGGAGCGGCCTCCTGCCCGGGTTTCCGTGTCAGCCACAGAGCAGTTGCCCACACTTTGGGACTCCAGCCTCTGCTTTCCAGGCAGACAGGCGTGGGAGCAGGTTATGAGAGGCTTCTAAACGCACCAGGACAGGGCCACACACAGAGGACACAGTGACACAGGCAGGTACATAGTGGCCCAGTTTCCCCTCGGAACCCGGGGGCGGGGCGGGCTGAGGCAGAGAAATGTCACTTGGTCCTTGGTCTGGTGCTTAGGTATCCTATCTACTGCCCGCCAGCCGCCTGGAGCTTCTGCCGCGTCTCTGAAATCAAGCGTCTTGTCACTAGGTGGCGCCAAAGTCCACGGTAACGGCATTGCGCTCCGCAGCTCCGCCACCAGATCCGGGAGGAAGGTGGCCTCGGGTGGGAGAAGACAGGGACCCGGGCTGAGACCAGGCCCAAGCGAGGGAAGGAGATGGGACAGCCAGCCACCCTCAGCCCAGGATGCAGCTGTAACTCCTACACAATCCGCTGTCTGAACTCGCAGTAAAGGGTTCCAGAAAGGACCCCGGCACTGCGAACCCCCATTTTACAAATGACGAGCCTGAGACCCTGAGGGGGAGGTCCGGGGGAACCAGGACACGGCAGTGGCCAGAGTTGCGTCTGGCCCACAGCTCGCTCGCCTGCACTGCTCCGAGTCCACCCCGGCAGGTGCAAAAGGCGCAGGTCAGGACGGCGCCTCCCCCAGAAAGGGCGATCCAAGGACTCGGCCCGGGGTACGTGGTCCCGGAGCCGACAACTAGCTCAGACACCCGGGCTGTCGTCCCCGCTGCAGAGATTGGGGATTTCGGGGGACAAACGCCGCGACAGGAGCATCGGAAGGCGGCCAAGCAGAGCGGCTGCTGGCGGGGGGGCGGGATGCGGTTCGGCCGGGAGGCGCCCGCATTGGACGTGAGGGTTGCTGGGGCCCTCGGATTGGCTGGCGTGAAGGAGGCGTGGCCAAGGGCGGAGCCAAGCAGTATAAAGACCGGGAGAGGGCGGCTTGGGAGAAGGGGCTGACCTGGCGCTGGTGTTGCGGGTCCTTCCCAGGCCCGGGCCTGAGCAGCAGCGCCAATCGACCCCTGGGCTGCACATCGGCCGTGTGGGTTCCAGGCACAAGTGTGCCGCGGGAGACCAACCTCCAGGTTCCCTCAGATAACCGGGTGTGCATCCTCGTCCCTCCAATGGGAGGAGGATAATGCGAAGCCCTGACTCAGGCCTGCCCCTCCCCTTGCCCTGACTGACAGGCGGTGGAGAACCGAACCAGGAGCCCAGACCGTTTCCGTTCCCGCTCGCCGCCCCTGTCACCTGCAGCTACACCGCTCTCCACTCACACTTTCCGGGTCGCACATAGCTTTGCACACCCAGCACAGCACAGAGCCCCGCCCCTGCCCCCCTCCCCACGCCTGTCCTAGCGCTTCTCGTGTCCGTGGGGCTGGGAGCCTGCGGGCAACTCGTTATTAAAGCGCTATAAGCGAAACGCGCAAGGTCTCTGCCGGGTTCCACACCAAGTTGTAAGACAAAGAGGGAGAGCGAATTTAAGGAAACTGACAGGTTATGCCCAAGCTGAGAGTGGAGGTGAACAGCCTTGGCTTAATTGGGTAAGCATGTTTGCAGGACTGGGCTGGGGTTAAAGACCACACTTGGGCAGCCTCCTAGCCTAGTGGTTAAGGGAGCGAGACCCACATGGTCAACCACCGTTCAAATCCTAGCCCCAAAGGGCTTAAAAACACTCCAGGTACATATGCATGTGTGCCCCAGATTCCGATTGGACGGCGAAGGGATTATAACCATTGGGATGTGCACGCACTCTCTCGCACACGCACCTTCTGAAAATTAAAAGAGTTCAGCACACTTGTAGAAACTGCTAATAGTCAGTGGTCACCAATGTCAAGAAGAAAAATCGTCCTCCTGTCACCTTTTCACTATAGCAGATCAGGGTTCTGCTTCAAACCAACCTACCCTTGCCGGCCCATGGTGAGCTCTGTTTGGGAGGGAGGGGAAAAACTAGTTATTTGACTTTATACAAGCATCAACCACAAGTCTTTAAATGGCAAGCTTCCTGTGAAATTGGGAGAAAGAAACGTCCTCTCTGGTCGCACCAAGTTCCCAGGGTCCTCTCAGGATGGTGCCGCTTGGTGCCACTAGACGGCAGCAGAGAGACGGAAATCCCAGAGACAGGCTAGTCGGAGGTGTGTTCTCACCAGCCCCAGTGGGCGTGAGGAGCCTAATGAAAACCATGCTGATAATAATTCACGTTTATGATGCAGTTTACACCAGGCCCGCCATCCTAAGTGATTATAAAAAATTAACTCATTTCATTCCACCACGAGCCCTGTGAGGTGGCCACATTGTGTCAGTCCCTTTCTATAGATGAGGCCACAGAGGCTCAGAGAGGTTGAGTAACTTGCCTACCGTCACACCGCCCATAAGGAGTGAAGCTGGGTTATGAGCCCTGGAGGAGGCTGTAAAGCCTGCATTCCTAACTGCGTTCTTCTCCCTGTGAGGAGAGAGGGGAGGATGGGGACCAGAGGAAGCAGCTGAGGTCCCCAAAGGTGTAGCTCCAGTGGCCTCTTCAATGCCTGTTCTAGCAGCAGGCACCAGACAGGAGTTCCAGCTAACCAAGAACTTTGAGTCATGAGGCGGGTAAGGTGAGGATTCTGAGCCCTCCTGCTCATGCCCCCAGAGGCCTGTTCACCCCATCCCACTCTCCACGCTCAGTGCCCCAGCTGCCCAATGCCAAGAGCTAGCCATCCAGTGTGCAGCCTCTGTGGCAGACGTGTGACGGTGGCTCCCTGTCCCCACTCCCCCATCCCTTAGGCAGACTCTCCTGCCTCAACTGCCGTCAACTGGCACAGGCGTACTCAGGCAGTCAAGGGGCAAGGCAGCAAAGGCAAGGACTGTCAAGAGGCTGGGGTCCAACGAGGCTCAAGACATTGGTGGGACCCTGTCCAGGCAACCTCGCGAGGAATTTCAGGCCCGAGCCAAGCCTTTCCTGGTTTTCTTCCCAGTCTAACCAGCACGCTCTGAGCTGTGGCCGTCTGCAGCACCACGCTGACTGTGCAGGTTGCAGGAGGACGTCACCCCATGACCTTGAACAAGGCACTTGTTCTCTCCCATAAGCTAAGAGCTTGGAGAGACCAGAGGTGCTTAGCTCGGGGCAGAGGGTCTGCGGGCAGGGTTTGTCAGCCCGGCGCTCGTTTGCAGCCAGACCGTCCTTCCTGTGGGCCTGTCTGCACACTGCGGGGTGCCGGGCCCATGGGCTGCCTCTAGAGCTGGCACAGCCCTGTGCCCTCTTACCCACCCTCCTGCTTCAGCCCAGCTGGGAGGGGTGCAGGAAGGTGGCACACTGCCAGGACCGTTTGCGGGAGGAAGAGGCAGGCCCCCCTCCGGCCCAGCTCTCTGTGAGCCCTGCCAAGGCCGCCCACATCTCCTGGCTCTCTAGAGCCCCACAACCATCTCGGGGCCCACAAGACACAGGCTCCTGCCGTAGGCCTTACCCGTGCCCCCCCACAAGTCCTGGCTGGGGCTGGAAGAATGGGCCCGCCTCCCGAGGCGAAGAGTTGAGTTCTCTCCCTCTCCCTCTGGCCCCCCGTGGCAGATTTCAACCCCACGGCTCCTGCCATTCTGTGCTGGGTCTCCACCACCAATGCAGTGGACCCCCTCGGCGCCCCCTGGAAGCACAGAGGAGTAAAGTGTAGTGACATAATTAGAAGATGACGAGGTTCCTGTGCACATTTCCTTTGTAAATGAAATGTATTTAATTGTAAGCTTATGTGATTTAATTATTAACAATGCCTGCGCTTAACAAACAAGTCACAGAATTCCTGGAAACACAACCGCTGGCTCCCTTGAGCCGACACAGCTGGTTCCAGCCACCACTGGGACTTGAATGTGGTCCTTGCTCCTGGGACCACACCGTGCAAGGGAGACCGGCACTCGGGGTAGGGGGTGCCAGGGACAGAGGCATGCACTAGGGCCGTGGAGAACTCAGGGAGGCACTGACCCTACCCTGGGGTTCAGGGAAGGCTTTCTGGAGGAGGTGACATCACAGATACCTGGGGAAAAGGGATACTAGGGGAGGACCAGGAGGAGAGAAAGCACTTGGTGTGGGCGCAGACTAATCATGAGTCGCTCAGTCTAGTGGAGAGGACAGCTGGGGTCCAGGCCAGGCTCTGCTTTGATGTCTCTGTCACTCAGGCCAAGTCCCTTCCCTCTGGCTCTTCCTTCTGTCAAGCTGGGGCCTCGAACCAGATGGTCTCCGGGCCTGGTGGTGGTCTAGAGCCCCCGGGAGTCTGTGGAGGGGCCTTGTGAGTATGGGTCAAGTTGTGGTGGGGCCTGGCCCCCTGCAGGCCCTCCACACCCAAATATCCCCACCCTCCCCACCCTCCCCCACCCCCCCCCCCCCCCTTCAGCCGGTTCCCCCAGGTGATCCCCGAAACTCCTGGTTTGGCTGCAGAAAGTAACTGTAATTATAGTCATTTATAGGGCACTTTGCTGCCTCTGCTAATTACCACGCCATGCGGTTCCAATTACATGTCTAAGGAGACACTCAGGAGCCCCCTCCCCAGGCCAGCCCGGATGTGGGGGAGGCCCGATCCCGGATCTGCAGCTGTCAGACTCAGAAGGAACCTGGCTCAGTTGCCTGTTCTGGGTGGGCATGGGGTGCAGGGAGGCAGGGCAGCCCCCTCCAAGGAGGCCTTGAGACCGGAGCGGGGAGAGGCCCCTCTGGCTCTGCTGGGTCGGGGGTTCCACACAGCAATGCATCTTGGGAGAAGGAGCACGGGCAGGGAGGGGTCCACCATGGGTTCTCGGCACAGCTCAGAGCTCATTCCCCAAAACGGGACTGTGCAAAGCTGGAAAATGGGCCAGCCGGTGGGGTGGCAGTGAAGGCGCCAGATCCCACGTGGCTGACTGCGAGGTGCAGACCAGACCCAGGAGCTTAAGAAACACACCAGGTGTGTGTGCAGGCGTGCCCCAAACCCCGAAAGAGATGGGGGAGGAGGGATTGCGGACTGCGGCGTGGCCAGCCCCGAGAGGGTGTTTCTCGCTTTCCCTCTCCGTTTCCCTCCAGCAAGCTCGTGGACCCTATAGCAAAGGGGGAAAAGGGTGGGAGATGTGGGGTCGCCACCACTACAGAGACCCCCCAGCCACGCCTCCCCCTACCTGCTCTCCATGACAAGGAGGTGTACCTCCGTGCCGTGAGGAAGGTCTTCCTCACACCAAGACGAGCCTCTGCCGTCTCCCAAGTGGACCCAAAGCCCTCCCGCTCTTCCAGGGACCCTGGCTCGGGCTTCCCGGACCAGTGTCCTCTCCAGCTAGACTGCTGCGAAGGCTTCCCTCTCCGTGTGTCCCCAGAGACAGCACAGCCTGAGGTAACTCTGCCCACCAGCTGTGTTCCTCCAGCAGCTACCGACCTCTCTGTGCTGTGTTGTGTTAATAAAACTTGTCACCGAGAGTTGCCTGTGGATTTGGAGTGGCCATCGGGACTCGGAGGAAGAGAAGACAAAGCAGAAAGGGGTACAAGAGCCAGGTCCCTAAGACGGGCAGGGCCCAGCTCGGCGAAGGCCTGTGGGTTCTCCTGAGAGAACAGGGAGCTCATAAAGCCATAGTCTGATCGGGGTCGGTGCTCACGGCCCAGGGGTGTCCTGCCCTCCCTCCTGCAGGCCGAGAGCCTGCTCTGCTCTGAGCGTCTGCCTCCAGCCCCCGTCCCCTGCCCCCCCCCCACCAGAACCAGTAAGTGATGGCACCATGCTGGGCAGTCCTGCCCTCGCGCCCCTCCAGGCCGCTCACCCCACGGGACCAGGCCTGGACGCCCAGCACCCAACCTAATCCCACCCCCACGGGGACGGGCCCAGGCCGAGTGATGCCGCTCACGTCAGCACGGCCCTCCCACCAGGGGCTGGGGAAGAGCCAGCGGTCCCAGGGCCCTGCAGCCAGCCTCTGGCCTTGGCCTCCGGACCACCAAGGCAGCCTCCTGGGGCGCCTCCCCGCCCCTGCTCTGCCACCGGCCCACAACCAACCAAGCTCTTTTGCAACATATCATTAGTCTGTCTAATCCTCGTGCCATCACAGGGAGTTGGGTGTTATTATCCCATTTTCCACGGGGCAAGTTGGATAATGTGCCCATCGGGAGTGGACCCCAGTGAGTGCCTGAGTAGGAGTGAGGCTGCCCTTCACCCAGGTCGGGCAGCCAGGCCCAGGCCCCAGCCCTGAGCGGAACAGGGAGTCTGGGATCTCCTGACGCAGCCAGGCCTGGGAAGGCAGGAGGGGGCTGGAGCTGGGGCCTGCCAATGCCCCCCCCAAGGACAGGGAGGTGGCTGGGGGTGACTGTGAACCTGGGATCCGGGAGAAAGCTGGAGTCACCCTGCTGGTCAGACTGACAGGGAAACCGAGGCCCAGGAAGGAACAGAGATGTGCCTCGGCCTTCTGGAAGCTCACTGGGGTCTGTCCCTGGCTTGGGGAGAACCAGGGGCCCAGCCCTATGGGCCTGAAGAGCTGGAACTAGACTGGCCACCAGGACCGAATTAGTTCTAGCCCCTGGGCCTCTGGGTGGCCAGCAGGGGGCGGTGCTGCCCCAGGAGTGGCAGTTCCCAGACCCCTGCCACCTTCCTCAGGCCCATCCCAAGGCCCCAGGGCAGAATAGGGGCTGGGGACAGGGTTCCCAGGAATGCAGAGAGCAACACACAGGCCTAACGCTGGGAGCCCTGGGCCCAATTCTGAGCACAGGTGGAAAGCCCTGCCTCCCTCCTCGCCTGCCCACCATCTGAGAGAACATTCTAGAAATGTACCTGGCTCCATCCCAGCTCTGCTCTGGAGAGGGAAGGGGCCAAGGAAGAGACTGTTCCAGGCGACAGCCGTGCTCGGAGAGTCTTCTTGCAAAGGAGGCCAGACCTGAGACGGAACTTCCAGAGGGCTAAAGGCGGAGTGTCCACATGAAGTCACGCCGGGGCGTGCCGGAGGAAGGTCACACTGCAGCAGAACAGAGGGGCTGGGTGTCCTGCTACTGTCTCAGGCCCCCCTCAGGTGGGACGGGAGACTTTTCCACAGGACAGAGGGAGTGTGAGGAGGGCCTCAGGGTGCAGGAGACCAGCCATTCAGGCCCCCAGGAAAGAGCACCCAGGTGCAGGGCACTGGCCTGCCATGTCGTGGCCTGGCCCTAAGAGCCCGCACAGTGAGGCCTGTGTCCTGTAGCCAGCCTTCTGAAGTCCTGCACACGTCCCCTCCATGGTGGGATTCCCAGAGCCTCTCTGCAAAAGCCCAGAGGCTCAGTTTCTTAAGACAAAATGGCCCAGAACTGGAGACAATGCGAAATCTAGAGCTAGGTGAGACCGGGTGTTTGGGCCAAGAAGCCTCCTCAGGCCCGCCTCCCTCCAAGACATAAGGCCTAGGAGGGCAAGTTTCCCCTTGCTGGGTCCTCAGCACCTGCCTACGCCCTGGGGAGCGTGGTCCAGACTGACGGCCCCCAGGACCCCCTCAGCACCACCCCCTGGGGTTCCCGTGAAAGGCCACCCAAGCCCCGTCAGGGTCAGTTCCACTGCACAGTGTCAGACCGGTGGGGGGGCTGGGGGTCACAGCCCACACCCTGGGGACAAGGGGAACAGAGATGAGGACACCAGGGGAGTCGGCGTCCCAGCAGGCCCCAGACTGTCCTGCCGGGAGGGACCGGTGACTCATGGGGGGGAAACGGCAAAGGGATGTTTGCCCTGAGCCGGCAAACCAGACAGGGGAGCGGGAGGCGAGCCGGGGCAGTTCTGGCCCTGACAGGTACATTCCAGGGCTGCTGGGCCGGTGAGTCAGAGCGCCCCAATGCTGTCACCGTCACCGCCCATCCTCTGCCTCAGGATGACGTCTCGTCTGGCCCATGCCCCAGTGCCCACCCTGCCCCATGGGCCACTCCCTGCTTCCTGCGTCTGGGCCAGCCGGGCCCACGTGCGAGGCTTCCAGTCAAAATCCTTCCGCTCCGGCCTTTCACCAGATCCATCTCCAGTGATGCCGCGCTGGGTCACCTTAGGGCCTGGGACTGCCCTGCCCCTATCCTGCCTGGTCAGCACCCACTCACCCTCAGGCTCACCCCAGGTCCGCGCTGCCAGGAAGCCCTTTCTGACCTCCCAGCCGGTGGTGTCCCCATGACGCACTCCTGGAGCCATGACCCTGTTGTGCGCTGAGTGACGCGTGCTTGCCTCCCCCTCTCAATGGCGCCCGCAGGACGCAGGGACAGGGCCTGGCCCAGTGTGCCCTCTGTTGTCCTGCAGCATGTGGCACGCTGCCAGCTGCATGGTGCCACTCAATAAACCTGCAGCAGGTGGACGCATCCCCAGCTGGCCGGCAGCCCACCCTACCCGGCCCCAGCCTGCCCAGACCCTTTTCCTCTGCGATCTGCAGAGCATCCCCCGTGGGGCTCTGTGGTGGGGACTGGCAGCCTGCTTCCACACATGGGGACCAAGGCCAAATTCCACCAGGTTATAGGGATACTCTTGGCTACACCAACCACCCTGACCTGGTGACAGGAAGCCGGGCCTCCGGACCAGATTCTGCACATCTGGCGGCCTTTCCAGGCTCAGGGTTTAGAGGCCTTCGGAGCATCCAGCCTCCACCTGGGAGCCAGATGCCCAGAGAGAGTCAGGGCCCAGCCCAAGGTCACACAGCAAAGCTTCCACCGAGGATGCAGGCTCCAGCTCCAGGCAGGGTTCTCCCCGCGCTATAATAAACCGGACTATTTTTAGGAAGCTAATTAGCAAGTCAAATACGGCTCCTGCTCATAATACCACCTTTATGCTTTTCAGAATCTCTTCCTCACCTCGTTTGCTCCTGCCGCAGAGTGGGCCAGCCAGGGAAGGAGGAGGCGATCTCGTTAGAAAGGTGTAGTCCGGAGAGAGAGGACGTGACTGTGCAGAGACTGAGCCCAGCCTTCCCGCCCGGCTGGCTCAGCGATGCTCATACTCCCAGGGTCACAGGGCCCCGCCGCCCCCTCCCCCGGCCTGGCCTGTCTGCCTCCCCTAGCTGGCTCTGCTCACCGGCCTCCCACCCCAGCCGAGGTCAGCCTCCTGCCCCACCCGGCCCCTGCAGATCCCCCGCTCCTAGCCCCTGGGCCACAGGTGGCCATTGGCCTGGCATCCAAGGGTCTCCCCTGCAAGTTTCTCAGCACGTGCAGGGACAGCCCAGGCTGTGCCGCCCGCTGACGTGGGACGCCAGCTCCCTGTCAGAGTGGAGGACAGTTTCATCCCAGTGCAGCCCCTCGGCCCAGAGCCCGCAGCCCACCTCTGCCACTGCCCTGCCCTGGTGGAAGAGCCTGTCATTTGCAGACTGGGCAGGCCGGATGGTCACCAAGGTGAGGTCAGCCTCAGCTGCTTCCTGAGCCCCTCCCAGAGAAGCAGGTGCCCCCATTTCTAAGACGGCAACTGAGGCGCAGGCCCCAGCCAGGTGCTCTGGGGAGAGCCCCACTGAGCCCAGAGGGTGCAGAGGAGGGGCGAGGTCCCAGGTATTGCCCCCAGAAGGACCCGCCACGGTCAGACTGAGGCCGGCCCTGTCTGAGAGAGGAGGGAGAGGGCGAGGGGAGGCACAGGTGCAAAGGGAGCAGAGGCGCTGGCCTGTGCCCACTCCCTGGTGGGCTGGCTGCAGGGAAGAGCCTGGGCTGGCTGTCCTCTCCACCTGCGACTGTCCCCATCAGGTCTCCTCTCCGACCTGCTCAGCCTGCTGGTGGGCTGTGGTGGGCCAGCAGGGAGGGGCAGCTTGGCAGGAGGCCATGCTGAGTGAGGAGAGGAGAGGAGGGAGGAGGGCCCTGGCAGGGAGGTGGCCCCTCCTCACCCGTCCCTGTCCTGGTCTCCCCTGACAGGGAGTCCCCTTCTCGGCAGAGTCCTCCAGGGAGGCAAGCTGGCTGGGTACTGTGGCACGCCTCACAGGGGACAGCAGTGACGCTGACACAGCAAGAACGAGGCCATCCATGAACAAAGACGGACGGGGCAGCGTGTGCGGGAGTCACCCCCGAGGTGGCAGCCGGCACCGGGACTACGTGCAGGACACACGGTCTGGCTCCCCCCACCCCGTGCTCAGCCCAGCCTGACCCTGCCCGGACACGTGGGTGGCAGGGCTGCAGAAGGCCCTTGTGGCCACAGCTCAGGACACACTTGTCTTCCCCGAGTCCTGCCACCTCTCCCTGGGGTCCAGGACCCTCCCCTGCCAATGGAAAGGACTGAACTGCCGCTAAGCCCTGGCAGCGGGGTCTGCTCAAGTCCTGCTCTTTCCCAACTGCGCCCCCTTCCCAGAATGCCTGGTAACAGGGTACCCCAGAAAGGGCCACGCTGAGCCCAGAGGCAGGTGTCACCAGGGTGGGGAGGGCCGTGCGGCCCGGCGGCCTCGTGGCATACTCTGTGCCCCATGGGAAGGCAGCGGGTTGGCGGGAGGACAGGTGCGGGAGCCCTGACGTGGGCCTGTCACACGGCATCAGGGTGCTGGCAGCACCGAGACGGCCGGGAGCCTCAGGGAAGCTGCAGCTTTTCAGCTGAGCGAGCGAGAAACGTCGGCTAAAGTCGAGTTGGTGCCCCACTTTTCCGGGCCAGCTGGGGAGGGCTGTCTGCTGCCGCGGGGCCCCGAGTCGGTTGCGGGGGGTGGCACTAAGCAGGCCACAGAGCCAGACCAGGCAGGCCAGCACACCGAATGGCCAAGTCCAGGGTCCCCAGGGGTGGGGCAGGTGGCAAGCGCCCCCTCTTGAGAGAGGGAGGGGCTGGTGTCTGAGAGGGGCTGATGCTGGCGGAGAGACGGCATGGCTGCCTGGGACCCTGTCCAGTGGGGGCTGGAAGGCTCGAACATCAGGAAACAAGCAGTCCCTGAGGGCGGCCTGGTCCTTAGACCGGTCCCCTGGCCTGGACTCTGCATTCTAGAAACCTGATCTACCCTTACCCTCCTACGGGGGCCAAAGAGTCTCCGATCCCAGATACGCCCACCTAAGGCCCACATTCGTCCTCCGAATTCAGGACTCCACAGGGCCCCAAACCCAGCCCGGTACATTAGGCCTTTCCCTGGGCCTGCCTCGAGCGCGCACCTGCAGCTGCCGTGCATGGCCAGGCCAGGGCCGGGGCAGCTGTCAGTGCACGGGATAGCCCTGGGCAAGCACCCAGGTGGGGCTGCGTCCACGCTCCCTGCGCTGCTCTGCCCCAGCACCGGACTCCAGGAGCCCAAGAGCCGGTGCAGACCGACCGGGGTTGTTAGGAAGGCGTCTTCGGAAATGCAGGAGCACAGAACCATTCATTTGCAGTTTGTTGGCCCCAGGGAGCACTTTCAAGTCACAAAGTGTGAGCCTCCATTTTTACTCCTGCCCTGGGCCCAATGAATGGAACGGCCAAGCCCATGATACCGGCCCCTGGGGAAGGAGACCCTGCAGCCAGCCCAGAGCTTAGCTACAGCAGGGCCTGGTGGAGGGCTGGTGGCCCAGCCCCTGTGCTAGCAGTGGGTTGCGGGGGCCCGCAGACTGAGTCCTTGGAAACAGGAGATTGGGGCACCCCAGATTGGGGTACTTCTCTACCACTTACCCATGTGATCTCACGAGTTCCTGTTTCTGAACTTTGCATTTGTGAAATGAAGATAATAAAATTTGCTTTGTAAAGTCCTTGGCAAGATTAGATAAAATACCCTCGTGCCAGGAACACTGAGGGCCTTCAGCTTCCTGTCCTCCCCTCTGTCCCTGTCGCCAGGCAGCCTGAGCACACCCTGAGCCCTGGAACACACAGACCCCTGCCTGCCCGCCGCAGCTTCCGGCCTGCTCAGAGCAAGAGGACCAGGGAAGAGACGGACCCGGGGACAGCTGGTCGAGGAGGGGCTCGCTGAGAAGGCCACCTCCCGGAAACCTCATGTGCCCAAGTTGGGATGGTGCCTCGGAAGCCCCTGGCCTCGTCTGAGCACGTGTTCCTCCTGGTCCCCTTGTCACAGCACCCTCAGGCCCAGCTCCAGCTGCAGCCCTGAGCTGACATGGTACAGTAGTAAGAGGGGACCTTGTGGGACCCCCAAACAGGTCCTGACAGACGAGGGAGTCTCCTAGCCACAGAGACACCCACAGCTGGACTTCTCTGGGACTGACGGGCCAGAGGGATTTCAAGGTGGCCTTTGCCCCTCCCCTTTCCTCCCTGAGGGACCTGGGGGAGGCTCCGGGACCAGTCAGCACGTGGCCTGCTTCATGGACGCCCTTGGCACTAGGACGTCCGGCAAGGGACACACGTGGTTATTGGACGCGACTTCCCTATCGTGACTCCCAGAGGTCTGTAGGCTTCTTGTTCCAGGCCCCCACAAACGCCCCATCCAGGACTGCCCCCACCTCTCAATGCAAAGAGCACAGTTTCAGCATGGAGCCCACCGGGACCACCTGCAGCCCTGCAGGCCGGGGTAACAGCAATACCACCCTCAGTGGCTCCCTGGGCTAAGCGGGGGTCTGGAGCCTGGCTGGCAGGAAGAACTCCTTCCTTCCTCCTGGGACTTAAGTCTGGGGACAGTCCCCGTGGGCAGCCCCAGTTCTGAGTCACTCCAAACTGAAAAGAAAATGAAACTTCAGGCTTGACCCACCTTCAGGGAGGGGACGGTCCAGCAGGGACTTAGGGTTCAGGTCCCTTCCTGGGCCTCCCAGGAGACCGTGACCATCAAAGCAAGAATGAGGAAACGCTGCAGCGTGAGTAGGGCCTGCTCCCGTCGTGTTCCCAGAGACGGGCCCCCTCTGGTGCCTGTGAGAGCAGCAGGGGTCGGCACCAGGAAACCACACGGCTTGGGGGGGGACACCGGATCTGGGCACCACGGCAGGGACAGACAGCGCCACGGCCGGGTCTCGTCACATCCCGTGTCTGTGACCTCAGCAGTCTGGCTGCGCGGTGTGGTCTGGGCCAGCCCCTGCCTCCCAGCCTCGCACCTGTCAAACGGGGAGATAGCAGCTTCCTGCCGCAGCCGGTCCAGGCCACACCAGGTGACCCCACCTGTGCCTCTGTGCAGGGAGGCCCACCCACAAAGAGACTCTCCTTTTCCCCGAAATTAACAAAGGCAGTTCCAGTTTTCAGAAAAGGAGAAGTGGGCGGATTCTCAGGAAACCTTAGACCCACTTTCGGCAGTTCCAGCTCTGAGTAAGCAGGTGACACCCAGGTGTCCCCAGGACAGGAAGCAGTGACACCGAAGCCAGGGCCTCTCACCTGAGTTCTTGTCCACCCCCACCCCGCCTCCAGCATCTGTTCTCTCCGTGCCTGCAGACTGTGAGCACCTGCGGGCCGGGCTGGAGGGAGGCCCTGGGGCAGTGAGCTGAGTCAGGTCAGGCCATGCCCGGTTTCCGCAGCGCCCGGGGCCCAGGCTGCGGTCGGTCTCAGCGGCCAGCCCTGCCTCTCTCCCAAATCCTCTGGGACGGGACCAGAGGGCTCACAGGTCACTTCCCCCATCTTTGCTAAAGCCATCCCCTCCTTCTCGTCCTCTGCAGCCTTGCTCTGCTCAGTGGTCTGCACACCAAACGTCTGTTATCTGTAAAATATGGCGCCCGCCACCCCCACCCCACGCTCCTGCCTCTGCCCTGCTTAGCTCTGACCATTCTCCTCCTGTAACCCCCGTGGCCTCTCCTATCTTCCCTGCCCTGGACTCGGGAGCCCACGGGAATCTGGAGGAGGTCACCTGGGCTGGCATGTCCCAGTGAGGCTCCAGGGAACCTGCCCACATCCTGCCTTGTCTCAACACCCCCACCTCCTGTGGACGCCACGCCGCATGGAACCAGCTTTCCTCGTCCGACAGGAACCTCGCAGCGGCCTCCTCACCGCGCACCTCCAGTCTGCTCCCAGGGTTGTTCTGAATTTTCCCAGAGGGCACATGAGCTTGCTGAAGAGACAGAGGGAGAGGGAGAACAGGAGGAGAGACCCTCCCCGCCCCCGTGGGGGCATGGGCACGCTGCAATCCCTTTTATTTAAGAAATATTTGCTTAATCTAATTATTTATTTATTTTATTTCTTCGATCTGGTAAAGGGCACATGTGTTCACCAGAGAGAGACAGAGAGAGAGCGTGGGAATGTGAGAAAGAAGCCACCAGGTTGGACCGCGGTCAGCTACGTGGGAGCCCCGTGCCCACAGCCACCGCGCCACCCGCTGGCCCCACGCAACGCCGTTTCTCCTTTTTTCCATCCTGTTGGGATCTGGGACACACACGTACATGTGCCTGGCATGTTTTTCAAGCCACTGCCAGGGCTGGGATACATGTCATGATCAGCCAGGTGAGATCCAACTTTCTTTTTTCTTTCTTTTAAGAGAAATTTTTGCTATAGAGCATGAACATTCACCAGGGAGACAGAGACAGAAAGCGAGAAATCGCCTTCCAGGGGGGATGGCCACCCCACAATCCCTTCTCCATTCTCTCGGGATCTTGGGCATGCACACACATGTGCCCGGTGTGTTTTAAGCTGCTGGGTCCAGAACTCGAACCGCTGTCGGCTACGTGACAGTCCAGCACTGTAACCATTATGCCATCTGCCGGTCCCAATCCCACTCTCGTAATCACTGCTACGCGGCTGGCCCCGCATGGCCCTCCACAAGGCTCGCTTCACATCCCACGTAGAACTTCAGGAGCCTCATCGACGGGGCACGATCGGCTCACCTTGACGTTAGTTTCCCACAGTCCCAGTCGCCTACACGTGCTGCACAGCTGTTTGTGTCTGTCTCCAGCCAACGCGGACGAGCCATGACAGTGCCTGAGGGCAGGGCTATGTGCCCGTCTGGTGACAACAGAAGCCCAACTCCTAGAGCAGTCCTGGCCCAGCCTGCTGCGGGCCCTGGCTCGTCCCTCACCCACACCCCTCTCACTCCGCACGGTGTCGCTCCCCGCTTAAACTGCTCAGAGTACACCCGAGTCCTGTCCCCAGGCGCTGCCTTCCTCGGTCTAGGTCCTCGTCCTTTAACAGTCTCTGTCTGTCCCTCACCTCCAGCCGCCCCTCCTCTGAACTGGGAGGGAGGAGGGATGCCCGATGGGCGCAGGCGCAGGCGCAGGGGCGGGCTCAGGAGCCGACTAGCTCTGCGGCCGCCAGCCGTGCCGCGAGGCTTAGTGCTGAACCTCTGCGCCATTTCCCCGTAGTAGACTGAGGAGTGCCGAGAAGCTTGAAGGAGACGGTGCCCGCGAAGTGCCTTACTAGGGGGTTACCGCTTCACAGTCACTCGTCCCCACACGGAGCAGGGCCGAGCCTGGAAGCTGTCCCTTAGCTCCCCGTGGTTTTCAGTTTCTTCTCTGAGCCCAGCAGCCATCCCAGGTGGTCTCCGTCTCTCTTGCCAGCACCGCCCCTCTGTGCCCGTCACACCGAACTCCCCGTCCCGTGACACCATCTCGCTGCTCCCCGCCTCAGACTGGGAACACCACTGTCACTGCACTTCACGGACTTGCACTTGTTTTTTCACTTCACAGAAACCCCAGAGCTTTTGGCACGTTCATTTACAGAAAGCGACCGCATGCTTTTTGACAGCTGCGTAGTACTCTGCTGTGGGTTCTCACCGCAGTTGTGGCCAGCCCCGTGTGGATGGAGGTGGAGGGTGTTTCCAGTCCCCGTCATCCTGGCAGTTCTGCTGTGACTGGCCTGTCACACACGTCATACGCATGCAGCGTCGCTGAGGACAGACTCCCAGGAATGGCACTGCTAGCTCACAGGTAACCAGCAGTCCGGCCATGGCCTGCTGGTTAACGGAGCTGGATCCCGCACTGCCAGCTGCGTGGGTCCGGTCTCAGCCCCAGAGACTTGGAAAACATGCAGGTGTATGTGTGTATGGGCGCCCCAAATCCTCAAAGGTTGGAGAGATGGACGGGGAGGGATTGTGGCACCACCATGCCCCGTGGGGGGGGGGGGTGCTTTCTCCTCTCTCTCTCTCTCTCTGTCTCTCTTTGTCTCTCCCTGATGAGCACACGTGCCCTCTGACAATGTCTCAAAAAAAGAAGCAGGGAGGTGTGGTGGGCCGCTTTCCAGTGTCTTGCCAACCCAGCTCGCTCCCAAGAGAACCAGGATCCAGACCCTAGACCCAGTCCCTTCCCCCACAACACGCCAGGCCCACTTTCTGTTCGGTCAGGGTCGGCTTACTTGGGGCACTGAGGCCCAGCTGCCGAGGAGGAGGGGCTGGCTGGCCCCCAGACCCTTCCAGAACTCCTGTGGCCTCGCGAAGGCGAGCTGGGCTGGGCTGGGCTGCGGCCGTCAGAGCCCTCTGAGGGATGGCAGCCGGGCAATGCTGGGCAGAGGACCGCCCAGGGGAGCCGGCCCCCGCCTGCACTGCCTCCCACTGGCCACACAGCAGCAGGGCTGAGTCAGCACCCATCTGCCGGTGCCAGCTGTGCAGCCGGGGTGCCTGAGGTCCGTGCCAGCTGTGTGCGGGAGGCACCCCTGCCCTGAAGGTGCCCGGGCTCAGGACCCAGCACCCTGCCCCTCCCGCTGGCTCGGGGTCTTCTAGCATGCGCTCTGTCCTGGCCCACACCCCCTCACGCCCACGTGGTCATGTGGAAACGTTGGTTCACCAAATAGACTGCCTCAGACAGCTCGGTCTCCCTCTGCTTTCTCTGTGGCAACTCCCTGCTTTCCCGTGGGACAGTGGGCAGCGCCGAGCAGCCTGGCAGGGCTGGGCACCAACACAGTACCTCCCACACCCCCCCCCCGGGGTTCTCGGAGCTCCGAGCCCCCCGGACTGCTCGGGGGTGGCACAGACTGTGCCCTGGCGGTTGTTCTTACACCTGCTGGCTGAGTCGTGCTGGGGAGTTTCAGCCACCTTGAGCCCCTGGCGTGGCTGGAATCCCCGGTGCCAGGGCAGCCCCTAGGAAAAGCCAGGTCCCCCGCATGAGCTCATGATGGGGAAGTGAGCCTGCTGAGGCCAGGGTGGCAGGAGCTGCAAAGACACCACCTCCAGGGCTTCCTGCCTACGTTTCACACTCGGCGGCCATGGGCTGGGCCGGGCACGGGCCACCAGGGACCAAGTCCAGAGGTGACGTCAACTCAGGCAGGCTGAGCCCCGAGTTGGGGTATGAGTAGAGTTCCACAGGGCAGGGAAGGCTTCAGAC